>JAJUPC010000161.1:0-723746 GCA_023614405.1 Avena insularis | reverse complement strand
TTGCAAGAAGTTTTGTCTCTCTTTAACTTAGAGTGTTCTTTGGATCTTGTGTACAGAGTTGTAACCTTAGCCATGTATTGGACCTGCTGTGTTTCTGTTGTACCACTCTGAGGGATATAATACTGGTGAATAGTGTTTTATTAGTGTTATGTCAACGACTATAGTATACTACATCATGCAGTGGTATGCTGGGTCACCGCAGCTGGTATCAGAGCATATGCTTTGACCTTAGGTTGGAAACGTTGTAAATGGGTAGAACTCAGAGGACATATATGCAATAATAAAGAGTTCTCTAGTGTTGAGGGATATTAACTGAGAATAATCCTATCATGTTGCTAGTGTGATAATTCTTTAGTATGATTGCAATCCTGAACACTACCAAGAGTTTTAACTCTATGTGACTGATGATAATTTCTTATCTACAGTTCTACATGGCACCTCGATATCCACCCCGGAATGTTCAAGTGATGAACAGGACGTTAAATGACTACGGAGGGGATTGGCCAGATAACCTCCGACAACTTCTATGGAGTTTGGATTGTGAATCAAGACTTTTGGTCAAGATTTACAAGTTACTTATGATGGGCGGTGTATTAGCTAAATACCGTGTCATGATCATGTTACCAAGAAGTTAGGACTTAAGGAGAAATGCCATCAGAGAGACAAGGTGATATCGATTGGCCGTTAAAGAGCCATAACCAGATCCCAGAACAAATCTCAAGTTCTGTAAATAAATTCACAATCGTTAGTACCTCTACAAACCTCAAAACCCTGAGCATGAGTTAGATCACTCTACTGAACCAACCAAACCCACTCTAGTCAGAGTATATGGATCAAGTATTGATTCATATAAACATCTTCACTACAAGATTCACCAGTCCGCCTGTGAACTAGATACGGTCATTGAGGATTTCACTGAATTCCCATAAAGCACAAATGTAGGAATGTTAAGAGACAAAGTAGCTATGCATCCCAAACACATCTTTCAAGAGAAGTGTATGAGAAACCGAAGTTCTTTGATGATCCACACTTAGGAAATCCACAGCCTACTACCAAAAATAGAAACCTCTAGCCATCCAAGATCTATGACCAAGTAGCTCCACCAAAAGGAATGAAGAAGTTATTCCAAGCAAACCGAGCAAACCAGTATGATTAAAGTAGAATCAAGGTGAACTATAGGAAATCCTATACCTTGTGATACGTGCATCTAGGAAGAGACCAAATATAATCACACAGAGAGCCCATGGAATTTATATGGAATACCAACTAATTTGGATTTAGAAAGAGTATTCCGCAGTTACTATACCAATATGTGAAGTAAATGATCCAAGAAAAGGCGAAGGATCCATCTACTGAGGAAGGCTTAAACCATGAATATCCTGAGATTGACAACTCTAAATGGCTTTCAATGACTAATCTTCGCCTTTACTTCTAATCAAGAATGCTTAATTCTCCGGATGCTCTTACCGTAAGGTGCTTATAGGACTTCAGTCATCATGGACGGAACCTGTGAAGCACTCAGAGTAAGCATGAAGGTAAATGGAAAGAAGTCCTAAGTGATGATGCCGAATGTACATAGAGGTAAATCAGACAGTTTAGTTTGCTTAAATAAGAGGATATACCAAAAGGACAGTAAAGTTCTTGTAAGATAGTTGTGTAATGAAGAGGCAAACCGTTGGTTTTATCACTATCCAGAATTATTTAAAACCTATGTATAGGCTGTTACAGTGTTTGCACAGTCACTTTTTACCTTTTCTTGAATCTTCTTGATTGGCTAGATCTGTATATAAAGTTGTCTCTGTGTGCAATGCATGATGTAACACCCGCTTATTGCTTAAAAGTTATAGACCTAGATAGAAAAGGGAACCCAATGGTAAAGGATTTGTTCCGTACCAAGAAGGAGGTTTACACAGAAGTTGTTAAACAAGGCAGAAATTGTTCACTGTAATGTGGGTGGTATCTGGCCCGCAATTGCAGAATGCCAGTGTATGCCTCAGAATCAGGGGTAATAATCCATACTGTAGGATGGTCCAGTCAGTAATTTGCCCAGGTAATGTTAAATAGTTAACTAGACTGGTGTTTAAAGTTTACAAAGAGCATAAACTTGGCTCTATGCAAGAAGGAATTTCAGGTGGCCCGATCTTCACAATTCCAGAACCGAGGGAAGGTGGAAGGAGGGAGGACAGAAATCCATGAACAACACACGAAGAACCTGGCGAACACACACACACCTAAAATACTACATGTTTGACAGCCACGCCAAGTGGCAACTGTCCAACACAATCCAGATCATAAGTAATGAACACTCCACGGCCAACAACGGGGTAGTTTATGAGGATTCTGACTATCAAATAGACACTTTGAGATCCCAAGACTTGTACAACTTGAACGCATGAGGCAAAAACTGGGTGAGGTTGTGGATACTTGGTGCCTTGTCAAGGAGCATGATATCAAAATAGCTGATAGATCCCCTGTAAGGTGTCTTCAATTCAGCAACATCCAAGTCTAGGGTTTACAATGTAGGTGGGGTTTATATAGGGCTACTACTAAAAACAAGGGGTAGTTTAGATGTCGAAGAAGAAACTGGAAGGGCGAAATCAAAGGCTTTGAGCATGCTTGCCGCAGTCCGGAGACTCCGGCCAATTCCTGGACCACTGTGAGGGGCCTTTCCGACTGCCCTCGGCTTGTCCTGGGCTGACCGAGGATATCCGACTCCAAAGACCGGACCTGAGACTTCGTGTACACCGGAGATTCCGGTAAAGGTTTCAAAGAGCTTTCTCCTCAGCCTTCTTCCTGGGGCTTGGCACGGTGGATGTTGTTTACAGTTGAGGATACACAACGAAGGTATGGAAGTAAAGCTCATCCAAAGGTAGATCAAAATCAAGAAGGAGAAAGGGTTGAAGTTAACTTTAGCTTGTAGGAGCTTGGGCGCCGAGCCAGCTGGTCCACTTGGGGGACTAAAGGCCAGATGGAGGTGCGGTCCAGAGACGGGCTGCACTGCCTCCCCTGGGAGAGTCGCCTCACCTTCTCATGGTTTAATTCGATTATTCCATGGTATAGTGATAGGGTCCTGACTAAACTATTGCTCGTCGGGTACTGGAGGTTGGAATGTCAAGGACGAGTGCATTGTTGTTGATTCTTTGAGGACCTGAAGGGGCCAACATCTCCCTGGTTTGAGCTTGTCGTGATTATTGGGAAAGCGGCTTTTTAATCAAGGTATCCACACAAGATCGCCTTCAAGGATCATCTTCTTTCTTGTTCTAGTTAGCCGTGGATGCTGCATGGAGGTATGACCTGAAGGTTGTCGATTGTAGCTCTTGTGTCTTCATGTAACCTTTTCGAATACGCTTGGGCACGCCAGTGAACGCCCACAATGTGCGGTGCGCAATGTAGCGAAGAGGTAATATGTTTGAAGCCGGTGAGAGTGCCCGAACCCATAGAATGATCATGAACGGGCTCCTCATGGTGGTGGAGTGTTTTGTACCCAACGGGCCAGGAGAACTCCATGCCAGGGATGCATTCCTCCAATCTTTAAGATTCTTCTTTATCAAAGACGCTAGAGAAGTAAAAGCAAGGCTTCTGCTTATGACCTCGGTTTGTCCATCGCTTTGAGGATGCGAGGCGGACGAGAATAGGGAGCTTGATGCCGAAGCTTGGCCATGAGGGTCTTCCAAAATGATGTGACATCCCTTCTATTGATGAAATAAACCTGCTGTACCACTTCAGTATCACACCATACAAGGACCCATCACAAGATCTCGTGCCAAACAACTTAATCTATCAGTACTTTCGCTTCTTGGAACTATTCTTCATACATGAGAATATGATGCCTGGTCTAAGCCGGAACATGTATTTCTTACTCTTAGGAATGATGGACCAAGCATGGATTGAGAGGACAAGTATTGAGCATGGCACATGCATGGAGATGGCAAAAGCAAGCATGTGATGATCCAAGAGAAGGCTTACTGGATTTAGAAGATTTTAGAACTTTGAGGCCACCTTATAATGAAGAAAGAAGGCTTGGACAAAATATTCAAGATCAATACTTTTATGAATTTGTCTCATAGCTTAATATGGTGCTGCGATTAATTTTTATTTTAACAGGCCTATAAATGTAATTTCGCAGGATTTTAATTAGCCACTTTTTAGAAAGTCCGATTTGAGGGGAAAAGGACTTTAGGGTTGGATTCGCCACCACTTCCATGGCTATTTAATGTAAAGCCCACATTTTCGCCTCTTAAATACTTCCCCATAATGTAATTTCTAGACTCGGATTTGTTTAGACATTGTTAGGCCATAGTCGCAACTTCGCCAAGGCCTCGAAAGCCAGCAGAGGCCCCTTGTACTTAGCAATTTATTCAGGATCCCACTTCTTCAATAAAGTTTTCTTCAATCCGCCAAGAATATCTTGATACTGCAATATTGGTTCTTACTTGTTCTCGATTTTAGGTAGAATTAAGACCCTCACGGTCCGGGCCGACCGTGGTTCTTCGCAGGATTTGCAGAACCCTGCTGTGAGATTGGCCTATGAAGGGACGACATTACGTCAGGTTTCGCACGTGTAGTCGGATCGCCAAGCCCGAACTCCACCAAATCGATTATCTTCTATCTCATCGAAAGATCGGACACCTTTGCCCTATCAAGTGGTATCGATTTTGTGCTGCTTCGGTGAGATTTTACTGCTTTGAGATTAGATCCGCTTTTTACCTATAACCCACGCAAAAAGCTTCAAAAACATGCTTAGAGTTTAGATCTCATCCCATAACTAATCTAGGGCCTCGGGATTATCTTCTTAGTTTTTGCATTGTTGAATTTGTAAGCCCACATCAGGCCACGCCGAGTTGCCGGTCTTAGTGTCTCGCCCCTTAGAGTTTCGGGAAGTTCGATCATACCTAGCGTCACCGCCACACTCGGCCGATCACCACACCACCATTCCGCCACCATATTCACGCTTACATATACCCTGCCACCATAAACCCTATTACACTCCGCTTACCCTTCCTACTGTGGAGCTGGCTGTAGATCCGACTGGGCCTCCTGCCGTGGGTACGAGTCCGAGTAGAGTTATTGTTTCCTAGTTATTTCCTTTTTACTTTCCTTCTTGTTGTTCCGTGTTAAGCTAAGGTCCGTGGTTTCATGTTAAGAGTCCTGGCCAGAAAGTCCGGAACCGCCTCCAAATTTTTTTTCCATGGCTATACTAGTTTTCGCTTTGGGGATCACTTTTCTCCATCGGCCGTTATAGCGATATTATTTTTGGCTACCAGCGCTTTCTCCCGTGAGCAAAATAAAAAATTTCGAATTTTTTTGGGGCTAACCTATTTTTAGACCCCTGTGAGACTGTTCTGTAGACACTCGCTTATCATATAGTGATTTTTCCACCTCCTCGTTCGCTTTTTTAGGGTGCTTAAGTATCATCATACATTGCTTGTTGTGTCACGTCGTGACATCGCTGGTGATCTAGATCGCTGCCTCTAGTACGGTTCTAGCCTAGTACCAAAGATAGTACACCGCTGCTGAGCATTCTTTCAACTTTTTGCATTGCTGTTTGCTTGATAATTGCTAACCCCTTTGCTAAGTTTTCCCGTAGCTCCACGATACTCTCCACGCAAGGCGGTGTTTCGACTCCCTCGGTAATCGCTTGGTTCAATCTCTGGACCCACTCTCGATCTCAAGCGTCGTTATTAACGCTTTTCCTCGCTGTTGCGGTAAGAACTCGTAAGAGCTTCAGATATTGCTTGACGGATTACGCGTGTCTTCCACCATATTTCCGTAGTCTATACCTTGTGCTTTTTAAGGACTAAACCATGACAAGTATACTCATGAACCCCTCGCCGCCATAATGATTTAACGAAGAACTACATGCCCACTGCCGCCTCTGGCCGGCTGCCGCTTTCCAATAGTCACAGCAAGACGGATACGCTACCAGGGGAGTTTCGACACCGCTTTCGCCGCAACGCTGTGGGATACAAGATCGGCGGATTCTCGAGAAATCCTTCAACGCCAAGCTTGACGCTCGGGTTCAAGGAGCTTTTTTTGAACAGAGTGCCCGCGAACCGCACCTTCATCAAGACCTAATATAATATGGCATTACCTCGCCGCATTCCGCCACCGGGTCGGATCGCCGAATGTTGCCGCCGCACTCACTTTGCCGGTTACACGCGCATCGACGCGACTCACGCACTATGTTCTCCGCCGCTTGGGCGGCCACGTCGATATTAGATGGGGATGCATTTACGACCGGTACTACTACTAATAATTTCGACGACGATGATATGTTCGACGAGGAGGTTGAACAACCTCCACAGGTACCTGCTGGCCGCCCCCGACATTACTACCGCAACGCTCGACCACTGGTACGTGATGATGATCATGTTGCAAAGCTTAAATTAAATATTCCATCTTTTGAGGGTAAATATAATCCTAATGCATATCTTACATGGGAGATGGAAGTAGAACAACGCTTGCATGCTTAAAACATCTTGAGAATATGCGTATAAGGTTAGTACGCTACATGTGAATTTACTAAATTTGCTTCCCTTTGGTGGTCCGAGTGTTGTCGCTTAAATCCTACCAATATTCCTAGTACTTGACCCGCTTTTAAAACCTGGCTACATGTTGTTCGCTTTTGTGACCCTTCCCACTTACTCAACGTGATTTACTAAAGAATCCTCACACGCTTAGAGCAAGGGAAATTTTTGTAGAAGAGTATTATCAGGAATTGCAAACGGAGATGGTTCGTGTGGTCTTGTTGAATCTAATGAACAAATGCTTGCATGTTTCTTTTGGTGGATTAAATAAGGACATTCAAAGCACATCTTAGATTATAAGCGAGTATAATTCTATCACTGCTTGTTTCATCTTGCTTGCAAAAGCTGAACGTGAAGTGCAGGATCGCCAAACACCATGGAGAAGGACTAATACTTCTGCAGTCGCGACATCCACTTGTACATCCCGGCTACACCGCCTTCTTCTCGTGATTAGCCACCAGCTACTACCACATCCAAGCCCACCACAAGATTTCCCAAATACTCCAATCATTATCCAATGCTCCTGTCGTCAGAGTGCATCTTCTATGGCTTCCACGGGTAAGACAAAGGATATCCAATGCCGCAAGTGCTAGGGTTTTGGTCATATTGAGACAAAGGCACAACACAACGTAGTGATGATGGTGCGGAAGATGGTCAATACGATTCAGCCGAGTGACTTTGATGAAGATACACTAGCCCTTATTTCTGCTCGAGATGGAGACAATTCGGCGTCATGAAGAGACAGAGGTAATGGGAGTCAAGTCACGATCAATACAAGAGCCTAATTTTTGGAATGAAATAAATAAATAAGTTTGATTGATTGTTTGACTATGTTGAAAATTCTCAATGAGAAGAAACTTTTGAATAGAAAACCTCTCAAATCTTGAATTCAAAATCTTATATTCTTTTGTTATGACCTAAGTAGCTATATAGGCAAAAGGGCATGGATTGCCGTTAGGATTGTAGAATTGGTGTGCAATATTTCAAATGAAAAATCATGAATGTATCTATAAGCATTTCATTACATCCATGCAAAGTTCTCACAAACTTAAACTCAAACTCCCGGTATCTAAATCCTATAGTCGATTCCACCAAATGTTCCTAAGGGTAATTAAATTGACTTATTAAACCCACTGATGCTAAGGGATAAATTATTGATAATTATAGCTCTAAAGAGATCCAATTAATACTACGAAATTTTAGAAAAAATTGTCATTTGGACCTAGTATATAAAAAAAAGTTATGGAATAAATACAAACAAATAAAGATATAAATAAAATGGAATATACAAGGATTTCTGAGTAATCCACTACTTCCAAACTTAGTAAAAAGATTACAAATTTGATCCTATAATGATCTATTCGATTTTAGGAAAATTTAGAAACAAGAATCATGTCATTTGGAGTTCAGTATGCAAAAGATATGCGAAGTAGAAAACAAGTAAATAGAAAAAGAAAAAAGAAAAGGGAATTTAACGGGTCGGGCTCCACCTCCGGACCGGACTGAAAGCCAGCCTAACTGAGCCAGTATGTGAAGCAAGGATCGATCCCACTCGGGCTTTAAAAAAAGTAAAAATCTGTTTTATTAAACCTACCTCTATTCAAACTGCTATAGCTTTTTATCTACAATCAATCGACTCGCTTGTTTCTACTTGTTCCTATACCAATACTCTATCATTCCCCACCGTCCCAAACCTCCATATAAACTTGTGGAGCCACAGCTGCATTTACGAAGTTTCTTTCCTCGAAATCCTGAATCTACATATGCCCGAATCTTATTTCGCTTTTTAACCCATCTAGGATTTCGTTGTCGTTTGGTTTCTTGGTCAAAACGAAAATTGTAGGAATCGTCGAAATCTTTCAATCCCGACAAACCTCAATTTATTTTCATCCACCACAGCCGGAGAATTTCGTATCGCAATATTTCAGATCTACGTGTAAATCCAAGATGTACTCAAGCTACTGCTTTCTTCATATCCAAATTCCTTTGGTGAGAAGGTAGGAATAATCGATTCCCACAACTTTCATGTTCTAAGTTTTTTCAATTTGACCCCACGGATTTGTCTCTCTAATGCAGATTCTGTTTCTTACCAGTCTATTCGAAAGGTAAAAAATCGGCAATCTCTTCTTCTAGCCAATCGGATCCGCCCTGTATCTGCACGGTACGAGATCCAATCAAACCGGGTACACGGCTATGTCGTCATCCCGGTCAGCTTCCTCATCAACGCGCCCTAGCACGTCAACGTCAGGTCAACATCTAGTCCCAGTCAGCATGCAAAGTCAATTTGTTCAGCTCAAATGAATATTCCCTAGAATATCTCCGCTCGAATTTAAAATTGCACATTATAGATCTAACTTGTAAAATTCATTAGAAATTCATACCACGTCTAAAAAAATTGCGTGAGTAATATATCAAATTGAAGATAATTTTACGTAGAATCATCGTATCAGAATAGATTCAACTTTTACTATACGTGGTTACTGCAGTAATTAATTGGTTTTAATAGTCTTTAGGTTAATAAATTCATAGAAAATTATCTGTAACTCCGAAAATATGAACAATATATCAAATTAAAGCTACTGTAATGTACATTAATAATATCTGTTGGATCTAGCTTTTGCCGTACTATTTTTCTAACCCATAGAGATTTAATTAGTTTTTAATGGTTTTTATAAATCATTAAATCTATAGTAAATTAATTGCTTGTCACAAAAATATAAATGATATACTGATGGTGTTGGTTCCATAGATCATCAATATGCAAATTATTTTAGCATTTTACTGTAAGGTTTTGCTGTGAAGATTTAAAATGGTTTAATGGCTTATTTAGAGAGTAATAAATTCAGCAAGAAAATAAATACTATTCAGAAAATTACAAAATAATATGTTCCTGAAATCACAATTCCGTGGAGATTACAGATATAATTTTAGTTTGATTTTAGACAACAGAAAATATATGAATCATTACTAAAACCATTAAACACAATTATTTAAATCAAGTTGCTAAAAAGATCTATAACCCCATTAGGGTGAATCCAACGCCTACTGGTCTCCAATATTAACGTCCTATATACAGTACACCCAAGAAACAAATTTAATTCGATAGTTAGAACAGTCGTTACAACAGAAACCATTAAAACCCTATATTGGCAAGTAATTATTAATAACAAGTACTCCATTGCATTAATTGGTCTCTTTCATGCATCATATACTTCAGTATTGTTTGAGAACTAAATAACAACCATTGTGACTTATTAAATTTGTCATGCTGTGGCATTTGTTGTATTTTTTTGATCTCTTTGTGCTATTGTTTATGTTGTATGCAATTGTTTGATCGAGCATAGATTACAGGAGTGCAACGTGTGTGATCAAGGCAACTACTATGATTGCAAGTATTGTGGTTATGCCACGGAGCAAGCAACCATTATATCTATGAGGATTGTGAGGATTATCTAATCGACTACATCTACAACAAAAGGCAAGTGGTGCTATCTTGGTCATAAATGTCCTCGTATTGTTTTCTCCTATGCATTGTAGATGTTTTCAGAGAATTGCATATGTAGGAATTAGATGTGTATATGCTATGCTAAGTGTCCCATATTATTACCTTAGTATTCCTATTTATGAGCCATCGCATTGGTGGTAGATTGCTTAGTTATGCTATTTAGACGAGGAAGGAATCATATCATGAAAAGTTATATGTTTTAGGCTTATGTTTTGTTAAATGACAAACCAATATGTTTAGTGAACCACCTGGAATGGCATTGATTGGGTCATCGAGTGTGGATTTCTATGGTGGGGAATGCCCAGACACCGAGAAATGATTGGTTTTTTGTTTGAAGCTTTGGTGCAACCATGTGCCAAAAATGAAATGGGCGGTTGGTTGAACTGAGGGTTGTGGTAATCGAACCCGCGATCCAGAGATGTATATAGTGTAGGTTGGACCGGTGCCGTCACGGGATTGGGGAGCTACTTCCTAATCTAAGTTCCTTCTTGGACTTCTCCTATCATCACCCAATATGAGAGTGGTGGTAATGAGCTCAGCCAAGTCACATGGGTAAAGTGTACTAACCCCCAGGTGTATAAACTATGCTTAGCCGTGTCCCTGTTATGGGACAATTTGAGCCACCTGACAATCGATGCTATGGATATTTCACCATCCTTATTTCTTAATTACTTAAAACTTGTTAAGTGAATAATTCAGTAGAGCACCGAGGAACCAGTGTCCTATTTATCGTATTGGAAAACTACTTTGTTACAAATGTTAGGATAAAACTGCTTTATGCAAATGAGCCTCAACTCCACTTGGCCTAATAAGCATGTAGTTGATAGATATGTTGTTAACCACTTTAGCCTACTTGCCATACATTCAATGTATTGACTGATTGTGGCTGCAACGCTTCATGTTGCAGGTTATATCGTATTTGAGTGATCGTTCTTAGGTCGCGAGACTCCACTCAACAATGCCTTACCGGGTACATTTGAAGGATGGAGATCTACCTTGTATTCGCTTTCCGCTGTGTACTTGAATAAATAATGTAAATTCTGGATCATATTCGGGTTGTATTTATGATGCATAGTTATATTTAGTATCATTTTATACTGTGCTCAGTGCCAAAGAACCGATCCAGGATTCGCACTATACACATGAACTCCAGCCTTATCGTGCGCGAGGGTGTTACATCCATGAACTCAACCCATTTGGACGTGCTTCCTTACTCAAATTGGCTTGGCCTTTCTTAAGATATTTCTCAACGACTACATGGCTCGAATGGATGATAAATTCTTTGGGCCAAAGGTAGTATTGCCACACTTGGAAGGACACGAACCCAGGGAAAAAAGCTCTGTCATAATGATGTCAGCCTAAATACATAGCTGCTCACCATTGGTCACCATCATAATATGCCAAACATCCCAATCAAGGTGAATCCTTCCATCTTTTGCCTTCCCTTGGTCAACATTACTTGAATGGGATCCTACTTGAGCCAACTATCAATTGTAGGCGACTAGGTCCATGACCATGATGCTGCTTTGACAAGGATGCGACAAGGATGAACCAGGAGCCAAGACCCCCAAGCATGAGGCCTGGAAGAGGAGACGCAAGAAGATGCTGGAGCCAGACCGAGTCTCCGCCAAGCACTGGAGTTCCTGTCTACCACACGAGTCTCCGGTCCATCTCCGGATCAACCTTGTAGAACCAGCGCCACACAAGATGCCCCTCCGAGACGACACTGAGATTGACTGAGTCTCCGGTTCAGACCGAGTCTCCGACCTCACACCGGAATCTCCTGATGTGGTCGGGCCTCAAGGCCAGGTTGGGCCTGGCCCATGTAACGCCTGTAACTTCATGGAGGCCTCATTACCCTAGTGCGTGGCTGGCCTATATACATGCCCCACCCCATATGTAAACCCTAGGATGGAATAGATGATGAGTTGAGACCCATGGCTTAGGCCAAACCTCGGATGGGAACCCTCTCATTAGATTATCTATGAGTTGTATCAAGGCCTTCTTAATTGAAGTCGCCAAGGCGCTTCTTCTAGTTCTTGATCTCTCCCATGTATGGATTCTAGTAGTTTTAGGTCTCCCTTTGGGATTCTACTTGGTTGCTACTTCCTACGCAGGATTCTATCAAGAGCTGTTACATCTCTCGCAAGGGATTCTACCTTTGGTCTCTCCTTTGTGATTCTATTGGTTGGTGTCTGGGCCAACTAGAGCAAACCGATTGGTGTAGTGTGCTTGTATCTTCGATCTCCTCTCTGTTCATCGTGTTCTTCGCTTCCTCCCCAAATCCTCGAATCTATGAAGATCGGGCCACAAAAGTGGTTGTGTTTCACATCATATGGTATCAAGAGCCTTTAGTTGCCATGGATTCGAAGTTTGTGTTGAGTTTCTAGCCACCAATTTTCTTTTTCTTGCCTAATTTCGAAAATTTCCACCAAAATAGCCATATTCGATTTGGATCGATCTGGATTTTGAGAGCGCTTTGGTAGGTTTTGATCCATAGATCCGCTGCTATACTGCTGATCTACCTTCCTTTGTTCCTTAGCCCAATTCCTTGATTTCATCAATTTTGAGGTTTTGGTTCGAGTTTTTCCGCCTAAAACGCGTCTCCGCTCGAAGTTCTGACGTCCTGAATCTCCCGGACCGAGTCTGGCCTAGACCGGAGTCTCCGCCTTTTGAGCTCTAGACCGAGTCTCCGGACCTCCAGACTGGAGTGTCCGCCTCCCGCAAACAAAAAATCGGCCACATTGTTTTGATATAACTTTGTATTCGAACTCGGATTTTGGTGTTCTTAGCTCGCTTCAAGAGGAGAAGGAGCCCTACACCATCATCCACGTGTTCATGCTATCTACACCAATGTAAACTGTGAGCAAGGGTGAAGATCTTTGACGAAAGGTATATCATTTCATGATTCTCCCCACTTGTTTTCCTTGAGAGCCACACCATCTTTATGTATAAAACAAGCACCTATTGAGACTAGTTCCTCTTTGATTGCTTGGGCTTGCACATTTGATACCTTGTAGAATTCCTCGAGCAAAATTTGTGAGCTTATCTCATATAGTTATTCTGTATAGTTGTTGGCACAAGGAAAATCAAGCGAAAAAGAAAAAGATAGAAAAAATACAAAATACAAAAAAAGATACATGTGCCATATAGAATAGGAAGCGCAAGCTCGATGACAAACTTGTAGGTGGTACTTATCAGTGCAAATCTTGTAGCCCTCCAATTTTTGTGCAATCAACCATGCCTCTCCTTGTACTTGGGCGACATGAGCTATGTTTATAGTCTTCGCTAGGGCCTTCATTTGGTCCCTTTAGCTCAAGCCCGTCAGACAAGTCCCATTTATCCCACTCGTGTGTTTCCTTGATCTTAATTTCATCTTGTGGATCAACTTGTTTGCTTTGTGATCACTGTGGTTCTTTACTTGCCTTTACAAATCTTGGTTTCCGTTGTTCCAATTTGCTTGCTACTTTCCATACCTAAGCCCTCATAAGCCGTGTGCTGCTGGTGTTACTTGTGTTCGTTGATACAACGCCACTTATCCTTTGTATTTGGTTTGCTCTTGGTCCATACCATTGATCCAATACTATCTACAAGGTGAGCCAAGGCGTATCCTTGAATCCAACTTCCACTATATCACACTTGGTCTTGTGAGCAACATGTATAGGGACCCAGAACTGGATGAAGAGGAATCCATGATGAGCCAATGGCAACGACGACTCCACAAGCATCGGTGATATGATGGAGCACTACACCGATATTGGCTCCGCATGCTTGGAGGACTTCTCGAGTACTACACTAACGACGCACTCCCTGAGCGTGAGCACATGGAGCACCATGAGGACTTCGACTTCTCAAGCATGGAGGACATCGAACACTTCATCGACTATGACGGCTAATTCTCTTGAGATACAATGACCCTGGCCCACCACATGGAGACCGAGAACTTCCACGCCATGCAAGCCAAGGCACATCTCCAAGAGGCCGACAAGGACAAGCTCTTTTCAGTCGCACCTTCAAAAGGAACTACATACCATGAGGGTTGTCCATCAAGATACCCATCAAGTTCAAGAAGGCGCGATAACTCAACAAGTACCAATACATGAGCCAAGACAAGTCAGCCACAACAAGAGCTCAAGATATCCATGCTATATGCGCCATAAGCTCAAGACGGCGTACAAGTCCTCTCCGCCACGAGAACAAGAAAGAAAGATACCGTCATGCCACCAAGCTACATCGACAAAACAAGTTCGACATGAGGTGCCCAACTACAAGAACATCTACGACACCACTTCTCCTCCGAGGACGACATTACACAAGTTCCAAGACCCTCAAGAGAGAATACTCATATGACGCTGGCACTACCTCACGAACAAAGAAGATGAACAAGCAAACGAGCCGCTACTCTCGCCATGAAGCTTCCAAAGCCAAGAACTTTCACGACAAACCTTCTTCAAGGAAGCCCCCGCATAGCTTATAAGATCGTTAATAAATGAGAAGGACGCTATGGCTCTCTATCATGCGGTTGGATGAACCAATCAAGATGTCCTCTCATGAAGTTGACGCTTAAGACATGGTGCCAAACCTTGGACAAGGGTTGCAAGGTGGATGATGGTGAGCATGGGATTTTCCTCACCAAACGACGAGACGTTGGAGTTGACTTTAAAACTGAGCTTATTCCCATATGCTTTAGTGATGATGTGGTACCAATCCCATGTGAGTTTGAGAGCCACTTAGCCCACTTGAGTGAGAGCAAAAGTGAGACGAAAGTGACTCCACCATATGTGAGATTGTGTGCTTCCCACTTTGAGGACATGAGTGATACACCGAGTGAGTTGAGAGTGGTAGTTGATAGGGCAGTGAGGCCATCCCAATTTCTAACAACCTACCTCTACCTCTAGTGTGTTTTCTCATGATGTGTTAGGTACCTTGGAGCAAGAGACGCCAAGCTTGAGATTATGGCCCCCATCGAGAAGATGTACATGGTGGATGAAGATGATGCCATCCCATATATGATGAAGAAGTCGCCCACATGGAGGCCACCCTTTCACAACATCCACTTCAAATGAGAGGTAAAACCAAGGTATACATACGGTGTTGTTGATGCCATGATCCCACTAGTGGACATGATGAATTGTGAGGATATGCATGTTATGGACTCTACTTGTGACATTTCATATGCATCATTCTTATTCCTATGTGATGCTTTGCCTTTGCATAATGTTGATCATGTGGAATTATTTAGTGCTATGATATTGCCATAGATGTGCCATGCTACAAATCTTTATTTTATCCCACAATTGTCGCAACAAACTTGGTAAACAATTGCTCTTTCCCTATGTTTGTATGCAACCATACTCATACTTTGGAAATGCTTGATCATTCATGTTTTTCATTGTCTTCTTGTTGATTGCAATACATGCTCATATGGTTCATATTGAGATCGCCTATAGCTTTCTCAACCTTTGAAGATTTTGATACATGCCATGATAAGTATATGTCCACCTTTGCTTGCATAATCACCATGCCTTCTATGACATATTGTTTCATGCTAATGGTGATGCATAAGAGAAGACGATCATGATGGATGATGTGTTTATCTATCACACACACACACGCTTCTTCCGCTTATCTATGGTGTGTAGGTACTATACTCCAATGTCAACCTCGATTGAGCACGAAGGACAAAACGAGCCTAGAGAGCATCCATCGAGACATAACGGGTACACCTCCTTCCTTACAAGATGATGATGGAGTATCGCCGAGGGTCGTAATTTCTTTTCAAGAGGGGGTGGAGATGATGCCGCCAACATGCACATGCCTCACCATTGGTCACCATCATAATATGCCAACATCCCAATCAAGGTGAACTCCTTCCATCTTTTGCCTTCCCTTGGTCGGGCTACTTGAATGGGATCCTACTTGAGCCAACTATCAATTCAGGCGACTAGGTCCATGACCATGATGCCAAGCGGGATGCGGCAAGGATGAACCAGAGCCAAGACCCCAAGCATGAGGCCTGGAAGAGGAGACGAAGAAGATGCCGGAGCCAGACCGGAGTCTCCGCCCTGGAGTTCGACACCGGAGTTCCTCGGCTCATACACCGGAGTCTCCGATCCATCTCCTCGGACCGACCTCGCAACCAGCGCCTGTGGATAGCCAAGATGTTCCTTCCTGAGACGACACCCCGAGATTGACCGGGGTCTCCAGCCTGCATCGAGTCTCCGGACTCTCTAGCACCGGAATCTCCGGACCGAGTGTAGTATCGGGCCCGCAAGGCATACCAGGTTGGGCCTGGCCCATGTAACGCCTGTAACTTCCTCAAGGGTTTATGCCTGTTATTCTCAGTGCGTGGCTCGCCCATACATATGCCCCCACCCCATATGTAAACCCTAGGATGGAATAGATGATGAGTTGAGACTCTCATGGCTTAGGCCAAACCCTCGATGGGAACCCCTCCTCATTAGATTATCTATGAGTTGTATCAAGGCCTTCTTAATTGAAGTCGCCAAGGCGCTTCAGTTCTTGATCTCTCCATGTATGGATTCTAGTAGTGCTAGGTCTCTCCCTTTGGGATTCTACTTGGTTGCTACTCTCTCCTACGTGATTCTATCAAGAGCTGCTAATCTCTCGCAAGGGACTCTACCTTTGGTCTCTCCCTTTGTGATTCTATTGGGTTGGTGGTTCGCTAATGAGAGCAAACCGATTTGGGTGTGGTGCGCTTGTACTTCGATCTCCCTCTCGTGGTTCATCGTGTTCTTCGCCTCCTCCCAAATCCTCTAATCTATGAAGATCGGGCCACAAAAGTGGTTGTAACATCACATAAATTGATAGTTAAGGCGTGCGCCATCGAGTTTCTCACTATGGTATGCAATGGGACGCCCATTTTGCATAATGACGCCTCCAATGCCAATATGATAGGGCAAAGGTGTCAGATCTTTTGATGAGATGAAGATAATCGATTTGGTGGAGTTCGGGCTTGATGATCCGACTACACGCAAGCACGAAGCGCCAATGCAATCGCTAGGCCAATCTCCGAGGTTACCGATCCTGCGGGAACACGCATCAGCCTGACCACAGGGTCTTAATTCTACCTGAAATCGAGAACAAGTAAGAACTAATATTGCAATCAAGATATTATGATTAAGAGGAAAGCTTTATTGAAAAGGTGGATCCTGAATAGGTGCGAAGTACAAGAGGCCTCATGACGCCGAGCCTTGGCGGTTGCTATGATGGCTAACTTAATGTCTAAACAAAATCCAAGTCCAGGGTGACGTTTATGGGAGTATTTAAGGAGGAAAGGTGGGGTTTCGCCAGCCATGGAAGTGGTGGTCTAATCCAACCCTAGAAGTCCTTTTCCCTCAAATACGGACTCTAAAAAGTGGCTATTTAAAATCCTATGAAATTACATGGGCCTGGCCTAAAATAAAGGTGTCGAGCACCATATTTAAACCATGGACGAATTCATGAAGTATTAATCTTGAACATTTCCTGCCCAAGCATTCTTTCTTCATTATGGTGGCCTCAAAGTTCGAATTCCATCTGTGGCTTCTCTTGATCATCACATGCTTGTTGCCATCTCCATGCATGGCCATGCTCCAATGCTTGTCCCTCTCATCCATGCTTGGTCCATCATTCCTAAGAGTAAGAAATACATCTGATTTAGGTAGCATCATATTCTCATGTATGTGAGGAATAGTTCCAAGAAACGAAAGTACCTGATAGTTAAGCTGTTTGGCATGAGATCTTGTGATGGGTCCTTGTATGTGTGTGTAGCCAGGTACAACGGTTGTATCAATAGAAGGGATGTCCACATAATGCTCCCTTGTTGAATTGAAGTCGCCCTCGACGCAATCTTCATCTTCTCACCAAAGTAAGGCTTCAAATCTGCAATGTTAAACGTAGGACTAACCGTACCAAAGTTGTTATGGGGTAACCCCTTGGGGTGGCCCGATCTTTCACGAATCTCCGCGGGAGTCGAGGGGAAAGTGGTGGAAGGGGGAAAGGGAATGAAATCCACGAACACACGCACTAAGAACCATGAACTCACGCACACAAAACACGATACACGATAACTCACGCCGGTGGCAACCGGTCCAACATAATCCCTAGGATCGGTGTTGGGAGAAGCTCGCTCTCCACGCCAACAACGGGGGACGAGGTGATTGGTGAGATCTTGACGACTTGGGGCGAGAAACCGAGAACCCAAGGCCTTGTACAACTTGAACGCACTAGGCAAGATCCAAGAGGGGGGTGGATAATAGGTGCTCCTTGGTAGGAGCATGAGACCAATAGATACAAGTTCCTCAAAGGGTTTCCTTAATATCTATTATTATCCAAGTCTAGGGTTTACAATGGAGGGTGGGGGCTATATATATAGTCCAGCCACAAAACAGGGGTAGTTTCGGAACGAAAAGGTAAATTATAGGAATGGTTACAAGGCATGGGGCTCAAAGGGCTCTGTGTTCGCTTTCAGTCAGGCCGTCACCGGTAGTACCGGTCAGAATCGTAGTACCGCCTCGAGCGTAGTACATGGCCGGAGCTTCCGAGCGTTAGACGTCGGCTGTAGGAGGCGGGCGGTAGATGTAGTACCGCAGTACTGGGAAATGCAGCCGTGGCCAATAGTACCGCTGTACCGGTACTGTTGGCGCATGCCCGCAGCGACGGTTGCTTCGCCCGCTCCTCCGCCCCTTGGGTCCTTCTCTTCGCACTGATGATGCACAAGGTATCGTATGAAGTAGCAAACCATCCAAGGGTGTCAAGTCACACAAGGAAAGGAGCGAGTTAACCTTGGCTTGAGGAGCTTAGCTCGCGAGTCATGGGTCCACTTGGGAAGCTCGTGGGAGTAGATGTAGTAGCGGTCAGGACGGGCATCAGCTCCCCTTGGTAAAGAGTCGTCCTCGACTCTTCAACCGCCACAACTTCCTCTTCGCCATGGTAGGGTGAGAGGTCCTTGACATTGAATGTCGAGCTCACGAGATACTTCGATGTTGGTATATCGATGACATAGGCGTTGGTGTTGATCCTCTTTAGCACCTTGAATGGTCCATCGCCTCTTGGCTTTAGCTTGGAGTCGCGTTCCTTGGGGAAGTGGTCTTTACTCAAGTGGATCCACACAAGGTCGCCCTCATCAAAGATCATCTCTTTCTTGGTCTTGTTTAGCCTTGATGCTTGGCGAAGGACTTGTTGCTCGATCGTAGCTCGTGTGTCTTCATGGATTTTCTTCATTGTTTGGGCACGCTTGACAACGTCCATATTGGCACGTTCATGAAGTGGAAGTGGAAGGATATCGAAGCGTGAGAGGCTCGTCGTAGACGATCATGAACGGGCTCCTCATGGTGGTGGAGTGCTTGGGCGGTTGTAGGCGAACTCCCAAGGTGGAAATACATTCCTCCCAGTCTTTAAGGTTCTTCTTTATCAACACCCGGAGGAGTGTGCCAAGACTTTGATTGACGACCTCGGTTTGTCCATCGGTTTGAGGATGCGAGGCTGACGAGAAGAGGAGCTTGATGCCGAGCTTGGCCATGAGAGTCTTCCAGAAGTAGCTCATGAATTTTACGTCGCGGTCGGAGACGATTGTTCTAGGCACACCGTGTAGCCGAATTATTTCCCTGAAAAACAAATTGGCTACATGTGAAGCATCATCGGTCTTATGGCACGGAATGAAATGTGCCATTTTAGAAAAGCGATCCACGACTACAAATATGGAATCATGTCCATGTTTAGATCTAGGCAAGCCTAACACAAAGTCCATGCTAATGTCCGACCAAGGTGTATGAGGAATAGGCAAGGGCATATAAAGACCAAAGGGGTTGGACTTAGACTTAGCTTGGATACATGTAGTGCATCGTTGGACGTGGCGCTCCACGTCGCGCTACATCTTTGGCCAAAAGTAGTGAGTGGAGAGCATGTCATATGTCTTGTCACGGCCAAAATGACCCATAAGGCCTCCACCATGGGACTCTTGAAGAAGCAAAAGTTGGAGAGATGATTTCGGAATGCAAAGCTTGTTTTGTTTGAAAAGAAAACCCTTATGCAAACAGAAATCATCAATCCCTTTGTCTATTGAACATTGGGCAAAAATTGGTCCAAAGAAAGGATCGGACGCGTACAAAGATTTGATGTCATCAAGACCCAAAACATTGACTTCGAGTCGAGTAAGAAGGCTTGTGTTTTTGCGAGACAAGGCGTCCGCTACCACATTTTCTTTGCCCTTCTTGTATTTGACAATGTAAGGAAAAGACTCCATGAACTCAACCCATTTTGCGTGCCTTTTACTCAAATTGGCTTGGCCCTTAAGATACTTCAACGACTCATGGTCGGAATGGATGATAAATTCTTTGGGCCAAAGATAGTGTTGCCACACTTGAAGGACTCGAACCAAGGCAAAAAGTTCTTTGTCATAAATGGGATAGTTTAGGCGTGCGCCATCAAGTTTCTCACTATGGTAGGCAATAGGACGCCCATTTTGCATAAGGACGCCACCAATGCCAATACCGCTAGCGTCACATTCAATCTCAAAGGTTTTTGTGAAATCCGGCAATGCAAGGAGTGGTGCTTTGGTGAGCCTCTTTTTGAGCTCATCAAAAGCTTTTTGTTGTGCTTTTCCCCAAACGAACGTGACATTTTTCTTGGTCAATTCGTTGAGGGGGCAAGCAATTGTAGAAAAGTCTTTGACAAAATGACGGTAAAAGCCAGCCAACCAATGAAAACTACGAAGTTCGCTAACATTCGTAGGGATGGGCCAATCTCGTATGTCCTTGACTTTTGAGACATCAACTTCAATGCCATTTGAAGACACGACAAACCCAAGGAAAATCAACTTGTCTCTTGCAAAAGTGCACTTTGGGAGATTAGCATAAAGCTTTTCATGACGAAGGATTTGAAGAACCTCCTTAACATGAGTAACATGGTCCTCTAGTGATTTGCTATAGACAAGAATGTCATCAAAGTAAACAATTACACTCTTCCCAATGAGAGATCGCAAAATATGGTTCATGAGTCGCATAAAGGTAGATGGGGCGTTAGATAAGCCAAAAGGCATAACCAACCATTCATAGAGACCAAGCTTGGTCTTGAAGGCGGTTTTCCACTCATCACCCTCGGCCATGCGAATTTGATGGTAACCACTACGAAGATCAATTTTCGAAAATATAGTGGCTCCACATAACTCATCAAGCATGTCATCAAGACGCGGTATAGGATGTTGATAACGCACGGTGATAGCATTGATTGGACGGCAGTCCATGCATAAACGCAACGTATCATCCGTTTTTGGAACAAGAATCACGGGGACCGCGCTTGGGCTAGTGCTTACTTGGATCAAACCTTTAGAGACGAGTTGGTTGATTTGACGTTCGATCTCCTTCGTCTCTTCCGGGTTCATGCGATATGCGGCGCGGTTTGGGAGTGGTGCGCCGAGTATGAGGTCGATGCGGTGCTAGATTCCACGAAGAGGAGGAAGGCCATGAGGAAGCTCTTCGGGAAATACATCTTGGAATTCCTGCAAAATAGCCATCAAAGAAGGAGGAACATTTGTCAAGTCGTTAGTTCCTTGCGCTAGTCCCTTGCATACAAGGACATAGTGCAAGATGGATGGGTTGTTCCGCACTTCTCTCATCTCACTTTTGGTGGCAAGAAGAACACTCTTAGTTTTTCCACTCGAGTTTGGCTTGTAGCTCTCACTCACTATGGTGTGGTTCTCTCGCTCACCACTCTTCTCACAAGGTGTTTTCGTGTATTGCGCCCTCGCTAAAGCCTTTGCATTGTCCGCAATTATTTGGCTAGGAGTCATTGGTTGCAACATGCAAGTTTTTTCAAGCCATTTGAAGGTGTAAGTGTTGGAGTGACCATTATGCAAAGCACGCTTGTCATATTGCCACGGTCTTCCGAGCAACATATGACAAACCGTCATTGGGACCACGTCACATTCTACCGTTTCCTTGTAGTGCCCAATTGAGAACGTCACCGAGACGGTGTGCTTGATCTTGACGGATCCTTGGTCACTTGGCCATTGGATATGGTAGGGGTGTTTATGCGGATGGAGGGTGAGGTTGAGTTTCTCACACAATTCCGTGCTTGCAAGGTTGTGGCCACTCCCTCCATCAATGACAACTTTGATGGACTTCCATTGATGCCGGCACGAGTTTGGAAGATGTTCGAGCGTTGGTCTTCATTTTCATTGACTTGGGTAGTCAATACCCTTGTGACCACAAGCGATGGACTTGCGTCATGCTCACACACAAGAAGTTCTTGGTCCTCTTCCAAATGTTGCCTTGCCATGGCTTCCTTGACCCTTGCATCAAACTCTTCTTCACTCAAGTATTCTTCATCGCCGTTGTCATGGATGAACAAAACTTTCTTGTTCCCACATGCATTCGACTTGTGCCCTTTGCCTCCACACTTGTAGCATTCACCATTGAATGGTTGATCATCCCTTGTGTGTTTGCCACTTGGGGGCTGTTTTCCTTGAGGGAGAGTTGGCTTGAATGGAAGCTTGGTGGTACTTGAGGAGCTTCCACTTGGTGTCGTTGGAGTAGTGGTTGGTGCTTGCTTGTAGGTGAAGTATGTCTTTGGCTTGTTGTACTTGATGTCCTCTTGCACTTGACGCTCAGCCTTCGATGCGATGTGCACAAGCTCAACCATGTTTTTGTACTTTTGGAACTCAGTGATGCGCTTGATGGGATGGTTCAAGCCATTGAGGAAACGTGCCATTGTTTGTTCATCTCGCTCTTCAATGTTGGCACGGATCATGTTGAGCTCCATTTGCTTGAAGTACTCTTCCACGGTCTGTCCCTTGACTAAGCGTTTGAAGCTTGTTGAAGAGGTCACGCGTGTAGTGCGAAGGAACAAAGCGGGATCTCATATGGGCCTTCATATCTTGCCAAGTTGCGATTGGAGGCTCTTCTTTTGCTTCGCGAGCGAGTTGGACTTGTTCCCACCAAAGGTTGGCATACTCATCAAACTCGAGGGACGCCATGGCCATCATCTTCTCATTGCTGTAGTTGTGCATGCGGAAGATTTTGTCGACCTTGAGTTCCCAAGAGAGATATTCCTCGGGCTCATTGGAACCGGTGAACTTGGGCATGGTGAATTTGAGCTTGCCGAAAGTTTCTTCTCCATTGCGGTTCCGGTTGCGGCGGTTGCCATGATTTGGGCGGTCATCATCATCATCCGAGCTCTCATGTCTTGCTTGGTGATGGTTGCGTTGCTCTTGAGGTTATTGAGGTGCCGCATTTGGTGGTGGAACTTGGTTTTGGCGACGAGCTTGGGGAGCTTGCTCGTTTTGTTGGCGCGGTTGAGGACGAGGAGGAGGTTGATGGTCCTCGCGACGAGCTTGGGGAGCTTGTTCTTGTTCTTGTCGCGGTTGATGCCGAGGAGCATTGTCTTGCGCCCTGTGGCGAGGAGGACGTCGAGCCGCATGCGCAATGGGCTGCTCTTCTTCTTCTTGATGTGGAGGGGGGTCGTCATGACCATCATGCTGCCGACGTGGACGATCATGTCGATGATGACGCCTTGGAAGATCTTCGAGTGCTTCATGTCGACGGTGATCTTGTTCGTCCTCTTCGGATGCTTCACTTGTTGTTGAAAGGACATGTCGACGGCGATGGCCATGGTGGTCCATGTGAGGTTGCTCTTGTTGAATCACAAGTGCCCTTGGTTGTGGCCTGTTCGCTTCGCGTCTTGGAGGTCTTGCGGAGAGGTCACCATCATAGCTTGACGTTGCGGCGTGACGCGGAGATGGTACCACTTGCGAGGAGCTCATGGATTGAAGAACGGGTCCATGCCGGTGCCTTGAAGCGTGACGGCGAGGTGCACTTGATTCACTTGAGGAGTGCCGAGAAGAGCTTGATTCGCGCGAGTGTGGCCTTGCTAGTCCATCAATGAGCCGTTGAAGCTTCTCATCCGTTGAGGCGAGTGCACGACCAAGAGCTTTGTTTTGATGACCGAGGTTGTGTTGCATGGCATGCATTTGGCCACGGACTTCTTCGAAGCGGTTGTCAATGTTCTTGAATTCCACACGGGCTTCACTAAATTGTTCATCTTGGCGCCGCTCAAGAGCTTCACAACGATAGTTGAATTCTCCTCGGACCTTCCAATGGTCCCATCTTGTCATGAATTGTGTGTCATCCTCCGGAGGTTGTGTTGGTTGAGATGGCTCTCCATGCCTGTCCATGATGAAAAGCCAACAAGGGTTGTATATGGAGAATAAGGGTGCGGAGAGTTAGCCTTTTACCTCACCTTAGAGATTATATCAAACCAATTGCCACACAAATGAGCGAAAAGCGTGCAAAGTGAAATGGGCAAGAAACTCACACACAAATATGCTACAACTCTCAAAAGCTTTTGGTGGAAGGTTAGGATTGTGGAAAACCAAACGAAACGATCCAAGCAAAAGGTTATTGTTCTACGTGGTAAAGAACCAAAGATCAAAAGCAAAAGGATACGATCTACTAAAACACGGAAAACACACACGTGGAGAAAAGCGGGGTTGGCACGACTATGAAAATGAGCACAAAAGGTCCTAACGAAGAGTACGCTCGGTTGTCATGCCAACGCAAGGAGAGACCACAACTCGTTTGCCAAAAGAGGATAAGCAATAGATTTGTGCACTTGCCTTGGTGCGCTCTTTGTTCTCTCTTTCTTGGCTTACAAGCTTGGTATTCTCTTTGTATTGGAAGACTATGTATCTTTTTCTTTTTCTCGTTTTTTTTTATTCTTTTTCTCCCTTTCTATACTACTATGTCAGCTTTTGTATTTGGCCTCACACTCTCACTTTCCGAAGGCAAGTGCACAATGCTTAGACAAACACAAAATGAGTTGCTCTCATAGGATAGATACACACAAAGGAAGATATGGGTTGTCAAGGTGGTGCAAGTTATACCTTTGGTATTGTTGACAACTTGCAACCGCTTGGTGGGGATGATGTTCGAGTGTCGGGTGTCGTTGAGCGTGATGAAATTGATGCGAAGCTGTTGTGAAAATGGCGACAAACACGCGAATACGAACAAGTGAGGTGGAAAAGTCAAAAAAATTGAGGCGTTAGAAGGCAAAGAGGCACACAGAGTTGAGCGGTAGTCATTGGTTATGTCCGTAGTACTGGCGAGAAGGGTACTACGGTTACTTGCATGTAGTACCGCTTGCTCGGCCGGTAGTACCGCTTTACAGAATCGAACGAGATGAACTTGCCAAAAAACCTCAAATTCGGGAAATCTGACCGAAAGGCTGGGTTAGGAACAACAGGGGCTATAGATCGACTCCCAAAGCAACAGATCTATGGATCAAAACCACAAAAACTCACCAAATCCAGATCGATCCGAAGGCAAATTGGGCTCTTTTTGGTGGGATTTTTGATTTTTAAGGGGAATAAAAGAAAAATTGGGGGGAAATTCGTGATCAACCGTGCTCTTGATACCAATATGTTAGGGGGTAACCCTGGGGTCGGCCCGATCTTTCACGAATTCCACGAGAAACGAGGGGGAAAACGGTGGTCGGGAGATGAAATCGAGGGAGGAGATGAAAACCACGAACACACGCAAACCAAAACACGATACACGCCTTTCCCTCACGCCGGTGGCAACCGGTCCAACATAATCCCTAGGATCGGTGTTGGGCGAAGCTCGCTCTCCACGCCAACAACGAGGGACGAGGTGCTTGGTGAGATCTTGACGACTTGGAGGCGAGAAACCGAGAACCCAAGGCCTTGTACAACTTGAACGCACTAGGCAAGATCCAAGAGGGGGGTGGATAATCCGGTGCTCCTTGGTAGGAGCATGAGACCAATAGATACAAGTTCCTCAAAGGGTTTCCTTAATATCTATTATTATCCAAGTCTAGGGTTTACAATGGAGGGTGGGGGCTATATATATAGTCCAGCCACAAAACAGGAGTTCTTACCAAACAGCAGAAAAAGGCGATGTGCAACCGCGAGGATCAGTGGGTCCAGAGATTGAACCAAGCGATTACCAGGAGTCGAGACACCGCACGTGGAGAATATCCGTGGAGCTCTGGGAAGGCTTAGCAAGGGGGGTTAGCAATTATCAAAACAGCAATGCAAAAGTTGAAAGAATGCTCAACGACGGTACTGTGCTGGCCCTAGGCTGAACAGATTTAGAGACGCGAGCCTAGATCACCAACGATGTCACGACGCGACACAACAAGCACTGTATGATGATATGGCACCCTGAAAAGCGAACCGAGATGCAGAAAATCACTAAGATGTCGAGTGTGTAGAACTGATCTACGGGGTCTAAAAAAAGGGTTGGCCCCAAAAAAAAATTGAAATTTTTTATTTTGCTCCGGAAAGCGCGCCGGCGCCAAAAAAAATATCGCTATAACGGCCGATGGAGAAAAGTGATCCCCGGGGTCGAAAACTAGTATAGCCAGAAATTTTTTTGCTCTCCTTCTGGACTTACGACCGGACTCTTAGCTCGACACGGACTTTAGCTCGACACGGAAAACAACAAAGAAGGAAAGTAAAAAGAAATAACTAGGAAACAATAACTCTACTCGGACTCTACCACGGCAGGAAAACTGATCGGATCTATGTCGCGGTAGGAAGGCGGTGGCGGAGTATTAGGGTTTATGGTGGCTGGGTGTATGGCGACGGAATATGGTGGCGGTGATCGGCGAGTGTGGCGGTGATGACTATGATCAGAACTCGAAACTCTAAGGGACGAGACACTAAGACCAGCAACTCGACGCGACGATGTAGACACAAATTCAACAATGCAAAAACTGAAAAGATAATGCGAGGCGTAGATTGGTTATGGGATGGATCTAAACTCTAACTGTGTTTTTGGCTTTTTCGTGGGTTATAGGTAAAAATAGATCTAATCTACGAAAACAGTAAAATCTCACCGAGCAACCTGAAATCTGATACCACTTGATAGGGCAAAGGTGTCCGATCTTTCGATGAGATGGCGATAATCGATTTGGTGGAGTTCGGGCTTGACGATCCGACTACACGTGCGAGCACGAGCGCCAATGCAATCGCTAGGCCAATCTCCTGGAGGTTACCGATCCTGCGTGAACACGATCAGCCTGACCAACGAGGGTCTTAATTCCTACCTGAAATCGAGAACAAGGAGAACTAATATTGCAATCAAGATATTGCGGATTAAGAGGAAAGATTTATTGAAGAGGTGGGATCTGAATAGGTCAAAGTACAAGAGGCCTTCATGACGCCGAGCCTTGGCGAAGTTGCGACTATGGCTAACTTAATGTCTAAACAAAATCCGAGTCTAGGGGGTGCTATGGGGAGTATTTATGGCGAGGTGGGGTTTCGGCCAGCCATGGAAGTGGTGGCCGAATCCAACCCTAAAAGTCCTTTTCCCCTCAAATACGGACTCTAAAAAGTGGCTAATTAAAATCCTGCGAAAATTACATGGGTCTGGCTCAAAATAAAAGGTGTCGCAGCACCATATTAAGCTATGGACGAATTCGTAAAGTATTGATCTTGAATATTTCGTCCAAGCCTTCTTTCTTCATTATGGTGGCCTCAAAGTTCTGAAATCTTCATTCGTGGCCTTCTCTTGGATCACCACATGCTTGCTGCCATCTCCATGCATGGCCATGCTCCAATGCTTGTCCCTCTCATCCATGCTTGGTCCATCATTCCTAAGAGTAAGAAATACATCTGATTTAGGCAGCATCATATTCTCATGTATGTGAGGAATAGTTCCAAGAAACGAAAGTACCTGATAGTTAAGTTGTTTGGCACGAGATCTTGTGATGGGTCCTTATATGTGTCTTGCTGTAGGTACAACGGTTGTATCAATAGTAGGGATGTCCACATCAAAGAGGTCCGAGGACAAATGCATGCTATGCAACACAACCTCGGCCATCAAAATGAAGCTCTTGGTCGTGCTCTCGCTGCAACGGATGAAAAGCTTCAACGCCTCATTGATGGCTCGCAAGACCGCGATCTCGCGACTCAAGCTCGTCATGGCACTCCTCAAGTGAATCAAGTTCGTCACGCCATCACCAAGCAAGACATGAGAGCTCAGATGATGAAGATGGCCGCCAAAATCATGGCAACCGTCGATACCGGAACCGCAATGAAATAAACTTTCGGCAAGCTCAAATTCACCATGCCCAAGTTCACCGGTTCCAATGAACCCGAAGAATATCTCTCGTGGGAACTCAAGGTTGACAAGATCTTTCGCATGCACAACTATAGCAATGAGAAGATGATGTCCATGGCATCCCTCGAGTTTGATGATTATGCCAACCTTTGGTGGGAACAAGTCCAATTCGCTCGTGAAGCAAAAGAAGAACCTCCAATTACAACTTGGCAAGATATGAAGGCTCATATGAGATCCCGCTTTGTTCCTTCGCACTACACGCGTGACCTCTTCAACAATATTCAAACGCTTAGTCAAGGAACAAAGACAGTGGAGGAGTACTTCAAGCAAATGGAGCTCAACATGATCCGTGCCAACATTGAAGAGCGTGATGAACAAACAATGGCACGTTTCCTCAATGGCTTGAACCACCAAATCAAGCGCATCACCGAGTTCCAAAAGTACAACAACATGGTTGAGCTTGTGCACATAGCAACAAAAGCCGAACGTCAAGTGCAAGAGGACATGAAGTACAACAAGCCAAAGACGTACTTCACCTACAAGCAAGCTGCAACAACTACATCAACAACACCAAGTGGAAGCTCATCAAGTACCACCAAGCTTCCCTTCAAGCCAACACTTCCTCAAGGAAAACCGCCCCCAAGTGGCAAATACACAAAGGATGATCAACCATTCAATGGTGAATGCTACAAGTGTGGAGGCAAAGGACACAAGTCGGCCGCATGTGGAAGCAAGAAATTTTTGTTCATCCACAACAATTGTGATGAAGAATACTTGAGTGAAGATGAGTTTGATGCAAGGGTCAAGGAAGCATTGGCTAGGCAACATTTGGAAGATGACCAAGAACTACTTGTGTGTGAGCATGACGCAAGTCCATCGCCAGGTCACAAGGGTCTTAACTACTCAAGTCAATGAGAATGAAGACCAAAGATCAATCATCTTCCAAACTCGTGCCGGTATCAATGGGAAGTCCATCAAAGTTGTCATCGATGGAGGGAGTTGCCACAATCTTGCAAGCACGAAATTGTGTGAGAATCTCAACCTCACCCTCCATCCGCATAAGCATCCCTACCATATACAATGGCTAAGTGACCAAGGTCCGTCAAGATCCAAAGACACTGCCTCGGTAACTTTCTCAATTGGACCATACAAAGACATGGTGGAGTGTGATGTGGTCCCCATGAAGGTTTGCCATATGTTGCTAGGTAGCCCGTGGCAATATGACAAGCGTGCTTCACATAATGGTCACACAAATGCTTATACCTTCAAATGGCTTGACAAGACTTGTGTTTTGCAACCAATGACTCCTAGCCAAATAATTGCGAACAATGCAAAGGCTTTAGCGAGGGCGCAAATCACAACGTCATCTTGTGAGAAGAGCGGTTAGCGAGAGAACCACACTATAGTGAGTGAGATCCACAAGCCAAACTCGAGTGGAAAAACTAAGAGTGTTCTTCTTGCCACCAAAAGTGAGATGAGAGAAGTGCGGAACAACCCATCCATCTTGCACTATGTCCTTATATGCAAGGACTAGCGCAAGGAACTAATGACTTGACAAAAGTTCCTCCTTCTTTGATGAATTTTTGCAGGAATTCCAAGATGTGTTTCCCGAAGAGCTTCCTCATGGACTACCCCCTCATCGTGGAATCGAGCACCGCATCGACCTCATACCCGGCGCACCCCTTCCAAACCACGTCGCGTACCGCATGAACCCGAAAGAGACGAAGGAGATAGAACGACAAATCAACCACCTTGTCTCCAAAGGTTTGATCCAAGTAAGCACTAGCCCAAGCGCGGTACCCGTGATTCTTGTACCAAAAACGGATGATACGTTGCGGTTATGCATGGACTGCCGTCCAATCAATGCTATCACCGTGTGTTATCAACATCCTATACCGCGTCTTGATGACATGCTTGATGAGTTGTGTGGAGCCACTATATTTTCGAAATTGCTCTTCGTAGTGGTTACCATCAAATACGCATGGCCGAGGGTGATGAGTGGAAAACCGCCTTTAAGACCAAACTTGGCCTCTATGAATGGTTGGTTATGCCTTTTGGCTTATCTAATGCCCCATCCACCTTCATGCGCCTTATGAACCATATTTTGAGATCTCTCATTGGGAAGAGTGTTGTTGTTTACTTTGATGACATTCTTGTCTATAGCAAGTCACTAGAGGAGCATGTTACTCATGTTAAGGAGGTTCTCCAAATCCTTTGTCATGAAAAGCTCTATGCTAATCTCCCAAAGTGCACTTTTGCAAAAGACAAACTGATTTTCCTTGGTTTTGTTGTGTCTTATAATGGCATTGAAGTTGATGTCTCAAAAGTTAAGGACATACGAGATTGGCCCATACCTACCAATGTTAGTGAACTTCGTAGTTTTCATGGGTTGGCCGGTTTCTACCGTCGCTTTGTGAAAGACTTTTCTACCATTGCTTGCCCTCTCAATGAGTTGACCAAGAAAAATGTCACATTCGTTTGGGGCAAAGCACAACAAAAACCGTTTGATGAGCTCAAAAAGAGGCTAACCAAAGCACCACTCCTCGCTTTACCGGATTTCACAAAAACTTTTGAGATCGATTGTGACGCTAGTGGAATTGGCATTGGAGGCGTCCTTATGCAAAATGGGCGTCCTATTGCATACCATAGCGAGAAACTTGATGGCGCATGCCTTAACTATCCAATTTATGACAAAGAGCTTTTTGCCTTGGTTCGTGTCCTTCAAGTGTGGCAACATTACCTTTGGCCCAAAGAATTTATCATCCATTCCGACCATGAGTCATTGAAATATCTTAAGGGTCAAGACAATTTGAGCAAAAGGCACGCCAAATGGGTTGAATTCATGGAGTCTTTTCTGTACATTGTCAAGTACAAGAAAGGCAAAGAAAATATAGTAGCGGACGCCTTGTCTCGCAAAAATACAAGCCTTCTTACGTGACTTGAAGTAAATGTTTTGGGTCTTGATGACATCAAATCTTTGTACGCTTCCGACCCGTTCTTTGGACCAATTTTGGAAAAGTGTTCAATAGAGAAAGGATTTGATGATTTCTATTTGCATAAGGGTTTTCTATTCAAACAAAACAAGCTATGCATTCCGAAGTCGTCTCTCCAAATTTTGCTTCTTCAAGAATCCCATGGTGGAGGCCTTATGGGTCACTTTGGCCGTGACAAGACATATGACATGCTCGCCACTCACTACTATTGGCCCAAGATGAAGCGCGACGTGGAACGCCACATCCAACGATGCACTACTTGTGTCCAAGCTAAGTCTAAGTCTAACCCTTTTGGTCTTTATATGCCATTACCTATTCCTCATGCACCTTGGTCGGACATTAGCATGGACTTTGTCCTAGGTTTACCTAGATCTAAACATGGTCATGATTCTATATTTGTGGTAGTGGATCGTTTTTCCAAAATGGCACATTTCATTCCGTGCCACAAGACCGATGATGCTTCACATGTGGCAAATTTGTTTTTCAGGGAAATAATCCGTCTTCACGGTGTACCATGAACAATCGTCTCCGACCGCGACGTCAAATTCATGAGCTACTTTTGGAAGACACTCATGGCCAAGCTCGGCATCAAGCTCCTATTCTCGTCCACCTCGCATCCTCAAATCGATGGCCAAACCGAGGTCGTCAACCAAAGCCTTGGCACACTTCTCCGCGTGTTGATAAAGAAGAATCTTAAAGATTGGGAGGAACGTATCCCACACGCCGAGTTTGCCTACAATCGCGCAAAGCACTCCACCACCATGATGAGCCCGTTCATGATCGTCTATGGATTCGAGCCTCTCACCGCGCTCAACATATTACCTCTTCCTCTACATGGCCGCACCAACATGGACGTTGACAAGCGTGCCCAAGCAATGAAAAAGCTACATGAAGACAGAAGAGCTACGATCGAGCAACAAGTCCTTCGCCAAGCATCAATGCTAAACAAGAACAAGAAATAGATGATCTTCGAAGAAGGCGACCTTGTGTGGATACACTTGAGTAAAAACCGCTTCCCTAAGGATCGCGAATCCAAACTCAAGCCAAGAGGTGATGTGATGTGGACATCCCTACTATTGATACAACCGTTGTACCTACAGCAACACACATACAAGGACCCATCACAAGATCTCGTGCCAAACAACTTAACTATCAGGTACTTTCGTTTCTTGGAACTATTCCTCATATACATGAGAATATGATGCTGCCTAAATCAGATGTATTTCTTACTCTTAGGAATGATGGACCAAGCATGGATGGGAGGGACAAGCATTGGAGCATGGCCATGCATGGAGATGGCAGCAAGCATGTGATGATCCAAGAGAAGGCCACGGATGAAGATTTCAGAACTTTGAGGCCTCCATAATGAAGAAAGAAGGCTTGGACGAAATATTCAAGATCAATACTTCTGAATTCGTCCATAGCTTAATATGGTGTCATGACACCTTTATTTTGGGCCAGGCCCATGTAATTTTCGCAGGATTTTAATTAGCCACTTTTTAGAATCCGTATTTGAGGGGAAAAGGACTTTTAGGGTTGGATTCGGCCACCACTTCCATGGCTGGCCAAAACCCCACCTTTTCGCCCTTAAATACTCCCCATAGCCGACCCCATAGACTCGGATTTTGTTTAGACATTAAGTTAGCCATAGTCGCAACTTCGCCAAGGCTCGGCGTCATGAGAGGCCTCTTGTGCCGCACCTATTCAGGATCCCACCTCTTCAATAAAGCTTTCCTCTTAATTCCGCAATATCTTGATTGCAATATTGGTTCTTACTTGTTCTCGATTTGGTAGGAATTAAGACCCTCGCGGTCGGTGATCGTGTTCCGCAGGATCGGTAACCTCGAGAGATTGGCCTAGCGATTGCATTGGCGCCGTGCTTTCGCACGTGTAGTCGGATCGTCAAGCCCGAACTCCACCAAATCGACTATCTTCATCTCATCGAAAGATCGGACACCTTTGCCCTATCAAGTGGTATCGATTTCAGGTTGCTCGGTGAGATTTTCTTTTTTAGATTAGATCTGTTTTTACCTATAACCCACGAAAAAGCCAAAAACAGTTAGAGTTTAGATCCATCCCATAACCAATCTCGCCTCGAATTATCTTTTCAGTTTTGCATTGTTGAATTTGTGTCTACATCGTCGCGTCAAGTTGTTGGTCTTAGTGTCTCGTCCCTTAGAGTTTCGAGTTCTGATCATAATAGTCACCGCCACACTCGCCGATCACGGCCACCAAATTCCGCCACCATATTCGCCGCCATATACCCTCCATAAACCCTAATACTCCGCCACCGCCTTCCTACCGCGACACAGATCGATCGGTTTCCTGGTACGAGTCCGAGTAGAGTTATTGTTTCCTAGTTATTTCTTTTACTCTCCTTCTTTGTTGTTTCCGTGTTAAGCTAAAGTCCGTGTCGAGCTCGAGTCCGGTCGTAAGTCGAAGGAGAGCAAAAAAAATCTGGAACCGCCTCAAAAAATTTTTAGCTATACTAGTTTTCACCCAGGATCACTTTTCTCCATCGGCCGTTATAGCGATATTTTTTGGCGTCGTGCGCTTTCCGAACAAAATAAAAATTTGAAAAAAATTGGGGCTAACCTATTTTAGACCCGTAGATCAGTTCTAGACACTCGCCATCATAGTGATTTTACGCATCTCGGTTCGCTTTTGGTGCCATATCATCATACATTGCTTGTTGTGTCGCGGCGTCGTGACATCGTTGGTGATCTAGGCTCGCGTCTCTAGTCTGGTCTAGCCTAGGACCAGCACAACCGTCGTTGAGCATTCTTTCAACTTTTGCATTATTGTTTTGATAATTGCTAACCCCTTGCTAAGCCTTCGAGCTCCGATATTCTCCACGTGCGGTGTCTCGACTCGGTAATCGCTTGGTTCAATCTCTGGACCCAGATCCTCGCGATTGCACATCGCCTTTTCCTGCTGTTAGGTAAGAACTTGTAAGAGCTTCAGATATTGCTTGACGGATTACGCGTGACTTCCACCATATTTCCGTACTATATACCTGTGCTTTTAAGGACTAACCATGACAGATACTTGCGGAACCCTGCCACAATGACGAAGAACTACATGCCCACTTCTCCGCTCTTGGTCGGTCGCTAAAGACGTGGATCTGGCGCCTCGGGGAGTTTGACACCAAGCTCACCAACGCCGTGGACAAGATCGATGGACTCGAAATCCTTCAACGCCAAGCAGACGTTCGGTTCAAGGAGCTTTTGAACCGATTGCCCGCCGCACCGCACCCACATGGTGCCGCAGCGCATTCGATCACGAATTGATTCTGGTTGTTCTGCGGCCGCACCAGCTACCTGCGGTGGCGCTCCTCGGACTTCGCCGGCTGCTGCTGCGACATTGGGAGACGGGCAGCCAGGTACTACTACGACCCGGCGATGACGATCTGTTTGACGAGGAGGTTGAACAACCTCCACAGTACTGGCCGTCCCGACATTACTACCGCAACGCCGACACCGATGCGTGATGATGATCATGTTGCAAAGCTTAAATTAAATATTCCATCTTTTGAGGATAAATATAATCTGATGCATATCTTACATGGGAGATGGAAGTAGAACAACGTTTTGCATGCTTAAAATATCACGAGAATATGCGTGTTAGTCTTTACATGTGAATTTACTAAATTTGCTTCCCTTTGGTGGTGCGAGTATTGTCGTTTAAATCCTACTACTATTCCTAGTACTTGGACTGCTTTAAAACTGCTATGCGTGTTCGTTTTGTACCTCCCACTTATCAACGTGATTTACTAAAGAATCTGACACGTTTAGAGCAAGGGAAAAATTCTGTAGAACAGTATTATCAGGAATTGCAAACGGGGATGGTCCGGTGTGGTCTTTTGAATCTACTGAACAAATACTTGCACGTTTCTTTGGTGGATTAAATAAGGACATTCAGCACATATTAGATTATAAGGAATATAATTCTATCACTCGTTTGTTTCATCTTGCTTGCAAAGCTGAGCGTGAAGTCTTGAGGTCGCCAAACACCATGGAGGAGGACTAATAATTCTGCACATCCTCTTGGACATCCGACAATCAGCGCCTCCTCGTGATTCGCCACCATCTACTACCACATCCAAGGCCACCACAAGATTTCCTGCTCCTCCACCGTCATCCAATGCTCCACCTGTAGTGCATCTTCTATGGCTTCCACGGGTAAGACAAAGGATATACAGTGCCGCAAGTGCTGGGGTTTTGGTCATATTGAGAGGCAGTGCACAACACAACGTGTGATGATGGTGCAAGATGATGGTCAATATGATTCAGCGAGTGACTTGATGAAGATACACTAGCCCTTATTTCGCTCGAGATGGAGACAATTACGATCTTGATGAAGAGCCGGAGGTAATGGGAGTCTGAAGCTGCTGATCAATACAAGAGCTTAATTACTGGCGTGTGTTGAGTGTGCAATTGAGCAAATCTGAGCAAGATCAGCATACAACCTGTTCCAAACACGTGGTGTTGTCAAGGAAAAGCTATCTGGATCATCATTGATGGAGGAGTTGTAATAATCGGCGGTGTTGACATGGTAGAAGCTTGCGCTTCCAACAAGACAACGCCCACATTCATATTACATCCAATGGTTTGAGAGTTCTCGCAAGATCAAGGTAACAAGAGCGATGCGTGCAGTTTACTATTGGTACATATTCTGATTTTGTTGATTGTGATGTTGTACCTATGCAAGCTTGTTCTTTGTTACTTGGTAGACCATGGCAATTTGATAGAGAATCTGTTCATAATGGCAAAACTAATCACTATTCTCTTATGCATGATGGAAAGAAAATTGGTCTAAAACCTATGACTCCCGAACAGATTTTAAAAGATGATCTTGCTAGAGCTAGTAGAGCTAAAACTGAGGAGAAAAATAAAAGTGAGAATCAGATTGTTGCTGCAGATTTTATACCACCAAAGAACACTAAATCTGATTCTACACATGCTACTGAAATTCGTTTGAAGAGTCCATGTATGCTTGCAAATAAAATTGATATTGCTGAACTAGATGTAAACAATACTCAATATTATGCAATTGTCTGCAAAGAGGTTTTGTTTTCATTTGAGGATATGCCTCCTTCTTTGCCACCCGCTGTTGCTAACCTTTTGCAGGAATATGAGGACGTCTTCCCCGCTAAGTTGCCACCAGGACTACCTCCTATTAGAGGAATTGAGCACCAAATTGATCTAATTCCTGGTGCCACGTTGCCCAACCGCGCGCCATATAGAACCAATCGGAGGAGACAAAGGAGATACAACGCCAAATTCAGGAACTACTGACGGAGATCATATTCATGAGTCCCTTAGCCCTGTGTTGTTCCTATTATTTTGGTACCGAAGAAAGATGGTTCTTGGCGCATGTGTCTTGATTAGAGCTATCAATAATATTACTATTCGATATCGTCATCCTATTCCACGTTTAGATGACATGCTTGATGAATTGAGTGGCTCTACCATGTTTTCTAAAGTTGATTTGCGTAGTGGTTACCACCAGATTCGTATGAAATTAGGAGATGAATGGAAAACAACATTTAAAACTAAGTTCGGTTTATATGAGTGGTTAGTAATGCCGTTTGGTTTAACTAATGCACCTAGCACTTTCATGAGATTAATGAACGAAGTTTTACGTGCTTTCATTGGACGTTTTGTGGTAGTCTACTTTGATGATATTCTGATTTATAGCAAATCTTTAGAGGATCATTTGGACCATTTACGTGCTTTGTTTTAATGCTTTACGTGATGCGTTTGTTTGGTAACCTTGAGAAGTGCACCTTTTCCACCAATCGAGTTGCGTTTCTTGGCTATATTGTTACATCACGGTATTGAAGTGGATCCCGCCAAGATTGAAGCTATTGAGAATTGGCGCAGCCAAGACGGTCACACAAGTGAGGAGTTTTCTTGGCCTCATTGGTTTTTATAGGCGCTTTGTCAAAGACTTTGGATCAATTGCCACGCGCTGAATGAGCTTACCAAGAAGGATGTGCCCTTTGTTTGGGCGATGCACAACAAACCTTCGTCATATTGAAAGATAAGCTAACACATGCTCCCTTACTCCAACTTCTGATTTTACTAAGACTTTTGAGCTTGAATGTGATGCCGGTGGAATTGGTTTGGGAGGTGTTATTACAAGAGGAAAACCTGTTGCATATTTTAGCGAAATTGAGTGGGGCTAGTCTGAACTATTCTACTTATGATAAAGAATTATATCGTTGGTTGGACATTAGAAACTTGGCAACATTATCTATGGCCTAAGGAATTTGTTATTCATTACGATCATGAATCTTTGAAGCATATTTGTAGTCAAGCTGAGTTGAATGTCGTCATGCAAAGTGGGTTGAATTTATTGAGTCTTTTCCTTATGTTATCAAACACAAAAGGGTAAATATAATATTATTGCTGATGCTTTGTCGTAGTTATGCTTTGTTATCTCAACTTGACTTCAAAATATTTGGATTGGAAACTATTAAGGAACAATATGTGCATGATGCTGAATTTAAAGATGTGTTGCAGAATTGTAGAGATGGTAGAACTTGGAACAAGTTCGTCTTCAATGATGGATTTGTGTTACGTGCTAACAAACTATGCATTCGGATAGTTACTGTTCGTCTTTTGTTGTTGCGGAGGCGCATGGAGGAGGATTGATGGGACACTTTGGTGTCAAGAAGGCGGAGGATGTTCTTCTTTGCACACTTCTTTTGGCCCGTGTCGTCGAGATGTTGAGAGATTTGTGGCATTGCACTACTTGTCAAAAAGCTAAGTCTCGCCTTAATCCACATGGTTTATATATGCCTCTTCCTGTTTCCTAGTGTTCCTTGGGAGGATATTTCTATGGACTTTGTTTTGGGATTGCCACGAACACAGAAGGGGAGGGATAGTATTTTTGTTGTTGTGGATCGGTTTTCTAAGATGGCACACTTTATTCCTTGTCATAAAACGGATGCTGCTGCGCATATTGCTGATTTATTCTTTCGTGAAATTGTTCGTTTGCATGGTGTGCCAAATACTATTGTCTCTGATCGTGATACTAAATTTCTTAGCCACTTTTGGAGATGTTTATGGGCTAAGTTGGGGACTAAATTGCTCTTTAGTACTACATGTCATCCCCAAACTGATGGTCAAACTGAAGTAGTAAATAGAACTTTGTCTACTATGTTGCGGGCTGTTTTAAAGAACTTAAAATTGTGGGAAGAGTGTTTACCTCATATAGAATTTGCTTATAATCGTTAGTTGCATTCTCCCACCAAGATGTGCCCATTTGAGATTGTGTATGGTTTTGTTCCTCGTGCACCTATTGATTTATTGCCTTTACCTTCTTCGGTGCAACATAATTTGGATGCTACACAACGCGCTGAATTGATATTAAACTTGCATAAGACTACTAAAGATAACATTGAACACATGAATGCTAAGTATAAACTTCTTTGGGGATAAAGGGAGAAAGCATGTTGTGTTTGATGTTGGCGATCTTGTTTGGTTACATTTGCGTAAAGATCGTTTTCCTGATTTACATAAGTCTAAGTTAATGCCACGTCTTGTTGGTCCCTTTAAGGTGTTAGAAAATAAATGATAATGCATATAAACTTGAGTTGCTGCGGACTTTGATGCAGTTAGTCCTACGTTTAACATTGCAGATTTGAAGCCTTACTTTGGTGAGGAAGATGAGATTGCGTCGAGGAAGACTTCAATTCAAGAAGGGGAGCATGATGTGGACATCCCTACTATTGATACAACCGTTGTACCTACAGCAACACACATACAAGGACCCATCACAAGATCTCGTGCCAAACAACTTAACTATCGGGTACTTTCGTTTCTTGGAACTATTCCTCATATACATGAGAATATGATCTTGCCTAAATCGGATGTATTTCTTACTCTTAGGAATGATGGACCAAGCATGGATGAGAGGGACAAGCATTGGAGCATGGCCATGCATGGAGATGGCAAAGCATGTGATGATCCAAGAGAAGGCCACGGATGAAGATTTCAGAACTTTGAGGCCTCCATAATGAAGAAAGAAGGCTTGGACGAAATATTCAAGATCAATACTTTACAATTAGTCCATAGCCTAATATGGTGCTGCAACACCTTTATTTTGGGCCAGGCCATGTAATTTTCATGAGGATTTTAATTAGCCACTTTTTAGAGTCCGTATTTGAGGGAAAGGACTTTTAGGGTTGGATTAGGCCACCACTTCCATGGCTGGCGAAACCCCTACCATTTCCCCTTAAATACTCCCCATAACCGACCCATAGACTCAGATTTTGTTTAGACATTAAGTTAGCCATAGTACTTAACCATGAGGCTCGGCGTCATGAGAGGCCTCTTGTACTTCGCACCTATTCAGGATCCCACCTCTTCAATAAAGCTTTCCTCTTAATTCCATAATATCTTGATTGCAATATTGGTTCTTACTTGTTCTCGATTTCAGGTAGGAATTAAGACCCTCTGGTCGGTGATCGTGTTCCCGCAGGATCGGTAACCTCCAGGAGATTGGCCTAGCGATTGCATTGGCGCTCGTGCTCGCACGTGTAGTCGGATCGTCAAGCCCGAACTCCACCAAATCGACTATCTTCATCTCATCGAAAGTTCGGACACCTTTGCCCTATCATGATGGACCGTTCAAATTACTCAAGAGGATCAACAACAATGCCTACATCATCGACATCCCAACATCAAAGTACCTTGTGAGCCCAACGTTCAATGTCAAGGACCTTTCACCCTTCCATGGAGAAGATGAAGTTGAGAAGGTTGAAGAGTCGAGGACGACTCTTTCCCAAGGAGGGGAGCTAATGCAGCCCGTCGTATGGATGCGTTTACATCCCCGCCAACTTGTCCCCCAAGTGGACCGATGACCTACGCTCGAGCCAAGCTACTACAAGCTAAGGTTAACTCACTTCTTTCCTCGTGTGACTTCGATACACCCTTGGATGGCTTGCTACTTCATTCCCAAACTTTGTGCATTTCTCAGCTATGAACCCAATGAAGCATCGTCAAGGGAGGGACCAAAGGCAGCCCGAGGAGATATGCCAGAGCAAACCGGCGCCAGGCTCGTGAACGGTTCCTCATGGAACTTCCAGGCCCCGATCGATCGAACCCATCGCCGACAATCCGAGCGACCAGGAAACTTCAGCGACGACCAAAAACATGTTACATAAGGCTTTCGGTTGTGACGGAAATGTCGTGACCACCAAAATTTCCGGCTACCACTCCGGCATGGAAGCCTCTCGCGAAATCCCGAGACAAGTCAACTTCGGGCTTGACCGTGTAACCTATTTATTCGCTAGACTTTACTGTTTCGTACCCAAACTACCTCTGTTTATGTGGCTGGCCTATAAATAGCCCCCACCCTCTATTGTAAACCCTAGACTTGGATAATTGTAATTGAAATACACCCCTAGAGGATCTATCAATTACTAGTCTCATGCTCCTTGACAAGGAGCACCAATTATCCCCCACCTCCTCTTGGATTTTGCCTCATGCGTTCAAGTTGTACAAGTCCTTGGAGTTCGGTGTTCGTCTCCAAGTAGTCAAGATCTCATTAAGCCTCTCACCCCCATTGTTGGCCGTGGGAGAGTGTCTTGCCCAACGCCGATCGTAGAGATTGCGTTGGACCGGTTGCCACCAGCGTGACCTATAGGCTTGTATCGTGTTTTAGCGTGTGTGTTCATCGAGTTCTTTGCATGGGAGTTCATGGGTTTCGCGTCCCTCCTCATCCCCCTCACTCCCTCCTCGATTTCCTTGGGATTCGTGAAAGATCGGGCCTCCCTAAGGAATCACCCCTTACAGTCCCGCTGTAACAATTGTGTTGGATATTGGTTTAGTTCTTAGGGGAAACTTTCCCGGTGTTAATTACTATTGTAGTTAATGCTTGTGAGTGGAACCATTGGATTATTGTTTATGTTTAGATTGTTATCCATTACCATATCATCTTCGATCTTGATCCATATGATGTCTTGTGAGTAGTTCGTCTAGTTCTTGAGGACATGGGAGAAGTCATGTTGTTAGTAGTGAACCTGTGATGAGTTATTATTCAATGGTTTAGTATTTAAGTTGTGGTGCTTTTCTTCTAGTGGTGTTATGTGAACGTCGACTACATGATACTTCACCATTCATGGGCCTAGGGGAATGCATTGTGTATTTGGCTACTAATTATGGGGTTGCCAGAGTGACAGAAACTTGAATCCCCGTTAGGACACCTTTGCACAAGGGAGCGTAGGATCTCAGAGTTTAAGGCTATGGTTAAATTTATATCTTAATTACTTTCCTGTAGTTATGGATGTTTGCACGGGGTTTAATCACAAGTATGTATTAGTCCTAAGAAGGGCGGTATGTTAGCACAGGTTCACCCACACAATAGTTACAAACACCAGAGAAGAGTACTCAGCTATTTGAAGCGAAAGTGATATGGGATCCCTTGTGGGATTGACCCTAGGGTGGCCCGATCTTCACGGATTTGATGCGGGGAGTGAGGGGATTCCTGATGAACACGATGAACGCAACACAAATGCAAGGTAAAGATACAAACACACGCAAACACAACCCGATTCGATTTGCTCCCGTTGGTTCGAAAAACCAATCCAATAGAATCCTCGGCAAGAGACCGTTAGGTAGAATCACCAAAGGAGAGATCGGCAAGAGGATGATAGAATCCCAATCAAAGGAGAGAGTAGCAACCAAGTAGAATCCCAAGGGGAGAGACCTAGCACTACTAGAATCCTTGATGAGGAGAGACCAAACACTTGAGGAGGGTCTTGACGACTTGGAGACGAACAACCAAACTCCAAGGCCTTGTACAACTCATAGATTAACTATAGAGAGGGGTTCCCATCTAGGGTTAGGCACAAGCCTTCATTCATCTTCAACTCTAGGGTTTCAAGGAGGGGGTGGGGGCTTATATATAGGCCAGCCACGAGCTAGGGGTAAAACAGGCATAAATAGGAAGTTCTGGGCGTTACATGGGCCAGGCCCAACCCGAGGCACGCAGGCCCGACACGTTTGGTCCGGAGACTCCAGTGTGCTGGCCGGAGACTCTGGTCTAGACCGGAGACTCGGTCGATCTCGATGTCGTCTCTGGAGGGCATTGAGGTATCTGGCGCTGGTTTGGGGTCGGTCGAGATGGGCGGAGACTCGGTGTGGTAGGCCGGAGACTCGGTGCAGACCGAGACTCCGGTCTAGCTTCAGCAGCTTCTTGCGTCTTCTCTTCCAGGCCTCTTGCTTGGGGGTCTTGATCTCTGGGGTCCTCTTGTCATCTCCTCTTGGTGTCATGGTCATGGTCATGGTCATAGCATTGGCACGTGTGTCAAGTAGGATTCCATTCACATGATAGCCAAAGGAGGGTGGGGTTTGGAATGAGTTCACCTTTGAGGGTGTGGTTGATGTAGCATGGTGTGGACCAATGGTGAATGCCATGTGTTGGGCTGCAACATCTCCCCCCGCTTCAAAACGAGTTGTCCTCGACGAAGTTCCATCATCATATAGGGAGGAAGGTGTGCGCAAGGTCTTGAGCTTGTATGTTGTGGGATCTCCGGTGTCGTAGCCTTGCTCAAATTGGTCGAAGATCTTGAAGTTGAGCTTGTCATCAAGGTGTGGTTGGAGATCTTGTAGCGTGTTCCTTGTAGGTTTGAGGTTAGGTTGGGTATCCTGCAAAACCGATAACAAGGAGAAAGAGTTGTATGATGGATTGTTAGTATTGGGCACGCTCAAATCACTCTTCTCACGTGTGGTGGCTTGCGACGTGGCACTCATGATTTTTCCACTCATTTGGGGCTTGTAGTTCTCACTCACGTGTTGGTGGATCACTCTCTCACCACTCATCTCACAAGGGTCCTTAGCTTGCTTTATCTTGGCTGACGACATGTTGGAAGTGATAATTTGGCTTGGCGTCATAGGTTGTAGCACCAATGTCTTGTCATTCCACTTAAAGGAGTATTGGTTGGAGGTACCATCATGTAGTGCACCCTTGTCGTATTGCCATGGTCTTCCAAGGAGCATGTGACACACGGTCATAGGCACGACATCACACTCGACGGTGTCTTGATATGGACCAATCTTGAAGGAGACGTTGACCTTGTGTTTGATTTGAATGGTGCCATTGTCATCAAGCCACTGGACATGATAGAAATTTGAGGGTGCTCCATGTATGGTAACTTGAGTTTCTCACAAAGGTCGATGCTCGCAAGGTTGTGACAACTTCCTCCATCAATGATAACTTTTATGGACTTGCCATCAATTCCGGCTCGGTTTGGAAGATGTTGAGGCATTGATCCTCTCTAGGGATGGAGTTGGCCGTCAAAACTTGGGCGATGACAAGTGAGGGGCTTGGATCATGTTCACATAGAAGCGTGTCCTCATCTTGCATTGCGGCATCCTTTGCTATAGCGGCTTGGTTCATAGCTTCGAATTCGTCTTCGCTCATGGAATATGTTGCGCCGTTCTCATCCGTTAGCATGACTCTTGTGTTGATGCACTCATAAGACTTGTGGCCCTTTCCTCCACACTTGTAGCAAACTACTTGACTTTCCATTGTTGTGTGGGAGGTGGATGCCATAGGTGTCTTGGATTGCTTGGAGGAGCTTGTTGTTTGGTTTGTTGGCTTGGAGGTGCTCCTCGAGTTGAGTGAGCGTAATCGCCCTTTCCTTCTCATAAGCATGTTCCTTTTGCAAGTGGCGCTCGGCCTTGGTTGCTTGGTGAAGAAGGTTCACGAGGGTCTTGTAAGGTTGGAAATCGACTATCTTGCGTATTGGGCGGCTCAAACCATTGAGGAACCGTGCTATTGTTTGCTCTTCGAGTTCCTTCACATCGGCTCTCATCATAGTCATCTCCATCTCCTTATAGAACTCTTCAATTGTCTTTGTGCCTTGCTTCAAGTTTTGTAGCTTGTCGAAGAGGTCTTGGCGATAGTGCTCGGGGAAAAATCTTGCATACATCACATTCTTCATCTCGGTCCAAGTGGTGACCGATGGTTCTTCTTGCTTCTCACGATTGCTTTGGTAGTCTTCCCACCAAACATTGGCGTAGTCCTCAAACTCAAGGGATGCCATTGCCACTTTCTTCTCTTCGGAAAAGGTGTGGACTCGGAAGATCTTGTCGACTTTGAGCTCCCATTCAAGGTATGCATCGGCATTTTCTTCTCCTTTGAACTTGGGCATAACGAACTTGAGCTTCCCAAACTTGCCATCATCACGCTCATGGTGGTTGTTGCGACATTCTTGGTGCATACTTGCGTCACTTGGAGGGCGTGGAGGCGGAGGAGGAGGAGGCTCTTGATTGCCTTGAGGTTGTTGTGGGGGGTTTTCTTGATGATGCTCGAAGTCTCTTCTTCGCCGTTGGTCGGCATCATTGACGTTCATAGCAGCGGTGTCGATGGTGGTGTTGTGCATGTCGGTTATTGCGTCGAGCTTGGCGTGCATCCTCATCATCATCACTTGTGTCCCATACCGGTTCTTGATGTTGTTGGCGTTGCTCGTGGTGGTCATGAGGAGGATGGCGGCGATCATTATGGTTAGCTTCATCTTGGCGTTCGTGAGGTTGGTGCGTTGATGATTGCTTGGTGTGGTGGTGGACCATGCTCTTGTCGTTGTTGTCGAGGTTGGGGAGCATTTGGGTCCACCGCTTGAGCGACGATAATGAGCTTGTGGGTCCCCATTATGGTGGTGGGGTTCTCCGCGGCGGGAGTGTGACCTTGACGACTCGCCATGTCGACTTGAGGAGCGCGTGCGGGAGGAACTTGACGAGCTTGAGCGATGACCGTGTCGGTTGCCAAGGTTGGCAATAGCTTGGTGAAGAGCTTGGAATTGAGCATGGTGCTCCTCTTGACGTTAAGCTCACGGTACTCAAATTCTCGAAAAGTATCATCAAGACGGTGCTCAAGTCGCTCAAATTGATTGTTGAATTCTTGGCGTTGCGCCCATAAGTTGTGGCGCGTGGCAAAGCCATCTTGGTTGTTGAAATTGCTATCTCCACTAGCTCCACTTGCCCTAGACATGGTGTACAAACACACTTGATAGATATGGTGAGATTGGTGGAATGGTAATTGCTACCTTGCCTCACCGGAGTCAACGATTGGAAAGATTGTTGTTGCCGAGAGCAAAGCGAATAGCGGGTACACAAGACACACACACACACACAAAGGTCTATGGTGGTAGGTTAGAAAGGTGGAAAGCAAAATGGAACAATCAAAAGAAAAGGATATTGTCAAAAGTGGGTAAAATCCAACAAAAACAAAGTCAAAGGAAAAGGTCAAAAAGGGTGACGAGAACCTACGACTATACACACACGGTGGAGATTAATGTGGCTAGCACGACTATGAAAAATGAGCAAAGAACAAAATTGGACCTAACGAAGACTAATGCTCGGTGTCGTGCCAACACTAGGAGGCAAGTAGCAGATTCGCACAAGGTTGAGAAGCAACGGATTTGTACGCTTGCCTTGCTCTTACTCGCACTCTTTCTTAGAAGCTTTGGACTCTCTTTAGCTATTGGTATCTTTCTTTTGTTTCTTTTGCTTATAAGCTTTTTTTTTTACACTATGGAGTCAATTTTGTTATTGCCTCTATATCATGACTATGCAAGAGCAAGCGCACAATGCTTCGGCAAACATAGGAGGGCTACTCTCGATAGGTTAGGTAACACACACAGGAAGAAGGGGGTTAACAATGGTTGTGCAAGTTATACCTTTTGGTGATGTTGAACTTGCGATCGTTGGTGAATGGATGGTTCGAGTTCCACGGTGTCGATGTCGAGCACGAGGTGTTGTTGGCGTTGCGGAAGCTTGTTAGTTGATAGACACTCAGGCGAAACACAAACACACAAAGGAAATTAGTCGAAAAAGGAAAAGGGGTCAAATTTTGATCAGGGCCGGAGACTCCGGTGTGTTGGGGACGGAGATTCCGGTGTGGTCCGGAGACTCCGGTGTGATGACCGGAGACTCCGGTCTGGTTCCAACCTGACGAGCATTTCGAGTTCGTGAGCGGAAATTGACCCTTAACCCTCAAATCCGAGAAAATTTCGACCAAATTGGGCTAGGAAGCAGGCAAAGGTAGACCAAATCCAAGGACAAGTTTCTAATGGATCAAAACCACAATCAAGTCACCAAATCAAGAGATCGATCCAAAAAGCAAATTGGGGCTAAAATTTTGGTATTTTCAATTTATGGTGGATATGGGGAAGCAGTCAAATCCGTGGCAACCAAAAGCTCTTGATACCGATTGATATGGGATCCCTTGTGGGATTGACCTAGGGTGGCCCGATCTTCACGGATTTGATGCGGGGAGTGAGGATTCGATGAACACGATGAACGCATAACACAAATGCAAGGTAAAGATACAAACACTGCATAAACACAACCCGATTCGATTTGCTCCCGTTGGTTGAATAACCAATCCAATAGAATCCTCGGAGAGACCGTTAGGTAGAATCACCAAAGGAGAGATCGGCAGCGGATGATAGAATCCCAATCAAAGGAGAGAGTAGCAACCAAGTAGAATCCCAAGGGAGACCTAGCACTACTAGAATCCTTGATGAGGAGACCAAACACTTGAGGAGGGTCTTGGCGACTTGGAGACGAACAACCGAACTCCAAGGCCTTGTACAACTCATAGATTAACTATAGAGAGGGTTCCCATCTAGGGTTAGGCACAAGCCTTCATTCATCTTCAACTCTAGGGTTTCAAGGAGGGGTGGGGCTTATATATAGGCCAGCCACGAGCTAGGGGTAAAACAGGCATAAATAGGAAGTTAGGCGTTACATGGGCCAGGCCCAACCCGAGGCACGCAGGCACGTTTGGTCCGGAGACTCGGTGTCTTGGCCGGAGACTCGGTCTGGACCGGAGACTCGGTCGATCTCGATGTCGTCTCGGAGGGGCATTCATTCTGGCGGTTTGGGGGGGGTGTCGGAGATGGGCGGAGACTCGGTGGTGTGGTGGCCGGAGACTCGGTCCTAGCTTCAATGAACTCTTGCGTCTTCTCTTCAGGCCTCTTGCTTGGGGTCTTGATCTCTGGGGTCCTCTTGTCATCTCCTCTTGGTGTCATGGTCATGGTCTGGTCTTAGCATTGTACGTGTGTCAAGTAGGATTCCATTCACATGATAGCCAAAGGAGGTGGGGTTTGGAATGAGTTCACCTTTGAGGGTGTGGTTGATGTAGCATGGTGTGGACCAATGGTGAATGCCATGTGTTGGGTACTGTGAAAGCACTTGACAGAATTCCCATGTGTCCTCGAGAATGTTTGGTCCTTATAAGTATTTCCACTGGCTTGTCCTTTGCTAAGAAAGGATTGGGCCACTTGCTCCGTTTGTTCGTTACTTCTATTACTTGCTCTTTGTGATAGGGCAAAGGTGTCTGATCTTTCGATGAGATGGTGATAGTCGATTTGGTGGAGTTCGGGTTTGACGATCCGACTACGTCTTGAAACCTGCGCCAATGTAATCGCTAGGCCAATCTCCGGAGGTTACCGATCCTGCGGGGAATAGAATCAGCGACTAGCGAGGTCTTAATTCCTACGAAATCGAGAACAAGTAAGAACTAATATTGCAATCAAGATATTGCGGATTAAGATGAAAGCTTTATTGAAAAGGTGGGATCCTGTATAGGTGTGAAGTACAAGAGGCCTCTCTGCGGCCTCGAGCCTTGGCGAAGTTGCTATGATGGCTAACTTAATGTCTAAACAAAATCCAGTCTATGGTGACTAAGGGACTATTTAAGGAGGAAAAGGTGGGGTTTCAGCCAGCCATAGTGTTGGGGTAACCCGGGGTTGGCCGATCTTTCACGAATTCCACGAGGCAGGCGCAGTGGTCGGGGGATGAAATCGAGGAGGAGATGAAAACCACGAACACCATGAAACCAAAACACGATACCGCCTATCCTCACACCGGTGGCAAGTCCAACATAATCCTAGGATCGGTGTTGGTGAGCTCGCTCTCCACGCCAACAACGGGGATGAGGTGCTTGGTGAGATCTTGATGACTTGAGGCGGCCGAGAACCCAAGGCCTTGTACAACAGGCAGCACTAGGCAAGATCCAAGAGGAGGGTGGACAATAGGTGCTCCTTATCAAGGAGCATGAGACCAATAGATTAAAAGATCCACAAGGGGTGTCTTAATCTATCATTATCCAAGTCTAGGGTTTACATATGAGGGGTGGGGCTATATATAGGCTAACCACATAAACAGGGGTAGTTCTGGAATAAAACTGGAAGTTTGGGCAAAATTGGGGGTTACATGGGCCAGGCCCAAAAGGCTTTAACATGTAAAGTGGTCGGTCAGGAGACTCGGTCTGCAGGGTCAGGAGACTCGGTGCAGGCGGAGACTCGGTCAATCTCGGACCCGTCTACGGAGGGTATCAGTATCCGGGCTTAAGTCTCCGGTCTGGACCGGAGGAAGGTCCGGAGACTCCGGTGTAGGAGACCGGAGACTCCAGTCTACACCGGAGACTCCGGTGTGCGGCCGCTCCAGCGGCTTCTTTTCCTGGTCCTGCTTCCTTGGTGGCTTGGTGTGGTGGTGTTGCTTCATATCTGAGGATACACAACGTAGATGCATGAAGTAGCAAGCCATCCAAAGGTAGTCCAAAATCACATGAGGAAAGGAGCGAGTTAACCTTGGCTTGTAGGAGCTTGGCACGGGCGCGAGTCATTGGTCCACTTGGGGGACTAGGTGTTGTAGATGGAGGTGCATCCATAGGACGGGCTGCATCAGCTCCCCCCCTTGGGAAAGAGTCATCCTCGACTCTTCAACCTTCTCAACTTCATCTTCGCCATGGTAGGGTGATAGGTCCTTGACATTGAATGTCGGGCTCACAAGATACTTGGATGTTGGGATATCTATGATGTAGGCGTTGTTGTTGATCCTCTTTAGCACTTTGAAGGGTCCATCACCTCTTGGCTTTAGTTTGGAGTCGCGGTCCTTGGGGAAGCGGTCTTTACTCAAGTGTATCCACACAAGGTCGCCTTCTTCGAAGATCATCTCTTTCTTGTTCTTGTTTAGCTTTGATGCTTGGCGAAGGAATTGTTTCTCGATCGTAGCTCTTGTGTCTTCATGGAGTTTCTTCATTGTTTGGGCACGCTTGACCACATCCATATTGGCACGTTCATGAAGAGGTAGAGGAAGAATATCGAGCACGGTGAGGGGCTCGAAGCCATAGACGATCATGAACGGGCTCCTCATGGTGGTGGAGTGCTTGGCGCGGTTGTAGGCGAACTCGGCATGTGGAATACATTCCTCCCAGTCTTTAAGGTTCTTCTTTATCAACACCCGGAGGAGTGTGCCAAGACTTCGATTAACAACCTCGGTTTGTCCATCGGTTTGAGGATGCGAGGCGGACGAGAAGAGGAGCTTGATGCCGAGCTTGGCCATGAGAGTCTTCCAGAAGTAGCTCATGAATTTTACGTCATGATCCGGAGCGATTGTTCTTAGTACACCGTGTGGCGAATTATTTCCTGAAAAACAAATTTGCTACATGTGAAGCATCATCGGTCTTATGGCACGGAATGAAATGTGCCATTTTTTAAAAGCGATCCACTACTACAAATATAGAATCATGACCATGATTAGATCTAGGCAAGCCTAACACAAAGTCCATGCTAATGTCCGACCAAGGTGCATGAGGAATAGGCAATGGCATATAAAGACCAAAGGGGTTGGACTTAGACTTAGCTTGGATACATGTAGTGCATCGTTGGACGTGGCGCTCACGTCGCTTCATCTTTGGCCAAAAGTAGTGAGTGGAGAGCATGTCATAAGTCTTGTCACGGCCAAAGTGACCCATAAGGCCTCCACCATGGGACTCTTGAAGAAGCAAAAGTTGGAGAGCGATTTGAATGCAAAGTTTGTTTTGTTTGAAAAGAAAACCCTTATGCAAATAGAAATCATCCATCCTTTGTGTATTGAACATGTTGCAAAATTGGTCCAAAGAAAGGGTTGACACGTACAAAGATTTGATGTCATCAAGACCCAAGACATTTACTTGAGTCGTGTAAGAAGGCTTGTGTTTTTCTTGAGACAAGGCGTCCGCTACCACATTTTCTTTGCCCTTCTTGTATTTGACAATGTAAGGAAACGACTCCATGAACTCAACCCATTTTGTGCCTTTTACTCAAGTTGGCTTGGCCCTTAAGATACTTCAACGACTCATGGTCGGAATGGATGATAAATTCTTTGGGCCAAAGATAGTGTTGCCACACTTGAAGGACTCGAACCAAGGCAAAAGTTCTTTGTCATAAATGGGATAGTTGAGGCGTCGCCATCAAGTTTCTCACTATGGTAAGCAATAGGGCGCCCATTTTGCATAAGGGCCACCAATGCCAATACCACTAGCGTCACATTCAATCTCAAAGGTTTTTGTGAAATCCGGTAATGCAAGTGGTGCTTGTGAGCCTCTTTTGAGATCATAAAAAGCCTTTTGTTGTGCTTTTCCCCAAACGGGCGTGACATTTTTCTTGGTCAATTCGTTGAGGGGCAAGCAATGGTAGAAAAGTCTTTCACAAGCGACGGTAAAGCTACCAACCCATGAAAACTTGAAGTTCACTAACATTTGTAGGGATGGTCCAATCTCGTATGTCCTTGACCTTTGAGACATCAACTTCAATGCGTTGGAAGACACAAAACCAAGGAAAATCAGCTTGTCTTTTGCAAAAGAGCACTTTGGGAGAAAAGCGTAAATCTTTACATGACGAAGGATTTGAAGGACCTCCTTAACATGAGTAACATGCTCCTCTAGTGACTTGCTATAGACAAGGATGTCATCAAAGTAAACAACTACACTCTTCCCAATGAGAGATCGCAAAATATGGTTCATGAGGCGCATGAAGGTAGATGGAGCATTTGATAATCCAAAAGGCATAACCAACCATTCATAGAGACCAAGCTTGGTCTTGAAGGCGATTTTCCACTCATCACCTTGACCATTCGAATTTGATGGTAACCACTACGAAGATCAATTTTCGAAAATATAGTGGCTCCACATAACTCATCAAGCATGTCATCAAGACGCGGTATAGGATGTCGATAGCATACGGTGATAGCATTGATTGAACGGCGATCCATGCATAACATAACGTATCATCCGTTTTTGGGACTAGAATCGCGGGAACCGCGCTTGGACTAGTGCTTACTTGGATCAAACCTTTGGAGACGAGTTGGTTGATTTGTCGTTCTATCTCCTTCGTCTCTTCCGGGTTCGTGCGATACGTGGCGCGGTTTGGGAGTGGGTATGAGGTCGATCGGTGCTTTCGATTCCGAAGGGGTAGTCCATGAGGAAGCTCTTGGAAATACATCTTGGAATTCTGCAAAACAGCCATCAAAGAAGGAGGAACATTTGTCAAGTCATTAGTTCCTTGCGCTAGTCCCTTGCATACAAGGACATAGTGCAAAATGGATGGGTTGTTCACTTCTCTCATCTCACTTTTGGTGGCAAGAAGAACACTCTTAGTTTTTCCACTCGAGTTTGGCTTGTGGCACTCACTCACTATAGTGTGGTTCTCTCGCTCACCACTCTTCTCACAAGATGGTTTTGTGTATTGCGCCCTCGCTAAAGCCTTTGCATTGTCCGCAATTATTTGGCTAGGAGTCATTGGTTGCAACACACAAGTTTTGTCAAGCCATTTGAAGGTGTAAGTGTTTGAGTGACCATCATGCAAAGCACGCTTGTCATATTGCCACGGCCTTCCGAGCAACATATGGCAAACCGTCATTGGGACCACGTCACATTCCACCGTGTCCTTGTAGGGTCCAATTGAGAACGTTACCGAGACGGTGTGCTTGATCTTGACGGATCCTTGGTCACTTAGCCATTGGATATGGTAGGGGTGGTTATGCGGATGGAGGGTGAGGTTGAGTTTCTCACACAATTCCGTGCTTGCAAGATTGTGGCAACTCCCTCCATCGATGACAACTTTGATGGACCTTCCATTGATACCGGCACGAGTTTGGAAGATGTTTGATCGTTGGTCTTCTTCTCATTGGCTTGAGTAGTTAAGACCCTTGTGACCACAAGCGATGGACTTGCGTCATGCTCACACATGAGTAGCTCTTGGTCCTCTTCCAAATGTTGCCTTGCCATGGCTTCCTTGACCCTTGCATCAAACTCATCTTCACTCAAGTATTCTTCATCGCCGTTGTCATGGATGAACAAAACTTTCTTGTTCCCACATGCGGTCGACTTGTGTCCTTTGTCTCCACACTTGTAGCACTCACCATTGAATGGTTGTTCATCTCTTGTGTATTTGCCACTTGGGGGCGGTTTTCCTTGAGGAAGTGTTGGCTTGAATGGAAGCTTGGTGGTATTTGAGGAGCTTCCACTTGGTGTTGTCGGAGTAGTGGTTGGAGCTTGCTTGTATGTGAAGTATGTCTTTGGCTTGTTGAACTTGATGTCCTCTTGCACTTGACGTTCGGCCTTTGATGCAATGTGCACAAGCTCAACCATGTTGTTGTACCTTTGGAACTCGGTGATGCGCTTGATAGGATGGTTCAAGCCATTGAGGAAACGTGCCATTGTTTGTTCATCCCGCTCTTCAATGTTGGCACGGATCATGTTGAGCTCCATTTGCTTGAAGTACTCTTCCACGGTCTTTGTTCCTTGACTAAGCGTTTGAAGCTTGTTGAAGAGGTCACGCGTGTAGTGTGAAGGAACAAAGCGGGATCTCATATGAGCCTTCATATCTTGCCAAGTTGAGATTGGAGGCTCTTCTTTGATTCCGGCGAGTTGGACTTGTTCCACCAAAGGTTGGCATATTCATCAAACTCGAGGGATGCCATGGCCATCATCTTCTCATTGCTAAAGTTGTGCATGCAGAAGATCTTGTCAACCTTGAGTTCCCATGAGAGGTATTCTTCGGGATCATTGGAACCGGTGAACTTGAGCTTGCCGAAAGTTTCGTCCTCATTGCGGTTTCGGTTGCGACGGTTGCCATGATTTTGGCGGCCATCGTCATCATCCGAGCTCTCATGTCTTGCTTGTTGATGGTGGCGTTGCTCTTGCGGTTGTTGAGGTGCCGCGTTTGGTGGTGGAACTTGGTTTGGACGACGAGCTTGGGGAGCTTGCTCTTGTTGTTGTCGCGGTTGAGGACGAGGAGGGTTATCTTGCGCCATGTGGCGAGGAGGACGTCGAGCCGCATGCGCAATGGGCTATTCTCTTTCTTCTTGTTGTGGAGGAGGCTCGTCGTTTAGATCATGTTGGCAATGGCGTTCATGCCGGGGGGCCTTGGTGGATCTTGAGTGCTTCACGCCGGGCGAAACTTGTTCTTCCACTTCGGATGCTTCACTTGTTGTGGAAAGAACATGTCGATGGCGATGGGCTTGGTGGTCCATGTGAGGTTGTTCTTGTTGAAGCACAAGTGCCCTTTGTTGTGGCCGGTCCGCTTCACGTCTTGGAGGTCTTGCGGAGAGGTCACCATCATAGCAGCGTTGCGGCGTGTCGGCGATGGTACCGCTTGAGAAGAGCTCATGGAGTGAAGGGGGTCCATCCGGTGCCTTGAAGCGTGTGGCGGGGAGCACTTGATTCACTTAAGGAGTGCCGTGATGATCTTGAGTCTCATGGCGTGGCCTTGCCAACCCATCAATGAGGCGTTGAAGCTTCTCATCCGTTGAGGCGAGGCACGACCAAGAGCTTCATTTGATGACCGAGGTTGTGTTGCATGGCATGCATTTGGCCTCGGACTTCCTCAGCGGTTGTCGATGTTCTTGAACTCCACTCGGGCCCGCTAAATTGTTCATCTTGGCGCCGCTCAAGGGCTTCTAGCAGTAGTTGAATTCTCCTCGAACCTTCCAATGGTCCCATCTTGTCATGTATGGATTGTCGTCCTCCGTAGGTGGTGGTGGTGGTTGGGACGGCGCCATTCCATCCATCATGCAAAGCCGACAAGGGTTGTATATGGGGAGTAAAGGTGCGTGGAGTTAGCCTTTTACCTCACCTTGGAGATTATATCAAACCAATTGCCACACAAAGAAGCGAACAGCGTGCAAAGTGAAATGGCAAAGAAACTCACACACAAAGGAGCTACAACTCTCAAAAGCTTTTGGTGGATGGGTAGGATTGTGGGAAAGCCAAAGAACCAACCGAACACAAAGGATAGTCAAAAGTGGAGAATCCAACAAAGCAAGTCAAAAGGAAATGGTCAACTCAAAAGGTGGCGAGAACCTACGACTACACACAGCGTGGAGAAAAATGGGGTTATACGACTATGAAAGTGAGCACGAAATGGCCTAACGAAGACTACGCTCGGGTGTCGTGCCAACGCAAGGAGAGACCACAACTCGTTTGCCAAAAGAGGGTAAGCAACGGATTTGTGCACTTGCCTTGGCGCGCTTCTTCCTCTCTCTTTTGCTTACAAGCTTGATTCTCTCTTTATATTGGGAGACTATGTATCTTTCTATTTTTCTTTTGCTTTTTCTCTTTTTTTTTGATTCTTTTTCTTTTTCTCCCTTGCTATGCTACTATGTTAACTTTTGTATTTGCCCTCACACTCTCACTTTCCAATGGCAAGTGCACAATGCTTAGACAAACACAAAATGAGTTGCTCTCATAGGATAGGTACACACAAAGGAAGATATGGCTACAAGGGTTGACACAAGTTATACCTTAGTTGATGGTGATGATCTTGTGTCGATGGGGCGGGGAAGAGTTTGGGGTCCGTGGTGTCGAAGAGCGCGGCGATGTTGCGGAAGCTATCTGTTAGTTGGTGACACGCACACGGAACACAAACAACAACTGGAGAGATTAGCCAATGCAGGAAAAGAGGAAAAATGGGCAAAACTGGCGTCCAGGGCCGGAGACTCCGGTCTCGGGCCGGAGACTCCGGTGTAGACCGGAGACTCCGGTGTGCAATCCGGAGACTCCGGTGTGGGGGGTCTGCTCGTGTTCTTGAGCGGAGATCCACGCCTAGAGTCCTCAAATCCACGAAAATTTGGCCAAAATTGGGCTGAACCAACACCTTAGACAAGATTTGGTCGGATCAAAACCACAAATAACACTCCCAAACGATAGATCGATCCAAAGGCAAATTGGGGCTGTTTTTTGGAAAAAAATTGAATTTATGGTGGATAGAAGAAAAAATTGGGGGGAAATTCGTGATCAACCTTGCTCTTGATACCAAAAGACGAACAGAACTATCTGGAATGCATAGTTTGTTAGCACGGAACACAAATCCATCATTGAAGACGAACTTGTTCCAAGTTCTACCATCTCTACAATTCTGCAACACATCTTTAAATTCAGCATCATGCACATATTGTTCCTTAATAGATTCCAATCCAAATATTTTGAAGTCAAGTTGAGATAACAAAGCATAACGGCGCGACAAAGCATCAGCAATAATATTATATTTACCCTTTTTGTGTTTGATAACATAAGGAAAAGACTCAATAAATTCAACCCACTTTGCATGACGACGATTCAACTTAGCTTGACTACGAATATGCTTCAAAGATTCATGATCAGAATGAATAACAAATGCCTGCGTTTCCCAGCCCAATTTTGGCCAAATTTTCGTGGATTTGAGGACTCTAGGCGTGGATTTCCGCTCAAGAACACGAGCAGACCCCCCACACCGGAGTCTCGGCCACACGGAGTCTCCGGTGCACTGAGTCTCCGCCCAAGACCGAGTCTCCGCCCGACGCCAGTTTGCCTTTTCCTCTTTTCTGCTTTGGCTAATCTCTCCACTTGTTGTTTGTGTTCCGTGTGCGTGTCACCAACTAATGATAGCTTCATAACATCGCCGCTCTTGACACCACGGACCCCAAACTCTTCCCCGCCCCATCGACACAAGATCATCACCATCAACTAAGGTATAACTTGTGTCAACCCTTGTAGCCATATCTTCCTTTGTGTGTACCTATCCTATGAGAGCAACTCATTTTGTGTTTGTCTAAGCATTGTGCACTTGCCATTGGAAAGTGAGAGTGTGAGGGCAAATACAAAAGTTAACATAGTAGCATAGCAAGGGAGAAAAGAAAAAGAAAAAGAATCAAAAAAGAGAAAAGCAAAAGAAAAATAGAAAGATACATAGTCTCCCAATACAAAGAGAGAATCAAGCTTGTAAGCAAAGAGAGGAAGAAAGCGCGCCAAGGCAAGTGCATGAATCCGTTGCTTACCGATCTTTTGGCAAACGAGTTGTGGTCTCTCCTTGCGTTGGCACGACACCCGAGCGTAGTCTTCGCTAGGCCATTTCGTGCTCACTTTCATAGTCGTGCTAACCCCATTTTTCTCCACACGTGTGTGTAGACGTAGGTTCTCGTCACCTTTTGAGTTGACCATTTCCTTTTGACTTGCGTTTTGTTGGATTTTCTCCACTTTTGACTATCCTTTGCGTCCGGTTGGTTCTTTGGCTTTCCCTCAATCCTACCCATCCACCAAAAGCTTTTGAGAGTTGTAGCTCCTTTGTGTGTGAGTTTCTTTGCCATTTCACTTTGCACGTTGTTCGCTCCTTTGTGTGGCAATTGGTTTGATATAATCTCCAAGGTGAGGTAAAAGGCTAGCTCTACGCACCCTTACTCTCCATATACAACCCTTGTCGGCTTTGCATCATGGACAGGAATGGCGAGCCGTCCCAACCACCACCATAACCTACGGAGGACGACAATCCATACATGACAAGATGGGACCATTGGAAGGTTCGAGGAGAATTCAACTACCGTTGTGAAGCCCTTGAGCGGCGCCAAGATGAACAATTTAGCGAAGCCCGAGTGGAGTTCAAGAACATCGACCACCGCTTCGAGGAAGTCCGAGGCCAAATGCATGACATGCAACACAACCTCGGTCATCAAAATGAAGCTCTTGGTCGTGCCCTCGCATCAATGGATGAGAAGCTTCAACGCCTCATTGATGGGTTAGCAAGGCCACGCTCGCGCGACTCAAGCTCATCACGGCACTCCTCAAGTGAATCAAGTGCTCCTCGCCGTCACGCTTCAAGGCACTGGGATGGACCCGTCCTTCACTCCATGAGCTCTTCTCAAGCGGTACCATCGCCGCGACACGCCGCAACGTCAAGCTATGATGGTGACCTCTCCGCAAGACCTCCAAGACGTGAAGCGGACCGGCCACAACAAAGGGCGCTTGTGCTTCAACAAGAACAACCTCACGTGGACCACCAAGGCCATCGCCATCGACATGTTCTTTCCACAACAAGTGAAGCATCCAAAGTGGAAGAACAAGTTCGCCGGCGGCGTGAAGCACTCGAAGACCCACCAAGGCGTCCTCCTCGACATGAATGTCATCGCCGCCAACATGATTTAAACGACGAGCCTCCTCCACAACAAGAAGAAAGAGAGCAGCCCATTGCGCATGCGGCTCGACGTCCTCCTCGCCACATGGTGCAAGATAATGCTCCTCGGCATCAACCACGACAAGAACAAGAGCAAGCTCCCCAAGCTCACCGTGAGGACCAACAACCTCCTCCTCGTCCTCAACCGCGACAACAACAAGAGCAAGCTCCCCAAGCTCGTCGTCCAAACCAAGTTCCACCACCAAACGCGGCACCTCAACAACCGCAAGAGCAACGCCACCATCAACAAGCAAGACATGAGAGCTCGGATGATGAAGATGGCCGCCACAATCATGGCAACCGTCGCAACCGGAACCACAATGCGGAAGAAACTTTCGGCAAGCTCAAGTTCACCATGCCCAAGTTCACCGGTTCCAATGATCCCGAAGAATAGCTCTCATGGGAACTCAAGGTTGACAAGATCTTCCGCATGCACAACTTTCGCAATGAGAAGATGATGGCCATGGCATCCCTCGAGTTCGATGAATATGCCAACCTTTGGTGGGAACAAGTCCAACTCGCTCGTGAATCAAAAGAAGAGCCTCCAATATCAACTTGGAAAGATATGAAGGCTCATATGAGATCCCGCTTTGTTCCTTCACACTACACGCGTGACCTCTTCAACAAGCTTCAAACACTTAGTCAAGGAACAAAGACCGTGGAAGAGTACTTCAAGCAAATGGAGCTCAACATGATCCGTGCCAACATTGAAGAGCGTGATGAACAAACAATGGCACGTTTCCTCAATGGCTTGAACCATCCTATCAAGCGCATCACCGAGTTCCAACGGTACAACAACATGGTTGAGCTTGTGCACATTGCATCAAAGGCCGAACGTCAAGTGCAAGAGGACATCAAGTTCAACAAGCCAAAGACATACTTCACATACAAGCAAGCTCCAACCACTACTTCGACAACACCAAGTGGCAGCTCCTCAAATACCACCAAGCTTCCATTCAAGCCAACACTTCCTCAAGGAAAACCGCCCCCAAGTGGCAAATACACAAGAGATGAACAACCATTCAATGGTGAGTGCTACAAGTGTAGAGGCAAAGGACACAAGTCGGCCGCATGTGGGAACAAGAAAGTTTTGTTCATCCATGACAACGGCGATGAAGAATACTTGAGTGAAGATGAGTTTGATGCGAGGGTCAAGGAAGCCATGGCAAGGCAACATTTGGAAGAGGACCAAGAGCTACTCATGTGTCAGCATGACGCAAGTTCATCGCTTGTGGTCACAAGGGTCTTAACTACTCAAGCCAATGAGAATGAAGACCAACGATCAAACATCTTCCAAACTCGTGCCGGTATCAATGGGAGGTCCATCAAAGTTGTCATCGATGGAGGGAGTTGCCACAATCTTGTAAGCACGGAATTGTGTGAGAAACTCAACCTCACCCTCCATCCGCATAAACACCCCTACCATATCCAATGGCTAAGTGACCAAGGATCCGTCAAGATCAAGCACACCGTCTCGGTGACGTTCTCAATTGGACCATACAAGGACACGGTGGAATGTGACGTTGTTCCAATGACGGTTTGCCGTATGCTTTTAGGCAGGCCGTGGCAATTTGACAAGCGTGCTTTGCATAATGGTCACTCAAACACTTATACCTTCAAATGGCTTGACAAAACTTGTGTGTTGCAACCAATGACTCCTAGCCAAATAATTGCGGACAATGCAAAGGCTTTAGCGAGGCATACACAAAACCATCTTGTGAGAAGAATGGTGAGCGAGAGAACCACACTATAGTGAGTGAGTGCCACAAGCCAAACTCGAGTGGAAAAACTAAGAGTGTTCTTCTTGCCACCAAAAGTGAGATGAGAGAAGTGCGGAACAACCCATCCATTTTACACTATGTCCTTGTATGCAAGGGACTAGCGCAAGGAACTAATGACTTGACAAATGTTCCTCCTTCTTTGATGGCTGTTTTGCAGGAATTCCAAGATGTATTTCCCGAAGAGCTTCCTCATGGACTACCCCCTCTTCGTGGAATCGAGCACCGCATAGACCTCATACTCGGCGCCCCACTACCAAACCGCGCCAGACGCCTGAACCGGAAGAGACGAAGGAGATAGAACGACAAATCAACCAACTCGTCTCCAAAGGTTTGATTCAAGTAAGCACTAGTCCAAGCGCGGTACCCGTGATTCTTGTACCAAAAACGGATGATACGTTGCGGTTATGCATGGACTGCCGTCCAATCAATGCTATCACCGTGCGTTATCGACATCCTATACCGCCTCTTGATGACATGCTTGATGAGTTATGCGGAGCCACTATATTTTCGAAAATTGATCTTCGTAGTGGTTACCATCAAATTCGCATGGCCGAAGGTGATGAGTGGAAAACCACCTTCAAGACCAAGCTTGGTCTCTATGAATGGTTGGTTATGCCTTTTGGCTTATCAAATGCCCCATCTACCTTCATGCGCCTCGTGAACCATATTTTGCGATCTCTCATTGGGAAGAGTGTAGTTGTTTACTTTGATGACATCCTTGTCTATAGCAAGTCACTAGAGGAGCATGTTACTCATGTTAAGGAGGTCCTTCAAATCCTTCGTCATGAAAAGCTTTACGCTAATCTCCCAAAGTGCACTTTTGCAAAAGACAAGCTGATTTTCCTTGGTTTTGTTGTGTCTTCCAATGGCATTGAAGTCGATGTCTCAAAAGTCAAGGACATACGCGATTGGCCCATCCCTACAAATGTTAATGAACTTCGAAGTTTTCATGGGTTGGCTGGCTTTTACCGTCGCTTTGTGAAAGACTTTTCTACCATTGCTTGCCCCCTCAACGAATTGACCAAGAAAAATGTCACGTTCGTTTGGGGAAAAGCACAACAAAAGCTTTGATGAGCTCAAAAGAGGCTCACGAAGCACCACTTCTTGCATTACGGTTCACAAAAACCTTTGAGATTGAATGTGACGCTAGTGGTATTGGCATTGGTGGCGTCCTTATGCAAAATCGGCGTCCTATTGCTTACCATAGTGAGAAACTTGATGGCATGCGCCTCAACTATCCCATTTATGACAAAGAACTTTTGCCTTGGTTCGAGTCCTTCAAGTGTGGCAACACTATCTTTGGCCCAAAGAATTTATCATCCATTGACCATGAGTCGTTGAAGTATCCTAAGGGCCAAGCCAACTTGAGTATGAGCACGCAAAATGGGTTGAGTTCATGGAGTCGTGTCCTTAAATTTTCAAAAACAAGAAGGGCAAAGAAAATTTGGTTGCGGACGCCATGTCTCGCAAAAAAACAACCCGTCTTAAACCACACGAAGTAAAAGTCTTGGGTCTTGATGACATCAAATCTTTGTCTGCGTCAGGCCCTTTCTTTGGACCAATTTTTGCAACATGTTCAATACACAAAGGGATGGATGATTTCTATTTGCATAAGGATTTTCTTTTCAAACAAAACAAACTTTGCATTCCGAAATCGTCTCTCCAACTTTTGCTTCTTCAAGAGTCCCATGGTGGAGGCCTTATGGGTCACTTTGGCCGTGACAAGACTTATGACATGCTCTCCACTCACTACTTTTGGCCAAAGATGAAGCGGCGTGGGCGCCACGTCCAACGATGCACTACATGTATCCAAGCTAAGTCTAAGTCCAACCCCTTTGGTCTTTATATGCCATTGCCTATTCCTCATGCACCTTGGTCGGACATTAGCATGGACTTTGTGTTAGGCTTGCCTAGATCTAAACATGGTCATGATTCTATATTTGTAGTAGTGGATCGCTTTTCAAAAATGGCACATTTCATTCCGTGCCATAAGACCGATGATGCTTCACATGTAGCAAATTTGTTTTTCGAAATAATTGGCTACGGTGTACCAAGAACAATCGTCTCCGACCGCGACGTAAAATTCATGAGCTACTTCTGGAAGACTCTCATGGCCAAGCTCGGCATCAAGCTCCTCTTCTCGTCCGCCTCGCATCCTCAAACCGATGGACAAACCGAGGTTGTCAATCGAAGTCTTGGCACACTCCTCCGGGTGTTGATAAAGAAGAACCTTAAAGACTGGGAGGAATGTATTCCACATGCCGAGTTTGCATACAATCGCGCCAAGCACTCCACCACCATGAGGAGCCCGTTCATGATCGTCTATGGCTTCGAGCCCCTCACCACGCTCGATATTCTTACCTCTTCATGAACGTGCCAATATGGACGTGGTCAAGCGTGCCCAAACAATGAAGAAACTCCATGAAGACACAAGAGCTACGATCGAGAAACAAGTCCTTCGCCAAGCATCAAAGCTAAACAAGAACAAGAAAGAGATGAGCTTCGAAGAAGGCGACCTTGTGTGGATACACTTGAGTAAAGACCGTTTCCCCAAGGACCGCGACTCCAAACTAAAGCCAAGAGGTGATGGACCCTTCAAAGTGCTAAAGAGGATCAACAACAACGCCTACATCATAGATATCCCAACATCCAAGTATCTTGTGAGCCCGACATTCAATGTCAAGGACCTATCACCCTACCATGGCGAAGATGAAGTTGAGAAGGTTGAAGAGTCGAGGACGACTCTTTCCCAAGGGGAGCTGATGCGGCCGTCCTATGGGCGCACCTCCATCTACAACACCTAGTCCCCCAAGTGGACCCATGACTCGCGCCGTGCCAAGCTCCTACAAGCCAAGGTTAACTCTCCTTTCCTCATGTGATTTTGGCCTACCTTTGGATGGCTTGCTACTTCATGCATCTCGTTGTGTATCCTCGGATATGAAACAACACCACCATACCAAGCCACCAAGGAAGCGGGACCCGGGGAAAAGAAGCATGGAGCTCACTGCACGGAGTCTCGGTGTAGACGGAGTCTCCGGTCTCCTACACCGAGTCCCGGACCTTCCTCCGTCAGACCAGGAGACTCAAGCCGGGACAATCGATACCCCCCTCAGGAGGCGGGTGGAGATTGACCGAGTCTCGGCCCGGTCAGGAGACCAGAGTCTCGGACCGGCCACGCCGAGCATGTTAAAGCCTTTTGGGCCTGGCCCATGTAACTAATTTCGCCCAAACTTCGGTTTATTCGGAACTACCCTGTTTATGTGGTTGGCCTATATAGCCCACCCTTCATATGTAAACCCTAGACTTGGATAATGATAGATTAAGACACCCCTTGTTGATCTTTTAATCTATTTGTCTCATGCTCCTTGATAAGGAGCACCTATTGTCCAACCCCCTCTTGGATCTTGCCTAGTGCGTTCAAGTGGTACAAGGCCTTGGGTTCTCGGTTTCTCGCCCCCAAGTCGTCAAGATCTCACCAAGCACCTCATCCCCGTTGTTGGCGTGGAGAGCGAGCTTACCAACACCGATCCTAGGGATTATGTTGGACCAGTTGCCACCGGTGTGAGGGATAGGCGTGTATCGTGTTTTGGTTTGCGTGTGTTCGTGGTTTCATCTCCTCCCTCGATTTCATCCCCCGACCACCGCTTCCCCCTCGTTCCTCGTGGAATTCGTGAAAGATCGGGCCAACCCAGTGTTACCCCATAACAAGAAACCTCCCCGACGCTAGCGCATGATCAACAAGGAGGTCGGTGGCCATGCTTCTACAGAGAGCGAGGAACAAGATGGGAGAGAAGGTGAGCGCTGGATGCGGCCTCTTCCATCGATGCTGTTTAAATAGGTTGATGAGATAAAGCCGCCAAGCGTAGCATCGAACACTCAAGCTACTGCAAGGATAGGCCCTTGGATTCCCTTGGCGTGGGCAAGGCATCAAGATCCTCGTCAGAATCTGCAGGCGGGTCTGAGGAAAACTCATGACCCCCTCGATCGCGCCCTCGAAGGCGGGTACTCCTAGGGTCTCAAACCACTTGAGACGTCACCCTTGGGTGTCGGTTTCGTGCTCTCCACGGGCCACGGAACCACGGGATATGGGTCGGGCATCCCGTAGAATACCTAGCTGGGAGGTCCGGGAAGGTCTCCTCGGGTAGATCCACCTCTGAAGACAAAGACAAGCAGCTGGCCTATGATGCCTAACCCAGTGTAGACTACGAACTGGACCAACAAAAGAGCCAAGACCACGCTTCACCCCATGGCAGCGCTCCCCCAACGAATGGCCAACATGCACACAATGCCCCACCGCGTGGACACTTGAAGACTCAGCCGGGATGCCTACCCAGGTCCCACCGACACCCCCGTCTGGGGTAAACCGTCCGGAGACAAGATGCAGGTTAAGTCAAGACCGATGCCAGTCTGCCATCGCCCAGTAAGCGACACTCGGCGCAAATGCATGACTACTAGGCCACGTTGCAAGTCAAGATCGCTGCGTGGCTAAGCGCTCGCTACCGCGTGGCTAAGACCTCGCTGCCGCGTGTGCTCCGATCACTGTGGTGTCCCCTTAGCCGTATAAAAGGAGGCTGAGGTCGAACTAGGAAATGAGGGCATAAACCAAGTTTAAACCTTTGACACAATCAGATACTAGATAGTTGCAAGACGTAGGGATCCGATCACATCGAACCTGAACATGGGTAAAAAACACTGCATCTCTATCTCTATGAGTTTGAATTTGTTCGCCTTTAGTCAACCACGCTCACTAGATAGTGCGCCCCTGGCCGAACATCAAAGGGGATAAGCCCCGATGTCAAAAATCAAGACACGACAGTCACAGTCTATGACAGTTCAGTTCTCTCTAGTAAACTCATGAAAGGCTACGGAGTATGACGCATAAGCTCCACCCGTGGAAAAGTTCTGCGGTTGTCTAGTATCAGCCAAGGCTTTATGTGAAACTAGATTCACATCAAACTTGCTGTTTAAATTATAGTCCACTGTATAAGTTGCAGATTAGTGTAACATAAAGTCTAGGTGGAAGTTCAACTTACTCGGTCTCCACTGTAGTGCCGGTATATAAAACAATGTTTTGAAACAATAGGCAAATTTTGTGTGCCTCTAAGATCTGGTGGGAGATTGTTGGAATTCTCCCTAAAAATAGGCCCAAACCATTTATTATATGCCAATAAATCCTGACCCACTTGGCCCATTTATGCAAGGAAGAGGTGGGACAAAAGTTTAGTCCTATATTGCTAGTTAAGTGGAAGTTGGACCAGCTTATAAGGCTAGCTCTTCCACCACTTGTACGAGCTTGAGAAGAGAAGACATATACACGTGTGCTCCTCCTCGCTCATCTCGCCATGCTACGTGTCGCCTCTTCCGTCACATCACGACGCCTTGTGGGTTCTTGAAATCTTGCCGAGCCGAACTTTATTTTGCACACATGAATGGAAGATGTACAGTCCGTGCTAGTGGATTTTTAATACAAATTTAGTGGAGGATGAGTGGCTTATTAATCCGAACTCAGTGGAGGCTGCTCGGCTCCTGCCACAACCTTTTCGGTTCGCCTTCCGTCTCTTTTTTGGTATCCCCGTGCTGCATGTTCACCTCCACGACCCGTGCCTATAAGGGAGAGAGGTCGCACCTCCTCTCACACACACCAACACTCACCAACTATCTCTAGCTCGAGATCTCTGAGTGACCACCAAGGCTTTACCCATCCTAACTTGCAGCATGCACCACGACTTAGGACAGTAGGCCTCCGAAACTCCGCTGCTTCGAGTTCTGTACGGAAGAAGGACGATAAGGTTTTTGGGAAGCGCTCCGTACAACTAGTGACTTCATCACGGACGCGGACGACTACTTCCCTGATAACGACTTCTTCCTCGATGTCGTCCACCTCTTCGACGACATGGCCGATGACAACTCAAACGATAATCGCAACGTCAACACTGGTCCCTCTGCTGGACTGTACGTTATCTTCATCTATCTTATCATACTTCATATGTTATTCATAGCAGTCTGTTTGTAATTGCTAGTTATCTTTTATCTTATAGATTATATGGCTGTTTATATTTTTATATTTCTAATCATGTTTTCTCTACTGTTTATTTGAATTAAATATTGTGTTAAACTACTCGTATTTCCAATAGTCCCACCAATACCGAGAGTTAAAAAGTGAAGTTAAAAAAAATAAGAGCAAGTACAATAAGATTCAGTCAGCAGGCTATATGACTTGAAGTAGTATATTTATGCTTAGTTGGATGAGTGAGAAGAGAAGAGAGAAGAGGAGTGGACTCTTAGTTAAGAGTCAGCTGCATCACGTGCTCCTAAACACTATGTGAAAGTGTAAAGTGGACCATACATTAATAAAGTTATCTATTTCTATCTCTTGTTATTGTACATGTTGGCTATAAAATTAACTCTAAATGACATGGACATGACTTATAGCCCACAGTTCACTCTACTATTACCATTGCTCTAAACCGGTAAAAAAGAGAGCAATGGACCACAGTAGAGACAACTTTGCCTCCAGAACATCACATTTATATCCGGACGGGCTAGCGAGCCTCTGGAGGCTTGTTAGTCTCAGTCATCCCTCACCTTATAAAAGGAAAGCTACAGCCCGCGTGATCTATAATTAGAAAGGAGCAATGACAGCCTAGCAAAACGGATATTACATGAGATTTAATTCCATACTATATAAAATAAAAAAGCCATAATTTTAAAAACGGGTGTCGGAATTGCAACCAGTTTTCACCGTTAGTCCCCTCGTGTCGAGATATTCGAAACTAGATCCCATTTGTATATATTTCGACAAACTTTTTTTTGGAAAAGCAACTTAGTGTTATTCAAAAACAACTTCATACACATAGTTGCTTCCACTATTTACTTTTGTTACATTTTGTAGCAAACTTTGTTTTCGAGATACCCACTTAGCATCAACAACTAGGAACTTTATAATACCGAGACCCACTACTTTGCACTACTAGTTGTCTACCGTATTTTCTAGTACCGTTGGTAACTTGCTTTCTGAGGTAGACAACTTAGCAGCAACAAAAACAACTTTATAATATAACTTAGATGCAAAAATATGCAACTTAATGAGCATGCAAAAGGCAACTAAGATGAATAGATATACAACTTAATAAGCATATAAAAAGGAACTAAGATAGCAGATATAATTATATTGGAAAATGGGTGCAACTTAACCCTAGTCTGTATATAACTTAGCAAAAAGCGGGTAACTTAGCACAAGTCAAAAATACAACTTAGCACTAGTGGGTATACAACTTAGTATAAGTCGAAAATACAAGTTAGCACATGTGTGAAGAAACAACTTGTTGTCTTCTTGGTAGTCGCCATCACGAGATATAACTCCATCACAATCAACATGGATGTGGTCGGTACCACAAGCACGACACAAGGCGCAACACAAGATGCAAGAAGACAAAGATGATGTTGCTTTGAGACAAGTGATGCCTAGACGAAGGGAAAGCCGAAGCAACAATTTACTAAGTGGGTATATTGGACAATGGGTGCAACTTAACACTAGTTGGTATACAACTTAGCAAATAGTGGGTATGCAACTTAACACTAGTCAAAAATATAAATTAGCACTGCGTATACAACCTAACAATAGTATGTGTGCAACTTAGCATTTGTAGGTATACAACTTAGCACCGATAGATATACAACTTAGCTTATCACCAGTGAATACACAACTTAGCATCGATGGATATACAATTAGCACTAAAATAACAAAATTCGCCTCAATCAACATAGATGTGGCTAGTCACAATCTAAGGCACAACACATTCTAGAAGAAGCCGAAGGGGGTCTACTTTTAAGACCGTAGTTGATATGCAACTTAGCAATAGTGGGTATATATATTAACAATAGTATGCATGTGAAACTTAGCGTCAGTATGTATACAACTTAGCATCGGCGTGGCTATACAACTTAGTATCAGTAGATATACAACTTAGCACTGGTGCGTATACAATTTAGCACTAATGCATATACAACTTAGCACTGGTATGTATACAACTTAGTACTGCACTAAGAACGACAACTCCTGATTTGCTCTGGCTTGGTCGATCTATCCATCCATCCTTCCATGCGGTGGTACACATCTGGTGGTAGCGAGCGAGAGAGTAAATCAGATTTAGGTGTGAGCGAGACCAAATCAAAGCAAGAGTAAAAACGACGTCCATTGGAGAGTAGATCCCGGAGCGTCGTTGCAGAACATAGGCCGTGTGTCGCCGCCTTATCGGTGAGTAGCGCGAGACATCGGCGACCTCAAGCTCTGGCCCTCATACCTTGACATCTGAAGAACAACGGCGGCTTTAAACGGTACCTCAACTGTCGGGGCCCTCACCGGGCGCTTCACCATGGGACGGGATCTTTGAGGCGGCCGATGAATTTGTGGTCCGGCGGAATCACGAGATGAGATGAGTTATAGAACTTAACACTAGAGGTATACAACTTAGCACTAATGAGTATGCAACTTAGCACATATATGAAACTATAATTTATTGTCTACAAACAAGACTTAGCAAATGTTTTTGAGAAAAATTTATTTAAAATACAACTTAGATTATATGTGAAACCAATAATATCGCCGATGAAAATACAACTTAGCATATATATGTTAAGAAACAACTTGTTGTCTTGTTGGCAGCCACCACCACGAGAAACAACTCCACCAAGATCAACGTGGATGTGGCCGTTTCCACAAGCACGACACGAGGCACAACACAAGATGAAAGAAGCCGAAGAGGATGTCACTTTGAGACCAATGATGCCCAGACAGAGGGGAAGCCGAAGCAACAATTTACTTAACACCAGTGCGTATGCAACTCTATATATTTTATATACAACTATATTGGATGATGGGTGCAACTTAACCTTAGTTGATATACAACTTTGCAAAAATAGTGTGGTATTTAACTTAGCAATAGTAGATATACACCTTAACAATTTGCCCGTGTTTAGCTTAGTGTTAGTACATACACAACATATCACTAGTGGATATACAATTAAGTACCGTACATATACAACTTAGTAACGGTGGATATACAACTTAGCACTAAAATACGACGACTCTATCTCAATCAACTTAGATGTGACAGCTACAACACGAGGTATAACAATACTTAAAAAAAGCCGAATGGGTTGTCGTTTTAAAATCGGCGGAGCCGGAACCAGTACAGGGCACGACTCTCTCCAAAATTTTGCAAATTAATATTTTTTTGTTTAAAAATAATTAACTTGAATTTGTCTAGATTAGTTTGTAGCGGACATGACTTTCTGAAAATTCTGTAAATAAATATTTTTTCCGTGACTTAAATGATTAGTATGTATTCGAAAATAAATGACTTGGATTATCTAAATTACGCTATGTACACGGACGGAAGGCGTATGTATCCTCTTGTAAATCTTCTATCCATTTAGTAAAAGAGGATACATAAGAGTCTATTCTGAAAAATCCCCGAGAGAAAGGGCGATGTTTTCTCTTAACTTTTGCTATCCTTGTTTACACATGAGGTGCACAATCAATCAACCATGTGCTCTACCCCCTTGCAGTAGTTTTTCATTTACTAGTACCTCTTTCTCATCGCTAATGGCAAAGGCTTGGTCGAGGCAGCAGGCTGGCCACGCGGAAGACGGAACGTGGCGACGCCTTGGATTGGTTGGCTGGCGTCGATCTAGGGCAGGGACTCACGGTCCGACCGGCAGCGTGCGGGGCTGGCTGGTGGCGCTTCAGGACGGGGACTTGCCAGGGACCGGCAACATACTGGATCTGGCCGGCGGGGCTCGAGGATGGGGAATCATACTGGCCGGCATGCGGTTGGGGCGTGGCGGAGGTTGTCAGAAGCGCTTCTGGGCCGGAGAGAAAGTCGTCGACGATGAGAAGCGGCAATGGCGATTTCCATGGAGGCAGGGAGGTCATGGATGAGACGAGATGGAGGCAAGGGCGCCGTGTGGACCGAATACAGAAAGTCTTCGCTGTGAAAGTTGTCGGAACGCCATCCTCGCGCTTATTCATCGCCCGTTTTCATCCATGCATCCGACGGTCAGCAAACGGAGGCTCGGATTATCTAACGAGCCCTTTAGCACTTTTTAGCATTTGGGTTTATATTCTGTGACCGACTGCTAGGTCCCAACCAAACACAGCCAGCGGTAGTCGTTTAACGATGTCGACGAGCCCGCAAAAAGCCGTGACGGCAGGCCGACGTGGCGTGCGGCCCGTGAAGGGCGTCAAGGCTGCCACCACCGAAAAATCACAATATAGGTGAAAAAGACAAGGGTGGGGATCAAACTCGCGACCTGCCCTCCAAACTCCCTCGGCCTAACCAACAAACCAAGCAAACTTTTATAATTTAGTACCGCTTAGAACGCTTTTGTAGATAAATTTCATCGGGCCAGCTGAAAAAACGCCACAATCCAGCGTGCCTAACATGTCGCGGACCGGTTCATGAAGAGCCGGGCCGGGCTCGGGCCGCCAGACGGGACACGTGGCGGGCCGTGCCACGGCCCAGGCCCGTTGGCCAGATTTGGTCCCAGCAGGCCGGCCCACGCACTCGGTCCCACTCCACTAGCATCATCCCACCGAGCTCAGTGAGACGTGCCGCCTCAGCCCCAGCAACCGTCGCCGGACTGCTCGAGGTCGAGACCGATGGCTGGGTTCGCCACCTCGCGCCCGGCGTCCATCGCGCTCGCCGCGTTTCTCACCTTCCTCAACCTATTCGCCTTCCTCTTCGCTGTCGGCGCCGAGCTCCGACGCAGCACCGTACTCCCTCTATCATGCCACCACTCCTCCTCCTTGGATCTCCACTTTTGTATGCAACGCTGAGGTCTTCTTGCAGGGGAAGGTGGTGCCGGACGAGTACGATGACCGCTCCTACTGCCTCTACGACACCGATGCCTCCACCGTCTACGGTGTCGCCGCCTTTTTCGTGCTCCTCCTGGCGCAGGTGCTTGTCACCGGCGTCACGCGATGCCTTTGTCTTGGCCCTGCGCTCTCCTCCCGCGGATGCACCGTCACCGCCTTCGTCCTCTCCTGGTTTGTGTGCTGAACCCTGGCTCCTAATCCTCCGCCCATTCCATTCGTTTCCCCGATGCGGATGTTACTTGTTGAGCTCATTATGGGGGAGATTACGGATTATTATTGTAGATTTGGTTCATTTTGCTTTCTGTTCGTGGTGGTTTTGGTGTACGGGAATCTGTGTCTCTTTATTTAGGTGCGGTGATGACATGAGAGACCCACTGGCTGCTTTCATGGACTTGCCATTGCTAATTTCAGTATACTTACAAGCTGAAATTTTAGAATGCGGGTGTTATTTAATAATTACTCGCTAGAGTAACTAGCTTCTAGAGTAAGTAACACGCACGATCGTCTTGCCTGAAAACTGAGTATTGAAGATGAAGATGAAAACCAGTTATTCATGTAATTTGTGGGTATCTAAAAAAGATCTTTAAGACATACTGCCTTTTCAATCCACTTCATAGACAAATTACACACTTCGGTTGGATTACCTGCTGACAGAACCTTCAGCTTTGACGAGGTTACTCAGACTGCTCCGTTATAGGCTGTTATATAGCACAAACGTTCTTCAACTTGCACTCCTGCACAATCTGGCGCTGCACCCTGCAGATTCTTCAACTCTTACAATCTGCCCTTTAATAAAAAAAGATTACTCTAACCCAATCTTCCCCATTCATAGTGAGATGGAAACAGAACTAACAGTTGTTTAGGATGTGTATATCCAGTTTCCTTGGTGCAGCATGTTACATTACTTTCGTTAGCGGGATTGCATGAATTGTGGTGCCTGGTTGTGCATAACCCTGTAATATCAAGTTCCTTTGTTCAAATGGTAATATTTTCCTATATTAAATTATGTTGGATCATATATCTTTCGTGGAACTAGTTTGCTATTGAAAGGCATCATGTATGTTGATCCATATTCTAAAGTTCATCCATGACACCACAAATTTGCTGCCATGCACTTGTCACATAGAGTGAGGCGATAGTTATATGTTCATATTCATCATAATTTTGGCCATTTATGCGTAAAGGGTTTGCAACAATCACCCTACTCACGCCTTGGATGATCTGGAAGCAGCGGAACAGTGTGTCTTCGACCACGTCCGACCATCACGACTCCTCTTGGCTAGCATTAGGGAGGAGGCCACGCTTTGGACTAGGGGGAGCAAAAGGGTTCAGTGTTGCTCCGATGACACAGGGCTTTATTATGTTCCATCTAAAGATTGCATTTCTTACTTCCTCAATAGAAAAGGAGCCTTTAAGAATCTTAGGATATTGAAGTCCCTCCTATTAATATAGGGTGTGGGTTATCCTTGGCGAGATTGACCCATTTCATGGAGGAACGCATAACTTTGAGCTAAATCTGGCTCCATACATGGCAACTAAAGCTCCAAATGAATTTATTGGACTTATTTTGTAGATGGAATTTAATATGAAACTCCCCCTCCGAATAGTCCAATAATTCCAAGGAAGAAGCCCATACACCAAGCAAAATCCCCCCAGACCTGCCGTGCGGAGGTATCCATTTCCAAATGAATTCAATGCCACCTGATAGGTGATTTAGAATATGCATCTGAAAATCTCTTTTACCAGATTCCGTGATTGCGACAAAGTCTAAATCATGATCCTTAATATAGTCAACAATATGAATATGTTTAGCCAAGTCATGTAGACCTCTGCTATTCCATATTTTGCCTCTCATAAGGAAACATTGGGAGATTTATTTGCTCTCGCCCTTTTGGACGGTAGTTTAGTTTTTACAATTCTGTGAGATTTAGATTTGCGAGTAGTTGTTGTAAGATCACAAATGGATCCCAACCTCACATCATCCAATCTCACCTCTGACACCATACCAACTAGATGCGAGAGGAGCTTACCATCATAGGTAGCATTATCCTCCTCATCATCAAGTTCATCATCAGTCGGGTAATCATTTACTTTTGGTGAAACTTTGCTCCTATCAAATTCTACACGCCTCAAAGCATTAACCGAGATATTAACTTCACTACCTTCAGACCCTAAACTAACTCCTAGCGCATTCATATTAGATGAAATAAGTACACCAGGAAACGAAAGAAAGGATTTGGTCGTGGATATACCTTGGGAGAAGTCTAAGTTGTGTGTAGCTTGAAGGCGCATCGCCTTCGCGAGGGAGTCCTCATCCGTAGCCGTAGCTCCATCCTCCGCCATGTGACGCCTCCCGCTGCGCCACAGCGGGGTGGTGCTCGCCACCACAGCCTCCGTAACCAGAGCGCGTGGTGACGGTGAAAATGCCTTGTCGACAGGGGGCAGCAATGCTGAAGAAGGCCTGCCCCCCTGGACGCAAGCGATCGCCAGCGAACCCTCCTGGATCGCTGGCTTAAGGCCATCTCTTTGCCTCGGTGACTGACTGACCAAGCTTGGCCTTGGAATAGCCCATGTGATAACGCCCGTGAGCCACTCTGGTCGGTCGCCGCTCCTTGATGACCACCAAGTAGACAAGCTGGTGACCCATAGGCGAGGTCCATCTCCCATCTTCTCTAGGAGACGCAGGCCCACGTGGTGGAGACTGGGAGATAGGCCTCTTGCCCAGGATGCCGCTATAGCTAGAGCCAGGTACAATAGTAGGAATGCCCACCGCTGCCAGGTTTATAGGGACCGGCTCACCCTGTTGCACCTGCTGCGAAGATGATGCCGACCTAGCTCTAGAACCCTTTGACCTCTTGTTAGTACCCAAAATATCATTTCCAGACCCCTTATTACCATGGTCCTCAGAGTCATCATTTGGCTTAATCCACATGAAAGGTCTAAACTCCGCTTTAGGAACATAATTATCATCTTCCAACATAAAAGTGAATTCATAACCTTTCAGCTTGATAACAAGGTTGGAAGCAAAAGATGAGTACTCTCCAGTGTCATCTATGAAAGCCGTAGTGTCAATGACGCCCACGAGGATGCGGACTTGCGACGGCGTCTCGAGCAAACATATCAACATCAAGAGTCTGTTCGATGAGAGAGCCCACTCCCCAAATGCCAAGAAAATGACGCAACTCGTGGGGCACCCCTGTGACGTGTACCCAAAATTGCTCCAACTCAAAAGATGGAGTGATCTGATCCATGTTCTAGGTAGTCGATAGACAACATCACCTTGTTGGTCCTCACCATGAACTCCATGCCATTGCACCGGATCATATCCTCCTTAGATGGGAGGGTAATTTTGAAGAAATTTTCCCCAAAAGGCACTGCATCCCATGTCCACTGCTTGTGTGTTGGGCATAAACAAGCTATTTGGTCTTGAATTTCAGCAGCAGAGATCTTCCCTTCACCAGCTAGAGCAGTATTTGAAGGACCTTGAGCAAGATTTTCCTTAAAAAGCGAATCAGGCAACTGATAGAACACCGCACTAGAATGCCCGAAGCCCATCACCGATACCACTGGCCTTGGTTGCTTCAACACTTGGCACCGCCATGAGTCGTGGTTGTCTTTGTCGCAAACCACACAATGGTCGGTGACAGAAGGCAGGTCCCGATCTTGGTCTAAGCGGGAAGCCCGATGATGCGTTGAGTTGATGTAAGAGCGCTTCGTTGGGAATCCGAAGAGCAAGGTGTGAAGCAGCACAACAACAAGTTTTTCCTCAGTAAAAAACCGAGATTATCCTACTACTAGGAGGAAGGAAACGTCACACAGGTATTGCAAGCAGCGCGGAGACCTGCACAATACAAACTTAAGACTTTGCCCCAACGAATCAGTTAGGTTGTCAAGCTCACCGGTTTGCTGTAACAAAGGATTAAACGTATTGTGTGGAAGGTAATGATTTGCAGCAAGTAAACAAGTAACATTAGAAGATGTATCAATGAAAAAGATTGGATCGGGGTTCATAGTTCACTAGAGGTGCTCTCCTTGATAAACAAACATGGCATAAAGGGTAAACAAATTACAGTAAGGCAATTGATAGGAACTGAGCAAGACATAACAATGCAATTACTAGTCTCGATTGGATAATACAACAAGATACATAGACCGTCATCCAACTGCATCTATGACTAGAAGTCCACCTTCAGATTATCATCCGAACCCCCTTCAGTATTAAGTGCAAGCAACAGACAACTGCTTTAAGCAAAGTGTGTAAGGTAAACAGTCCACATGTTCCATAAACAAGAGACCGTTGTTTTCTCCCTAGTAGCAACAATACATCTACAACCGAAGAGATTTCTGTCACTTTCCTTGTAAACTAGAGACATGAACCCACTATCGAGCATAAATACTCCCTCTTGGAGTCACTAGCAACTACTTGGCCAAGATAGCTACTAACAATAGAGAGCATGCAAGATCACAAACAACACAGACATGATAGAATCATAAAATCAAAACCATTAATCAAACCAACATAATAATCTCAATATCCATCAGATTTTCGCAAACAAGATTATAAATAGATTAGATCTTGATCATGAACGGAGCTCACAAGATCTATACATGAAAGCATAAGGAGGAGATACAACTATCTAGCTACTACATGGACCCGTAGTCTAAGGTGAAACTACTCACGCATCATACCGGAGAGAAGGTCTTCGGGATGATCTTCCCTCCGGCAGGGTGCCGAGAAGAACTTCAGATCCCCTCCAATTTAGGGACGACGGTGGCGACTCTGAAGGTTTAAGTGGAATATTGATCGGGTCCTTAGGGTTTACGCATGGGGGCTTCTTATAGGCGAAGGGAGGCGGCGGTGGCAGGGCCCGCACCTGCCTAGGCGCGAGGCAGGCGCCACCGCGCCTCTCACGCCTCTCCTCTGGACTTCTTGTTCCTCACGGAAATTTATTGACTTTGACGTTTGTTCCGTCCAATTTTGAGAATATTTACTTACTAGCTTTTACGGAACCAAAAGCAGTGAAAAGGCAATTGGCACTGTGGCAACTTGTTAATAGGTTAGTACCAGAAAAAATGTAAAAAACACCTCAGAGTGTAGACAAAGCAAAGCAAAGTAGATACTAAACAAGCATGAAACATAAAAAATTATAGATACGTTTTCGACGTATCAAGCATTCCCAAACTTAACTCCTGCTCGTCCTCGAATAGGTAAGTGATAATTTTTTTAGATGACATGCACCCTCACAATAAAGGTCCAACCATTTGCACGCATTGTAAGCTGGGATCAAAGAACTCTATGCATGAAAGATGGAGTTCTAACAATAAGACATAGTAACTATGCATGCAACATAAAAGGCTACAAACAAAGATCATGAATAACATGCATTGAAAAACGTTTGTTTGTTTCACATATAGAAAACATTACGACACCTTCAAAGTTCACAAGGATGATTAGAAACAAATAGCACAAGAACAAGTAATATCACAATATGCATCAATCAATAAGCTTTGGAACACTGCACATAAAATGACAACTATGCTCTCTTAATGGTGCCTAAAGGTAGAAGGTGGAGACTCAATAGTGGCTAAAGAAAGGCCTTTTATAAAGGAAGCAGGGATTTCAGGTTTCAAAAAGAGCTTTCAAAAATTATAGTACTTGTTAACTTTTAGCCCTCATTGCCTCTATCATAAGCATCTTGAAGTGGTTAAGGTTAAAGTGAACAAAGATGAAGTATATGTTTGACGAAGTATATGGTTAAGGTTAAGTTGACAATCTCAAGTCCCTTGAATACGAGGGCCACACCTCATGCTATTCAACTTCAGTCATCTGTAAGTTCTTATCATTGTAAGTATTTGCATATCATTGAAAATCGCCAACGAGGTACCCCTTGCACATGGTACAGGAGATTTCCCATAACTAAAATGACAAGGCAAACAAACAATGAACATCTCAGCAATCTTTTTATTACCATATCCATAGCTTTTTATTGAGGATGCTTTATAGATAGCTCACTATGGTGATGCTGCAAGTTTTCATCATGATTAGGCATGGCTTAGGCCAGCGGCCCAGGCGTTTTTCTAACACAGAATACAAACTCCATGGACTTATAAGTTCCCTTTTTATTTCACACCGGTGACATCCATAGACAAAAGAGCATAATATCAACTGAGTACAAAGTACAAGTGCAATGTTAAAAACGTTCCCCGTGACAGCACGGTTTTGCTAATTCCAACGTATAAGTGCAAGCATATACAACATAGATGATACAATGGTTCAAGTTTATTAGAGGCAAAGAATATAAATGTGCCATCAAGTTCGTGAGGGCTTTAATCACTAAGTTTTCACATAACAAAATAGTTTTTAATTGAAAGATAGCTGAAAACAAGAATATACTTGGAAGTGTGTAGCACACCATGCATAGGAGTTTATAGTGGACACTTTGCAATAACTTGGTTTTTTGGAGTTGGAAGCATGAGTAGAGCTTACTCATACAAGTGGAGGCTAGCAAAGGACTGGGAGCAACCAACTAAGAGAGCAATAATGGCCATAATCATGCAGAGCAACAAAGCAATACTAATCAAAGCATAGAGTTGTACTACCAGTCAAAGACTAAATGATCATAGAGGCTATGGTGACTTGTTCATAGTCATAACATGGTGTGAGCATGTGCCAAGTCAACCCAAGCAAAGCATCAAAGGAGAAAAACCTTGCTCACCTGACGAGACGATGCCCTCTCCTAGAATCTTGATTCTTTCGTCGGGAATCCAGCCTCCCAGCAATTTTGGATGATTTCCTCCTCTGTCAACCTCCACGACGGCCATGGCTGCGAAAGGGAACCAATCTCGTCGTTGAGGACGCTGCTCGCTGCTCTGATTGCCACCTCGCGCGTGCGATCCTCCAGATTCTCCACTTCGCTCTAGTCCCGGCGAAGAAGACACGAGAATCTGCTTCAAGAGCTCATGGGAGAGGAGGAAGAGGCGAGGTGCGGTCAAAGTAAGTGGCGGCGGCCGTGTCGCCAATGAGGCTCCATGACTCTCGCTAATAGGAATATAAGATGCATACAAACATCATATGCTAAAAGTGATATGATATGGTTCTTGCACTTGATCATTATCTTGTACATCGTGGTATGATCTTTACCATTTATATATGTGTAAGGCCAATGTCTATGGAACTTACACTTTGGCATATTATAATTTCCGATAGTATCGATCCATACTACAAATTATAATACTATCATATCATAGTACTTGTCCGGCAAAACCAAAAAACCAGACGCCTCTAATTTATCTTTTACATGTTTTACGTGGCTGAGGGCTTTCGAAGATAGAATTGTTCTTACCTATAAACATGGAACCACAACGATGATAATCAAATTATTGACAACTCGTTGTAAATCAGATATTGACTATAGTAGACAGACACATGCAAGCCACTTACGCAAAACTAGTTGCATGTCAAGCGTGGAACATGTCTCATGTGCCGAGCCGTTTCATCCCACTATGCCACCAATATCCAAAATACACATAATAAGCAATAATGTGACCATCAGCACCCACATGACCATATGTGTATTACCCGTGCAGAGTATCTACGCATAGATCCGGCTTTTATACCACTGTTGGGTTCGTAACATAGAAAGCAAAAATTTTCCTACGATGGAAACTGTATACATCCATCTATCTAGATACAATTAACAGGTGGATATACATCCAGAATACATACCCTTGAAGACCGACAAAGCTTTATGAGTATGGACTCGTTGGTGATGTAGTCGTTCTCTTGCCGATCTCAAGATCGTGTGGAAGTCCGGCAACACCGCAACTTAGCAAAGCATTCGTGATCGCACACAATTTCGGGACCCCGACAACCTCCGTGACCTGCTCCAGTAGTGGAGCGGAAGCAGCAAATCCTCGCTCCAGAAAAAGCCACCGGAAACATGTATCTCGCTAAGCCGAGACCATGGGAAAATAGTACTAGAGGAGAAGAGAGATCCTTCACGAGGAGGTGTGAGTGAGAGGGGAGCCTTTTATAGGATGATGGGGGCAACCAAGGGCCATGGCCGGCGGCCAAGGTGGCTGCCCCCACCCCTTCCTCTATTCATGTGAGTGGAGCTCCCACTCACAAAATGACTCCATTTCCTTCACTCAAAATCCCACTCAAAATCCATTAAATTTCCACCAAATTTAATGAAATCTCTCTTCAAATAAAACTCTTATATTTATCAGAATTTTGTCAATTACATTAATTAACAAATATTCACATAAAACCCCTTGCTACTTTTCAATTTTACATGTAGAACCAATTTCAGCAATTTCACCCGAAACATTTCTGGTGTCCATTGAAATAATTTCAGCGCTTCGATATTCTTTTTCTGGCAACTCATTTGCTTTCAAATGGTGTCAATATACCATAAGTGTGTCACCCTATGGTTCGCAAATAATGCAGATATGATCGAGACCCCTCTCCGATCAATAATCAGCAGCGAGACCTAGAGATCCGTACTGACTCCTACACATTCAACGATGACTTCTTGTAATCGTGAGAACCTTGACATTGCAACTAAATCTTTTTGTCTCACGATATTTTACATGTCCGAAAATCGATTATCGGTATCCCTATACCTAGTTTGATCTCATTGCCGACATGTACTCTTTTCTCGTTCCCGTGATATAACATTCTAGTGATCTCCATCACTTTTTTGCAAGCTATATCAGTGTGATATCACCGAGAGGACCCAAAGTATATCTCTACGTCATTTGGATGGACAAATCCCACTCTTGATCCATAAGCCTCTATATAACATTATCGGAATATCTGAACCCACCTTTATAGTCACCACACGGTGTGGCGTTTGATGTTATCAAGCTACTCTTCATATGTTAGTGATTGACATGATCTCATGGTACAGGACTAAAGTCACTTGTAATGATGTTATAGTAATTTAAACATAATGACTTTGATCGTATTACTATACTTTGGATGAATCTTCATCACATCATTCCACCAATGCTCTGACCTCGTTTTTAACAACATCCAATGTCCATGATCAAAAAACCTTGATCGTCATGTTAATCAACGAGCTAGTTTATATGAGAGGCATAACTTTGAACACTTTATTTGTTTATTAAACACAGGTGTATTAACGTTTCCTATTAATACAATTATAGCGTGTAAAATAAACATCTATCATATACTTGGAAGACGATAATAACAACTTTATTATTGCCTCTCGGGCATATTTCCTTCAATTCTTTCCTTCTCCACTAGTGTTGCAACCAGTGCCGACCCTCCTTGCTTGTAGAATTCATCACGATCCTTGTACCATAGGCCTGTACGCTTGGTTCCGGTCCCAATCTTCCTTCCACTTAGCCTCTCCTGAATGAGGAACATATATTTGTCAACAATTACCTGACAGTCTATTTCATCAACCAATGCACTTAGAGCAGATTCACAGGAAATCTGTACATGTAGGACTGATGATAGCTTAATATTTGTTATACATTGAACTACCCCATTTCCCTTGATTGGCTGAGCTGTACGATCAACAGTTTGAATTGTTTGTTGATGCATTGGAGGGCATGGATAATATGATTCAAACTCCCCAATGCTACCAGAAACATGTTTGGTTGCTCCAGAATCCAATACCCACTCTGAATTTAATCTATATATAGCTATGGAGGCACTTTCAATCTTACCTTCATTAGTGTAGACAAAATGGGCAAAGTTTCCAAAGCTTGTATCAGTTTGCTGCTCTCCCTTCTTCACTTCGTTTTGTTCTGAACTGGACTGTCCTTGCCCTTCATCCATGACCGGCATGTTTGCTCTAGCAATCCATTGATAACTGAAGTTGCTAGAATTTCCTGCATCTCTGCCTCTAACACCCCTGTAATTTCCTCTGCCATACCCTCTTCCACGGCCATGCCTTGGGGCAAGACAGTTCTCACTTAGATGCCCATTTACCCCACAATTGTAACAATCTCTTGTCTCCTGCCTATTTGACACATAGTAAGCTGGCTTAGGTATCACTTCCACTTTCTCAATCTGTTTCAGCCTTGTTTCTTTCTGTCCCATGGCTGCTATTGCCTCTTCCAGTGTAGGCAATTGAGTAAGATGGATTAGAGCGACCCTCACGCCTCAAATGCAATGTTCGATATCTTGAAATTTCATCACCCTTACATCCTCAATCCACTTCTTCTTGCTACCACACATTGAGGATGAGGCAATAGCAAGGGCAAGTGATCCAGATCTGCCCATGCAGTTCACTCTCCCACATATGTAAATCCTTTGTTTTTCACCTTGAGTCAGATCATGTATTGTGTCTTCAATTTGAGAGTGTAGGGTTTCGTAGCATGGAAAACAAAAATTTTCTACCGCATACAAACAAACAAGCCAAGATCTATCTACTAGATTGTAGCAACGAGTCGATAGAATAACTCACCCTCGAAGATTCCAAAGTGTTTAACGAGAGCGGATTCTCGTGGGTGATGTAATCGTACTCTTCCGATCTCAAGATCGCGTGAGCGATCCTTCCCAACTGCGTTCGCGGCGTTCCCGTAGTCGGTCACACGTTCGGTACTCGACGAAGACCTTCCTCTCCCTTGTTCCAGCAGGTAGTCAACGGATCCGCCACATTCAGATCTGTGTGTACTTTGCAAATCTTTATATCCCCATCTTGGATATGTTCTCGAATAGCGTGAAAACGTAGCTTGATGTGCTTCAGCTTCTTGTGTGACCTTGGTTCTTGCGCATTGGCTATGGCGCCCATGTTATCACGATGAGATAGACATTGGGTCCAGCGCACTAGGAACCACACCCTCTGTAATAAACTCTTTCATCCATATCGCTTCTTGTGAAGCCTCAAGGCGACCATGTATTCCGATTAGGTTGAAGATCTCGCCACAACGCTTTGCTTTGCACTCCTCCAGCTTCTTTGCACCATTCAAAATAAATACGTATCCAGATTGTGATTTAGAATCATCCGGATCGGTGTTCCAACTAGCATCGGTGTAACCATTAACAACGAGCTGTTCATCACCTCCATAAGAAAGAACCATATCCTTAGTTCTTCTCAAGTACTTAAGGATGTTTTTGATCATTGTCAATGATCCACTCTGGATCACTTTGATATCTGCTAGTTAAACTAACAGCATATGCAATGTCGGGTCTAGTACATAGCATGACATACATTAGAGATCCTATGGCTGAGGCATAGGGAGTCTTACTCATCCTTTCTCTATCTTCTGCCGATGTCGGACTTTGAGTTTTACTCAAGGTCGTATTGGGCAACATGGGCAAGAACCCTTTCTTGCTATCTTCCATTCCAAACCTCTTTAGAACTTTGTCCAAATATGTACTTTGTGACAATGATATTTGGCGTTTCGATCTATCTCTATAAATCTTTATGCCTAATATGTAAGCTGCTTCGCCAAGATCCTTCATTGAAAAACTATTATTCAAATAATCCTTGACACTATTAAGAAGGTCTACATTATTCCCAATCAACAATATGTCATCTACATATAGTATTAAGAATGCTACAGAGCTCCCACTCACTTTCTTGTAAATACAAGCTTCTCCATAAGTTTGTATAAAACCAAAGCTTTTGACTACCTTATCAAAATGTTGATTCTAACTTCGGGATGCTTGCTTCAATCCATATATGGATCGTTGAAGTTTGCATACCTTGTTAGCATCTTTAGGATCGACAAAACCTTTGGGTTGCATCATATACAACTCTTCATCAATTTTCCATTGAGAAACGCCGTTTTGACATCCATCTGCCTGCCATAGCTCATAATCGTAATATGCAGCGATTGCTAACAAAATCCTCACAGACTTTAGCTTCGCTACTGGTGAGAAAGTCTCATCGTAGTCAACTCCTTGAATTTGTCGAAACCCTTTTGCGACAAGTCGAGCTTTATAAACGATAACATTACCATCGACATCTGTTTTCTTCTTGAAGATCTATTTGTTCTCGATGACCTTAGGCCATCTGGTAAGTCCACCAAAGTCCACACTTGGTTTTCGTACATGGATCCAATCTCGGATTTCATGGCTTCTTGCCATTTATTGGAATCTGGGCTCATCATCGCTTCCTCATATGTCTCAGGGTCATCGGTGTTGTCCACCAACATGACACTCATAACGGGATCATACCAATGGAGGTGGTGCGAGTTCTCGTTGACTGCGAGGCTCTGTAGTAACTTCAAGAAGTTTCATGATCATCATCATTAGCTTCCTCTCTAATTGGTGTAGGCACCACGGGAACTTCTTCCGTATGCGCTACTCGCAATTTCGAGAGAAGGTTAAACAACCTCGTCAAGTTCTACTTTCCTTCGATCACTTCTTTCGAGAGAAATTCCTTCTCTAGAAAGGATCCATTTTTGGCAACGAAGATTTTGCCTTCGGATCTATGATAGAAGGTATACCCAATAGTTTCCGGGTATCCTGTGAAGACGCATTTTCCGCTTTGGGTTCAAGCTTGTCGTTGTAACTTCTTTACATAGGCTTGCATCCCAAACTTTAAGGAGCGACAATCTAGGTTTCTTCCCAAACCATAATTCATACGGTGTCGTTTCTACGGATTTAGATGGTGCCCTATTTAAAGTGAATGCATTTGTTTCTAATGCATAACCCCAAAATGATAGCGATAAATCTGTAAGTGACATCATAGAGCGAACCATATCTAAGAGAGTTCGATTCTGACGTTCGGACACACCATTACGTTGTGGTGTTCCGGTGTGTCAATTGTGAAAGTATTCGCATTTCTTCAAATGCTCGCCAAACTCGTAACTTAGATATTCACCTCCACGATTAGAACGTAGAAATTTAATCTTCTTGTTACGTTGATTCTCTACCTCTCACTTTGAAATTCCTTAAACTTCTCGAAAGTTTGGACTTATGTTTCATGAAATAAATATACCCATATCTACTCAAGTCATCCGTGAAGGTAAGAACATAACGATAACCACAGCGATGCTACACTCATTGGACCACACACATCGGTATGTATGATTTCCAATAAGTCCGTAGCTCGCTCCATCATACCGTAAAATGGAGTCTTAGTCATTTTACCCATCGGACATGCTTCGCATCTATCAAGTGATTCAAATCAAGTGATTCAAGAAGTTCATCGGAATGGAGTTTCTTCATACGCTTCACTCCAATGTGACCAAGGCAGCGATTGCCACATATAGGTCGAGTTATCGCTCGATTTCAAGCGTTTAGCCTCAATGTTATTAATATGTGTATTTCCACTATCGAGATTCAACAAGAATAGACCATCTATCAAAGGTGCATGTGCATAAAACATATTACTCATATAAATCGAACAACCATTATTCTCGGACTTAAACAAGTGCGTCTACTTAATAAACAAGATCCCGATATAATGTTCATGCTTAACGGGCACCAAATAACAATTATTTAAGTATAAAACTAATCACGATGGTAGATGAAGGGGTAGCGTGACCGCGATCACATCAACCTTTGATCCGTTTCAACGCGCGCCGTCACCTCGTTCTTCGCTAGCTTCCGTTTATTCTGCGGCTTTTGTTTGAGTTACAAATATGAGCAACCGAACCGATTATCAAATACCGAGCACTACTACAGTACTAGTGAGATACACATCAATAACATGTATATCGGATATACCTTTCTTCTTGATGTTGCCGTTCTTCAAATCCGCCAAGTACTTTGGGCAATTCCGCTTCGATGACCTTCTCCCTTGCGGTAAAAGCACTTCGATGTCGGCTTAGGTCCGACCTTGGTCTTCTTCGTAGGCATGGCAACTTTCTTACCACCCTTCTTGAAGTGTCCCTTACCTTAGACTTGCCTTTCTTGAATTTGGTGGTCTTATTGACCAACAACACTTGGTACTCTTTCTTGATCTCCACTTCTGAGACTTCAACATGGCAAAGAGTTACGCAGCGTCTTGTTCATGTTTTGCATGTTGCAGTTCATCACAAAGTTCTTGTAACTTGGTGGTAGTGATTGGAGGACACGGTAAATCCCCAAAGCATTAGGAATCACAATACCCAAGCTTTGAAGTTTGTTTGCGTGCCCAGACATCTTAAGCACATGCTTTCGCCAGCCCTCTTCCATCTTGCGGTTAAAGAACTTTTCGGAAGCCTCATAGCTTTCAATTGCCGCATGAGTCTCAAAGATCAATTTGAGATCCTCGACAATATCATATGGGTCTGAATTCTCAAACCTTTTACAAGCTCGATTCTAAACCATACAAGATAGCACCTTTGAGCTGTAGATCTTGAGTCTTAGTGAGGTAAACATTCTTTACTTCATCGGTAGCATCACCTGCAGTGGGTCACCAATGATGCATCCAAAGCACATAGGTCAAATTACCGGTGTGAGGACAATCCTCAAATTGCGGAACCAATCCATGAAGTTGCTTCCATTGTTTTTCAACTTTTCTTTCTCTAGGAACGCATTAAAATTGATGGTAGGGGCTGCCATTGATCCACAACATATTTGCAATAGTTTAGACTAAGTTTATGACAAATTGAGTTCAAATTAATAAAATTAATCTAGGTGAACTCGCACTCAAAACAATATCCCTCACATTGTTTTAGTGATCACACGAACCAAATCCACCACATCAACACCGATCATCACGAGAGTTGATATAGTTTCAATGGCGAACAATCGACATGTTCATCATATCTACTATATGATTCATGCTTTACCTTTCAGTGATCCGTGTTCGAGACCATGTCATACATGCTAGGCTCGTCAAGATCAAACCTTAGTTTCGCATGAGCAAATCTGGCTTGCTCACGTTGTATGCACTTGCGAGAATCTAACACACCCGATCATCACGTGGTGCTTGAAACAACAAGCTTTAGCAGGTGCTAACTAAGGGTGAACACTTTATGACTTGAAATTCATGTGCATGAGGGATCATCTTATAATGCTACCGTTGTCTACTAAGCAATACAAGATGCATAAAGGATTAACATCACATGCAATTCATAATATGTGATATGATATGGCCTTTCTTCTTTGTGCTTCCGATCTCCATCTTCTAGCACGAACATGATCTCCATCATCACGGCATTGCATCAAGGTCAATGACGCTTCTCCATGGTTGTCGTCCCACCGACTTCAACTATTACAACTACTTTGAATGAACCTGGTCGTAATGCGTAAATTAAAGACAACCATATGGCTCTGCGGTTGCCAACTTACAATAAGGAACATTGCATACATCAAATATAATCACAATCATGGCCATATCACATCACAACACACCTGCAAAACAAAGTTAGGCGCCTCTACTTTCTTTGCATGTTTTACGTGGTTTAGGGCTTTCAATAAGTGTCGTTCTAACTTACGAACATGAACCACAACATTGATACTAGTATTGTTAATCACCGTTGTAAATTGGATCTTAACTATGCTAGGAGAAAGCGAGGCACCCATAAAGCCACTTATGCAATACAAGTTGCATGTCAAGCGTGGAGCAAGTCTCATGAACGATGTCATGTAAGATTAGCCCGAGCCTTCATCCCAACATACCGCAAGATGCAAAGTACACAAGAAGCAATCGACAATAAAAGCATCAACGCCCACAATGACCATTGTGTTCTACTCGCAACAGATCTACATATAGACACGGCTCGATACCTTTGTAGGGTTTCGTAACATGGAAAACAAAAATTTTCTACCGATACAAACAAACAAGCCAAGATCTATCTACTAGATTGTAGCGAGTCGATAGAATAACTCACCTCGAAGATTCTAAAGTGTTTAACGAGGCGGATTCTCGTGGGTGATGTAGTCGTACTCTTCCCGATCTCAAGATCGCGTGAAGCGATCCTTCAAATTGCGTTCGGCGGCGTGACTCCCGTCATCGCTCACGTTCGATTTTCGGACGAAGACCTTCCTCTCCCTTGTTCCAAAGACGGCGGAGGTTGTAGCACTCTCCTCGCGATTCCAAGGACTGGCGTGATGTAGTAGAGGGGAGATCTCGCGAGCTTCGCCTTAAGCGGGAGTATGGTGGAGTATGAGAGAGTCCTCGACGATCTAGGGTTTAGACACGCCGAGGAGGAAGCTTGGCGGCTGACTAGGGTTGCTAGGCGGCTGGCGGCCGATGGAGGTCGGCGTGGCTAGGTTTGGAGGTGGAGGATCTTACGTGCTAGGAGGAGCCCCGCCTCCTTATATAGGTGGAGGGCGGCCGGCCAAGGGGAGGAGAGTCCTCCCCAACTCGGCTTGAGGCTGCCACGGTTGGAGGAGGAACCTCTCCAACTCTGCTTTTCCTCCTCTTTTTCCTCTTTCCAAATTTAGCCGTTTGACTTTTCAAACTAGCTGTTTGACTTTTCAAACTAGGATTTGAATTAATCCTTTATTTGGTTCATGATGACACTTAGTACATGATGCAATCATACCAACTTGATACAACACATTCATGTACCCTTCCTTCCGGAGTGCGGACATTCGGAACATTCTAGAACATTCATGAAAACACCAAACCATTCCCCAACTCAAACGGGACTTTCCTTATATGAATCTTATTCTCGGACCATTCGGATCTCCTCGTGATATCCGGATCCCATCCGGACTCAACAACATTCGGTCTCTTTCTCATCATTCCATAACTACTCAAAACAACGTCGAATCCTTATGTGTCTCCTACGGTTCGTGAATTATGCGGACATGATCGAGACACTTCTCCGAACAATAACCAATAGAGGAATCTGAAAATTCCTATGGCTCCTACATATTTCTACGATTACTTTGCGATCGAATGAACCACTTACATACGATATCAATTTCCTTTGTCTCACGATAGTTTACTTATCCGAGGTTATGATCGTCGGTATCTCCGCATACCTAGTTCAACCTCGTACCGATAAGTACTCTTTTCTCGTTCCTGATATGTGATCCCTTGTGAGCTCCACATGCTTGCAAGCTAATTGGATGACATTTCACCGAGAGGCCCGAGTATATCTATCCGGTCATATGGATGGACAAATCCCACTCTTGATCCATGTGTTTCAACCAATACTTTACGAACACTCAATGCCACCTTTATAGCCACCCGATTCGGTGTGGTGTTTGATGTCATCAAAGCATTCATCCGGTAAAGGTGATATGCATGATCTCATGGTCGAAGGAATTAGATTACTATGTATCAGAAAGCATATAGCAATTGAACTATTAAAATGACTTGATCTTTATGCTACGCTTATCTATAGGAGTATGTCCATCATATCATTCTCCTAACGATATGATCTTGTTGTTAATAACATCTCAATGTTCATGATAGGGAAACCACAATCATCCATTAACCAACAAGCTAGTATTATATAGAGGCTTTACTAGGGACTTCAAATTAAGTTCACAAATCACACAAGTATTAATGTTTCCTTGTTAATACTATTATAGCATGAATGTAAACATTTATCATAAACACAAAGATATAATAATAACTACTTTTATTATTGCCTCTAGGGCATATATCCAACAGAGAGACCAACGGAACATTTCCCTTGCCTGAAAACATCTTTGACAGGGTATCCATACCTCCGTTGACGTTGAGAGCGCTTCTACCAAAGCTGCAATAGCAGGTGTCAAAGAATTCAGTAGCCAGGTGAGAACTAGCGAATCCGTAGCATTCTATTTCTTCCACTCATGTCCCTCCTTCTCTTCAGGCTCAAGGACCTTTCCCAACACATACCCTTTCACCGATTTCGTCCTCAAAATCAACATGCCCCTCCTGGATCAACTTAGATAATTTCCAACCCTATCTAGCTTGATCTCATTTGGCATGAGCTCAAGCTTATACTGCACCTCCCCATATGAGGAAGGTTGCCTACCTTCCTCAGATGTAGCAGAAGATGCCCCATCTACTGTCTTTCTTGCCAAAGTGGCCACTTGTCAAGCACCTTGGCCATAGACTCATCGCCCATCTCGAATCACAAAGAACACGACTTCAACACTCCCTTCAACCTCCTTTGGGTCTGCTGCCACCTGTAGGAGATCACATAGCACCCACGCTCAGCCCCTCAGATCACCTACTGCAGAGCAGCATCATCGCTACCTTGGTTGTCGCCGGCGCAGCCACCACCACCGCCGGTGGCTCTGAAACCATGTAGTTTGTAGATGATGGCTAGGAGGGGTGGAACTCCTATATGTCTTGATCTAGGGTTCCCAGGATGGAACCACTATATATACTCTGTTACATGGGCCTCATGGGCCAGCACAACACACACACAAGGCCACAACCCAACAGGTAGACAAGCTGCAATGTTGGCTATAGCCCATGTACAGTCCAACATAATGTCTCCGCTAAGCAGGTGGGTTTCTTGATCCTTAAGAGATTTTCATACTCTTGTGCTCAATTTAAATGCTACTTTTCATACTCTTGTGCTCAATTTAAATGCTACTTTGGAGGACCTAATTGGCAGAGAGAATTTCAGAATTGGCAGAAGGAATGTAATGAGGAATGGACCTTGGCAAGTCCTTCAAAGCATAGAGTTCAGCTTGGTTTCAATGCCATGAGGGCTACTAAACCTATATCAATAATTAAATGTGACCATAAAGTTTGTAAGAAGCTGAACTTTGGGACTATTCTCTAGTATGAGGCTTGCAAGGGATATAGGTATCGTGCAACATCTGCGCATATTATGATTTGGAACAGGCTGGATATGATTTGCTGCCAAATGAGCATATTCCTGCTTCGCTACCAAAACCAAGAGAAATGAACTCAGATGGAGCTGTGTATTAAATTCACTATGAATAAGCCTCTTCTGTCAAAGGATGGTGCATCAAAGCAGAATCCTCCTGGAGTTATTCTGCCGGCTAATCATGTCACCTCTCCAGCACACCAGATTAATTTTGGAGCAATTACTCCCAAGGCTTTTGTTTAGAAGGTCACGGACGATACTGTTCAACCATCTGGCGTTTTAATTGGCACTAATAGCTTGCGGCCAAATGGGGGTGGGCCTGAACTGGATGAAAATCATAGTGGGCCTGATGATTTTGAGCGTATGATTGATGATATGGTTTTTAGAGTGTATGATTGTAGCAAATGCCTTAGCTCCGGACACACAAGGGACACGTGTTCCAATGAGATCCGATGTCGGTCATGTTTCTACTATGGACACATTGAAAGGAACTGTTTGTAGGAATTTTCTAAAAAAAGTCATAGATGGGTTCCTAAAAAGGCTGGGACTCATATCGTTTCCTCGGCAAACATGGCCGTTCCGGCATCCACCTCTTAAGCTCCCAAACCCTTGTCGCCGCCAAGATCACCGCCACCACATCCACATCACCTATGCATTCATGTTTACCTTCGCCTGGCCAGTTTGTAGATGTTGCGCACTCTCCTGCTTTGCTACCTAATAATGTTGCAGGTACTAGCAGAGGAGCACGCCTTTAGCTTCTTGAGGATTCCGCCTCGTTGTGGTCAGGTGCCGCGCCTCTAGGACCGAACGACGATCGCTTGCATGTACCATCACTGCAGACGTCGATCGCATTGACATGGCGCCTCCTGTATCGGCTCCTCTGGCCTTAGCCCCGAATGGGTCACCTTCGCTCGGCCCAAAGAATAGTCTTTGCGTCACGTGAGGCTCCCGCCTCCCCCGCAGTTTCGTCATGTGGGTCACCATCTCCTAGCCCAGCTTCACCACGCGGGGCACCCGCTTCCCGGCAACCAGCGTGTCGCTGGCCCGCCTCGCCTCGACGTGAGCCTCGACGCCGCCGACTACGTCAGGTCGCCACCTCCGACTTTCTGCTGTCGTCCACGACGCAGAGCTGGCCGGCATCTTCTGCTCCATGGAACGCACCGATGGAATGGTTGCGTGGATTGAAACTTGCGGCGCATAAGCTTAGGATGATCCTACCGCCGAACCACAACATTTTCAGGCTGCACTCGGTATTCCTCACTTGCGTAGTGTAATGGAACAGGAGTTTCAGGCACTTAACAAATGATACTTGGCATCTGGTTCCTCCTGTTTCTGGTGTCAATGTTATTGGTTCCATGTGGGTCTTCAAACTCAAGAAACATGCTGATGGTTCTATTGAACGTTACAAGGCATGATTAGTGGCTAAGGGCTTCAAACAAAGGTATGACCTTGATTATGAGGATACTTTCAGTCTAGTTGTGAAGCCTACCACCATTCGTTTGCTGCTCTCCTTGGCTGTCACACAAGGATGGTTGTTACGTCAGCTGCTGGATGTTCAGAATGCCCTTCTTCATGGTGTCTTGGAGGAGGAAGTTTATATGCGGCAGCCCTTAGGTTTTGTTGATCCTTCTTGCCCTCATCATCTGTGTCATCTTGTTAAGGTGCTCTATGGACTTAAGAAGGCTCCTCGTTTGTGGTACGTGCTTCTTGGTTCTGTTCTTCGGGCTCATGGGTTTGTTCTGTCCACTGCTGACACATCCGTGTTCCTTCTTCAGCGTCCTGAGGTCACGATGTATCTGCTGGTTTATGTTGACGACATTATTCTCATTAGCTCCTTAGATGCTGCTGATCGTCTCCTGTCTGCTCTGAGTGGTGACTTTGCTGTCAAGGACTTTGGCACTTTGCATTACTTCCTTGGATTAGAAGTCTCTTGGTCTTCTGCTGGTTTGACTCTCACTCAGCACAGGTACTCTCTAGATTTATTGCACTGAGCGGGTATGCTCAAGTGCAAACATGCTACCACTCCTATGTCTGCCACTTACCGATTGTCTTCTCTTGATGGGGATCCTTTTACTTCTTGCTATTGAGTACCGCAGTATTGTTGGTGGTCTGCAGTACTTGACTATCACTAGGTCTGACATCTCCTATGCGGTTAATCGTGTGTGTCAATATCTTCATACTCCCAGCATTTCACATTGATCAGCTATGAAGCGCATAATACGGTATTTGTCTCACTCATATTGTTTGCACCTTTAGCCTGCATCGTCCTGTGATCTTTCAGGGTTCTTAGATGCGGATTTGGCTGGCAGTCCTGATAACAAGTGTTCCACGGGGGTCTATGTAGTCTTCTTTGGTCCTAATTTGATCGCCTGGAATGCTTGCAAACAAGCTATAGTTTATCGTAGCAGTACTGAAGTCGAGTATAAGGCAGTTGCTAATGCCATAGCTGAGATCATATGGGTACAGCCTTTGTTGAAAGAATTGGGAGTCTCTCAAGCTCAGCCACCGGTCCTTTGGTGTGACAACATCGGCGCAACATACCTATCTTCTAATCCGGTATTTCATGCCCGAACGAAACACATCAAAGTTGACTATCACTTTGTAAGAGAACGTGTTTCATAGAAGCTACTCCACATCAAGTTCATCTCCTCCAAAAATCAACTTGCTGACATCTTCACAAAGCCACTACCGCGGCCTCAATTTGTAGGTTGTAGGCGCAATCTTAACTTGCCTTGTACCTCATGTCACAGTTAAGATTGAAGGAGGGTGTTATACTGTTTATAGGTAGCATCTGTACATAACTTGTAAACTGTATTGTACATATATAATGAGATAGCCGCCCGTTTAGGGTGTCGAGCAGTTGCCCCTAAAACCCTAAGTCTAATATCAGGAGTTAGTGGAAAGTAACTAAAGATAAACATTGTGTTTTGTGCGCAACCAGAGCTTATGAAGATAGAATGCATCTATTTTTCTGGTGTAATTTCAGTCAGCGAGTTTGGAACTATTTACAAATAGATTGGTCTTAGGGGCAGAATATTCAAACAGCTATGATTGCAGCCAAAAGAGACTTTTTTTAGCAACCAGCAGGAGCTTTGCCTTTTCTATTACAAGAAGAGAGTTGGCTGGTTTGGAAAGGAAACCGACCAAAACCTAAAACAGACGTATATACACACGAGTCTGGTTAAAAGGGGAACCAGACCGAAAAGAGACCCCAAGCGGCACAGTTTTTAGGAAAAACCGGCAAAAACCACACAAGGCCACATTACCTAGCTTGACTAGGTCTGGAGCACCATCGAACGACACCAACACAACAGTAATAGCGGGCGCTACGAAAAGTCTGGTCCACGTCCCTGAAGAGGAAGTCAGAGCCGAAGGAAATGGCTACGCCTCTCAGGCTTCATGGCCAGAGGCAGGCCGCAAGGAACTCGCCAGCGGCACTCGCATGCCGACAGGGCCCGAAGACGTCGACTCTCCTAGAAGAACCAGCAAACCCCGGGAAATGGCTCCCATCACTCTGAAAAATGACGCCTCTAGGAAGGTCACCATCATCCAATCTGGCAAAAATAAGCCAGATTTGGGTTTTCACCCCGGAGTGATGGACGAAGTGGTGTCCGGGCACCACAACCATATCCCAAGGGGGAAACGGTGCCCACAGGCGTCGTCGAAGTCGGCACCGACCTAAGTCTAGAAGGACTTTTGTCCGGAGACCCCTGCACCACCTCCAGTGGACCGTCACGAAGACGACCCACACTGCCCGACAAGCATGACCAACAACAGGAGAGACGCGCGCCTGCCCATGCCCCCAAGCCCTACCGCACCAGACGCCAAGAGAAAGCGAACACCACTGCTCGAGTCCGCCTCCCCTACATGCGCGAGAGCGAACACCACGCGCCAACTCGCCACCGTCCAAAGGACGCACGAAAGCGCCCCAACCACCAAAAAGCAGTGCTGCCGCACCGCCGTCCAAGCACCATGGCACACCTCTGCCATGGGGATGCCCGCGAGGGCCACCAAGCCCCCGCCAGCCACACGCAGCGGCCCACCATAGCCGCCAAGGCACGGACGAAAAGAGACTTTGCTAAACCCTTTTTATGGAGGTTGTTATGATGGCGTACTGGCACATCTGGAAGCAACAAAATGGGAAAATCTTTCAAGGGGAGAAACCTTCTTTTTCTGGTTGGAGACAGAGTTTCATTCATGATCTATCCTTGGTCGGGCCATGCTGAGTTTATGGCCTGGATATTCAGCTTGTGTTTAGCCTTTGTATTGGTTAGTTCTGTATACATAGGTTTGTTTTTCCCTTCCTCCCCTTAGCTTAGTCTTTGTACATATTGTTTGGACTCTTCCTGTTTGGTTTTGAGAGGGTAATAAATTTCTATGGGGCTTTTGCCTCACAGTCTCAAGGTTAAAAAAAAAAGCTCATCCATGCCAGCACAAATTTGCTGCCAGGCACTTATCACGGAGAGCGAGCAGTAGTTATATATTCACTTTCATCATAGTTTTGGCCATTGAGTCTTTTTTGTCTACCAGGAAACATAAGAATTAGACAGTTTATGAACATAATTTAGGTTTAAACAGGTGAAGTCTGGTATAACAATCTACAAGCAGGTTAAGCTATTTATAGTCTTTAGGGGAAAAATTCTGGGATGGACTAGTCCCTTGGACCACCACACCCTTTTTTATATAGCTAAACTTAGGCTACATCTTATCTAGTACACTGGAATACTCTAGACTCTACTAGGACACTAACTTAGACTCTAACATTTGTTGGAACATTCCAGGCTCTCCTAGGACAACACTACTATACTAACACTCACTGGAATATTCTAGGCTCTCCTAGGACACCACTTTTATACTAACACGGTGTTCAACACTCCCCTTCAAGATGGGTGATAGATATCTATCGTTCGAACTATGCTCTTTAATTCCTAATCCTTTAGTTAAACAGTCATCGATTTGCTCGCTAGAGGTTACATGACTTATCTTAATTATACCGTCATCCAACTTCTTCTTTATAAAGGAGCGATCAATCTCCACATGCTTGGTTCTATCATGTTGAACAGGGTTGTTTGCGATATTGATCGACGACTGGTTGTCCCACCACAAATTAAAAGGGCCTTTCCTAAACACTTTCAGCTTGGAAAGAAGATTCCTCACCCATAACATCTCACTCAAACCTTGTGACATAGCTCTATATTCAGCTTCAGCTGTTGATTTTGAAACCACCGGCTGCTTCTTACTTCGTCATGACACCAAATTTCCACCAACAAACACGCAATAACCAGAAGTTGATCTCCTATCATCCAAGCAACTTGCCCAGTCAGCATCACAATACCCATCTACATTTAGTTGACCATTCCTTTTGAACCATAGTCCCTTTCCTGGACTACCCTTCAAGTACCAAAGGATTTGATTGACCGCATCCAAGTGTGCGCTCCTAGGATCATGCATGTATCTACTCACTACACTCACTTCAAGTACCAAAGGATTTGATTCGGCACATAATTTGTGGTTTTGGTCGATAGGTGTTGATGGAACCCGACACCCAAGCATACCCATGTCACTAAGCAAGTCCAATACATACTTCCGCTGGGAGAGCACAATCCCTTTGGCGGATCTAGCAATTTCTATGCCAAGAAAGTACTTGAGTTGACCAAGATCCTTCACCTCAAATTTCTTGCGCAGGTTGTCTTTCAGTCGTGATATCTCCACCGCATCATCTCCTATGATTTTGATATCGTCAACATATACAACAAGGACTGTAATCTGGCTATTTGAGTGCCGATAGAACACTGTATGATTCTCATTACACTGCTTATATCCCATACCGCATACAACTTGTCTAAATCTATCAAACCATGCCCGTGGAGATTGCTTGAGGCCGTATAGAGATTTTCTCAATCTGCATACCTTTCCTGATGTTCTAGGAGTGGAGAAACCAGGTGGGATCTCCATGTATACCTCCTGTAAATCTCCATGCAAGAATGCATTCTTGACATCCAACTGATGCAAAGGCCACCCGAAGTTAGTTGCACAAGAGATAAGTATCCTCATTGTGTTTATCTTTGCCACCGGTGCAAATGTCTCATCATAGTCAATCCCATATGCTTGACTATATCCTCTGGCAACTAGTCTTGCCTTGTACCTTTCAATTTTCCCTTCTGGATTTTGTTTCACAGTGTAAACCCATTTACACCCAACAACTCTCTTATTGGAAGATGTACAAGTTCCCAAGTTTTATTTCTTTCGAGAGCATTTAACTCCTCTATCATGGCCTCTCGCCACTTCGGGTCTTGCTTTGCTACTTTCCAGTCTCTTGGGATCACCACGGATTGCAGTGATGCAATGAATGCCATGTAGTTTGTTGATAGAGATGTATATGATACATAATTAGCTATGTCATGCTCATCTCGGTACCAATTTGGAGGTTTTCTAGCTCCAACTCGGATTCCTTTTCTTAAGGCAATGGGCAAGTCCATTGAATCTCTCGTATTAGATGGACCCGCGCCCTCAGTCAATTCAACAATTTCAACACTTGTTGGAGCATGTTGCTCCCCCTGCACTTGTGTGTCACCTGCTGTAGGAGCCTGTTGCTGCTCATGTTGCGGTTTTCTCTGTGTATACAGTTTTAAGTTTTCTTCCTCGTTCGGTTTTCTCCATCTCTCTTCACTTGTAGCTTGTATCCTTGTATGCACCCTTAAATTTTCTTCCTCATTTGGCTTTGTCCATCTCTCTTCACTCGCAGGAGATGGAATTGAACCAACAACAACTCTCGATTGTTCATCTTTCTTTGTCCTCACTAGTTCAGTCTCCCCCTCTTGACTAGCATCAATTGTGCTAGGAGAGTCAAAGTCAAACAACGAGCTGAGGTCCGTCTTCTCTCCGTAGAACGGCTCGGACTCTCTAAATGTCATATCCATGCTAACAAATGTTCTCTGCTCACTAGGGCTCCAACACTTGTAGCCCTTTTGTCCAGATGGGTATCCAAGAAGATGCACTTCATAGCACGTGGGTCCAATTTTCCTACTGAAGGTCTATGGTCTCTAACAAAGCATGTACACCCAAACACCTTTGGTGGAACAATGAACTCATTTTTACCAAAGATCATTTCTTATGGGGTCTTTATCCCAAGAATTCTTGATGGCATTCGGTTGATGAGATAAGTGCGGTCATAACTGCTTCACTCCATAAGAATTTTGGCACATTCATAGTAAACATAAGCGATCGGGCTATCTCCAGCAGATGTCGATTCTTCCTCTCAGCTACTCCATTCCGTGGAGAAGTATCAGGGCATGAAGTTTGATAAAGTATTCCTTTTTCTAAAAGAAAGTTGCCAAATTCATGGTCCACATACTCTGTCCCATTATCAGTCCTGATAATTTGAATACCAATGTTGAAACAATTTTGAATATATGCATAGAAGTCTCTAAAACAACTAAGCACCTCACTTTTTTGTTTTATGAGATATATCCAAGTCATCCGCAAGTAACAGTCAATGAAGGTGACAAAGTACTTCATTCCACTAATAGAGACCACGGGAGAAGTCCAGACATCAGAGTGAATCAACATGAAAGGCGATGTGCTTCGGAGTCCATGGCTCACATATGATGTCCTTGTGTGTTTTCCATATTCACAAGCATCACACACAAGTTTTTCTTTATCCATCTTATTTTCTTCGGGAAATATCTTACTCATAGTATCAAAGGAAATATGGCCCATTCGACAATGTAAGAGTATCACCTTTGCTTCATCGTCACCAAAGAATAATCACAAAGCTGTGCATAATGCATCATCTGTTTCATGTCTATCCAAGTACCATAGTCCCTTATGCTTGACACTGACCACAAGTCTCCTTCCAGTTGTCCTCTCCTCAATTATACAGTTGTATCGATCAGCAATAATTCGAAAAAAAATGTCACAACCAAGGCACTCATAGACACCAAACTCACTGGAAATGATGGAGCATACAGGACCGAAGACAATGTAATTGACGGAGTGCATTTCACCGTGCTGACTCCTTTGACAGGCTGATAAGTTCCACCAGCTGTTTGGATGGTCTCTTTATGCATGGGTGGATTTGGAGCATATGATGCAAACTCACTCCACCTTCCTGTGACATGTGCAGATGCTCCCGAATCTAGTATCCAGTTTGAACAAGTTCCGTCTAACGTAGGAGCTCAATTTGACATACCTTCTTCCGCTTGTGCGAGATTTACACAATTTTGTAGGGCTGTTGTTTTTTCACCTTGCTTTGGAACTTCCACAATCTTCTTTGACTCTCTCAATTCTTCTATCTCCATCAATTGAGTCATTTTCTCAAGTAGCTTCTCAATTCTTTGATTTTTCCCCATTGATCGGTGTTGTTGAGAATGAATCCACAACGCTGTTCAGCTGTTCTACAAGTCCAGCCTGCACACGCTCTTCTCCGCAGCTATATCACAACCCAAACCGCTCCTCCCTTGCAGTACAACCCACTCCCAGTTGCACTGTCTGACCACTTCTCCTGGCTGCACTGCACACACACCGCCTACCGCCACAACCCTCGTAGTACAGCAGCACAACATCCAGTCCCTGCTGCTTTTGCTGAGAGACACGAGCTCATGAAGCTCTCTCTTCTGTCCTCTGCTAGCACACACCGCAAACAACAATTACCTCTGCTTTGAGCACCCGCAGCTCCCTTGCTTCTCCTTACTTCTTCCTTGTCCTTGCAAGTCATCCTGACCAGCACTTCTCCACCTGAGCTAGCTACTCCTGCATGCACTCACACCTGAACGCCTGGAGCTCCTCCACAAGCCGTTGTTTCACCACCGGCCACCACCAGGACCAAGCGCCCCCTTCCTCAGCTTATGCCACAGCAGAGCAGCCCTGCTTCATCACCATTGCCACTTCTCAGGAGCACCAAGGCTCTGATACCATGTAGTCTTTAGGGGAAAAATTCTAGGGTGGACTAGTCCCTTGGACCACCACACCCTTTTATATATAGCTAAACTTAGGCTACATCTTATCTAGTACACTGGAATACTCTAGACTCTACCAGGACACTAACTTCAGATGAAACATTCCAGGTTCCAAACACTGCTTAATCAAAAAGGTGAGATAGATCAAATAAAACACTATACAAGCCTAAATGAAAAGTGTGAGAGGCCACACAAAACATCACTAAACACTGGAGCCTATCACTGGCACACGATCTGAACCAGGACATAAACGAAAAGTTCACTTCTAAACTGTAAAGTATGAACTTTTGAAAGAAAATCTTTCAATAGCTAAATGGTCAATGCACGTTTCTTATGTTCCCATCGTTCCCATAGATTGCTGTAACTTGTAAATCCTAGCTAGCATGTCTTCAAGGTTCGATTCTATCAGATTAGATGGGTGTTGTAGCAAAATAACCCAGTGCTTGGATTGCAGCCTTTGAAGAAGCTAGATTCGTAGTAGAATCTCTTGTGAGCACTATATTCAGCTCCTTGAAATTTTTCAGATGGAAACCAGATTGTTCCTATTCCCAGCATGTCTAGCTGACTAGCTCTGACCTATCATATTTTTAACTCGATCTTCCAAAATAAGACGCTGAATGTGATAGTTCTGTACTTCCAAATATTTATTGAGAATATTTAATGTGTGTCTTGTTCTATGGTGGAACATGGTCCTGTATTTTAATATCATTGTTAATGAATCATGATGGACATAACTTCTTAGATATTTGTACATTTGCATCTGTTACAATCCAGATAACTGTATTTTAATATCAGTTGCTTCTCAAAGCAATCTATGTGGTTGACACCAGTTACAATCTTTTGAGCCACCCTCCAATAATTCAGCATTTGATAGTACTACAATTTCCTCAAGTTTGTTCTTTTAAGTTGACAGCTTAGATTTTATTAATTGGTTATTAAGGAATCAGTAATATGTCTCATTCTCTGTTATAGTCTACTGTTATGTTATTACTAAACCCAATTCGAAAGTGTATATGACTCGAGAGCAAAGTAGAAGCAACTGTGGGCACACGAGAGGATTAGAGGCTGTATTATTCTTGATCACTAGATTATTGTCTAAAGAACGAATTTAACAGTCAAAAGACACGAGAGGGTTATAGTGAGAGATCCACAATTCCTTGGTACTCTTGCAAGGTTGTTATTTGGAATTTGTTGCCTGCTTTGCAGAATCATTTGTATATTGTTGTAGATTGTTCAGCGTCATTATTCAGGTTCTCTGTGAGATTCACTTATGTTGGTTTGATACCATGTGTGCTTCTGCGCGATTTTTTAATAATACACATTTTTACAATTTAAAAAGTATTGTACTAAATTAAGAATTTGATATCTAGCACAACGTCGGCTTGGGCCAAGCTGACTCGCTCAATCGGCCTGGGCCGCACCAACTGCCCAATTGACGGGCCGCCAACATGTAATCGGTCAGGGGGAAGCCGATTACTCCAATCGGTCAGGGCCAAGCCGATTGAAAAAGCAATCGGTCAAACCCAAGCCGATTGAACTACTCAGCGCTGGCATAGCCAATTGCATGGAGCATGGTGACATGCATATGGCAAGGGGTTGAAATTTAATTCCCTATTTACTTAATCATGCAACGACGGCCGGCTAATCCATGCATGAGTCTTTAGGCATATATTTCTTTTCTGGCTATGCGTATATGGGCTAATAGCCTGGGAATTAGCTAGCTGGCAAAATATTAAGCCCAAATAGCTAGCTAACCTGCAACTGTGAGCACGGTGTGCATGCATATGGCTATTGGTTGATACTTACCTCACTACTTCGTGTAATGGACCGTCTAATTCATGCATGCATGGTCCTTTAGCTAAGTAGAAACCATGGGTTTTAAATAACCTCTCGGCGTCGCTGTGGCCGAGTGCCCACTCGGCGTTGGCAGGCCGAATGCATCCCAGTCGGCGCCATCTGGGTATTCGACCTCCGTGGGGCTCGCCATACATGCAGTCGGCCTAGTGCAAGACGACTAGCTGCAGTCGGTTTAGGCCAGATTTAGAAATTCTTTAAATCGTACAGTATTATCAAAAATTATTAAAAAATTGCATTATTTTAAAAAAAATCGCTGCTTCTGCCGTGTTTCACAATATCAGAGCCAATCCAGGTCTGCTGTGTATAAGAGGACTTCAGATGAGTTAAAACATGTAAATCTGCCGGTACGAGAATTAGCTAACACATAAAGGTTCTCGTTGATATAGTGCTGCTTGATTATATAAGAACTTACAAGTTATATATTGTCATGATTATTATCGTCCTCATAATCCCATTGTTATACTTGATTCCCAGGCTGACATTTCTCACCGCGGAAGCTTGCCTTTGTGGGAGGATCCACGAGGAATGCATACCACACCAAGTATCTTGGTTACTACATGGAGCATGACTTGGTCAGTTGTGCCTCGCTCCGCAAAGGAGTGTTTGCGGCCGCCGCCGCCATGATGCTCATCAACCTAGTGGCTTCCCTGGTGTACTACTGGAACTACTCGAAAGCCGCGAACGGTGGGTTTGTCAAGCACAAAAATGAAGTTGGCACGGGCATGACTGATTACGGTCTTGACAAGGGTGGTTCTGGGCCATGAGGGGCTTTATGTTGCCTTGCTTGTTCACCTCGGCTGGGAAGTTACTGTAAGTCTCTACAAGCTATGGATGCCCGTGTTGCCTGCCTGAAGCTTTGTGCTTGACAATCCAAGCGGCACATAGGCCGTACTGTAACTGCATGGACTAGTCTTTTTTGTGTACTTTGTTATTACTCGTGCGCATTTGAAATCTACTTTCAGTCAATCATCCTCAAATTGTTCTAGTCCAAAAGTTTAACCTTAGAGTTTTTTTTAAAAAATTCTGAAAAAGAAGTTGCAACATGTTATGTTGGTATGAGTATCCTATTAATTCTATTAAGCTATGCACTTACATAACTTACATTTTAGGTCTTGATGGTGTGTGTGCACTCTTATATGCTTTTAGGTCTTGATGGTGTGTGTGCACTCTTATATGGTACGGGCTACCAGAGCTTCATGTAATGCTATTTTGGGTCTTGGAGGACATTAATGTGAAGTAGTATCACTTCTAGAATCAAATGTGTGGCTCATAGCATCGCCTTGATTTTTGTTTCAATAAAGGACGTTTTATTACTTAAAGTTAAGCATTACACCTGACTTCTGCATATTTGGGATACACACAACGATGGTAGTCCAAAGTTCCAAACAGAAAATGTCTAAGATGATGACGATGGACTGATCGAAAGATTATGTTGCCACCCATGACAAATAAATAAATCTCGAGCTATATCCTCGAGTCGGGTATACACTTGTAAAAAGGTCTCAATACTTTGCGCGATGTAGGGATGACCATGAATGTGTTGGTACATCGGTATAAAACCTGTAAAAGAGAACAATTCTTATCATTAAAGACTTTATCATTATACACAACCGTAGAAACTATATAATGGCAATCGTCCTAACCCGTAATAGTCTTGACTTGTGGTCTATACAATGTAACCAATTATCAAATATATTGGCAATACTACATGGTGGATACAAGTTTGAAGTTGTTTGGGTTCATCGTCAGATAGACCTAGCGAAGTTACGTTGGAAAAACAAGTGTCTCATTGTGATGACAGACCACACATATAGAATTTCTATGCCAATTTTGCTTAACTAAATTATCTTTCATTCGGATAACCCCTGACGAAGTTAATAGGCAAATATTTTGTTTTTGAGGGGCATCTTCATCTTTTAAATCTTCCTATTGTCTCAAACAAGTATGACCGGTTGGATTAGCACATTCAAGAAGCTAACTGAGAAAGTACCTCTCGGTTAAGTTCTAAAGAAATTCACTATCTAGGCGACAATTGGACATCTATTAATCGGTCTAACAATGCAATCCAAAAGTCAAGTCTGGATCCAATCAAATCTCGCATGAACGTTACATTTGGAGGGAATGTTTTGCGGTGACCCAGCATACCACTGCATGATGTAGTACACTATAGTCATTGACATAACACCAATAAAATATCGTTCACTAATATTACATCTCTCAGAGTAGTACAACAGAAACATAGCAGGTCCAAGACATGACTATAGGTTACAACTTAACTCTTTACATAAGATCCAGAGAACACTCTAGGTTAAAGAAAGAGAAAAAACTTCTATAAAGAAGAATCAGGAATAAATAACTCATAGCTACCATACTTATAAAACTAATAGCTGAACTACTAGGCTTGCATTGATGCTATTGCAATACTCTATAGAAGTAGGTTCTATGGTTAGAATTTCTATTCTTATCTAATCAGCAACTTCGTCTTCACTTGAGTTGATGTATATGTTGACTTTCTTGACTTCATTGAAGAGCGTTAGCTTTTGATGATGATTCCTGAAGCACAACTTGATGTAAACGTCGTCTGTACTGGTTTTAGAACCTAGCAAGGGTTAAGAAGATACTTTGAGTATGAGCGTACTCAGCAAGTTCACTAGAAAAGTGTTGGAGATATGCCCTAGAGGCAATAATAAATATAGTTATTATTATATCTTTGTGTTTATGATAAATATTTATATTCATGCTATAACAGTATTAACCAGAAACATTAATACTTGTGTGATTTGTAAACTAAATTAGAGTCTCTGGTAAAGCCTCTTTATAATACTAGCTTGTTGATTAATAGATGATCATGGTTTCTTGATCATAAACATTTGAGATGTTGTTAATAACAAGATCATATCATTAGGAGAATGATATGATGGACATACTCCTATAGATAAGCGTAGCATAAAGATCAAGTCATTTTAATAGTTCAATTGCTATAAGCTTTCTGATACATAGTAACCTAATTCCTTCGACCATGAGATCATGCTAATCACCATCACCAAAAGGATGCTTTGATGACATCAAACACCACACCGTAACTGGGTGGCTATAAAGATGGCATTGAGTGTTCGGAAAGTATGGGTTGAGGCACATGGATCAAGAGTGGGATTTGTCCATCCATATCCGATTTGATAGATATACTCTGGGCCCTCTCGGTGTAATGTCATCCAATTGGCTTGCAAGCATGTGACTGGATCACAAGGGATCACATACCACGGGAACGAGAAAAGAGTACTTATCAGTAACGAGGTTGAACTAGGTATGTAGAGATACCGACGATCAAAACCTCGGATAAGTAAACTATCGTGAGATAAAGGGAAATTGGTATCGTATATAAGTGGTTCATCCGATCGCAAAGTAATCGTAGAAATATGTGGGAGCCATATGAATTTCCAGATTCCTTTATTGGTTATTGATCGGAGAAGTGTCTCGGTCATGTCCGCATAATTCACGAACCGTAGGGAGACACACTTAAGGATTCGATGTTGTTGAATAGTTATGAAATGATGAGTAAGAGACTGAATGTTGTTCGGAGTCTCGGATGGGATCCGGGATATCACGAGGAGATCCGGAATGGTCTGGAGAATAAGATTCATATAAGGAAAGTCCTGTTTCGGAGTTGGGGAATGATTCCGGTGTTTTCACCAGGAATGTTCTAGAAGGGTCCCAAGGTCCCAAGACTCGGAGGAGAAGGGTACATGAATGTGTCATGACAATATGTAATGATTGCATCATGTACTAGGTCACTTGGCTGGGCAAAATAAAGAGAGAAATCAAATCCTAGTTTGAAAGTCAAACGGCAAGTTTGCTTGGTGGAGGGAGAGTAGGAAACCTACTTGGGGAGGAAGTCTCCTCCCTCCACCCGCCGGCCAAGGAGGCCGAGTTGGGGGAGGACTCCCTCCTCCCAACCGGCCACCCTCCACCTATATAAGGAGGGGTAGGGCGCCCCTACCCCTCACACCAAAAACCCTAGCCCCAAGCCACCGGCCTCCTCCAAGTCGCCGACTAGGGTTTCCCCAAACCCTAGCCGTCGGCTACACCTCTCCCCTTGGTGCTTCTAAACCCTAGATCGCCAAGGCACCTCTCTTGCTCCACCATACTCGCACCGGCTTAAGGCGAAGCCCTGCGGGATCTCCCCTCTACTTCCGACACCCCGCCGTCATGCTGCCGGAATCGCGAGGAGAGTGCTACAACCTCCGCTGCCTGCTTGAACAAGGAGAGGAAGGTCTTCATCGAAATCACGATGTGACCATTGACGAGCGCCTTGAACGCAGGAAGGATCGTCTACGCGATCTTGAGATCGGCAAGAGTACGACTATATCACCCACGAGAATCTACTCTCGTTAACCGCTTTGGAATCTTTGAGGGTGAGTTCCTCTATCGACTCGTTGCTACAATCTAGTAGATAGATCTTGGCTTGTTTGTTTGCATGCGGTAGAATTTTTTTGTTTTCCATGCTACGAACCCTACAAAGGGTATCGTGAGCCGTGTCTATATGTAGATCTGTTGCACAAGTAGAACACAATGTTCATTGTGGGTGGTGGTGCTTTTATTATCAATTTCTTTTTGTGTACTTTGCATCTTGCGGTATGATGGGATGAAGCGGCCCGGGCTAACCTTACATGACATCGTTCATGAGACTTGCTCCACGCTCAACATGCAACTTATATTGCATAAGTGGCTTTGCGGGTGTCTGTCTCTCCCATCATAGTATAGATTCAATTTACAACGGGCACTTGATAGTTCAAGCATCAACGTTATGGTTCTTGTTCGTAAGTTAGAATGACACTTATTGAAAGCCCCAAACCACGTAAAATATGCAAAGAAAATTAGAGGCGTCTAACTTTGTTTTACAGGGGTGTGCCGTGATGTGATATGGCCATGATTGTGATTATATTTGATGTATGCAATGTTCCTTATTGTAAGTTGGCAACCGGCAGGAGCCATATGGTTGTCTTTTAAATTCTGTTAAGACCCGCGTGTCTATTCAAAGTAGTTGTAATAGTTGAAGCTGGTGGACGACAACCATGAAACAGCGCCATTGACCTTGACGCTATACCGGTGATGATGGAGATCATGTTCGTGCTTGAAGATGGAGATCGGAAGCACAAGAAGAAAGGCCATATCATATCACATATTATGAATTGCATGTGATGTTAATCCTTTATGCATCTTGTATTGCTTAGTTAACGACAGTAGCATTATAAGATGATCCCTCAAGCACACAAATTTCAAGTTTTAAAGTGTTCATCCTTAGTAAGCACCGTTGCTAAAGCTTGTTGTTTCGAAGCACCACGTGATGATCGGGTGTGTTAGATTCTGCAAGTGTATACAACGTGAGCAAGCCAGATTTGCTCATGCGGAAGCTAAGGTTTGATCTTGACAAGCCTAGCATGTACAGACATGGTCTCGGAGCACGGATCACCGAAAGGTAAAGAATGAGTCATATAGTAGATATGATGAACATGTTGATTGTTCGCTATTGAAGCTACATCAACTCTCGTGATGATCGGTTTTGATGTGGTGGATTTGGTTCGTGTGATCACTAAAACAATGTGAGGGATATTGTTTTGAGTGGGAGTTCACCTAGATTAATTTAACTATTAATTAGAACTCAATTTGTCATAAACTTAGTCTAAACTATTGTAAATATGTTGTAGATCAATGGCGGCCCCTACCATCAATTTTAGTGCGTTCCTAGAGAAAGAAAAGTTGAAAAACAATGGAAGCAACTTCGCGGATTGGTTCCAAAATTTGAGGATTGTCTCAATGCTGGTAATTTGACCTATGTCTGGATGCAATCATTGGTGACCCTCAGCCATCGCTACCGATGAAGTAGAGAATGTTTACCTCACTTGGAAGAATCAGTACTCCACAGTTCAGTGTGCTATCTTGTATGGTTTGGAATCGGAGCTTCAGAAAAGGTTTGAGAACCAAGACCCACATGATATTGTTTGTGAACTCAAAATGATATTTGAGGCTCACGCGCGCTTGAGAGTTATGAGGCTTCAAAAAAGTTCTTTAACCGCAAGATGTAAGAGGGCAGCTCAAGCTGAGCATGTGCTTAAGATGTCTGGGCATGCAAACAAACTCCAAAGTTTGGGTATAGTGATTCCTAATTCTTTGGGGATATACCGTGTCCTCCAATCACTACCACCAAGTTACAAGAACTTTGTGATGAACTACAATATGCAAAACATGAACAAGACGTTGCCAGAACTCTTCTCCATGTTGAAATCTGCAGAAGTGGAGATCAAGAAAGAGCACCAAGTGTTGTTGGTCAATAAGACCACCAAATTCAAGAAAGGCAAGTCTAAGCAAAAGGGAAACTTCAAGAAGGGCGAAGAAAGTTAGACCGACGAAGAAGACCAAGGCTGGACCTAAGCACGATCGAGTGCTTTACTGCAAGGGAGAAGGTCACTGGAAGCGGAATTGCCCAAAGTACTTGGCGGATTTGAATAACGGCAACATCAAGAAGAAAGGTATATCCGATATACATGTTATTGATGTGTATCTCACTAGTACTGTAGTAGTGCTCGGTATTTGATCTGGTTCGGTTGCTCATATTTGTAACTCAAACAAAGTCGCAGAATAAACGGAAGCTAGCGAAGAACGAGGTGACGGCGCGTTGGAAATGGATCAAAGGTTGATGTGATCGGTCGGCACGCTACCTCTTCATCTATCATCGGGATTAGTTTTATACTTAAATAATTGTTATTTGGTGCTGCGTTGAGCATGAACATTATATCCGGATCATGTTTATTAAGTAGACGGTTACTTGTTTAAGTCCGAGAATAATGGTTGTTAGATTTATATGAGTAATATGTTTTATGCACATGCACCTTTGATAGATGGTCTATTCTTATTGAATCTCGATTGGAAATACACATATTAATAACATTGAAGCTAAACGTTTGAAATTGAGCGATAACTCGACCTATATGTGGCAATCGCTGTCTTGGTCATATTGGAGTGAAGCGTATGAAGAAACTCCATTCGATGGACTTCTTGAATCACTTGATTTGAATCACTTGAAAGATGCGAAGCATGTCCGATGGGTAAAATGACTAAGACTCCATTTTCGATGATGGAGCGAAGCTACGACTTATTGGAAATCATACATACCGATGTGTGTGGCCCAATGAGTGTAGCATAGCGTGGTGGTTATCGTTATGTTCTTACCTTCACGGATAACTTGAGTAGATATGGGTATATCTATTTCATGAAACATAAGTCCGAAACTTTCGAGAAGTTTAAGGAATTTCAAAGTGAGGTAGAGAATCAACGTAACAATAAGATTAAATTTCTACGTTCTGATCGTGGAGGTGAATATCTAAGTTACGAGTTTGGCGAGCATTTAAAGAAATGCGGAATACTTTCACAATTGACACCGCCAGGAACACCACAGGGTAATGGTGTGTCCGAACGTCGTAATCGAACTCTCTTAGATATGGATCGTTCTATGATGTCACTTACAGATTTACCGCTATCATTTTGGGGTTATGCATTAGAAACATCCGCATTCACTTTAAATAGGGCACCATCTAAATCCGTTGAAACGACACCGTATGAATTATGGTTTGGGAAAAAACCTAAATTTTCGTTCCTTAAACTTTGGGGTTGCGAAGCTTATGTAAAGAAGTTACAGCCGGACAAGCTTGGACCCAAAGCGGAAAAATGCGCCTTCATAGGATACCCGAAGGAAACTATTGGGTATACCTTCTATCATAGATCCAAGGGCAAAATCTTCGTTGCTAAGAATGGATCCTTTCTAGAGAAAGAATTTCTCTCGAAATAAGTGACTGGAAGGAAAGTAGAACTCGACAAGGTTGTTGAACCTTCTCTTGAACTTGCGAGTAGCGCAACATCGGAAGTAGTTCCTGTGGCGCCTACACCAATAAGAGAGGAAGCTAATGATGATGATCATGAAACTTCGGTTGAAGTTGCTACAGAACCTCGCAGGTCAACGAGAACTCGTACCACTCCTTATTGGTATGATCCCGTTATGAGTGTCATGTTGGTGGACAACACCGATGACCCCGTGACATATGAGGAAGCGATGATGAGCCCAGATTCCAATAAATGGCAAGATGCCATGAAATCCGAGATTGGATCCATGTACGAAAACCAAGTATGGACTTTGGTGGACTTACCGGATGGCCGGAAGGTCCGAGAACAAATGGATTTTCAAGAAGAAAACAGATGCTGATGGTAATGTTATCGTTTATAAAGCTCGACTTGTCGCAAAGGGGTTTCGACAAATTCAAGGAGTTGACTACGATGAGACTTTCTCACCAAAGATAAGCTAAAGTCTGTGAGGATTTTGTTAGCAATCGCTGCATATTATGATTATGAGATATGGCAGATGGATGTCAAAACGGAGTTCCTCAATGGAGAATTGATGAAGAGTTGTATATGATGCAACCCAAAGGTTTTGTCGATCCTAAAGATGCTAACAAGGTATGCAAACTTCAACGATCCATATATGGATTGAAGCAAGCATCCCGAAGTTGCAATCAACATTTTGATAAGGTAGTCAAAAGCTTTGGTTTTATACAAACTTATGGAGAAGCTTGTATTTACAAGAAAGTGAGTGGGAGCTCTGTAGCATTCTTAATACTATATGTAGATGACATATTGTTGATTGGGAATGATGTAGACCTTCTTAATAGTGTCAAGGATTATTTGAATAATAGTTTTTCAATGAAGGATCTTGGCGAAGCAGCTTACATATTAGGCATAAAGATTTATAGAGATAGATCGATACGCCTAATATCATTGTTACAAAGTACATATTTGGACAAAGTTCTAAAGAGGTTTGGAATGGAAGATAGCAAGAAAGGGTTCTTGCCCATGTTGCCCAATACGACCTTGAGTAAAACTCAAAGTCCTGCAACGGAAGAAGTTAGAGAAAGGATGAGTAAGACTCCCTATGCCTCAACCATAGGATCTCTAATGTATGCCATGCTATGTACTAGACCCGACATTGCATATGCTGTTAGTTTGACTAGCAGATATCAAAGTGATCTAGGAGTGGATCATTGGACATCGGTCAAAAACATTCTTAAGTACTTGAGAAGAACTAAGGATATGGTTCTTTCTTATGGAGGTGATGAACAACTCGTTGTTAATGGTTACACCGATGCTAGTTGGAACACCGATCCGGATGATTCTAAATCTCAATCTGGATAAGTATTTACTTTGAATGGTGCAGCAGTTAGCTGGAGGAGTGCAAAGCAAAGCGTTGTGGCGAGATCTTTAACTGAATCGGAATACATAGCTGCTTCGTAGGCTTCACAAGAAGCGATATGGATGAAGGAGTTCATTACAGAGCTCGGTGTGGTTCCAAGTGCGCTGGACCCAACTGTTGGAATTATGCCCTAGAGGCAATAATAAAGATGTTATTGTTATAATTCTTGTTCATGATAAAGTTTATATTCCATGCTAGAATTGTATTAAGTGGAAACTTTGATACTTGCGTGGTTTATAAACAACACCGTGTCCCTAGTACGCCTCTATGGACTAGCTCATTGATTAATGATGGTTAAGGTTTCCTAACCATAGACATGAGTTGTCGATTAATAATGAGATCATGTCATTAGGAGAATGATATGATGGACATACCCAAATTAAGCAGAGCAATTAGATCGTGTCACCGTGTTCATCTTTGCGAAGCTTTTTCCTATGTCAAATATTGTATTCCTTAGACCATGAGATAATGCAACTCCCTGGTATCGGAAGAAAGCTTTGAGGTCATCAAACGTCATCCTATGTGAGGGTGATCATAAAGGTGTCTCTCAGGTGATAGGAAGGTACTTGTTGGGTTGTATGTATCGAGATGGGATTTGTCCCTCCTAAGTCGGAGAGATATACTTCGGGCCCACTCGGTAATCGATATCAACACCGCTTGCAAGCACGTGGTTAAGGAGTTGATCACAAAGTGATATTGGATTACGGAACGAGTAAAGTACTTGCTGTGAATGAGATTGAACTAGGTATGCCGATACCGACGATCGAATCTCGGGCAAGTAAAATATCGCATGACAAAGGGAATATATATATATGGGATTAATTGAATCCTGGCATCGTGGTTCATCCGATATGATAATCGATGAATATGTGGGAGTCAATATGGGTTTCCAGATCCCGCTGTTGATTATTGATAGAAGATCATGTCTGCATATTCTCGAACCCGTAGGGTCACACACTTAACGTGTCTCGACGCTAGAATAGAATGGATAAATGGTTTATGCGTTTTTGTTCAGAGTCTCGGATGAGATCCAGGACATCACGGGAGGTTCCAGAATGGTCCGGAGAATAAGATTCATATAAACGAAAGCAGTTTTTGGATTTCGGAATCGTTTCGAAATGTTCGGTATTGTACCGGAAGGTTCTAGAAGCTTCCGGAGTGGGACCAACGTGGCCCCACTTGTCGAAGGGGTGCGTGGGCCTACGAGGGAGTGCTCTGGCCGCATTGGGCCAGGGGCACAAGGCCCCATAGGCCCAGCCGGCCAAAACCCTAGGGGAAACCCTAGGAACCCTTCTAGAAGGGAGGGGGAGACTTGCCCCCCACTCCAACCCTTGGGGCCGCCGCCTTAGGGCTTGGAGGAGGGGACAAGGGGGCCGGCCAGCCCTCTATATAAAGAGGGCAGGGGCGCACCCTCCTAAACCCCCCACCCTAAAACCCTAGCCGCCAGCTGCTGCCCTACCTCTCTCTCTCTCCCGACTGCGTGTAGGCGAAGCCCTGCTGCAGAAACTCTCCACCTTTGCACCACGCGGTCGTGCTGTAGATCCAATCTATCTCTCCACCCCACTTGCTGGACCAAGGAAGGAGGAGACATCGCGGCACCGTACGTGTGCATCTCTCGGAGGCGCCGCCACTTGCGGCATAGGATCGGATCAGATCGGATCGCGAGGAGGAGACAGCGAGTACGACTACACCAACCACGTTCTGTTGAATGTTTCCGCTGTGAGATTTCTTCAAGGGTATGAAGATATCATCTATCCCTCTCGTTGATTGCATCTCCTAGATTAGATCTTGGCTTTCCCGTTCTCATCCGTAGAATTTTTTTGATTTACTATGTCAAACCCTTCAAAGGGTATCAGAGCTAGATCTATACGTAGATGTGTTTCACGAGTAGAACGCAACATGCTTGTTGCGGGCGTTGATGTTTTCTGTTGCAAGCCTCTTGTTGTGTACTTCTTATGACGCGGGATAGTGAGATCGAAACGGTCCAGGCCAACTTTACGCGACCTCGTTTGCGATACCGGCTCCGCACTTGACGTGTGGCTTGTTCCACACATGCGGCTGGTGGATGCCGCCTCACTATAGTTGTCATGGGATTTACACCGGATGTTGGCAACCATAATATCACCGTTGTGGCTTTCCGTAGGTAAGAATCGTTCTTAGCTTGTTACTCCCATAAGCCACGTAAAACATGCAACAACAAAGTAGAGGCGTCTAACTTATTTTTGCAGGGAGTGTTTTTGTGATATGGTATGGCCCAAGATATGATGTGTATGTTGTATGCAATTATCATGTTTTATAATATGTCACGACTTGCATGTCGATGAGTACACAACCGACAGGAGCCATATGGTTGTCTTTATAATTGTGTATGACCTCTGTGTCAACTTCTTATACGCCATGTAATAGCTTTACTTTATCGGTAAGTAGTTAGCAATAGTTGTAGTTGCTATTCGTGGTGGAGGCAATCATGGTGGAGTGATGGAGATCATGCTGGCACGCACAAGATGGAGATCATTGCGCGAAGATTGGCTATACCATGTCACATAAAATTATATGCATGTGATATTTATCCTTTTATGTATCTTATTATGCTTAGATCGCGACGGTAGCATTATAAGATGATTCCCCACTTAAAGATCAAGATAAAATTGTGTTCTCCCCATGCATGCACTGCTAAAGTTCGTCGGTTCAAGCACCTCGTGATGATCGGTGCTATAAACTCTACGCTCACATACAACGGTGCAAGCCTTTTTTACGCGGAAATACTTGGGATTGACTTGACGAGCCTAGCATGTACAGACATGGCCTCGGAACACACGAACCGAAAGGTTAAGCATGAGTCATATGAATGATATGATCGACACTTGGTTGTCCACCATTGAAACCACATCTCTTCTCGTGAAGATAGGATTAGGTGTGGTGAATTTGGATCGTGTTCACTAAACAACTTGAGGGATGTTGAATTTAGTGTGAGTTCATCTAGTAATTTGATTAAGTTGAACTAGTTATCATGAACATAGTCTAAATTGTACTTGCAAATTTTATAGATCAAATGGCTAAGTCTAACTTCAACTTCAACGTTTTTGCTGAGAAAGAAAAGCTTAAGAACAATGGGTCTAACTTCACCAACTGGTTCCGCAATCTGAGAATCATTCTCGCTGGCGGACAAAAGGACTATGTCCTTGAGAAAGCACTAGGTGACGTCCCTGCTATAGATGCATCGGCTGATGAAAAAGCTGTTTATCAGTCGCGCAAAGATGATTATGGTGTGATTAAGAGCACCATGTTGTTTGCTATGGAATCGGACCTTCAAAATCGTTTTGAGGACTTCGCCGGGCCCTTTGAGATTCTTGAGGAACTGAAAACCATGTTTCAGACTCAGGCCTGTTCTGAGAGATATAAGATCTCTGAGAAATTCTTTAACTGCAAGATGGAGGAAGGGAGTTTCGTTAGTGAGCACGCCATTAAGATGTCGGGCTACACTCAACGTCCTGAGCAACTAGACTGCAAGATTCCAGAAGAGCTCAAGATTGACAGAGTTCTGCAATCAATCCCTCCTAGCTACAAAGGTTTTGTAGTTACTCATAATCAGATTGGTTCCACTGATACGATCACTAAGCTCTTCGCTAAGCTGAAAGCTACGGAGGTAGACATCAAGAAAGATAATCATGTGTTGATGGTCAACAAGCCCCCCAGCTTTAAGAAAGGTAAGGGTGCATGTAAGATCCCTCCTTTATAAAGGAAAAAGGATCCATGTGATTGCAATGCTAGTCCCTGGATCAATGCTAGCATCCACAGTTTAAGATGAAGTACACAGATACAAAGGTCATTATTACAGCCATTCTAGAGATAAACATAGTCTTTACAACTCCAAGGCCACAGGCCTAGTACAAGAGTTTGAATAAGTAAATAAATAAAAGTCTTCATCTTCATGTGCCACAGGCAAACATGTTGAGTGTAGACTCATGACACCTAATCCTCATCAGAGTAACTGCAACATCACAAGTTACAGCCATAGTGGGTCAATACATTGGAATAGTATTGGCAAGTGATACCTTAGTATAATTTAGGTGGACTAAATACTATATGCAATTTGGCTAAGTGTAGCTTGGCTTGCTTTGCTCAAAATAGATTTTTCCTATTAGTTGAAATCACTAAGTTTTTCTTTGTTAAAACTTTTCCCAAGGAACCACCAATAGACATTGAGGTCCTTCACCCTTGTTCACCCACAAGTTTTTACTTAGAAATTGGGATGAGGAGATTCTTGATAGCTTCCATGTCTTGATGCTCAAGTTGTCCTTTTCCAGGGACATGGCTAAATACTTAGATTTTTCCATCTGCAGAGGTTGTGCACTTTCCCCACCAGACTTGATTTTCACCAAGACAGGACCTTTCAGAAGCCTTCCCTTAGACCAAATGGACGCGCTCCAACCTATCATTCCCACTACCACCAACTGTCCAAAAGGCTAAGTTCTAGCAACCTATATGATCCAGGCAGAGCCCATATTGCCAAGTGGCTGCACTAGAAGCTTCTCAACACTTGGCCTCTAAAATCTCTTTGTTCCTGGGTGGCTTTCCACAAGTGAGATACACAAGGTTCACCAGTCCCCTGGCCTTGTGTAACCACCCAACACAAACCATTCCTTCCATTCCACCTAGGTGTTTCATTTACTTAGTTGTTTTATTAGGCAAAACACAAGTCCAAAGACTTAGAAATATTTTCATCATAACATGTATATATTTCACCAACCCTTGGTTGCTACTAGCTAGGCTAAGCATGGCATGGATAGTATCTTATCTTAGAAATTTTCTAGCAATTCTACAACTACTAGGATTTCCCAACATGGCATATAAGCAAAACATAACATGCAAGTCTCAAAATATTTCTAATGCTTAGTAAAAACATAGGGATAAAATTATTCATGAAGTACCACTTGCCTTGGTAGTTTGGAGAGTAGCTACCCTCCTCACAATCACAATCACTAGCACCAAAATCTACACAAAGAATCATAGCCACAAATTGTTATGGGGTAACCCCGGGGTTGGCCCGATCTTTCACGAATTCCACGAGGAACGAGGGGGAAAGCGGTGGTCGGGGGATGAAATCGAGGGAGGAGATGAAAACCACGAACACACGCAAACCAAAACACGATACACGCCTATCCCTCACACCGGTGGCAACCGGTCCAACATAATCCCTAGGATCGGTGTTGGGCGAAGCTCGCTCTCCACGCTAACAACGGGGGATGAGGTGCTTGGTGAGATCTTGACGACTTGGGGGCGAGAAACCGAGAACCCAAGGCCTTGTACAACTTGAACGCACTAGGCAAGATCCAAGAGGAGGGTGGACAATAGGTGCTCCTTATCAAGGAGCATGAGACCAATAGATTAAAAGATCCACAAGGGGTGTCTTAATCTATCATTATCCAAGTCTAGGGTTTACATATGAGGGGTGGGGCTATATATAGGCCAACCACATAAACAGGGGTAGTTCTGAATAAACCGGAAGTTTGGGCGAAATTGGGGTTACATGGGCCACCCAAAAGGCTTTAACATGTCATCGACGGTCTCGGAGACTCGGCCTGGGTCCGGAGACTCGGCCTGGGCCGGAGACTCCGGCCAATCTCGGACCTGCCTCCGGAGGGTATCAGACTGTCCGGGCTTGAGTCTCCGGTCTGGACGGAGGAAGGTCCGAGAGTCCGGTAGGAGACCGGAGACTCGGTCTACACCGAGACTCCGTGCAAGGCTCAAATGACTTATTTTCTGGTCCTGCTTCCTTGGTGGCTTGGCGTGGTGGTGTTGCTTCATATCTGAGGATACACAACGTAGATGCATTAAGTAGCAAGCCATCCAAAGGTAGACCAAAATCACATGAGGAAAGGAGCGAGTTAACCTTGGCTTGTAGGAGCTTGGCACGGCGCGAGTCATTGGTCCACTTGAGGGACTAGGTGTTGTAGATGGAGGTGCGTCCGTAGGACGGGCTGCATCAGCTCCCCCTCCTTGGGAAAGAGTCGTCCTCGACTCTTCAACCGTCTCAACTTCATCTTCGCCATGGTAGGGTGATAAGTCCTTGGCATTGAATGTCGGGCTCACAAGATACTTGGATGTTGGGATATCTATGATGTAGGCGTTGTTGTTGATCCTCTTTAGCACTTTGAACGGTCCATCACCTCTTGGCTTGAGTTTGGAGTCGCGGTCCTTGGGGAAGCGGTCTTTACTCAAGTGTATCCACACAAGGTCGCCTTCTTCGAAGATCATCTCTTTCTTGTTCTTGTTTAGCCTTGATGCTTGGCGAAGGACTTGTTTCTCGATCGTAGCTCTTGTGTCTTCATGGAGTTTCTTCATTGTTTGGGCACGCTTGACCACGTCCATATTGGCACGTTCATGAAGAGGTAGAGGAAGGATATCGAGCGCGGTGAGGGGCTCGAAGCCATAGACGATCATGAACGGACTCCTCATGGTGGTGGAGTGCTTGGCGCGGTTGTAGGCGAACTCGGCATGTGGAATACATTCCTCCCAGTCTTTAAGGTTCTTCTTTATCAACACCCGAAGGAGTGTGCCAAGACTTTGATTGACGACCTCGGTTTGTCCATCGGTTTGAGGATGCGAGGCGGACGAGAAGAGGAGCTTGATGCCGAGCTTGGCCATGAGAGTCTTCCAGAAGTAGCTCATGAATTTTACGTCGCGGTCGGAGACGATTGTTCTTGGTACACCGTGTAGCCGAATTATTTCCCTGAAAAACAAATTTGCTACATGTGAAGCATCATCTGTCTTATGGCACGGAATGAAATGTGCCATTTTTGAAAAGCGATCCACTACTACAAATATAGAATCATGACCATGTTTAGATCTAGGCAAGCCTAACACAAAGTCCATGCTAATGTCCGACCAAGGTGCATGAGGAATAGGCAATGGCATATAAAGACCAAAGGGGTTGGACTTAGACTTAGCTTGGATACATGTAGTGCATCGTTGGACGTGGCGCCCACGTCGCTTCATCTTTGGCCAAAAGTAGTGAGTGGAGAGCATGTCATAAGTCTTGTCACGGCCAAAGTGACCCATAAGGCCTCCACCATGGGACTCTTGAAGAAGCAAAAGTTGGAGAGACGATTTCGGAATGCAAAGTTTGTTTTGTTTGAAAAGAAAACCCTTATGCAAATAGAAATCATCAATCCCTTGTCTATTGAACATGTTGCAAAAATTGGTCCAAAGAAAGTTGAGACGCATACAAAGATTTGATTTAATCAAGACCCAAGAAATTTACTTGAGTCGTGTAAGAAGGCTTGTGTTTTTTGAGACAATGCGTCCTTCTACAACTTTTTCTTTGCCCTTGTTGTATTTGAAATTGTACGGAAACGACTCCATGAACTCAACCCATTTTGCGTGCCTTTTACTCAAGTTGGCTTGGCCCTTAAGATACTTCAACGACTCATGGTCGGAATGGATGATAAATTCTTTGGGCCAAAGATAGTGTTGCCACACTTAAAGAACTCAACCAAGGCAAAAAGTTCTTTGTCATAAATGGGATAGTTGAGGCGCAGCCATCGAAGTTTCTCACTATGGTATGCAATGGGACGCCCATTTTACATAAGGACGCCTCCAATGCCAATTCCACTAGCGTCACATTCAACCTCAAAAGTTTTTGTGAAATCTGGTAATGCAAGGAGTGGTGCTTCGGTGAGCCTCTTTTTGAGCTCATCAAAAGCCTTTTGTTGTGCTTTTCCCCAAACAAACGTGACATTTTTCTTGGTCAATTCGTTGAGGGGGCAAGCAATGGTAGAAAAGTCTTTCACAAAGCGACGGTAAAAGCCAGCCAACCCATGAAAACTACGAAGTTCACTAACATTTGTAGGGATGGGCCAATCTCGTATGTCCTTGACTTTTGAGACATCAACTTCAATGCCATTGGAAGACACAACAAAACCAAGGAAAATCAGCTTGTCTTTTGCAAAAGTGCACTTTGGGAGATTAGCATAAAGCTTTTCATGACGGAGGATTTGAAGGACCTCCTTAACATGAGTAACATGCTCCTCTAGTGACTTGCTATAGACAAGGATGTCATCAAAGTAAACAACTACACTCTTCCCAATGAGAGATCTCAAAATATGATTCATGAGACGCATGAAGGTAGATGGGGCATTAGATAAGCCAAAAGGCATAACCAACCATTCATAGAGACCAAGCTTGGTCTTGAAGGCGGTTTTCCACCCATCACCTTCGGCCATGCGAATTTGATGGTAACCACTACGAAGATCAATTTTCGAAAATATAGTGGCTCCACATAACTCATCAAGCATGTCATCAAGACGCGGTATAGGATGTCGATAACGCACGGTGATAGCATTGATTGATTGACGGTCCATGCATAACCGCAACGTATCATCCGTTTTGGAACTAGAATCACAGGACCGCGCTTGGGCTAGTGCTTACTTGGATCAAACCTTTGAGACGAGTTGGTTGATTTGTCGCTCTATCTCCTTCGTCTCTTCGGGTTAAATGCGTCACGCGCGGTTTGGGAGTGGGGCGCCGGGTATGAGGTCGATGCGGTGCTCGATTCCACGAAGAGGAGGTAGTCCATGAGGAAGCTCTTCGGGAAATACATCTTGGAATTCCTGCAAAACAGCCAACAAAGAAGGAGGGACATTTGTCAAGTCATTAGTTCCTTGCGCTAGTCCCTTGCATACAAGGACATAGTGCAAAATGGATGGGTTGTTCTGCACTTCTCTCATCTCACTTTTGGTGGCAAGAAGAACACTCTTAGTTTTTCCACTCGAGTTTGGCTTGTGGCACTCACTCGCTATAGTGTGGTTCTCTCGCTCACCAGTCTTCTCACAAGATGGTTTTGTGTATTGCGCCCTCGCTAAAGCCTTTGCATTGTCCGCAATTATTTGGCTAGGAGTCATTGGTTGCAACACACAAGTTTTGTCAAGCCATTTGAAGGTATAAGTGTTTGAGTGACCATCATGCAAAGCACGCTTGTCATATTGCCACGGCCTTCCGAGCAACATATGGCAAACCGTCATTGGGACCACGTCACATTCCACCGTGTCCTTGTAGGGCCCAATTGAGAATGTTCAGGGCGGTGTGCTTGATCTTGACGGATCCTTGGTCACTTAGCCATTGGATATGGTAGGGGTGTTTATGCGGATGGAGGGTGAGGTTGAGTTTCTCACACAATTCCGTGCTTGCAAGATTGTGGCAACTCCCTCCATCGATGACAACTTTGATGGACCTCCCATTGATACGGCACGAGTTTGGAAGATGTTTGATCGTTGGTCTTCATTCTCATTGGATCGAGTAGTTAAGACCCTTGTGACCACAAGCGATGGACTTGCGTCATGCTCACACATGAGTAGCTCTTGGTCCTCTTCCCAATGTTGCCTTGCCATGGCTTCCTTGACCCTTGCATCAAACTCTTCTTCACTCAAGTATTCTTCATCGCCGTTGTCATGGATGAACAAAACTTTCTTGTTCCCACATGCGGCCGACTTGTGTCCTTTGCCTCCACACTTGTAGCACTCACCATTGAATGGTTGTTCATCTCTTGTGTACTTGCCACTTGGGGGCGGTTTTCCTTGAGGAAGGGTTGGCTTGAATGGAAGCTTGGTGGTATTTGAGGAGCTTCCACTTGGTGTTGTCGAAGTAGTGGTTGGAGCTTGCTTGTATGTGAAGTATGTCTTTGGCTTGTTGAACTTGATGTCCTCTTGCACTTGACGTTCGGCCTTTGATGCAATGTGCACAAGCTCAACCATGTTGTTGTACCGTTGGAACTCGGTGATGCGCTTGATAGGATGGTTCAAGCCATTGAGGAAACGTGCCATTGTTTGTTCATCCCGCTCTTCAATGTTGGCACGGATCATGTTGAGCTCCATTTGCTTGAAGTACTCTTCCACGGTCTTTGTTCCTTGACTAAGCGTTTGAAGCTTGTTGAAGAGGTCACGCGTGTAGTGTGAAGGAACAAAGCGGGATCTCATATGAGCCTTCATATCTTGCCAAGTTCAGATTGGAGGCTCTTCTTTTGATTCACGAGCGAGTTGGACTTGTTCCCACCAAAGGTTGGCATATTCATCAAACTCGAGGGATGCCATGGCCATCATCTTCTCATTGCTAAAGTTGTGCATGCGGAAGATCTTGTCAACCTTGAGTTCCCATGAGAGGTATTCTTCGGGATCATTGGAACCGGTGAACTTGGGCATGGTGAACTTGAGCTTGCCGAAAGTTTCTTCCTCATTGCGGTTCCGGTTGCGACGGTTGCCATGATTTTGGCGGCCATCGTCATCATCCGAGCTCTCATGTCTTGCTTGTTGATGGTGGCGTTGCTCTTGCGGTTGTTGAGGTGCCGCGTTTGGTGGTGGAACTTGGTTTGGACGACGAGCTTGGGGAGCTTGCTCTTGTTGTTGTCACGGTTGAGGACGAGGAGGTTGTTGGTCCTCACGGTGAGCTTGGGGAGCTTGCTCTTGTTCTTGTCGTGGTTGATGCCGAGGAGCATTATGTTGCGCCATGTGGCGAGGAGGATGTCGAGCCGCATGCGCAATGGGCTGCTCTCTTTCTTCTTGTTGTGGAGGAGGCTCGTCGTTCATGTCGAGGGGGACGCCTTGGTGGGTCTTCGAGTGCTTCCGCGCCAAATAACTTGTTCTTCCACTTCGGATGCTTCACTTGTTGTGGAAAGAACATGTCGATGGCGATGGGCTTGGTGATCCATGTGAGGTTGTTCTTGTTGAAGCACAAGTGCCCTTTGTTGTGGCCGGTCCGCTTCACGTCGTGGAGGTCTTGCGGAGAGGTCACCATCATAGCTTGACGTTGCGGCGTGTCGCGGAGATGGTACCGCTTGAGAAGAGCTCATGGATTGAAGGACCGGTCCATCCCGGTGCCTTGAAGCGTGACAGCGAGGAGTACTTGATTCACTTGAGGAGTGCCGTGATGATCTTGAGTCTTGCGAGCGTGGCCATGCCAACCCATCAATGAGGCGTTGAAGCTTCTCATCCGTTGAGGCGAGGGCACGACCAAGAGCTTCATTTTGATGACCGAGGTTGTGTTGCATGGCATGCATTTGGCCTCGGACTTCCTCGAAGCGGTTGTCGATGTTCTTGAACTCCACTCGGGCTTCGCTAAATTGTTCATCTTGGCGCCGCTCAAGGGCTTCACAACGGTAGTTGAATTCTCCTCGAACCTTCCAATGGTCCCATCTTGTCATGTATGGATTGTCGTCCTCCGGAGGTGGTGGTGGTGGTTGGGACGGCTCGCCATTCCTGTCCATGATGCAAAGCCGACAAGGGTTGTATATGGGGAGTAAAGGTGCGTGGAGTTAGCCTTTTACCTCACCTTGGAGATTATATCAAACCAATTGCCACACAAAGAAGCGAACAGCGTGCAAAGTGAAATGGCAAAGAAACTCACACACAAAGGAGCTACAACTCTCAAAAGCTTTTGGTGGATGGGTAGGATTGTGGGAAAGCCAAAGAACCAACCGAACGCAAAGGATAGTCAAAAGTGGAGAAAATCCAACAAATCAAGTCAAAAGGAAATGGTCAACTCAAAAGGTGACGAGAACCTCGACTACACACAGCGTGGAGAAAAATGGGGTTATACGACTATGAAAGTGAGCACGAAATGGCCTAACGAAGACTACGCCGGGTGTCGTGCAACGCAAGGAGAGACCACAACTCGTTTGCCAAAGAGGGTAAGCAACGGTTTGTGCACTTGCCTTGGCTTCTTCCTCTCTCTTTTGCTTACAAGCTTGATTCTCTCTTTGTATTGGGAGACTATGTATCTTTCTATTTTTCTTTTGCTTTTTCTCTTTTTTTTATTCTTTTTCTTTTTCTTTTTCTCCCTTGCTATGCTACTATGTTAACTTTTGTATTTGCCCTCACACTCTCACTTTCCAATGGCAAGTGCACAATGCTTAGACAAACACAAAATGAGTTGCTCTCATAGGATAGGTACGCACAAAGGAAGATATGGCTACAAGGGTTGACACAAGTTATACCTTAGTTGATGGTGATGATCTTGTGTCGATGGAGCGGGGAAATAGTTTGGGGTCCGTGGTGTCGAAGAGCGCGGCGATGTTGCGGAAGCTATCTGTTAGTTGGTGACACGCACACGGAACACAAACAACAAGTGGAGATATTAGCCAATGCAGGAAAAGAGGAAAAATGGCCAAAACTGGCGTCCAGGGCCGGAGACTCCGGTGTGCAGGCCGGAGACTCCGGTGTGGGGGGTCTGCTCGTGTTCTTGAGCGGAAATCCATGCCTAGAGTCCTCAAATCCACGAAAATTTGGCCAAAATTGGGCTGGGAAACGCAGGCAAAATCTAAACCAACACCTTAGACAAGATTTGGTCGGATCAAAACCACAAATAACTCTCCAAAACGACAGATCGATCCAAAGGCAAATTGGGGCTGTTTTTTGGAAAAAATTCGAATTTATGGTGGATAGAAGAAAAATTGGGGGGAAATTCGTGATCAACTTTGCTCTTGATACCAAGATGTTATGGGGTAACCCCGGGGTTGGCCCGATCTTTCACGAATTCCACGAGGAACGAGGGGGAAAGCGGTGGTCGGGGGATGAAATCGAGGGAGGAGATGAAAACCACGAACACACGCAAACCAAAACACGATACACGCCTATCCCTCACACCGGTGGCAACCGGTCCAACATAATCCCTAGGATCGGTGTTGGGCGAAGCTCGCTCTCCACGCCAACAACGGGGGATGAGGTGCTTGGTGAGATCTTGACGACTTGGGGGCGAGAAACCGAGAACCCAAGGCCTTGTACAACTTGAACGCACTAGGCAAGATCCAAGAGGAGGGTGGACAATAGGTGCTCCTTATCAAGGAGCATGAGACCAATAGATTAAAAGATCCACAAGGGGTGTCTAAATCTATCATTATCCAAGTCTAGGGTTTACATATGAGGGGTGGGGCTATATATAGGCCAACCACATAAACAGGGGTAGTTCTGGAATAAAACTGGAAGTTTGGGCGAAATTGGGGGTTACATGGGCCAGGCCCAAAAGGCTTTAACATGCCTGGCGTCGGTCGGTCCGGAGACTCGAGTGCAGGGTCCGGAGACTCGGTCGATCTCGGACCCGTCTCCGGAGGGGGCTTCTGGCTGTCCCGGGCTTGGGTCTCCGGCCTGGACCGGAGGAAGGTCCGGAGACTCCGGTGTAGGAGACCGGAGACTCGGTCTACATCGGAGACTCGGTGTCTGCAGAGCTCAGCAGACTTCTTCTCCTGGTCCTGCTTCCTTGGTGGCTTGGTGTGGTGGTGTTGCTTCATATCTGAGGATACACAACGTAGATGCATGAAGTAGCAAGCCATCCAAAGGTAGGCCAAAATCACATGAGGAAAGGAGCGAGTTAACCTTGGCTTGTAGGAGCTTGGCACGGGCGCGAGTCATTGGTCCACTTGGGGGACTAGGTGTTGTAGATGGAGGTGCGTCCGTAGGACGGGCTGCATCACAAATCACATACAAAACATATACAAACAAAATATATGCATGCATGCAATATGATATGTGATGATTTTTAAAACCCAACAAAGCAAGTGTGCAGTACTGGTTCATAAACAAGTTAAAAGCTTGCCAAACAACATTTAATTAAACCCTAAATCAATTTTTAAACAAGTCATATACTCAAATTAGCCCTACACAAGTTTCTGCAAATAAAGCCATTTTAACAGAAGCAAAACATTAAACACATTGCATATTTAGAAAGAGCTTGCTCTCCTGATTCCAACGGTATAAAATTTGTCAAATTCTAACGTGTGGATCAAAAGTTATAGCCAAAACAAATTTAAACATCTAATAGATTCAAATTCTGTTTTTAAACTCTAACAGATGCCACGCGTCTTATTCTAATTGGCGCGTACCGGTTCACGTAGGATCACGCTTCTGAGCCGTTAGATCTACTTAAACCGCACGGCTCAGATCTACTCGTAACTATTCGTTAAGTGATCTAATCCTGCACGCTGGATCCAGATCTGACGGCTCTGGATCAAACGACCAAAGCTGGGCGGCGCTGGCGGCCATCGTGGCGGCGAAGCCATTTGGCTGTGGCGCGCGCTGTGTGGTCCTAGGGTCGTCGGAGGGGCTTACCAGAATCGTGGCGACGCACTGATGCTCAACCTGGCGGCGGCTTGGCAAGGGGCGCACAGAGTGGGTTGTTGGAGCTCGTCGAAGTTGCGGGCGGCGGCGGGCTTGGGTGGACGGCGACGTTGGCGATGCTCCTGGTCTCCCTAGCATGAACAAGCGGCATCAGGTGATGCACAAGACAGCGGCAAACAACATCGTGTGAGTCAGAGGCGAAGGGGAACAAAGGGCTTACGGAATTTGGTCGCCGGAGTTGAGGGTGTCGTCGGGAGCTTGCGGTGTTGAACGGAATCGACGACCTGGGGCAGTATAAAAGGAACCAGCGGTGTCAGTAGGTGCGCGAGTAAGTGGCGAGGCTGTCTGCAAGAACTAGAGGGAGAGGGGCGCACGGGGCTCACCGGAATTCTGTCGCCGGAGTGCTCTCTGCCTACGGTGGTGTGAGGTTGAATGCGGGCAGCCTGGGGGCGCTTTGTGCTTGGAGTTTGGGGGGAAATGAAGAGGGGGCAGAGGGGGTTTAAGTAGGCTAGGCGAGGGCGTGAATTACTCCTGCAATCAACGCGAATTGACGAGCGAATCAACTGTAACGACGCGTGATTTTGGGGAAGAACACGTCGCGGTGGGTGGAGACGACGACGTCGTGTGGGTCTTAATGTCGAGAGAAAGCAGAAGGGGAGTGGGTCCTGCTGCTACCACTCAAGGGGTGAGTGAAGGAAAACGGTTCATGGTGGGGTGTTGGGCTTAGCTAGTTGGGCCAGATTGAGTGCTATTTTTTCTCTTTTAAGCTTTTTCTTTTTCTGTTTGCTTTTCTAAAATGGTTTTCAAACTTCAATTCAAATCTGTTTGATTCCAAAACTTTTCAGGGCTTTTGTGCAATACATCTTGTACTCAAATAAGTGCCAAACACATCTGTTCACTCAAACACACTTGGGTCTTTTGAAAATAAAAATAAAACCATGCCTTTATGAGGTGTGATAATAGGCATAGATTTGGTTTTACTTCATATTTTGCTTTGAGACTTTGCTCAAGTTTTTGAAATCACTTGAGTTTGGATTCTAAGCAACACTGAATGGTTAACAGTACTTTTCTCAAAACAAGTAGCACAAGGGCTTGAGTAAACTTACATAAAATATTGAGCAACAATGCTCCTGTTTTGAAAAGATTTATTTGAAATGAGGTTCAAAAGATCATGGATGCATGGATGATATGCATGAGTTTAAAACATGATTTTAGGGATGTTACAAATCTAACCCCCTTAAGGTGAATCTCGCCCTCGAGATTCGGGTTGGCTAGCAAATAGGTGAGGGTGGTCTTTCTGAAGATCATCTTCTCTTTCCCATGTTGCTTCCTCTTCGGAATGATGATTCCACTGCACTTTGCAAAACTTGATAGTCTTAGTCCGTGTGACTCTTTTTGCAGTCTCAAGAATCTTGATAGGCTTCTCCTCGTAAGTAAGATCACTTTCCAATTGAACCTCTTCCAAAGGTATAGTATCCTCCAAAGAAGTTTCTTCCATTTCTGGATGACATTTCTTAAGCTGATTCACATGAAACACATTATGAACAGCTGACAAATACTCCGGCAATTCAATTTCGTAAGCAACTTCTCCTATGCGACTCAGAATCTTGAATGGTCCAACATATCTTGGGGCCAACTTTCCTTTGACTCCGAACCTCTTCACTCCACGAAGTGGTGACACTCTAAGATAGGCTCTATCACCCACTTCATAGGTGACTTCTCTACGCTTAGGATCTGCGTAGCTTTTCTGTCGGGATTGTGCTATCTTCAATCTGTCCTTAACCAACCTGACCTTCTCTTCAGCTTCTTTGATAAGTTCTGGTCCGAACAAACTTCTTTCTCCCACACCATTCCATAATAACGGGGTGGTACACTTCCTCCCGTAGAGAAACTCAAATGGTGCCATCTCAATGCTGGCTTGATAGCTGTTGTTATAAGAAAATTCTGCGTAAGGCAGACTTTCATCCTAGCTGGCTCCATAGTCTAGAGCACATGCCCTCAACATGTCTTCAAGAATCTGATTAGTCCTTTCGGTTTGTCCATCAGTTTGAGGATGAAAAGCAGTACTGAATTCTAACCTCGTTCCCAATGACTCATGTAGCTGTCTCCAAAAATGGGAAGTGAATTGAGTTCCCCTATTAGACACAATACTCTTGGGCACTCCATGTAGACATACAATTCTACTCATGTAGATTTTGGCTAACTTAGCTGATGGAGGGGTTAACCTCTTGGGTGCCCGATCTTCACGGATCTCGTGGTCAAATCGATGGGAAAGCGAGGGGAAAGGGAGAAGGTAGCGGAAGCGAACACACACCTCGCGAAGAACACGATGAACACACGCAAAACTCACACGATACAAGGCCGATTGCTCCCGAACGGCGGCCACCGGTCCGATAGAATCCTCGCAAGGAAAGATCGGTCAACGTGCTCCCTCAAATCCACATCGGAGAGGGAAGAACACCTTGGGGAGGGTCTTGACAACTTGGAGACGAGACATCGAACTCCAAGGCCTTGTTCAACGATGGATGCGTGATGCAAAGTCCAATCGAGGTTGGTGACGATAGTCGGTCCCCTTGGTAAAGGGGATGAGGCAAAACTAGAGATTCCACAATGGGGGTTGTCTTTAGTCTATCATCTATGCCTAACGGATACATGAAGGGGTGGGGGCTCTATTTATAGGCCAGCCACATAAACAGGGGTAGTTTGGGGATAAAACTAGGGTTTGGACGAGATAGAGGGGTACATGGGCCGAAGGCCCAGTGGCAGCGTGCAGCCCATCATGAAGGCGGAGACTCCGGTGTGGGGTCGGAGACTCGGTCTAGGGAGACTCGTCTGTCTCCTGTCGTCTCCGAGTGGCATTCTGATGGCCTCGGGCGATTCTTTGGGTCGGTCCGGAGGTAGGTCCGGAGACTTCGGTGTAGCAGGACCGGAGACTCTGGTGTAGGCCGGAGACTCCGGTGTAGGCCGGAGACTTCGGTGGTTCAGCCGTGGCTTCTTCCGTCTCCTCTTCCAAGCCTCCGTCTTGTCGGGCTTGATGTCCCGGGCTTCCTCCCTAGCCTCCGTACTTGTCGGTGCGAACCTATGATGCATATGTGACGGAGTATGAAGTAGCATACCATTCAATAGGGTAGGAAGTGGGCGCGCATAGAGGAACGGATTCACCTTTGGATCCATGACGACTTGGCGTAAGTTGGAGACCAAGATGTGGTAACGACCATAGGTCGGGCTACATCAGCTCCCCCCCCTTCAAAAAGAGTCGTCCTCGACTCTCCATGTTCATCACGAAGTAGAAGAGGTCGAATGACATCCTTGATCCTGGGGTTCACCATATAGTCGTCCTCGGGAAGATTGACTTGACAACACTTCAATGTTCCTTCACCTTCCTTGAAGCCTACAAAGCTCACAACAAAAGCGAAGCAACACTCAAAGCGTAGCCAATTCATAAAGATTATAGCATGAGTCCTCAAGTAGAAGGAAGTCACCTTAGCTTGTAGAGATAGCTCGATGAAGGGTAGCCATAGGTAACTCTCTTCGTTTCTTCGTGTCAACATATAGTCCATAGAGGTTGACGTGTATGCATTTTGTCCTTCACACAACAAAGACCAAGCAAAATATTTTCGTGCGTGATAGAGGAGCATGTCAAATGTGGCATGTCCATTCTTGTTCACAACACTATTAGCACAATACAAGGATAGCAAATGGAATGCATATGCAAGGTCAAAGTGCATGGAAATCGTTTGAACATCATCTAAATGTGGAAACTCAAAAACTCCATATAATGTCTTAGTGTGGCACTCAAAGCATTGGATCCAAATTTCAAACAACATCTTTGATGCAAGAAAAGGAGAATTTGGCAAAAACACACAAGGAAGAATGCCCAAAGAAACATCATTAGGTGTGCAAACCAACCATTGGAAAGAGAAATTGTTCAACATGTTGGATGTCACACACAAATCATCACAAGAAAATTTCATGGGAGTATGGGTATCCCAAGTGGAAGCAAAAATGGCATGTTTGCAAACAAACCAAATGAAAGAGCAAGTGGTCCTTATGTTTGTTGCAACAACAAGACGAGATTCTTGGAAGCTCTCATGACAATTCATGCTCTTAATGGAAATGTGGTTGCACACAAAACATCGGAAAGAGAAAATGTTCAACATTTTTGTTGCAACACACAAAGCATCATTATCTAAAAGCAAAGAAACATGAATGTCACGAGGTGAGATAATACCATCAGCATGCTTGCAATCAAACCATATGAAGGAGCAATTTGCCAACATGAAAGATGCAAAGCATGCAAAAGGTATCAGAGCTGGGTTCGATCTTGAACTCACTTGTGGGATGCTCTCAAGAGCTCTTTTTGTCAACTCGTGCTCAACCGAGGTTGACATGATAGTGCGGGTACCTACACACATCATACACAAAAGGAAGAACGTGTGTGCATGGTAGAGATACGCATCATCTATCATGATGTATCTCTTCTTGTTCACATCACCATTAATGTCAATCAAGTATGAAATAGGTGCATGGTGAGTATGCAAGTGGGAAACATGCTTATCATGGCAATCATCAAAATCTCCAAAAATTGAGAAAGCTACGGGGGCCATCTCATGATAACGCGTATGATCAATGTTGTTGCAAGCAAAACAAGTGAAATAGCAAGCATTCATCTTATTGCAAGCAACGGGAGAAATTGAATGACTAGCATGACAAAGCAAGTCCGAAGCAATTGGAGGATACACACAAGATGCATAGCATGGCATGTTTATGGAAATGGTATCGCAATCAAACAATTCCACATGAGCTTATGCAAAGGCAAAGCATCACATGGGAATATGAATGAAGCATATGTAATGTCACAAGTATCATCCATAGCATGCATATCCTCACAATTCATCATGTCCACTAGTGGGATCATGGCATCATCAACACCCTTATTGTTACCTTGTTCATACCTCTCATATGAAGTGGGTGTTGTGGAAGTAGTGGCCTCCTTGTGGACGACTTCGTCTTCTTGATGTAGCCATGGCGTAGCATCCTCTTCATCCACCATGTACATCTTCTCCATTCGAGGCATCATTGCTTCATGGCTTGGCGCGTCTTCATCCATGGAACCTAGCACAACACAAGAGAACACACTAGAGGTAGAGGGTAAGTTGTTAGAAATCGAAATGGTCTCACTTGACCTATCAACTACCACTCTCAACTCACTCGGTGTATCACTCATGCCCTCAAAGTGGAAGCACTCAATCTCACTTAAGGTGGAGTCACTCATCTCACTCTTGTTCTCACTCAAGTGGGCTAAGTGGCTCTCATACTCACATGGGATTGGTACCACATCATCACTCAAGCATATGGGGATAGGCTCGGTTTCCTCAACTCCAAGCGCCTCCTTTGGTGAAGGGAAAATCCCATGCTCACCATTCTTGACCTTGTCGCCTCCAAAGTTGGATGCCATAAGATGGGCATCATCGCTCGCCTCCTTAGTCGAAGGGAAAATCCCATGCTCGACCGTCTTTTGGCCATCTCGTAGTAGTGGTGGAGGTAGGCTCATGCTATCCAACTTGGCGAAGTAGAGGTCTACATTTTCCTCGTTGGCGAGGTCGTGGAATTCAAGCGTAGGCATTGAAGCTTGATGGCGTGGAAGGCTTGCTCGTGGTGCCATTGTGGTGGTGGCACGAGTAGTTGAAGGTGCCCTATGATGGTGTCGACGGAGGTCATTGGCGTGCCTTGCCGATGGTTGATGTTGGTGAAGCACTTGGTCATCCACATGACGCTCACGACGGTGATCATTTGCCTTGGCACTCTTCTTGTGCTTGTGGTGCCTTCTTGAGCTTGCTTGAGCATTATGGTTGGTGCTCATCACAAATTCTTCGTCTTGGTGGCGAAGGTGCCTTTGACGATGTCTTGTATCCTCTTTATGGTGTCGATGCTCATGAGAGGATGTTTGTCGATGAAGATTCTTGTTTCTTGGCGCCTCTTGATGTATATGATGTTTGGACGCCACTCTTGTTTGGATAGGAGTTGGAGCTTGGCGCCTTGGAGGTGATGTAGCTTGGCGCCTTGGAGATGGTGGAGCTTGAAGCCATCTAGGTGGTGGCACTTGATGCCTTGGCGATGGTGGCGCTTGACGTCTTGGAGGTGGTGGAGCTTGTCGCCTTGGAGGTGGATCATCGAAGTAGGTGGTGCCCGTTGGTGTGGCACGCTTGTCCTTGAAGGTCATGGATTCTTGATGATGCGCCTCCTCTTGCTTGGCGTAGTAGGCTTCCATCTCCACGCGGTGGAGGAATTCTTCATGGCTCGTGGAGGAGCCATCAAACTCGATGAAGTTCTCCGTGTCCTCCATGCTCGGCGACGCGTCATCGATGTCGCACTCGAAGTCGTCCATGCTTGGGGAGTCCTTGTTGGTGTAGTACTCCATATCACCCAAGCATATGGAGCGATTGTCGGTGTAGAGCTCCAAGTCTTCCATGCTTGAGGAGCCATAGTTGATGTCATGCTCCATGTATTCCATGCATGTGGAGCCGTTGTCGATGTAGTGCTCCGGGTCCTCAAAGCATGCGGAGCCATTGTCGGTGTTGTGCTCCGTCATGTCCTCTATACTTGTGGAGTCGTAGTCATGGTGGCTCATCATGGATTCTTCATAGATATCATCCTCGGTTCCGGAGTCCCTAGACATGATGCACAAGACCAAGCGGTGTATATGGAAGTGGTAGTGGGAGTTAGGGATACAACGTCAAACCTTACTTTACCTTGGAAGATCGTATCGTACAAGTGGCCACACTTGAGAGCAATAAACCAAGCAGTGAAGTTCACGCGGAACACCAAAACCAACTACTAACCAAAAAACACACACACACAAGGCCTAAGGTGGATAGGTATGAAAAGTGGCATGTCAAGAACCAATCCGAAATCAAGATGTTGTATTGGCAACAAAGAACCACAATGATCACAATGCAAAACAAGTCAATCCACAAGATAAGAAATATGTACAAGGAAACACACACGGTGGGATAAATGGGACTTGTGTGACGGAGAAAGTGAGCTAAGAACCAAATGATTACCTAGCGAAGACTATAAGCTCGTGTCACACAAGTACAAGGAGAGACGCTAGTTCGATTGCACAAAATTGGTGGGCTACAAGATATGCACAATAAGTACCACCTATATGATGTTCATCAAGCTTGCGCTTCCTATTCTATGAGTCACATGTTTGTTTGTTTCTTTTTTCTCTTTTTCTCTTTTTTTCTATTTTTTTTCATTTTCTCTTTTTCTTTTCACTTGCCTCTTCCTTGTGCCAACAACTATACAAGATAACTATATGAGATAGCGCTCACAATGTTTGCTCGGAATCTACAAGGTATCAAATGTGCATAGCCCAAGCAATCATAAGAGGAACTAGTCTCAATAGGTGTTTGTTGCTCGCAAAGATAGTGGGGTTCACAAAGGAATGCAAGTGGGGAAAAGTCGCGGAATGTTATACCTTTCGTCGACGAGCTTCACCCTTTATTGTTGGCTTCCGCCTTGCTCACGGAATTTGGATGGAGTAGATAGCATGAACAACGCAGATGATGATGTAGTGATCCTTCTCCTCTTCGAAACGAGCTAAAGAACACCAAAATCCGAGTTGAAATGTAAAAGTTATGCTCAAAACCGTGCTGCAGTTTTTACATGCGGGGAGGGCGGAGACTCCAGTCGGAGGTCCGGAGACTCGGTCTGGAGCAAAAGTCCGGAGACTCGGTCTAGGCGGAGACTCCGGTCCGAGATTCCAGGCGTCCAGAACTCGAGCAGGACGCGTTTTGGGAAAAACTCGAACCAAAACCTCAGTTGATGGGGAAATCAAGAAATTAGGCCATGGGAACACAGGGGAAGGTAGATCAACTAGTTTAGCAAGTAATCCACGGATCAAAACCTACCAAAACGCACTCAAATCACAGATCGATCCAAAACACGAATTGGGGCTGTTTTTGGTGAAATTTTCGAATTTATGGGGAAAAGACCAAATCGATGAGAAATCCGTGGCAACCAAAAGCTGCGATACCGGATGATGGAGGGTTAACCTCTTGGGTGCCCGATCTTCACGGATCTCATGGTCAAATCGATGGGAAGCGAGGGAAAGGGAGAAGGTAGCGGGCGAACACACACCTCGCGAAGAACACGATGAACACGCATAAAACTCACACGATACAAGGCCGATTGCTCCCGAGCACGGTCCGATAGAATCCTCGCAAGGAAAGATCGGTCAACGTGCTCCCTCAAATCCACATCGGAGAGGGAAGAACACCTTGGGGAGGGTCTTGACAACTTGGAGACGAGACATCAAACTCCAAGGCCTTGTTCAACGATGGATGCGTGATGCAAAGTCCAATCGAGGTTGGTGACGATAGTCGGTCCCCTTGGTAAAGGGGATGAGGCAAAACTAGAGATTCCACAATGGGGGTTGTCTTTAGTCTATCATCTATGCCTAATGGATACATGAAGGGGTGGGGGCTCTATTTATAGGACAGCCACATAAACAGGGGTAGTTTGGGGATAAAACTAGGGTTTGGACGAGATAGAGGGTACATGGGCGAAGGCCCATTTGGCCAGTGCAGGCCCATCATGAAGGCCGGAGACTCCGGTGTGGGGTCCGGAGACTCCGGTCTAGGCCGGAGACTCCGGTCTGTCTCCGGTGTCGTCTCCGGAGTGGCATTCTGACTGTCCTCGGGCAGTTGCTGGGGTCGGTCCGGAGGTAGGTCCGGAGACTCCGGTGTAGCAGGACCGGAGACTCCGGTGTAGGCCGGAGACTCCGGTGTAGGCCGGAGACTCCGGTGGTTCAGCCGTGGCTTCTTCCGTCTCCTCTTCCAAGCCTCCGTCTTGTCGGGCTTGATGTCCCGGGCTTCCTCCCTAGCCTCCGTACTTGTCGGTGCGAACCTATGATGCATATGTGACGGAGTATGAAGTAGCATACCATTCAATAGGGTAGGAAGTGGGCGCGCATAGAGGAACGGATTCACCTTTGGAGTCCATGACGACTTGGCGTAAGTTGGAGACCAAGATGTGGTAACGACCATAGGTCGGGCTACATCACTAGCACTTGTATAAGTTGTCTTCACGGGTATGAAATGAGCCACTTTAGTTAGGCGATCCACTACTACCCAAATAGAATCGTATCCTGACCGGGTCCTTGGTAATCCGGTAATGAAATCCATACCAATCTTGTCCCACTTCCAATCAGGAATAGGTAGTGGTTGAAGTAAATTGGCTGGTTTCTGATGTTCCGCTTTCACTCTGCTACACACATCACACAAAGCAATGTGTTCGGCGATGTCCTTCTTGAGATTATTCCACCAAAATCTTTCTTTCATGTCCATGTACATTTTGGTGTTAACCGGATGAATGGAATACGGTGAGTTGTGTGCTTCTTGCAAAATCAGTTTCCGAAGCTCTGGATCTTGTGGAACACAGATACGTTTCCCATGCCATAAAGTACCCTGTTTGTCTTCATGGAACCCTTTGGCTTTTCCTTTGCCCATTTTTTCTTTAATCTCTTCAATTTCCTTATCAATCTTCTGGGCTTCTTTGATCTTGTCCAACAAAGTGGGTTGAACATCCAAAGACATGATATGTCCTTCAGGCACAATCTCCAATTTGAGATCTCTAAATTGGGCACACAAATCATCTGGCAATTCTCCTTTGGTAAGGCCATTCACAAAAACCTTACGGCTTAAGGCATCCGCTACAACATTTGCTTTACCGGGATGGTATTGCAAACTTAAGTCATAGTCCTTGATGAGTTCTAGCCATCTTCTTTGTCTCATGTTGATTTCTTTCTGGGTGAAGATATATTTCAAACTTTTGTGATCTGTGAACACTTCACATCTCTTTCCCAAAAGATAGTGTCTCCATGTTTTGAGTGCATGGACAACAGAGGCTATTGCATAAGTACTGCACCCAAAGCATGATGAGATGCATCACAATATACTTGGAAATCTTTTTCCAAGTCTGGCAAACACAAGACTGGTGCTGTCACAAGTCTCTTCTTCAATTCCTGAAAACTGAGTTCACAACTTTCAGACCAAACAAATTTCTTGTCTTTCTTTAGCAATTCAGTCATAGGCTTAGCTACTTTGGAGAAATTCTCAATGAACCTTCTGTAGTAACCTGCTAAGCCAAGGAAACTACGAACTTCTTTCACTGACTTGGGAGATTCCCATTCGATTCTTTGAAACTTTAGCAGGATCAACTGCTACACCATCTTTTGTCATAACATGCCCAAGAAAACCAACTTCATTCAACCAGAATTCACACTTGCTGAATTTGGCATACAGTTTATGCTCTCTAAGTTTCTCGAGTATCAAACACAAATGTCCTTCATGCTCTTCTTTGCTCTTGGAGTAGATTAAAATGTCATCGATGAAAACGACAACAAACTTGTCAAGGAATTCCATGAACACCTTGTTCATCATATTCATAAAGTAGGCTGGAGCATTGGTCAAACCAAATGGCATCACGGTATACTCATACAATCCATACCTTGTGGTGAAAGCTGTTTTAGGTATGTCTTGTTCTCTTATCTTGAGTTGAAAATAGCCTGACCGGAGATCAATCTTTGAGAACACACAAGCTCCTTCTAGCTGATCAAACAAGTCATTGATTCTAGGCAAAGGGTATTTGTTCTTAATAGTAACCTCATTGAGTGAACGGTAATCTATGCACAACCTTTGACTTCTATCTTTCTTCTCCACGAACAAAACTGGGGCTCCCCAAGATGAAGAACTTGGTTGAATAAATCCTTTCTGTAGCTGTTCTCCAAGTTGTTTCTTGAGTTCTTTCAGTTCATCAACTAACATCTTATATGGTCTCTTTGCTATTGGTCCAGATCCTGGTAGCAAGTCAATAAGGAATTTCACATCTCTATCTGGTGGCATTCCCGGCAATTCTTCCGGAAACACATCCGGATATTCATTCACAATTGGCACACTGTCTATGCTAACCCCCTTAAGAGAATTTAGCTTACTCCCTTTTGATTCAAAGTTAGACTTGAATTTAATCCGTTTTCTTTCCGGGGTTGTGAGTGCGACAGTACGATTAGCACAATCTAGTACTCCTTCATAGTTAGCCATCCAATCCATTCCCAATATTACGTCCAGTCCTTGGGAATCTAGGATTATCAGATTCACTGGAAATTTATGCTTTCCAAACTCTATTACTAGATCCCGGCATCCAAGACTTACTATCATATCTCCACCTGGAGAACTAACTTTTATTGGACACCCAATATTTTCAGTTGGAAACCATTTCTATCAACAAATGCTTTTGATATGAATGAATGCGATGCTCCAGTATCAAAAATAACAAATGTTGGAATAGAATTGAGTCTGAACTTACCGGCAACAGCATCAGGCTCCTCATAGATTTCCTCCACATTGATGTGGTTCACCTGTCCCTTCTGAAGGGTTGGGTTTGTTGGGTCCTTCAACTTTCTTTTCTGGGCATTCATTTGCATAATGCCCCATCTTCTTGCACTTGAAGCATTCAACCTGACTAATGTCCTTCTTGACAGTCTGACTTCCACTGCCACTTCCATTTCCACTGTGGTGGCTCTTATATCCACCCTTGTGGTTCTTGTACTTGTCATTGTCATGAGTACGGTGATGCTTGTTGTCATGACGGTTGTGGTTATGGTGCTTGTTGAATTTCCCATGCTTGTGGGATCCTGAGCTTCCGCTGTCATCATAATGGGAACGTTTGTGAGACGATCCCGAGCTGTGCTTGTCCGAGTGCTTTCTCTTCCTGCTCTCAACTTGCTTCATTTTGTTCTCAAAAATAGCAGCCTTATCACAAAGAGACTGGTATGTGGGAACATATGCCACAACCAACTGCAGGTTCAGCTCATCGTTCAACCCTTCGAGGAACTTTTCTTTCCTCTTAGCATCAGTGTCAACTTCATCCGGTGCATGTAACGCCGCATTGTTGAACTCCTCGATATATTCAGCCACTGCGGTGGCCGCTTGTTATGAAACTCTTTCTTTTTCAGACTCATCACTCCAGATGAGATATGAGCAGCACGAAAGCCATCCTCAAAGATAGCCCATGTCACATCTTCTATGGGAGTGGTGATCTGGAAGTTATCCCACCAAGTGGCGGCTGGTCCTTCCAGCAAATGTGCTGCAAATCTGACCTTTTTGCATCAAGATCATTACGATTACCAAGTCCTTGTTCACAGAGCGTAGCCAATCATTGGTCACCATGGGATCAGTCGTTCCTGAGAACTTTGCTGGCCTCAATCTCAAGAACCTGGTAAGCATGTCAAAACCCGGTGGGTTGTTGTTGTTGTTGTTGTTGTTGTTATTGTTGTTGTTGTTTTGGTTCTGGATGAGCGTCGTCATCATTTGCATCAACTAAGTTTGAGCGGTCATCATTTGCTGCATTTCTGGAGTGATGTTGTTGTTGTTGGGGTTGGGGTTTGCATGACGGGGAGGCATCTGTGGTTTGTTCAATAGAGATAAGAATGAGATACCCATAGATGCTTCCATGCACAATACATCACATAAACAATCACAAATCATGCAACAAAAGGATAAAGGTTCAACAACAAGATAACAAGTTCGCAAAGTAAAACACACACAAATAACAAGCCATCCACATGTTGGATGGTCAAATAACAAGCTCCCAACAACAAGTACGATAATAAATGATAAATGAGTAGTCAAATTCTACTCCTCGGCATCAACCTCCTCCTCGACAAAGGTAAGACCTGCGTTCTCCATCGCGGTCTTGTATTCCTCGACACTGGTGGTCAAGGTCTCTATTTGGCTTTGAGAGCCCTCTTCTGGGAACGAAGCCTCTCAATCACCGTCTGCTGATGCTCGAGCTCGAAGTCCTTGGCCTGCAGTTCTTCAGTCATGTCTCGGATCTTCTTGTTCCTATCCTGGACTCGCTTCTCCTGACTCTTGAACTTTCTGTCCTGGCTCTCGAACTTCGCCTCCATCTCCTTGACTATCTCGTCTTGCTCCGCGAAGAGCTTGTCCTTCTCATGAATGCACTGGAGTTAAATCATTCTTGAGCATGACGTTGGTCCTATCAGAGTCCACGTGCCTAATGAGAGCCTCTAAGTCCTGGAGGTATAGACGAATCGGCTCGGTTGTATCCCTCGCAGTGTCCTCGAAGTCGATGGACTCTCCATCCTCATCACGTCTACCGAAGACGTGGAAGTGAGTGCCTCTAACCTGTTGGGAGTGTCTCCCTAGCAGACGTCCTACCAGATCCTGCATGACTACCTCAAGGCCTCTCTCCTTGTCATCATGCATGAGCTTGAAGATGATGGCCTCCGTGGTAGGCTATGTCTGGCGCCCGGGCTGGTTGACCTTGAAGCCCCAAAGGTCTTTCCTCTCAAACTTGGTGAGGGGAAGCACCATGATGGTAGGAAGAGGGAGATTGAGCAAAGTAGTGAGCTCAACAATACGAGGACCAAAGCGAGTACCCTGGAACTCCTCAACAGTGCTGATGGTAACATTAGGCATCTATTTATAAGATAGAAAAAGTTAGAACAACACAAATTAAGATAAAACACAAGGCAAAGCATCACATACATATCCTTGGAAGTCAAAACACACCAGTCATGGCACACATGGATCCATTACAACAACAACCAAGGTTCAACTTATTTTAAAGCAACATTTGGAAAATAAGGTGATAAGTGGTGGTCCAACTAACGAAGTACGCTTACAATCCTATCTCACTGGATCTGTTGGCTAAAACAATGTTTCTAGAAGCAATCAGTCTATCATGCTCACATGACTCCATCACTAAGTCTATAATGTCTCCTCTTAAGGTTTGGTTGGTAGCTTCCAACTCTTGGGTATGTTTCTTCTCTTCCTTTAGATCATTTTGGAGGTTGAGCATTCTGCACTTGACTCTATCACCAAGTTCTTTGATGGTCTTCCAAGCTGCATCCCTTGCTGATTCAAAGAATGTAGTGTGCACCACTGAATTGGTGAACATGCAGAATCCTTTTTCCTGGTGGTTGTCTTCCTTGTTTTTATACAAGTGAAGTTGCACCCACCAGTATTCAACTCCTTCATCCATCACAGGAAAACCTTTGTACACAGCTGCACCTTGTATCTCTAATGCAACCATGAGGTCCTTGAGAACCTTGGGGAATTCTGTCTCACACTCCAAGGTCATTGTCATGAGTGGTCCTTTCCTTACGGCTTCGTTGATGGAGTTCATCTACAAATAGAGATGAGAAAGAAGATTAGGAAAGTTTACGAGAAGAATAGACAAGTGTAGAAGTTTGTTGAAACTTTTTCCTTAGTGGTTTCCAATCCTAGGGTCATAATTCTACAGGCAACACAGTGCTCTGATACCATATGTAAGATCCCTCCTTTATAAAGGAAAAAGGATCCCTGTGATTGGAATGCTAGTCCCTGGATCAATGCTAGCATCCACAGTTTAAGATGAAGTACACAGATACAAAGGTCATTATTACAGCCATTCCAGAGATAAACATAGTCTTTACAACTCCAAGGCCATAGGCCTAGTACAAGAGTTTGAATAAGTAAATAAATAAAAGTCTTCATCTTCATGTGCCACAGGCAAACATGTTGAGTGTAGACTCATGACACCTAATCCTCATCAGAGTAACCTGCAACATCACAAGTTACAGCCATAGTGGGTCAATACATTGGAATAGTATTGGCAAGTGATACCTTAGTATAATTTAGGTGGACTAAATACTATATGCAATTTGGCTAAGGATAGCTTGGCTTGCTTTGCTCAAAATAGATTTTTCCTATTAGTTGAAATCACTAAGTTTTTCTTTGTTAAAACTTTTCCCAAGGAACCACCAATAGACATTGAGGTCCTTCACCCTTGTTCACCCACAAGTTTTTACTTAGAAATTAGGATGAGGAGATTCTTGATAGCTTCCATGTCTTGATGCTCAAGATGTCCTTTTCCAGGGACATGGCTAAGTACTTAGATTTTTCCATCTGCAGAGGCTGTGCACTTTCCCCACCAGACTTGATTTTCACCAAGACAAGATCTTTCAGAAGCCTTCCCTTAGACCAGAATGGACGCGTTCCAACCTATCATTCCCCTACCACCAACTGTCCAAAAGGCTAAGTTCTAGCAACCTATATGATCCAGGCAGAGCCCATATTGCCAAGTGGCTGCACTAGAAGCTTCTCAACACTTGGCCTCTAAAATCTCTTTGTTCCTGGGTGGCTTTCCACAAGTGAGATACACAAGGTTCACCAGTCCCCTGGCCTTGTGTAACCACTCAACACAAACCATTCCTTCCATTCCACCCAGGTGTTTCATTTACTTAGTTGTTTTATTAGGCAAAACACAAGTCCAAAGACTTAGAAATATTTTCATCATAACATGTATATATTTCACCAACCCTTGGTTGCTACTAGCTAGGCTAAGCATGGCATAGATAGTATCTTATCTTCGAAATTTTCTAGCAATTCTACAACTACTAGGATTTCCCAACATGGCATATAAGCAAAACATAACATGCAAGTCTAACAAAATGTTTCTAATGCTTAGTAAAAACATAGGGATAAAATTATTCATGAAGTACCACTTGCCTTGGTAGTTTGGAGAGTAGCTACACTCCTCACAATCACAATCACTAGCACCAAAATCTACACAAAGAATCATAGCCACAAATCGCATACAAAACATATACAAACAAAATATATGCATGCATGCAATATGATATGTGATGATTTTTAAAACCCAACAAAGCAAGTGTGCAGTACTGGTTCATAAACAAGTTAAAAGCTTGCCAAACAACATTTAATTAAACCCTAAATCAATTTTTAAACAAGTCATATACTCAAATTAGCCCTACACAAGTTTCTGCAAATAAAGCCATTTTAACAGAAGCAAAACATTAAACACATTGCATATTTAGAAAGAGCTTGCTCTCCTGATTCCAACGGTATAAAATTTGTCAAATTCTAACGTGTGGATCAAAAGTTATAGCCAAAACAAATTTAAACATCTAATAGATTCAAATTCTGTTTTTAAACTCTAACAGATGCCACGCGTCTTATTCTAATTGGCGCGTACCGGTTCGCATAGGATCATGCTTCTGAGCCGTTAGATCTACTTAAACCGCACGGCTTAGATCTACTCGTAACGATTCGTTAAGTGATCTAATCCTGCACGCTGGATCCAGATCTGACGGCTCTGGATCAAACGACCAAAGCTGGGCGGCGCTGGCGGCGGCTACTGGTGGCGGCGAGCTTGGCCTACGACAGCGCGGCGCTACAGGTGGTCCTAGGGTCGTCGGAGGGGCTTACCAGAATCGTGGCGACGCACTGATGCTCAACCAGGCGGCGGCTTGGCAAGGGGCGCACGGAGTGGGTTGCTGGAGCTCTTCGAAGTTGCGGGCGGCGTCGGGCTTGGGTGGACGGCGACGTTGGCAACGCTCCTGGTCTCCCTAGCACGAACAAGCGGCATCAGGTGATGCACAAGACAGCGGCGAACAACATCGTGTGAGTCAGAGGCGAAGGGGAACAAAGGGCTTACGGAATTTGGTCGCCGGAGTTGAGGGTGTCGTCGGGAGCTTGCGGTGTTGAACGGAATCGACGACCTGGGGCAGTATAAAAGGAACCAGCGGTGTCAGTAGGTGCGCGAGTAAGTGGCGAGGCTGTCTGCAAGAACCAGAGGGAGAGGGGCTCACCGGAATTCTGTCGCCGGAGTGCTCTCGGCTGGCGGTCGAGGTTGAATCTTGGGCGGCACTGGGGCGCTTGCTTTCGGAGTTTGGGGGGAAATGGAGAGGGGGCAGAGGGGGTTTAAGTAGGCCAGGCGAGGGCGTGAATTACTCCTGCAATCAACGCGAATTGACGAGCGAATCAACCAGGTAACGCACGGCGTGATTTTGGGGAAGAACACGTCGCGGTGGGGTGGAGACGACGACGTCGTGTGGGCCTTGGCTGTCAGCGAGAGAAACAGAAGGGGAGTGGGTCCTGCCTGTCAGTCACTCAGCGGGTGCGGGGGTGAGTGAAGGAAAACGGTTCGCGGGGTGGGGTGTTGGGCTTAGCTGGGCTAGTTGGGCCAGATTCGGCTGAGTGCTATTTTTTTCTCTTTTAAGCTTTTTCTTTTTCTGTTTGCTTTTCTAAAATGGTTTTCAAACTTCAATTCAAATCTGTTTGATTCCAAAACTTTTCAGGGCTTTTGTGCAATACATCTTGTACTCAAATAAGTGCCAAACACATCTGTTCACTCAAACACACTTGGGTCTTTTGAAAATAAAAATAAAACCATGCCTTTATGAGGTGTGATAATAGGCATAGATTTGGTTTTACTTCATATTTTGCTTTGAGACTTTGCTCAAGTTTTTGAAATCACTTGAGTTTGGATTCTAAGCAACACTGAATGGTTAACAGTACTTTTCTCAAAACAAGTAGCACAAGGGCTTGAGTAAACTTACATAAAATATTGAGCAACAATGCTCCTGTTTTGAAAAGATTTATTTGAAATGAGGTTCAAAAGATCATGGATGCATGGATGATATGCATGAGTTTAAAACATGATTTTAGGGATGTTACAGTGCAAAGAAGTCCTTCAAGAAAGGCAGCGGCAAGCGCGTTGCCCCTACTGAGAAGAAGCTCAAGTCTGGACCTAAGACGGACACTGAGTGCTTCTATTGCAAGGACAAGGGTCACTGGAAGCGCAACTGTCCGAAGTACTTAGCGGACAAGAAGGCTGGCACCATTAAAGGTATATTTGATATACATGTTATTGATGTTTACCTTACTAGCGCTCGTTGTAGTGCCTGGGTATTTGATACTGGTTCAATTGCTAATATTTGTAACTCGAAACAGGAGCTACGGAATAGACGGCGGCTAGCAAGGGATGAGGTGACGATGAGCATTGTCAACGGATCAAGAGTTGATGTGATGGCCATCGACACGCTCTCCTTAGTTTTACCTTCGGGATTAGTTTTAAACCTTAGTAAGTGTTATTATGTGCCTGCGTTGAGCATGAACATTATATCTGGATCGTGTTTATTGCAAGATGGTTATTCATTTAAATTGGAGAATAATGGTTGTTCTATTTATACGAGTAACATCTTTTATGGTCATGCACCTGCTATGAATGGTTTATTTCTTCTGAATCTCGAAAGCAATGAAACACACATCCATAATATTGAGGCTAAGAGATGCAAAGTAGATAGTGATAATTCGACTTATTTGTGGCACTGCCGTCTAGGTCATATTGGTGTAAAACGCATGAAGAAACTCCATTCTAATGGACTTTTGGAGTCTCCTGATTTTGAATCATTTCACACATGCGAGCCGTGCCTCATGGGCAAGATGATTAAAACCGCGTTCTCCGGAATGATGGAGCGAGCAACGAACTTGTTGGAAATCATACATACCGATGTACGCGGACCAATGAGTGTTTCGACGCGCGGTGGATATCGCTATTTTCTCACTTTTACGGATGACTTAAGTAGATATGGGTATATCTATTTAATGAAACATAAATCTGAAACGTTTGAAAAGTTCAAAGAATTTCAGTACAAAGTGGAAAACCATCGTAACAGGAAAATTAAATTTCTACGATCCGATCGTGGAGGTCAATATTTGAGTTATGATTTTCTCACGCATCTTAAAGCAAGCGGAATCGTTTCGCAACTCACGCCACCCGGAACACCACGGCGCAATGATGTGTCTGAACGCCGGAATCAGACTCTATTAGATATGGTGCGATCAATGATGTCTCTTACAGATTTGCCGTTATCATTTTGGGGTTATGCATTAGAAACCGCTGTATTCACTTTAAATAGGGCACCATCTAAATCCGTTGAGACGACACCATATGAACTATGGTTTGGTGCTAAACCTAAGTTGTTGTTTCTTAAAGTTTGGGGATGCGAAGCTTACGTCAAGAAGTTGATGCCGGATAAGCTCGAACCCAAAGCGGAGAAATGCGTCTTCATAGGATACCCTTAGGAAACGATTGGGTATACCTTCTATCACAGATCCGAAGGCAAAGTGTTTGTCGCAAAGAACGGATCCTTTCTTGAGAAGGAGTTTCTCTCAAAAGAAGTGAGTGGGAGGAAGGTAGAGTTAGACGAGGTTATTGAACCTTCTCTCGAGTTGGAGAGTAGCGCAGCACCTGAAATTGTTCCAGTGCCGCCTGCACCAACAAGAGAGGAAGCTAATGATGAGGATCATGAAACTTCGGACGATGCTACTGCTGAACGTCGCAGGTCGACAAGGTCACGTGCCCCTCCTAAGTGGTACGGCAACCCTATCTTAACTGTCTTGTTGGTAGACAATAGTGAACCTGCGAACTATGAGGAAGCAATGATGAGCCCAGACTCTGAGAAATGGCTAGAGGCCATGAAATCCGAATTGGGATCCATGAGCAAAAACCAAGTATGGACTTTGGTGGACCCTCCTAACGACCATAGAAGAAATCGGACGCGGATGGTAATGTTACTGTCTATAAAGCTCGGCTTGTCGCAAAAGGTTTTCGACAAGTTCAAGGTGTTGACTACGATGAGACTTTCTCTCCCGTAGCGATGTTTAAGTCCATTAGGATTTTATTAGCAATTGCTGCATTTCATGATTATGAAATATGGCAGATGGATGTCAAGACTGCGTTCCTCAATGGCAACGTTGATGAAGAGTTATATATGATGCAGCCCGAAGGTTTTGTCGATCCTAAGGATGCTGATAAGGTGTGCAAACTTCAGCGTTCCATTTATGGACTGGAGCAAGCATCTCGGAATTGGAACCTTCGTTTTGATCAAGTGATCAAGAGCTTTGGATTTGTTCCAAATTGCTACGAAGCTTGTATCTACAAGAAAGTGAGTGGGATCTCAGTGACATTTCTAGTACTATATGTGGATGACATATTGATTATTGGAAATGACATTGGTATGCTTAACGATGTGAAGAGTTATTTGAATAAATATTTTTCAATGAAAGACCTAGGAGAAGCTGCTTATATATTAGGCATCAAAATCTATAGAGATAGAAAAAGACGCCTAATAGCTTTAAGCCAAAGTACATACCTAGACAAAGTTCTGAAAAGGTTCAAAATGGATAAGGCAAAGAAAGGTTCAGTGCCCATGTTGTCAGGTAAGATATTGAGCAAGGCTTAGTGTCCAGCTACGGTAAACGATAGAGAAACCATGAGCAAAGTGCCTTATGCCTCGGCCATAGGTTCTATCATGTATGCCATGCTGTGTACTAGACCGGATGTGTCCAATGCTCTTAGTTTGACGAGCAGATACCAAAGTGATCCAGGAGTGGAACATTGGACAGCCGTAAAGAACATCCTAAAGTATTTAAATAGGACTAAAGAAATGTTCTTGGTCTATGGAGGTGATGAGCAGCTCATCGTAAAAGGTTACGTCGACGCTAGTTTCGACATCGACCCGGATGATTCTAAATCTCAGACAGGATACGTTTATATTTTGAATGGAGGAGCTGTGAGCTGGAGAAGCTACGAGCAAAGCGTGATCGCGGGATCTACAGTAGAATCGGAATACATGGCTGCTGCAGAAGCGTCAAGTGAAGGAGTTTGGATCAGGAACTTCATCACTGAGCTTGGTGTGGTTCCAAGTGCCTTGGACCCGCTAGAGATATTGTGCGACAACACTGGCGCCATAGCACTGGCTAAGGAACCAAGTATCATCCAAATACCAAGCACATCAACCGCCGATTTCATATAATTCGAGATTATATAACAGATGGAGATCTGAAGATTAGCAAAGTACAGACGGATCTGAATGTCGCAGATCCGTTGACTAAACCTCTTCCACGTGCAAAACATGATCAGCACCTTAATGCCATGGGTGTTTGTCACATCCCAAGATTTTCCAAATCTTGTAATGTGAAAAATAAAATAAACAAAATAATTTTTTGTTGAAAATCAGGGGAAAAGAAACTTTTGTTTCTAAATGAAAACTTAAAATCCCATCTTGAACAAACTTTGGTAAAGTTTGAATTCAACAAAATCCAAATCAAAAGAAAATGCATTCCTCAATGAATGTATCTGGAAATTAAACACTTGGAAAATAAATCCAAACCCTAAACCCTAATGGAATAAAAATCATTTCCAAGTTATCTCCAAGTCTATTGATTTGATCCATATAAAAATTTGTCAACAAACATTTACAAATGATCAATAAAGACAAATAGAAATATTTTAAAATCATATAAATTGGTTTCACTTAATTTGGAGCCATAAATAAAATCTTATGAATTTAATAAGATAAGGAAAAGTAATTTCCAAAGCTAATAAAGAACCTATCTGCAAATCCATACCAAATGGTGAGCAAATAATCCTAAAGGTATTTAAAAGGATAAACAAATATTAAACAAGGTTTTATAAATTGGAATCACCAAGTTTGGATCTCTAAATAAAAAGATATTGATTTTATAAGATGAAGGAAGAAATATTAATTAAAGAATATTTGAAGACCAAATCAAATCTTGGCCAAATCCATAAGCAAATGGAATGAATTGTAATCCCAATCCAAATAAAATAAAATGATAAAGAATTTCCAAAATAAAATAAAATGGCTTAGACCAAATCCTATTGGAATAAGACAAACCCAAGTTTTAAATGATTAATAAATCCTATTAAAAACTTTTCCCCTCAGACACCCTTTTAAGACACCCTCAAACAAACCCAAGTTTGGAATAAGACACCCTTTTAAGTAAACAAAACTTACTGAAAAGATTTGGAAGGTTTAAGAAATTAATTGGTGTTTGAAAATATTATTAATTCTATTTGTTGTAAAACTAGAACCTATTTTGAATAAATAAAAGACTCCAAAAAGAATAAAGTTTTTATTCAAAAATTGACTTCAGAACGTGCTACTAATCAATATTTAAACCTACGCAAAATCTGGCAAAGTTTTGAAATCAAATGAGTGTTTGAATTGGTTGTTCAAAATCAAAACAGAAAAACCAAATGAGAAAAAGAAAAAGAATCAGGAACAAAAAAAATGGAACCAGACAGCGAGCCCACTAGGCCCAGTTAGCCCAGTTCCTCTCCTCCCCGCAGAAAACGATTCGAACCAACGAACTCACCCGCAGCGTCGCTGACAGAAGGACCCACCACACCCTTCTCCCTCTCGCTGCCAGACGACCCCACACCCACGTCACCTTCTTCCAACCCGCGACGACCCCTTCTTCTTTCCCTCGTCGCCGTTTCTGGCTATGATTCCGCGGGCTTAATTCGCCTTAACGCTGCAGCCATTACTCGCTGTGATCACGCACACTTAAACGCCCACGCCCCCTCTATCTTTCCCCTTAGACGCCATCCCCTCTATGCCCCCAGGCCGCTTTGATTTTGCTTCGAAACGCCACTGCCTCTGACGCCCTCCGGCGGCGATTCCGGCCAAGTCTCGCCCCCCCTTGCCCCCTAGCCACGACGAGACTACTCCCCATTGCCTGGCGCACACTCCAGTGGCATTAGCTTTCGCCTGCGCATCCACGAACCTTGGCAAGGACAACCATCGCACCGGCCACCGACTCACGGCTAAACCGGCATCGCCCTCGTGTTGGTGAGTACCTCTACAACCCCCGAAACCGTGCGCATCCTCCTGATGTTTTTTCTCGTTTGCTTGCATCCCAGGAGCTCGTCTTCGACCATGGCCGCGCACCGAGGCTGCCCAACTCGGTGGCGATTAAGGACATCCCCGCGCCTCGCGCCCAAAGTACCACCTTGAGCATCCCCACGCCTCGGCGAACTCGGTGATCCTCCTCCCTCTCCTCCTCGCTTCCTGTATCGCCAGATCCGTCGCCGTCTGACCGCGCACCGCCACCTGCCGCCGCCGGCGCTGCTGCCTAATGGTCAAGGCGATAGGGTCCATAGGATCTTAATCTAACGGATGAGATTAGAACGTGAACGAAGAGGTACGCTCGCCTCTGTGCCGCACGATCTAACTTAGATCCAACGCCTCACGTTGCTGATCCAACCGAAACGGTACCCGCGAATGAGAAACAGCCACGTGTTCCAGTCGGTTTGATTTAAACAGAATTTGATCTATTAGTTGCTCAAGTTTGTAAAATCTATAACTTTTAATCTACACGTCCAAATTTTGCAAACTTTATATCAATGGATTCAGAAAAGCAATCCCTAGCCAATCATGCACTTTGTCTAGTAAAAAGCTTTTGGTAAAATGTTTGTTTATGCAGAAACTTATGTATGCTTGTTTAGAATATAAAATTGTTCTAAAATGATTTTGAGGATAAAATCTTTGGCAAATGGTTTGTTTTGAACCTACTGACCATAGGAAACAAATGGTGGTTTCAAAAATGTATTTGGTGAATCAAAAGAATAAACTTTGGATTTAAACCATTTCTAGTCAAATAAAAATATGGTTTGATTATTAAAAATGGTTTTGGAAGAAAACCTTTGAGAAATGTTTTGGAAATAAACTCTCTGACCCTAAACACAAGGTTATATGGTTTGAAAACATATTTTGTGAAACCTATAGAATTTTGCCTTAATAAAAGCATTTCTACACCACATAAAATAATGAGTTAGTCTAAAAATGGTTTATGAAGTGAAATCTTTTGCAAATGATTTTGTCACTTTATAAAATGATCATTAGGTGTTTTCAAATGTTTATGAACCATTAGAAACCACTTCTCCAAATAAAACAATCTTTAGCATGCTTCCATGCATTGTTTTGTTATTATTATTTTATGTGTTGAATTGCTTGAATGGTAGTTTGAAATGTTGTTTGCTTGATTGAATTGTAGTGACTTGAAGTGTGTGAACATTGCAAAGATCAAGGAGTGAACTGATACCCTCTACCAAAAAGGCAAGTGATGCTTCATACTTTTGTCCCATTATTTCCACTATGCATTAGTGATATTTCTAAGTAGGACTTGCATGGAATTTTGCTAAGTATAAACTATGCTATGGGAAAACCTAGTAGAAGAAACCTTAGTAGAAATTTCCTAAGTTAAGATCCCTATTACTATCATGCTTAGCTTAGCTTAGCTAGTAGAAAACAATGGTGGAATGTATATTCATACTATGGAAAAATTTCTAAGTCTGAGGACTTGTGTTTTGTTTAATAAAACAACTAAGTGAATGAATCACCTGGGTGGAATGGAAGGAATGGTTTATGTTGAGTGGTTACACAAGGCCAGGGGACTGGTGAACCTTGTGTATCTCACTTGTGGATGGCCACCCCGGAACAAAGAGATTTGAGATGTCAAATGTTGAGAAGCTTCAAGTGCAACCACATGGCATTATGGGCTCTGCCTGGATCATATAGGTTGCAAGAACTTAGCCAAATGGACAGTTGGTGGTAGGGGAATGATAGGTTGGAGCAACGTCCATTCTGGTCTAAGGGAAGGCTTCTGAAAGATCTTGTCTTGGTGAAACCAAGTCTTGTGGGGAAAGTGCACCACCTCTGCAGAGTGAAAAATCTAAGTACTTAGCCATGTCCCTGGCAAAGGACAATTTGAGCATCAAGACATGGAAGCTATCAAGAATCTCATCATCCAAATTTCTAAGTTAAAAACTTGTGGTTGAACAAGGGTTTAAGGTTCACCAATTTATATTGGTGGTTCCTTGGGTGATATTTTTGTCAAGCAAAAACTTAGTGTTTTTCAAATGATAAGGAAAATCTATTTTGAGCAAAGCAAGCCTAAGCTCCACTTAGCCAAATGCATATAGATGATAGACTCCACTATACTAATATAGTATCACTTGCCAATACAATTGAAATGTATTGACCTTTGTGGCTGTAACTTATTATGTTGCAGTTTTGTTTGATGTTAGAGAAGTTTATTGATTAGGATTACAAGTCTACAACCAACATGTCTGCCTGTGGCACTTTGAAGATGAAGGACCCCATGCTTATAGATATTCTGCTGCAATGTAATGTAATAGCCAAATGAGCTATGTAAGATGTAATAAATTATGTTATTCCTGGTTATAAAGTTGTATTATGACCTTTGTTCCTTGATATTACATCTTAACTGTGGATGCTAGCTATTGATCCAGGGACTAGCATTGTAAACACAGGGATCCTTTTTCCTTTATAAAGGAGGGATCTTACAGATGGTATCAGAGCATTGTGTTGCCTGTAGGATTTGTAACCCTAGGATTGGACAAAACCCCTTAGAAAAATAGGATTTGTATTTGTTCCAAAACTTATTTACAAACAATCTTGTAAACTCTTTCCTCAACCATTTTGGTTTTGATTCTACATCTCTTCTATTTCAAACTTGATGGACAAAGCCTACCCCATGGCCAAAGACTTCACCATGTGCAAAGGACTTCATCAACTCTAATGACTTCAACATCTTCAACTCTAATGACTTCAACATCTTCAACATTTTCACCAAGGACTACAAGTGAGACAAGAAATCTTGCTCAAGACTTGAAGACTAAGGAAACACAACTTGAGAATTATCATCACTTTTGAAGTTTTGTGACCAAGATTCAAGAAATTCTCCAAGGATACAAAGATCTTGTTCAAGAAGAATCAACCAAGAAGGATGGAAAGATCTCAAGTGAACCACATAGATGGACCACCATATTTAGTATAAGTCAAACCCACCAACTTATGTGGTGTAACAAAAATATTTTTGGTTGCCTAAAAATATGCTTGAAATTTGTTGTTTGAGTGAAATGTTTGTTTGTGATTGCTTGCACATTGCTTGTGTGAATTGTGATGTGTGTGATTAGAATTATTCCCTTAGAAATATTTTTCCTATTCTAATCCCAATCCAACCCAAACAGATGACTTCTCCAAGAGACTCCAACATCAAGGATGGTGACAACAACAACAACCAAGAGAACAACATGAGAGAACAACTACTAGCAAACCAAACCCAGTTGAGCCAAGTGACAACTCAGCTTTTAGCCAACAATAATGGATTAGATCCAGCCATACAAAGTGATGCAGCCCGTCCTACGGACGCACCTCCATCTACAACACCTAGCCCTCCAAGTGGACCAATGACTCGCGCCCGAGCTAAGCTCCTACAAGCCAAGGTTAACTCGCTCCTTTCCTTGTGTGATTTTGATACGCCCCTGGATGGCTTGCTACTTCATACGCATACACTATGCATCATTAGGTACGAAGAGAAGGACCCATGGGACGAAGGAACCGGAGCGTAAGCAACCAGTCGCTGCCAGACTCAACCGGTACTACCGGATAAGGCGACCGGTACTACCGGTACAAGCGGTACTACCGGACCCCACTACCGGACGCTCCAGGAAGAACCACTCCACGGCCCAGACGCCAGCGGTACTACCGGCCCAGGAACCGGTACTACCGGTGGCGATCTACCCCCTCCTACCTTCGCTTCTGGTGACTCCAGAGCTCTAGGCCGCCAGTGATACTCGCCCGGGCGGTACTACTGGTTACTACCGGCTCTGGTGCCGGTACTACTGACCGAACCTGAATACATCAGTTTGGGCCAGCCACATGCCCTCTTCCTAAATTTTACCTTTTCGTTCCGAAACTACCCCTGTGTATGTGGTTGGCCTATATATAGCCCCCACCCTTTATTGTAAATGGTAGACTTGGATAATAATAGATTAACGAAACCCTTTGAGGAACTTATATCTATTGGTCTCATGCTCCTACCAAGGAGCACCCTATTATCCACCCTCCTCTTGGATCTTGCCTAGTGCGTTCAAGTTGTACAAGGCCTTGGGTTCTCGGTTTCTCGCCCCCAAGTCGTCAAGATCTCACCAGCACCTCGTCCCCCGTTGTTAGCGTGGAGAGAGAGCTTCGCCCAACACCGATCCTAGGGATTATGTTGGACCGGTTGCCACCGGCGTGAGAGATCGGCGTGTATCGTGTTTTGTGTGCGTGAGTTCGTCGGGTTCTTCGTGTGCGTGTGTTCGTGGATTCCATCCCCTTTCCCCCTTCCACCGCTTTCCCCTCGATTCCCGCGGAGATTCGTGAAAGATCGGGCCACCCCAAGGGGTTACCCATAACATATTGGTATCAAGAGCACGGTTGATCACGAATTTCCCCCCAATTTTTCTTTGATCCCCCTTAAAATCGAAAATCCCACCAAAAAGAGCCCCAATTTGCCTTCGGATCAATCTTTGGATTTGGTGAGTTTTTCGTGGTTTTGGTCCATAGATCTGTTGCTTTTGGAGTCGACCTATAGCCCCTGTTGTTCCTAGCCCAGCCTTTCGGTCAGATCACCACGAATTTGAGGATTTTGTCAAGTTGATCTCGTTCCAGTTCCGTGCCTTGCGGTACTACCGGTTGTGCGAGCGGTACTACCGCAAATCACCGGTACTACCGGCCGCACAAGCGGTACTACCGCTCGCCGGTACTACCGGATATTGCCAGCGGTACTACCGCCCGCCTCTGACCGTGTCTCTTTGCTCCTTTGACGCCTCAACTTCGTTTACTGACTTTTCCACTTCACTTGTTCGTGTATCGCGTGTTTGTCGCCATTTTCATAACAGCTTCCGCATCAAAGTCACCACGCGCTCAACGACACCGCGACACTCGAACATCTTCCCCCACCAACGGGTGCAAGTCGTCAACAATACCAAAGGTATAACTTGCGCCACTTTGACAGCCCCATATCTTCCTTGTGTGTATCTATCCTATGAGAGCAACTCATTTTGTGTTAGTCTAAGCATTGTGCACTTGCCTTTGGAAAGTCAGAGTGTGAGGCCAAATACAAAAGTTAACATAGTAGCATAGAAAGGGAGAAAAAGAGAAAGAATCAGAAAAAAAGAACAAAAGAAAAATAGAAAAAGATACATAGTCTCCCAATACAAAGAGAATACCAAGCTTGTACGCCAACAAGAGAGAGGAAAAGAGCGCACCAAGGCAAGTGCACAAATCTATTGCTTATCCTCTTTTGGCAAACGAGTTGTGGTCTCTCCTTGAGTTGGCACGACAACCGAGCATAGTCTTCGTTTGGACCTTTTGTGCTCATTTTCATAGTCGTGCTAACCACGTTGTCTCCACGTGTGCGTTTTTCCGTGTTTTTGTAGATCGTATCCTTTTGCTTTTGATCTTTGGTTCTTTACCACTTAGAGCAATAACCTTTTGCTTGGATCGTTTCGTTTGGTTTTCCACAATCCTAACCTTCCACCAAAAGCTTTTGAGAGGTGTAGCATATTTGTGTGTGAGTTTCTTTGCCATTTCACTTTGCACGCTCTTCGCTCATTTGTGTGGCAATTGGTTTGATATAATCTCCAAGGTGAGGTAAAAGGCTAACTCTACGCACCCTTATTCTCCATATACAACCCTTGTCGGCTTTGCATCATGGACAGGAATGGCGAGCCGTCCCAACCACCACCACCTCCGGAGGACGACACACAATTCATGACAAGATGGGACCATTGGAAGGTCCGAGGAGAATTCAACTACCGTTGTGAAGCTCTTGAGCGGCGCCAAGATGAACAATTTAGCGAGGCCCGTGTGGAATTCAAGAACATCGACAACCGCTTCGAAGAAGTCCGTGGCCAAATGCATGCCATGCAACACAACCTCGGTCATCAAAATGAAGCTCTTGGTCGTGCACTCGCCTCAACGGATGAGAAGCTTCAACGCTTCATTGATGGACTAGGAAGGCCACGCGCGCGCGACTCAAGCTCATCTCGGCACTCCTCAAGTGAATCAAGTGCACCTCGCCGTCACACTTCAAGGCACCGGGATGGACCCGTTCTTCAATCCATAAGCTCTTCTCAAGCGGTACCATCTCCGCGACACGCCGCAACGTCAAGCTATGATGGTGACCTCTCCGCAAGACCTCCACGACGTGAAGCGAACCGGCCACAACCAAGGGCACTTGTGATTCAACAAGAGCAACCTCACATGGACCACCAAGCCCATCGCCGTCGACATGTTCTTTCCACAACAAGTGAAGCATCCGAAGAGGACGAACAAGATCACCGTCGACGTGAAGCACTCGAAGATCCACCACGGCGTCATCGCCGACATGAATGTCAACGTTGACATCATGATCATCATGACGAGCCTCCTCCACACCAAGAAGAGCGAGAGCAGCCCATTGCGCATGCGGCTCGACGTCCTCCTCGCCACATGGCGCAAGACAATGCTCCTCGGCATCAACCGCGACAAGAACAAGAGCAAACTCCCCAAGCTCGTCATGAGGATGCACAACCTCCTCCTCGTCCTCAACCGCGCCAATAACACGAGCAAGCTCCCCAAGCTCGTCGTCAAAACCAAGTTCCACCACCAAACGCGGCACCTCAACAACCGCAAGAGCAACGCAACCATCACCAAGCAAGACATGAGAGCTCGGATGATGATGATGACCGCCCAAATCATGGCAACCGCCGCAACCGGAATGATGGAGAAGAAACTTTCGGCAAGCTCAAATTCACCATGCCAAAGTTCACCGGTTCCAATGAACCCGAGGAATATCTCTCGTGGGAACTCAAGGTCGACAAGATCTTCCGCATGCACAGCTATAGCAATGAGAAGATGATGGCCATGGCATCCCTCGAGTTTGATGAGTATGCCAACCTTTGGTGGGAACAAGTCCAACTCGCTCGAGAAGCAAAAGAAGAGCCTCCAATCTCAACTTGGCAAGATATGAAGGCTCATATGAGATCCCGCTTTGTTCCTTCGCACTACACGCGTGACCTCTTCAACAAGCTTCAAACGCTTAGTCAAGGAACAAAGACCGTGGAAGAGTACTTCAAGCAAATGGAGATCAACATGATCCGTGCCAACATTGAAGAGCGGGATGAACAAACAATGGCACGCTTCCTCAATGGCTTGAACCATCCAATCAAGCGCATCACCGAGTTCCAAAAGTACAACAACATGGTTGAGCTTGTGCACATCGCATCCAAGGCCGAGCGTCAAGTGCAAGAGGACATCAAGTACAACAAGCCAAAGACGTACTTCACCTACAAGCAAGCACCAACCACTACTCCAACAACACCAAGTGGAAGCTCCTCGAGTACCAACAAGCTTCCCTTCAAGCCAACACTCCCTCAAGGAAAACAGCCCCCAAGTGGCAAATACACAAGGGAGGATCAACCATTCAATGGTGAGTGCTACAAGTGTGGAGGCAAAGGACACAAATCGAATGCATGTGGAAACAAGAAAGTTTTGTTCATCCATGACAACGGCGATGAAGAATACTTGAGTGAAGAAGAATTTGATGCAAGGGTCAAGGAAGCCATGGCAAGGCAACATTTGGAAGAGGACCAAGAACTTCTTGTGTGTGAGCATGATGCAAGTCCATCGCTTGTGGTCACAAGGGTCTTAACTACACAAGCCAATGAGAATGAAGACCAACGCTCGAACATCTTCCAAACTCGTGCCGGCATCAATGGGAAGTCCATCAAAGTTGTCATCGATGGAGGGAGTTGCCACAATCTTGCAAGCACGGACTTGTGTGAGAAACTCAACCTCACCTCCATCCGCCTAAACACCCTACCATATACAATGGCTAAGTGACCATGGATCCGTCAAGATCAAGCACACCGTCTCGGTAACGTTCTCAATTGGACCCTACAAGGACACGGTGGAATGTGACGTGGTCCCAATGACGGTTTGCCATATGTTGCTTGGAAGGCCGTGGCAATATGACAAGCGTGCTTTGCATGATGGTCAAACACTTATACCTTCAAATGGCTTGATAAAACTTGTGTGTTGCAACCAATGACTCCTAGCCAAATAATTGCGGACAATGCAAAGGCTTTAGCGAGGGCGCAATACACAAAAACACCTTGTGAGAAGAGTGGTGAGCGAGAGAACCACATCATAGTGAGTGAGTGCCACAAGCCAAACTCGAGTGGAAAAACTAAGAGTGTTCTTCTTGCCACCAAAAGTGAGATGAGTGAAGTGCGGAACAACCCATCCATCTTGCACTATGTCCTTGTATGCAATGGACTAGCGCAAGGAACTAACGACTTGACAAATGTTCCTCCTTCTTTGATGGCTATTTTGCAGGAATTCCAAGATGTATTTCCCGAAGAGCTTCCTCATGGCCTTCCTCCTCTTCGTGGAATCGAGCACCGCATCGACCTCATACCCGGCGCCCCACTCCCAAACCGCGCCGCGTATCGCACGAACCCGGAAGAGACGAAGGAGATAGAACGTCAAATCAACCAACTCGTCTCCAAAGGTTTGATCCAAGTAAGCACTAGCCCAAGCGCGGTCCCCGTGATTCTAGTTCCAAAAACGGATGATACGTTGCGGTTATGCATGGACTGCCGTCCAATCAATGCTATCACCGTGCGTTATCGACATCCTATACCGCGTCTTGATGACATGCTTGATGAGTTATGTGGAGCCACTATATTTTCGAAAATTGATCTTCGTAGTGGTTACCATCAAATTCGCATGGCTGAAGGTGATGAGTGGAAAACCGCCTTCAAGACCAAGCTTGGTCTCCATGAATGGTTGGTTATGCCTTTTGGCTTATCAAATGCCCCATCTACCTTCATGCGCGTCATGAACCACATCTTGAGATCTCTCATTGGGAAGAGTGTAGTTGTTTACTTTGATGACATCCTTGTCTATAGCAAGTCACTAGAGGAGCATGTTACTCATGTTAAGGAGGTCCTTCAAATCCTTCGTCATGAAAAGCTTTATGCTAATCTCCCAAAGTGCACTTTTGCAAAAGACAAGCTGATTTTCCTTGGTTTTGTTGTGTCTTCTAATGGCATTGAAGTTGATGTCTCAAAAGTTAAGGACATACGAGATTGGCCCATACCGACCAATGTTAGTGAACTTCGTAGTTTTCATGGGTTGGCTGGCTTTTACCGTCGCTTTGTGAAAGACTTTTCTACCATTGCTTGCCCCCTCAACGAATTGACCAAGAAAAATGTCACATTCGTTTGGGGAAAAGCACAACAAAAGGCTTTTGATGAGCTCAAAACGAGGCTCACCGAAGCACCGCTTCTTGCATTACCAGATTTCACAAAAACCTTTGAGATTGAATGTGACGCTAGTGGTATTGGCATTGGTGGCGTCCTTATGCAAAATGGGCGTCCTATTGCTTACCATAGTGAGAAACTTGATGGCGCACGCCTAAACTATCCCATTTATGACAAAGAACTTTTTGCCTTGGTTCGAGTTCTTCAAGTGTGGCAACACTATCTGATGGAGGGGTTAACCTCTTGGGTGCCCGATCTTCACGGATCTCGTGGTCAAATCGATGGGAAAGCGAGGGGAAAGGGAGAAGGTAGCGGAAGCGAACACACACCTCGCGAAGAACACGATGAACACACGCAAAACTCACACGATACAAGGCCGATTGCTCCCGAACGGCGGCCACCGGTCCGATAGAATCCTCGCAAGGAAAGATCGGTCAACGTGCTCCCTCAAATCCACATCGGAGAGGGAAGAACACCTTGGGGAGGGTCTTGACAACTTGGAGACGAGAGACCGAACTCCAAGGCCTTGTTCAACGATGGATGCGTGATGCAAAGTCCAATCGAGGTTGGTGACGATAGTCGGTCCCCTTGGGTAAGGGGATGAAGCAAAACTAGAGATTCCACAATGGGGGTTGTCTTTAGTCTATCATCTATGCCTAAGGGATACATGAGGGGTGGGGGCTCTATTTATAGGCCAGCCACTAAACAAGGGTAGTTTGGGGATAAACTAGGCGAATAGGTAAGTAAAGGGGAATACATGGGTTGTGGCCCAACTGGTCTTGTGTGAGCCTTGACATGACCGGTAGTACCGGACTTAGGACCGGTAGTACCGGTCATCACCGGTAGTACCGCTCTAGCACCGGTAGTACCGCTTGCGGTCTTGGAGCATCCGTTGGAGCCGTCAGTAGCGAGCGGTAGAAGGGGCGGTAGTACCGCTGACCGGTAGTACCGGTTCCGACAACCGGTAGTACCGCTTGGACCTGGCAGCTGCCGACATGTCTTCTTCCGTCTCCTCTTCCAAGCCTCCATCTTGTCGGGCTTGATGTTCCGGGCTTCCTCCCTTGCCTCCGTACTTCTCAATGTGAACCTATCATGCATATGTGACGGAGTATGAAGTAGCATACCATTCAATAGGGTAGGAAGGGGGCTCGCATAGAGGAACGGAGTCACCTTTGGAGTCCATGACGACTTGGCGTAAGTTGGAGACCAAGATGTGCTAACGACCGTAGGTCGGGCTACATCATCTCCCCCCCTTCAAAAAGAGTCGTCCTCGACTCTACATGTTCATCACAAAGTAGAAGCGGTCGAGAGACCTTCTTGATCCTGGGGTTCATCATATAGTCGTCCTCGGGAAGATTGACTTGACAACACTTCAATGTTCCTTCACCTTCTATGAAGCCTACAAAGCTCACGACAAAAGCGAAGCAACACTCAAAGCGTAGCCAATTCATGAACATTATAGCATGAGTCCTCAAGTAGAAGGAAGTCACCTTAGCTTGTAGAGATAGCTCGATGAAGGGTAGCCATAGGTAACTCTCTTCGGTTCTTCTTGTCAACACGTAATTGGTAGAAATTGACGTGTATGCACTTGTACCTACACACAACAAAGACCAAGCAAAATATTATCGTGCGTGATAGAGGAGCATGTCAAATGTGGCATGTCCATTCTTGTTCACAACACTATTAGTACAAAGCATGTATAGCAAATGGAATGCATATGCAAGGTCAAAGTGCATGGAAATTGTTTGAACATCATCCAAATGTGGGAACTCAAAAACTCCATAACATGTTTTAGTGTGGCACTCAAGGCAATTGACTAGAATTTTGATCAATGTCCTTGATGCGAGTATAGGAGAATTCGGCAAAAACACGCAAGGAAGAATGTCCAAAGCAACATCATTATGTGTGCAAACCAACCATTGGAAAGAGAAATTGCTCGACATGTTGGGTGTCACACACAAATCATCGAAAGCGAATATCATGGGAATATGAGTATCCCAAGCGGAAGAAAAAATAACACGTTTGCAAACAAACCAAATGAAAGAGCAAGTGGTCCTTATGTTTGTTGCAACAACAAGACGAGATTCTTGGAAGCTCTCATGACAATACATGTTCTTAATGGAATTGTGGTTGCACACAAAACATCGGAAAGGTAAATTGTTCAACATTTTTGTTGCAACACACAAAGCATCATTATCTAAAAGCGAAGAAACATGAATGTCACAAGGAAAGATAATACCATTAACATGCTTGCAATCAAACCATAGGAAAGAGCAATTTGCCAACATGAAAGATGCAAAGCATGCAAAAGGTATCAGAGCTGGGTTCGATCTTGAACTCACTTGTGGGATGCTTTCAAGAGCTCTTTTTGTCAACTCGTGCTCAACCGAGGTTGACATGATAATGCGGGTACCTACACACATCATACACAAAAGGAAGAATGTGTGTGCATGGTAGAGATACACATCATCCATCATGACGTATCTCTTCTTGTGCACATCACCATTAATGTCAATCAAGTATGAAATAGATGCATGGTGAGTATGCAAGTGGGGAACATGCTTATCATGGCAATCATCAAAATCTCCAAAAATTGAGAAAGCTATGGGGGCCATCTCATTAGAACGCATATGATCAATATTGTTGCAAGCAAAACAAGTGAAATAGCAAGCATTCATCTTATCGCAAGCAACGGGAGAAATTGAATGACTAGCATGACAAGGCAAGTCCAAAGCAATTGGAGGATACACACAAGATGCATAGCATGGCATGTTTATGGCAATGATATTGCAATCAAACAATTCCACATGATCAATATTATGCAAAGGCAAATCATCACATGGGAAAGTGGATGAAGCATATGTAATGTCACAAGTATCATCCATAGCATGCATATCCTCACAATTCATCATGTCCACTAGTGGGATCATGGCATCATCAACACCCTTATTATTACCTTGGTCATACCTCTCATATGAAGTGGGTGTTGTGGAAGTAGTGGCCTCCTTGTGGACGACTTCGTTTTCTTGATGTAGCCATGGCATAACATCATCTTCATGCACCATGTACATCTTCTCCAATTGAGGCATCCTTGCTTCATAGCTTGGAGCGTCTTCATCCATGGAACCTAGCACAACACAAGAGAACACACTAGAGGTAGAGGGTAAGTTGTTAGAATTCGAAATGGTCTCACTTGACCTATCAACTACCACTCTCAACTCACTAGGAGTATCGCTCATGCCCTCCAAGTGGAAGCACTCAATCTCACATAAGGTGGAGTCACTCATCTCACTCTTGTTCTCACTCAAGTGGGCTAAGTGGCTCTCATACTCACATGGGATTGGTACCACATCATCACTCAAGCATATGGGGGTAGGCTCGGTTTCCTCAACTCCTTGCGCCTCCTTTGGTGAAGGGAAAATCCCATGCTCACCATTCTTGACCTTGTCGCCTCCAAGGTTGGATGCCATAAGATGGGCATCATCGCTCTCCTCCATGGTCGAAGGGAAAATCCCATGCTCGACCGTCTCGTGGCCATCGCGTAGTAGTGGTGGAGGTAGGCTCATGCTATCCAACTTGGCAAAGTAGAGGTCTACATTTTCCTCGTTGGCGAGGTTGTGGAAGTCAAGCATAGGCATTGAAGCTTGATGGCGTGGAGGAAGGCTTGCTCTTGGTGCCATTGTGGTGGTGGCACGAGTAGTAGAAGGTGCCCTATGATGGTGTCGACGGAGGTCATTGGCGTGCCTTGCCGATGGTTGATGTAGGTGGCGCACTTGGTCGTCCACATGACACTCGCGATGATGATCATTTGCCTTGGCACTCTTCTTGTTCTTGTGGTGCCTTCTTGAGATTGCTTGAGCATTATGGTTGGTGCTCATCATGAATTCTTCGTCTTTATGGCGAAGATGCCTTTGACGATGTCTTGTATCCTCTTTATGGTGGCGATGCTCATGAGAGGATGTTTGTCGATGAAGAGTCTTGTTTCTTGGCGCCTCTTGATGCATATGATGTTTGGACGCCACTCTTGTTTGGATAGGAGTTGGAGCTTGGCGCCTTGGCGGTGATGAAGCTTGGCGCCTTGGAGATGGTAGAGCTTGACGCCTTGGAGGTGATGGAGCTTGGTGCCTTGGAGATGGTGGCACTTGACGCCATATAGGTGGTGGCACATGTCGCCTTGGAGGTGGATCATCGAAGTAGGTGGTGCCCTTTGGTGTGGCACGCTTGGCCTTGAAGGTCATGGAATCTTGATGATGCGCCACATGCAACTTACACCTCAAAACCCAAAACCAAAACCAAAGATCAAAAGCAAAAGGATACGATCTACAAAAACACGGAAAACACACACGTGGAGAAAAACGGGGTTAGCACGACTATGAAAATGAGCACAAAACGTCCTAACGAAGACTATGCTCGGTTGTCGTGCCAACACAAGGAGAGACCACAACTCGTTTGCCAAAAGAGGATAAGCAATAGATTTGTGCACTTGCCTCGGTGCGCTCTTTCTTCTCTCTTTCTTGGCTTACAAGCTTGGTATTCTCTTTGTATTGGGAGACTATGTATCTTTTTCTATTTTTCTTTTGTTCTTTTTTTTTTGATTCTTTCTCTTTTTCTCCCTTGCTATGCTACTATGTTAGCTTTTGTATTTGGCCTCACACTCTCACTTTCCGAAGGCAAGTGCACAATGCTTAGACAAACACAAAATGAGTTGCTCTCATAGGATAGATACACACAAAGGAAGATATGGGGCTGTCAAAATGGTGCAAGTTATACCTTTGGTATTGTTGACGACTTGCAACCGTTGGTGGGGGGAATGTTCGAGTGTCACGGTGTCAATGAGCGCGTGGAGACCTTGATGCGGAAGCTGTTGTGAAAATGGCGACAAACACGCGAAACACGAACAAGTGAAGTGGAAAAAGTCAGCAAACGAAATTGAGGCGTCAAAGGGCAAAAAACACGGTCAGAGGCGAGCGGTAGTACCGCTGGCAACAACCGGTAGTACCGGCGAGCGGTAGTAACTACCGCTTGTACGAACGGTAGTACCGGTGACTTGCGGAAGTACCGCTGGTACGGCCGGTAGTACCGCCAGTTGCGGGACAGGACGAACTCCACTTGACAAAAATCCTCAAATTCGTGGAGATCTGACCGAAAGGTTGGGCTAGGAACAACAGGGGCTATAGATCGACTCCAAAAGCAACAGATCTATGGACCAAAACCACGAAAAACTCACCAAATCCAAAGATCGATCCGAAGGCAAATTGGGGCTCTTTTTGGTGGGATTTTCGATTTTAAGGGGGATCAAAGAAAAATTGGGGAAAATTCGTGATCAACCGTGCTCTTGATACCAATATGTTATGGGGTAACCCTTGGGTTGGCCCGATCTTTCACGAATTCCACGAGAAACGAGGGGAAAAGCGGTGGTCGGGGGAGGAAGGGATGAAAACCACGAACACACGCACACAAAACACGATACACGCCGATCTCTCACGCCGGTGGCAACCGTCCAACATAATCCTAGGATCGGTGTTGGTAAGCTTCGCTCTCCACGCCAACAACGGGGGACGAGGTGCTTGGTGAGATCTTGACGACTTGGGGGCGGGAAACCGAGAACCCAAGGCCTTGTACAACTTGAACGCACTAGGCAAAATCCAAGAGGGGGGTGGATAATCCGGTGCTCCTTGGTAGGAGCATGAGACCAATAGACATAAGTTCCTCAAAGGGTTTCCTTAATATCTATTATTATCCAAGTCTAGGGTTTACAATAGAGGGTGGGGGCTATATATAGTCCAGCCACAAAACAGGGGTAGTTTCGGAACGAAAAGGTAAATTATAGGAAGGGTTACAAGGCACAGGCGAACTCAGGCGTTCAGGTTGATCGGGCCGGTAGTGTCCGGTCAACCCAGTAACCGGTCGCAACCGATAATACCGCTCGAGGTGTAGTACTGGCCGAACTGGAGCTCCCGTCGGAGTTACTGTGTCGGCTAGGAGGCGGTAGTACCGCTGACCAGTTCTTTGGGCGATAGTACCTTTGGCGTCTGAGGCGTGGAGGTTCTTCTGGGCGTCCGGTAGCTAGGACCGGTACTACCGTAGTACCTCTCTAGGAAGAACCTCTCCACGCCCCAGACGCCAGCGGTACTACCGGCCCAGCAACCGGTACTACCGGACAGCGACACACACGAATCAATGCTCACAACGCAAGATAAAACAAGGCCACAACTCACTCGAGTCCGGTTGGGTGGTCGTTTTGTAGATTCCGAGTTGCTTTGGGTCGAAGGGGGAAATCAAGGGATTAGGCCATGGGAACGCAAGGGAAGGTAGATCAACAAGTTTAGCAAGTAATCCACGGATCAAAACCTACCAAAACTCACTCAAATCACAGATCGATCCAAAACACGAATTGGGGCTGTTTTTGGTGAAATTTTCGAATTTATGGGGAAAAGACCAGATCGAAGAGAAATCCGTGGCAACCAAAAGCTGCTGATACCAGATGATGGAGGGGTTAACCTCTTGGGTGCCCGATCTTCACGGATCTCGTGGTCAAATCGATGGGAAAGCAAGGGGAAAGGGAGAAGGTAGCGGAAGCGAACACACACCTCGCGAAGAACACGATGAACACACGCAAAACTCACACGATACAAGGCCGATTGCTCCCGAACGGCGGCCACCGGTCCGATAGAATCCTCGCAAGGAAAGATCGGTCAACGTGCTCCCTCAAATCCACATCGGAGAGGGAAGAACACCTTGGGGAGGGTCTTGACAACTTGGAGACGAGACACCGAACTCCAAGGCCTTGTTCAACGATGGATGCGTGATGCAAAGTCCAATCGAGGTTGGTGACGATAGTCGGCCCCCTTGGGTAAGGGGATGAGGCAAAACTAGAGATTCCACAATGGGGGTTGTCTTTAGTCTATCATCTATGCCTAAGGGATACATGAGGGGTGGGGGCTCTATTTATAGGCCAGCCACTAAACAAGGGTAGTTTGGGGATAAACTAGGCGAATAGGTAAGTAAAGGGGGAATACATGGGCTGTGGCCCAACAGGTGCTGTATGAGCGACATGACCGGTAGTACCGGACTAAGGACCGGTAGTACCGGTCATCACCGGTAGTACCGCTTGCGGTCTTGGAGCATCCGTTGGAGCCGTCAGTAGCGAGCGGTAGAAGGGGCGGTAGTACCGCTGACCGGTAGTACCGGTTCCGACAACCGGCTTGGAACTGCCGACATGTCTTCTTCCGTCGTCTCTTCCAAGCCTCCGTCTTGTCGGGCTTGATGTTAAGACTTCCTCCCTTGCCTCCGTACTTGTCAATGTGAACCTATCATGCATATGTGACGGAGTATGAAGTAGCATACCATTCAATAGGGTAGGAAGGGGGCTCGCATAGAGGAACGGATTCACCTTTGGAGTCCATGACGACTTGGCGTAAGTTGGAGACCAAGATGTGGTAACGACCGTAGGTCAGGCTACATCACTATCTTTGGCCCAAAGAATTTATCATCCATTCCGACCATGAGTCGTTGAAGTATCTAAAGGGCCAAGCCAATTTGAGTAAAAGGCACGCAAAATGGGTTGAGTTCATGGAGTCTTTTCCTTACATTGTCAAATACAAGAAGGGCAAAGAAAATGTGGTAGCGGACGCCTTGTCTCGCAAAAACACAAGCCTTCTTACACGACTCGAAGTAAATGTCTTGGGTCTTGATGACATCAAATCTTTGTACGCGTCCAACCCTTTCTTTGGACCAATTTTTGCAAAATGTTCAATAGACAAAGGGATTGATGATTTCTATTTGCATAAGGGTTTTCTTTTCAAACAAAACATGCTTTGCATTCCTGTTATGGGGTAACCCCGGGGTTGGCCCAATCTTTCACGAATTCCACGAGGAACGAGGGGGAAAGCGGTGGTCGGAGGATGAAATCGAGGGAGGAGATGAAAACCACGAACACACGCAAACCAAAACACGATACACGCCTATCCCTCACATCGGTGGCAACCGGTCCAACATAATCCCTAGGATCGGTGTTGGGCGAAGCTCGCTCTCCACGCCAACAACGGGGGATGAGGTGCTTGGTGAGATCTTGACGACTTGGGGGCGAGAAACCGAGAACCCAAGGCCTTGTACAACTTGAACGCACTAGGCAAGATCCAAGAGGAGGGTGGACAATAGGTGCTCCTTATCAAGGAGCATGAGACCAATAGATTAAAAGATCCACAAGGGGTGTCTTAATCTATCATTATCCAAGTCTAGGGTTTACATATGAGGGGTGGGGCTATATATAGGCCAACCACATAAACAGGGGTAGTTCTGGAATAAAACTGGAAGTTTGGGCGAAATTGGGGGTTACATGGGCCAGGCCCAAAAGGCTTTAACATGCCTGGCGTCGGTCGGTCCGGAGACTCCGGTCTGGGGTCCGGAGACTCCGGTCTGGGCCGACTCCGGTCAATCTCCGGACCCGTCTCCGGAGGGGGTATCAGACTGTCCTGGGCTTGAGTCTCCGGCCTGGACCGGAGGAAGGTCCGGAGACTCCGGTGTAGGGGACCGGAGACTCCGGTCTACACCGGAGACTCCGGTGTGCAGAGCTCCAGCAGCTTCTTCTCCTGGTCCTGCTTCCTTGGTGGCTTGGTGTGGTGCTGCTACTTCATATCTGAGGATACACAACGTAGATGCATGAAGTAGCAAGCCATCCAAAGGTAGGCCAAAATCACATGAGGAAAGGAGCGAGTTAACCTTGGCTTGTAGGAGCTTGGCACGGGCGCGAGTCATTGGTCCACTTGGGGGACTAGGTGTTGTAGATGGAGGTGCGTCCGTAGGACGGGCTGCATCAGCTCCCCCCTTGGGAGAGAGTCGTCCTCGACTCTTCAACCTTCTCAACTTCATCTTCGCCATGGTAGGGTGATAGGTCCTTGACATTGAATGTCGGGCTCACAAGATACTTGGATGTTGGGATATCTATGATGTAGGCGTTGTTGTTGATCCTCTTTAGCACTTTGAACGGTCCATCACCTCTTGGCTTTAGTTTGGAGTCGCGTTCCTTGGGGAATCGGTCTTTACTCAAGTGTATCCAGACAAGGTCGCCTTCTTCGAAGATCATCTCTTTCTTGTTCTTGTGTAGCCTTGATGCTTGGCGAAGGACTTGTTTCTCGATCATAGCTCTTGTGTCTTCATGGAGTTTCTTCATTGTTTGGGCACGCTTGACCACGTCCATATTAGCACGTTCATGAAGAGGTAGAGGAAGGATATCGAGCGCGGTGAGGGGCTCGAAGCCATAAACGATCATGAACGGGCTCCTCATGGTGGTGGAGTGCTTGGCGCGGTTGTAGGCGAACTCGGCATGTGGAATACATTCCTCCCAGTCTTTAAGGTTCTTCTTTATCAACACCCGGAGGAGTGTGCCAAGACTTCGATTGACGACCTCGGTTTGTCCATCGGTTTGAGATCTGGTAGACGAGAAGAGGAGCTTGATGCCGAGCTTGGCCATGAGAGTCTTCCAGAAGTAGCTCATGAATTTTACGTCGCGGTCGGAGACGATTGTTCTTGGTACACCGTGTAGCCTAATTATTTCCCTGAAAAACAAATTTGCTACATGTGAAGCATCATCGGTCTTATGGCACGGGATGAAATGTGCCATTTTTGAAAAGCGATCCACTACTACAAATATAGAATCATGACCATGTTTAGATCTAGGCAAGCCTAACACAAAGTCCATGCTAATGTCCGACCAAGGTGCATGAGGAATAGGCAATGGCATATAAAGACCAAAGGGGTTGGACTTAGACTTAGCTTGGATACATGTAGTGCATCGTTGGACCTGGCGCTCCACGTCGCGCTTCATCTTTGGCCAAAAGTAGTGAGTGGAGAGCATGTCATAAGTCTTGTCACGGCCAAAGTGACCCATAAGGCCTCCACCATGGGACTCTTGAAGAAGCAAAAGTTGGAGAGACGATTTTGGAATGCAAAGTTTGTTTTGTTTGAAAAGAAAACCCTTATGCAAATAGAAATCATCAATCCCTTTGTCTATTGAACATGTTGCAAAAATTGGTCCAAAGAAAGGGTGGACGCATAAAGATTTGATGTCATCAAGACCCAAGACATTTACTTGATTCGTGTAAGAAGGCTTGTGTTTTTCTTGACAAGGCGTCTGCTACAACATTTTCTTTGCCCTTCTTGTATTTGACAATGTAAGGAAACGACTCCATGAACTCAACCCATTTTGCGTGCCTTTTACTCAAGTTGGCTTGGCCCTTAAGATACTTCAACGACTCATGGTCGGAATGGATGATAAATTCTTTGGGCCAAAGATAGTGTTGCCATACTTGAAGGACTCGAACCAAGGCAAAAAGTTCTTTGTCATAAATGGGATAGTTGAGGCGTGCGCCATCAAGTTTCTCACTATGGTAAGCAATAGGACGCCCATTTTGCATAAGGACGCCACCAATGCCAATACCACTAGCGTCACATTCAATCTCAAAGGTTTTCGTGAAATCCGGTAATGCAAGAAGTGGTGCTTCGGTGAGCCTCTTTTTGAGCTCATCAAAAGCCTTTTGTTGTGCTTTTCCCCAAACGAACGTGACATTTTTCTTGGTCAATTCGTTGAGGGGGCAAGCAATGGTAGAAAAGTCTTTCACAAAGCGACGGTAAAATCCAGCCAACCCATGAAAACTTCGAAGTTCACTAACATTTGTAGGTATGGGCCAATCTCGTATGTCCTTGACTTTTGAGACATCAACTTCAATGCCATTGGAATACACAACAAAATCAAGGAAAATCAGCTTGTCTTTTGCAAAAGTGCACTTTGGGAGATTAGCATTTAGCTTTTCATGACGGAGGATTTGAAGGACCTCCTTAACATGAGTAACATGCTCCTCTAGTGACTTGCTATAGACAAGGATGTCATCAAAGTAAACAACTACACTCTTCCCAATGAGAGATCGCAAAATATGGTTCATGAGATGCATGAAGGTCGATGGGGCATTAGATAAGCCAAAAGGCATAACCAACCATTCATAGAGACCAAGCTTGGTCTTGAAGGCGGTTTTCCACTCATCACCTTCGGCCATGCGAATTTGATGGTAACCACTACGAAGATCAATTTTCGAAAATATAGTGGCTCCACATAATTCATCAAGCATGTCATCAAGACGCGGTATAGGATGTCGATAACGCACGGTGATAGCATTGATTGGACGGCAGTCCATGCATAACCGCAACGTATCATCCGTTTTTGGGACTAGAATCACGGGAACCGCGCTTGGACTAGTGCTTACTTGGATCAAACCTTTGGAGACGAGTTGGTTGATTTGTCGTTCTATCTCCTTCGTCTCTTCCGGGTTCGTGCGATACGCGGCGCTGTTTGGGAGTGGGGCGCCGGGTATGAGGTCGATGCGGTGCTCGATTCCACGAAGAGGAGGTAGTCCATGAGGAAGCTCTTCGGGAAATACATCTTGGAATTCCTGCAAAACAGCCATCAAAGAAGGAGGAACATTTGTCAAGTCATTAGTTCCTTGCGCTAGTCCCTTGCATACAAGGACATAGTGCAAAATGGATGGGTTGTGGCAAGAAGAACACTCTTAGTTTTTCCACTCGAGTTTGGCTTGTGGCACTCACTCGCTATAGTGTGGTTCTCTCGCTCACCACTCTTCTCACAAGATGGTTTTGTGTATTGCGCCCTCGCTAAAGCCTTTGCATTGTCCGCAATTATTTGGCTAGGAGTCATTGGTTGCAACACACAAGTTTTGTCAAGCCATTTGAAGGTGAAAGTGTTTGAGTGACCATCATGCAAAGCACGCTTGTCGTATTGCCACGGCCTTCCGAGCAACATATGGCAAACCGTCATTGGGACCACGTCACATTCCACCGTGTCCTTATAGGGCCCAATTGAGAACGTTACGAGGGCTGTGCTTGATCTTGACGGATCCTTGGTCACTTAGCCATTGGATATGGTAGGGGTGTTTATGCGGATGGAGGGTGAGGTTGAGTTTCTCAGACAATTCCGTGCTTGCAAGATTGTGGCAACTTCCTCCATCGATGACAACTTTGATGGACCTCCCATTGATACCGGCACGAGTTTGGAAGATGTTTGATCGTTGGTCTTCATTCTCATTGGCTTGAGTAGTTAAGACCCTTGTGACCACAAGCGATGGACTTGCGTCATGCTCACACATGAGTAGCTCTTGGTCCTCTTCCAAATGTTGCCTTGCCATGGCTTCCTTGACCCTTGCATCAAACTCTTCTTCACTCAAGTATTCTTCATCGCCGTTGTCATGGATGAACAAAACTTTCTTGTTCCCACATGCGGCTGACTTGTGTCCTTTGCCTCCACACTTGTAGCACTCACCATTGAATGGTTGTTCATCTCTTGTGTACTTGCCACTTGGGGCAGTTTTCCTTGAGGAAGGGTTGGCTTGAATGGAAGCTTGGTGGTATTTGAGGAGCTGCCACTTGGTGTTGTCGAAGTAGAGGTTGGAGCTTGCTTGTATGTGAAGTATGTCTTTGGCTTGTTGAACTTGATGTCCTCTTGCACTTGACGTTCGGCCTTTGATGCAATGTGCACAAGCTCAACCATGTTGTTGTACCTTTGGAACTCGGTGATGCGCTTGATAGGATGGTTCAAGCCATTGAGGAAACGTGCCATTGTTTGTTCATCACGCTCTTCAATGTTGGCACGGATCATGTTGAGCTCCATTTGCTTGAAGTACTCTTCCACGGTCTTTGTTCCTTGACTAAGCGTTTGAAGCTTGTTGAAGAGGTCACGCGTGTAGTGTGAAGGAACAAAGCGGGATCTCATATGAGCCTTCATATCTTGCCAAGTTGAGATTGGAGGCTCTTCTTTTGATTCACGAGCGAGTTGGACTTGTTCCCACCAAAGGTTGGCATATTCATCAAACTCGACGGATGCCATGGCCATCATCTTCTCATTGCTAAAGTTGTGCATGCGGAAGATCTTGTCAACCTTGAGTTCCCATGAGAGGTATTCTTCGGGATCATAGGAACCGGTGAAATTGGGCATGGTGAACTTGAGCTTGCCGAAAGTTTCTTCCTCATTGCGGTTCCGGTTGCGACGGTTGCCATGACTTTGGCGGCCATCGTCATCATCCGAGCTCTCATGTCTTGCTTGTTGATGGTGGCGTTGCTCTTGCGGTTGTTGAGGTGCCGCGTTTGGTGGTGGAACTTGGTTTGGACGACGAGCTTGGGGAGCTTGCTCTTGTTATTGTCGCGGTTGAGGACGAGGAGGAGGTTGTTGGTCCTCACGGTGAGCTTGGGGAGCTTGCTCTTGTTCTTGTCGTGGTTGATGCCAAGGAGCATTATCTTGCGCCATGTGGCGAGGAGGACGTCGAGCCGCATGCGCAATGGGCTGCTCTCTTTCTTCTTGTTGTGGAGGAGGCTCGTCGTTTAGATCATGTTGATGGCAATGACGTTCATGTCGAGGGGGACGCCTTGGTGGGTCTTCGAGTGCTTCATGCCGCCGGCGAACTTGTTCTTCCACTTCGGATGCTTCACTTGTTGTGGAAAGAACATGTCGATGGCGATGGGCATGGTGGTCCATGTGAGGTTGTTCTTGTTGAAGCACAAGTGCCTTTTGTTGTGGCCGGTTCGCTTCACGTCTTGGAGGTCTTGCGGAGAGTTCACCATCATAGCTTGACGTTGCGGCGTGTCTCGGCGATGGTACCGCTTGAGAAGAGCTCATGGAGTGAAGGACGGGTCCATCCCGGTGCCTTGAAGCGTGACGGCGAGGAGCACTTGATTCACTTGAGGAGTGCCGTGATGAGTTTGAGTCACGCGAGCGTGGCCTTGCTAACCCATCAATGAGGCGTTGAAGCTTCTCATCCGTTGAGGCGAGGGCACGACCAAGAGCTTCATTTTGATGACCGAGGTTGTGTTGCATGGCATGCATTTGGCCTCGGACTTCCTCGAAGCGGTTGTCGATGTTCTTGAACTCCACTCGGGCTTCGCTAAATTGTTCATCTTGGCGCCGCTCAAGGGCTTCACAACGGTAGTTGAATTCTCCTCGAACCTTCCAATGGTCCCATCTTGTCATGTATGGATTGTCGTCCTCCGGAGGTTGTGGTGGTGGTTGGGACGGCTCGCCATTCCTGTCCATGATGCAAAGCCGACAAGGGTTGTATATGGGGAGTAAAGGTGCGTGGAGTTAGCCTTTTACCTCACCTTGGAGATTATATCAAACCAATTGCCACACAAAGAAGCGAACAGCGTGCAAAGTTAATGGCAAAGAAACTCACACACAAAGGAGCTACAACTCTCAAAAGCTTTTGGTGGATGGGTAGGATTGTGGGAAAGCCAAAGAACCAACCGAACGCAAAGAATAGTCAAAAGTGGAGAAAATCCAACAAAACACAAGTCAAAAGGAAATGGTCAACTCAAAAGGTGACGAGAACCTACGACTACACACACGCGTGGAGAAAAATGGGGTTAGCACGACTATGAAAGTGAGCACGAAATGGCCTAACGAAGACTACGCTCGGGTGTCGTGCCAACGCAAGGAGAGACCACAACTCGTTTGCCAAAGAGGGTAAGCAGCAGTTTGTGCACTTGCCTGGCTTCTTCCTCTCTCTTTTGCTTACAAGCTTGATTCTCTCTTTGTATTGGGAGACTATGTATCTTTCTATTTTTCTTTTGTTTTTTCTCTTTTTTTTCCTCCCTTGCTATGCTACTATGTTAACTTTTGTATTTGCCCTCACACTCTCACTTTCCAATGGCAAGTGCACAATGCTTAGACAAACACAAAATGAGTTGCTCTCATAGGATAGGTACACACAAAGGAAGATATGGCTACAAGGGTTGACACAAGTTATACCTTAGTTGATGATGATTGTGTCGATGGAGCGGGGAAGAGTTTGGGGTCCGTGGTGTCGAAGAGCGCGGCGATGTTGCGGAAGCTATCTGTTTGTTGGTGACCCGCACTTTGGAACACAAACAACAAGTGGATAGATTAGCCAATGCGAAAAGAGGAAAAATGGGCAAAATGGCGTCGGGCGGAGACTCGGTCTCGGGCGGAGACTCGGTGTGGGCAGGAACTCGTGCTTTCAGGAGACTCCGGTGTGGGATATTTTCGTGTTCTTGAGTGGAAATCACGCCTAGATTCCTCAAATCCGAAAATTTGGCCAAAATTGGGCTGGGAAGCGAGCAAAAGCTGAACCAACACCTTAGACAAGATTTGGTGGGATCAAAACCACAAATAACACTCCAAAGCGACGGATCGATCCAAAAGGCAAATTAGGGCAGTTTTTGGGAAATTTTGAATTTATGGTGGATAGAAGAAAAATTGGGGAAATTGTGATTAACCTTGCTCTTGATACCAAGATGTTATGGGGTAACCGGGGTTGGCACGATCTTTCACAATTCCACGAGGAGCGAGGGGAAGCGGTGGTCGGAGGATGAAATCGAGGAGGAGATGAAACCACGAACACACATAAACCAAAACTGATACGCCTATCCCTCACACGGTGGCAACGGTCCAACATAATCCTAGGATCGGTGTTGGTGACTCGCTCTCACGCCAACAACGGGGATGAGGTGCTTGGTGAGATCTTGGCGACTTGGGCGGCGAGAACCCAAGGCCTTGTACAACAGGCAGCACTAGGCAAGATCCAAGAGGAGGGTGGACAATAGGTGCTCCTTATCAAGGAGCATGAGAACAATAGATTAAAAGATCCACAAGGGGTGTCTTAATGTATCATTATCCAAGTCTAGGGTTTACATATGAGGTGGGGCTATATAGGCCAACCACATAAGCAGGGTAGTTCGGAATAAAACTGAAGTTTGGGCGAAATTGGGGTTACATGGGCCAGGCCCAAAGGCTTTAACATGCTGGCGTCGGTCGGTCAGGAGACTCGGTCTGGGGTCGAGACTCGGTCTGGCCGACTCGGTCAATCTCGGACCCGTCTCGGGAGGGTATCGACATCACAGGCTTGAGTCTCCGGCTGGACCGGAGGAAGGTCCGGAGACTCCGGTGTAGGGACCCGGAGACTCGGTCTACAGGAGACTCCGGTGTCGAGCTCAGTGACTTCTTCTCCTGGTCCTGCTTCCTTGGTGGCTTGGTGTGGTGCTGCTGCTTCATATCTGAGGATACACAACGTAGATGCATGAAGTAGCAAGCCATCCAAAGGTAGGCCAAAATCACATGAGGAAAGGAGCGAGTTAACCTTGGCTTGTAGGAGCTTGTCACGGGCGCGAGTCATTGGTCCACTTGGGGGACTAGGTGTTGTAGATGGAGGTGCGTCCGTAGGACGGGCTGCATCAATTCCGAAATCGTCTCTCCAACTTTTGCTTCTTCAAGAGTCCCATGGTGGAGGCCTTATGGGTCACTTTGGCCGTGACAAGACTTATGACATGCTCTCCACTCACTACTTTTGGCCAAAGATGAAGCCTTGACGTGGGCGCCACGTCCAACGATGCACTACATGTATCCAAGCTAAGTCTAAGTCCAACCCCTTTGGTCTTTATATGCCATTGCCGATTCCTCATGCACCTTGGTCGGACATTAGCATGGACTTTGTGTTAGGCTTGCCTAGATCTAAACATGGACATGATTCTATATTTGTAGTAGTGGATCGCTTTTCAAAAATGGCACATTTCATTCCGTGCCATAAGACCGATGATGCTTCACATGTAGCAAAAATTTTTTTCAGGGAAATAATTCGGCTACACGGTGTACCAAGAACAATCGTCTCCGACCGCGACGTAAAATTCATGAGCTACTTCTGGAAGACTCTCATGGCCAAGCTCGGCATCAAGCTCCTCTTCTCGTCCGCCTCGCATCCTCAAACCGATGGACAAACCGAGGTCGTCAATCGAAGTCTTGGCACACTCCTCCGGGTGTTGATAAAGAAGAACCTTAAAATGGAGGAATGTATTCCATACGCCGAGTTCGCCTACAACCGCCAAGCACTCCACCACCTTGAGGAGCCCGTTCATGATCGTCTACGACTTGAGCCTCTCACAGCCTTCGATATCCTTCCACTACCACTTCATGAACGCGCCAATATGGACGTTGTCAAGCGTGCCCAAACAATGAAGAAACTCCATGAAGACACAAGAGCTACGATCGAGCAACAAGTCCTTCGCCAAGCATCAAGGCAAAACAAGAACAAGAAAGAGATGATCTTTGAAGAGGGCGACCTTGTATGGATACACTTAAGTAAAGACCGCTTCCCCAAGGAACGCGACTCCAAACTCAAGCCAAGAGGTGATGGACCATTCAAAGTGCTAAAGAGGATAAACAACAACGCCTATATCATTGATATCCCAACATCAAAGTACCTTGTGAGCTCGACATTCAATGTCAAGGACCTCTCACCCTACCATGGAGAAGATGAAGTTTAGAAGGTTGAAGAGTCGAGGACGACTCTTTCCCAAGGGGGGGAGCTGATGAAGCCCGTCCTACGGACGCACCTCCATCTACAACACCTAGCCCTCCAAGTGGATCAATGACTCGCGCCCGAGCTAAGCTCCTACAAGCCAAGGTTAACTCGCTCCTTTCCTTGTGTGATTTTGATACGCCCCTGGATGGCTTGCTACTTCATACGCATACACTATGCATCATCAGGTACGAAGAGAAGGACCCATGGGACGAAGGAACCAGAGTGGAAGCAACCGATCATGCCACACTCAAGTACTACGGATAAAGGCGGAGTACTACGGTACAAGCGGTACTCTAGGACCCCTTCTGGGACGCTCAGAAGAACCACTCCACGCCCAGGCGGTGGTACTCTGGGCAGGACCGGTACTACTGGTGGGCCTACTACCCCTCCTACCGCTCGCTTCTGAGCGACTGACGGAAGCTCCAGGCCGCCAGTACTACCGCCCGGGCGGTACTACCGATTCTTGACAGGTACTACCGGTTGCGACCGGTACTACCGGTTGCGACCGGTACTACCGGTCCTGACTGAACCTGAATACATCAGTTTGGGCCAGCGCCCTGTACCTCTTCCTAAATTTTACCTTTTCGTTCCGAAACTACCCCTGTGTATGTGGTTGGCCTATATATAGCCCCCACCCTTTATTATAAACGGTAGACTTGGATAATAATAGATTAAGGAAACCCTTTGAGGAACTTATATCTATTGGTCTGATGCTCCTACCAAGGAGCACCCTATTATCCACCCTCCTCTTGGATCTTGCCTAGTGCGTTCAAGTTGTACAAGGCCTTGGGTTCTCGGTTTCTCGCCCCCAAGTCGTCAAGATCTCACCAGCACCTCGTCCCCCGTTGTTAGCGTGGAGAGAGAGCTTCGCCCAACACCGATCCTAGGGATTATGTTGGACCGGTTGCCACCGGCGTGAGAGATCGGCGTGTATCGTGTTTTGTGTGCGTGAGTTCGTCGGGTTCTTCGTGTGCGTGTGTTCGTGGATTCCATCCACTTTCCCCCTTCCACCGCTTTCCCCTCGATTCCCGCGAAGATTCGTGAAAGATCGGGCCACCCCAAGGGGTTACCCATAACACAAAGGATTTTGAACCTTCAATCCCAATTGTTGTAAGGGATGGCTACTCAAATGATCAACATGGGAGAAAACTCTTCCCAAGGAGCTTATGACAACAAGGATGACAAAGATGTTATTCTAGAAGGAACCCAAGCTTGCAATATTTGTGGAGACAAGGATCACACTTCCAAGGAGCATGAAAATCAATGCCCCAATTGTGAAGAGAAACATCCAATTGACCAATGCCCCACATCTCAAGCTACTTGTTACCTATGTGAAGGAAACAATCATGTCCCTATCCAATGCCCCATCTATTCCATAGTTGAACAAAGGAAACAAGTTGGAGTGCAAAAACTGATTGCAGACTATCATGAGAGAGCCAAGTCTACCAAGAAGGATGAAGACAAAGGAAAATCTCAGCTTGTACCTCCCAGCAACATGACTCAATTTAAAGGACCAAACAGGAGACATATGTATTATCCAAGGAGCAATAGAAGGTCAAGGAGACCAGTAGACATTCCTACCTTTGAGATAACATATGAAGAACATGAACTAGAAGCACTCCTAGCTTTGGAGAAACCCAAGAAAAAGAAGGACAAAAGCCATGTGCAATGTGGTCATTGCAAAGAAATGGGACACTATGCGGTGAATGTCGGAGAAGCAGAAGTATAAGGAGATTAGCCAAGTGTGGTGCAACAACTGCAAAGAGCTAGGCCATTATGTAGCAACTTTCCCACAGAAGATACGTGAAGAACTCAATCTTATCACATGTTACAATTGTGGTAACCAAGGACATTATGCAAGCAACTGTCCAGAAAAGATGAAGCACAAGATAAACAAGCCTATGAAGGATCTCAGCCTTGTCACATGTTTCAAGTGTGGAAACAAAGGACACTATGCAGATGTTTGTCCAGAGAGATTTCAACAGGATCCCAAGAAGGCCAATATGTAATCTAGTTGGAAATTTTTTAAGGGTGGTAGTACCCTAGATGCTTTGAGCCAACATGTAACCCCTAGCCTCCCCAAATCTCGGGACGAGATTTATTTTAAGGGTGGTAGCCTGTCACATCCCAAGATTTTCCAAATCTTGTAATGTGAAAAATAAAATAAACAAAATAAATTTTTGTTGAAAATCAGGGGAAAAGAAACTTTTGTTTCTAAATGAAAACTTAAAATCCCATCTTGAACAAACTTTGGTAAAGTTTGAATTCAACAAAATCCAAATCAAAAGAAAATGCATTCCTCAATGAATGTATCTGGAAATTAAACACTTGGAAAATAAATCCAAACCCTAAACCCTAATGGAATAAAAATCATTTCCAAGTTATCTCCAAGTCTATGGATTTGATCCATATAAAAATTTGTCAACAAACATTTACAAATGATCAATAAAGACAAATAGAAATATTTTAAAATCATATAAATTGGTTTCACTTAATTTGGAGCCATAAATAAAATCTTATGAATTTAATAAGATAAGGAAAAGTAATTTCCAAAGCTAATAAAGAACCTATCTGCAAATCCATACCAAATGGTGAGAAAATAATCCTAAAGGTATTTAAAAGGATAAACAAATATTAAACAAGGTTTTATAAATTGGAATCACCAAGTTTGGATCTCTAAATAAAAAGATATTGATTTTATAAGATGAAGGAAGAAATATTAATTAAAGAATATCTGAAGACCAAATCAAATCTTGGCCAAATCCATAAGCAAATGGAATGAATTGTAATCCCAATCCAAATAAAATAAAATTATAAAGAATTTACAAAATAAAATAAAATGGCTTAGACCAAATCCTATTGGAATAAGACAAACCCAAGTTTTAAATGATTAATAAATCTTATTAAAAACTTTTCCAAATAATTCAAGATGAATTATTTGACACCCTTTTAAGTAAACAAAACTTACTGAAAAGATTTGGAAGGTTTAAGAAATTAATTGGTGTTTGAAAATATTATTAATTCTATTTGTTGTAAAACTAGAACCTATTTTGAATAAATAAAAGACTCCAAAAAGAATAAAGTTTTTATTCAAAAATTGACTTCAGAATGTGCTACTAATCAATATTTAAACCTACACAAAATCTGGCAAAGTTTTGAAATCAAATGAGTGTTTGAATTGGTTGTTCAAAATCAAAACAGAAAAACCAAATGAGAAAAAGAAAAAGAATCAGGAACAAAAAAAATAGAACCAGACAGCGAGCCCACTAGGCCCAGTTAGCCCAGTTCCTCTCCTCCCCGCAGAAAACGATTCGAACCAACGAACTCACCCGCAGCATGCTGACAGAAGGACCCCACCGCACCCTTCTCTCTCTCGCTGCCAGACGACCCCACGCCCACGTCACCTTCTTCCTACCCGCGACGACTCCTTCTTTCCCTCGTCGCCGTTTCTGGCTATGATTCCGCGGGCTTAATTCGCCTTAACGCTACAGCCATTACTCGCTGTGTCATGCACACTTAAACGCCCACGCCCCCTCTATCTTTCCCCCTGGGCGTCGTCCCCTCTACGCCCCTAGGCCACTTTGATTTTGCTTCGAAACGCCACTGCCTCCGACGCCCTCCGGCGGCGATTCCGGCCAAGTCTCGCCCCCCTTGCCCCCTAGCCACGACGAGACTACTCCCCATTGCCTGGCGCACACTCCAGTGGCATTAGCTCGCTCGCGCGCGCCCCTGAACCTTGGCAAGGACAACCACTGACCGCCACCGTCGTCTGCACCAGCTCCGGCGAGCTACTGACGCCAAACCCGTGCGCCCCTCGTGTGTTGGTGAGTACCTCTACAACCCCCGAAACCGTGCGCATCCTCCTGATGTTTTTTCTCGTTTGCTTGTATCCCAGGAGCTCGTCTTCGACCATGGCCGCGCGCACCCGAGGCATAGCCCAACTCCGGTGAGCGATTAAGGACATCCCCGTGCGCCCCTTCGCCAGCCAGTACCACCTTGAGCATCCCCACGCCTCGGCGAACTCGGTGATCCTCCTCCCTCTCCTCCTCGCTTCCTGCGCCGAGATCCCGCCGTCGACCGCGCGATCACGCGCTGCGCCGCGGCCATGGCTTAATGGTCAAGGCGATAGGGTCCATAGGATCTTAATCTAACGGATGAGATTAGAACATGAACGAAGGGGTACGCTCGCCTCTGTGCCGCACGATCTAACTTAGATCCAACGCCTCACGTTGCTGATCCAACCGAAACGGTACCCGCGAATGAGAAACAGCCACGTGTCCTAGTCGGTTTGATTTAAACAGAATTTGATCTATTAGTTGCTCAAGTTTGTAAAATCTATAACTTTTAATCTACACGTCCAAATTTTGCAAACTTTATATCAATGGATTCAAAAAAGCAAGCCCTAGCCAACCATGCACTTTGTTTAGTAAAAAGCTTCTGGTAAAATGTTTGTTTATGCAGAAACTTATGTATGCTTGTTTAGAATATAAAAATTGTTCTAAAATGATTTTGAGGATAAAATATTTGGCAAATGGTTTGTTTTGAACCTACTGACCATAGGAAACAAATGGTGGTTTCAAAAATGTATTTGGTGAATCAAAAGAATAAACTTTGGATTTAAACCATTTCTAGTCAAATAAAAATATGGTTTGATTATTAAAAATGGTTTTGGAAGAAAACCTTTGAGAAATGTTTTGGAAATAAACTCTCTGACCCTAAACACAAGGTTATATGGTTTGAAAACATATTTTGTGAAACCTATAGAATTTTGCCTTAATAAAAGCATTTCTACACCACATAAAATAATGAGTTAGTCTAAAAATGGTTTATGAAGTGAAACCTTTTGCAAATGATTTTGTCACTTTATAAAATGATCATTAGGTGTTTTCAAATGTTTATGAACCATTAGAAACCACTTCTCCAAATAAAACAATCTTTAGCATGCTTGCATGCATTGTTTTGTTATTATTATTTTATGTGTTGAATTGCTTGAATGGTAGTTTGAAATGTTGTTTGCTTGATTGAATTGTAGTGACTTGAAGTGTGTGAACATTGCAAAGATCAAGGAGTGAACTGATACCCTCTACCAAAAAGGCAAGTGATGCTTCATACTTTTGTCCCATTATTTACACTATGCATTAGTGATATTTCTAAGTAGGACTTGCATGGAATTTTGCTAAGTATAAACTATGCTATGGGAAAACCTAGTAGAAGAAACCTTAGTAGAAATTTCCTAAGTTAAGATCCCTATTACTATCAAGCTTAGCTTAGCTAGTAGAAAACAAGGGTGGAATGTATATTCATACTATGGAAAAATTTCTAAGTCTGAGGACTTGTGTTTTATTTAATAAAACAACTAAGTGAATGAATCACCTGGGTGGAATGGAAGGAATGGTTTATGTTTAGTGGTTACACAAGGCCAGGGGACTGGTGAACCTTGTGTATCTCACTTGTGGATGGCCACCCAGGAACAAAGAGATTTGAGATGTCAAATGTTGAGAAGCTTCAAGTGCAACCACATGGCATTATGGGCTCTGCCTGGATCATATAGGTTGCAAGAACTTAGCCAAATGGACAGTTGGTGGTAGGGGAATGATAGGTTGGAACGCGTCCATTCTGGTCTAAGGGAAGGCTTCTGAAAGATCTTGTCTTGGTGAAACCAAGTCTTGTGGGGAAAGTGCACCACCTCTGTAGAGTGAAAAATCTAAGTACTTAGCCATGTCCCTGGCAAAGGACAATTTGAGCATCAAGACATGGAAGCTATCAAGAATCTCATCATCCAAATTTCTAAGTTAAAAACTTGTGGTTGAACAAGGGTTTAAGGTTCACCAATTTCTATTGGTGGTTCCTTGGGTGATATTTTTGTCAAGCAAAAACTTAGTGTTTTTCAAATGATAAGGAAAATCTATTTTGAGCAAAGCAAGCCTAAGCTCCACTTAGCCAAATGCATATAGATGATAGACTCCACTATACTACCATAGTATCACTTGCCAATACAATTCAAATGTATTGACCTTTGTGGCTGTAACTTATTATGTTGCAGGTTTGTTTGATGTTAGAGAAGTTTATTGATTAGGATTACAAGTCTACAACCAACATGTCTGCCTGTGGCACTTTGAAGATGAAGGACCCCATGCTTATAGATATTCTGCTGCAATGTAATGTAATAGACAAATGAGCTATGTAAGATGTAATAAATTATGTTATTCCTGGTTATAAAGTTGTATTATGACCTTTGTTCCTTGATATTACATCTTAACTGTGGATGCTAGCTATTGATCCAGGGACTAGCATTGTAAACACAAGGATCCTTTTTCCTTTATAAAGGAGGGATCTTACAGTGTTAGATTGTTGCCAGATGTAAACTAGATTATTGACTCTAGTGCAAGTGGGAGACTGTTGGAATTATGCCCTAGAGGCAATAATAAAGATGTTATTGTTATAATTCTTGTTCATGATAAAGTTTATATTCCATGCTAGAATTGTATCAAGCGGAAACTTTGATACTTGTGTGGTTTATGAACAACACCGTGTCCCTAGTACGCCTCTATGGACTAGCTCATTGATTAATGATGGTTAAGGTTTCCTAACCATAGACATGAGTTGTCGATTAATAATGAGATCATGTCATTAGGAGAATGATATGATGGACATACCCAAATTAAGCAGAGCAATTAGATCGTGTCATCGTGTTCATCTTTGCGAAGCTTTTTCCTATGTCAAATATTGTATTCCTTAGACCATGAGATAATGCAACTCCCTGGTATCGGAAGAAAGCTTTGAGGTCATCAAACGTCATCCTATGTGAGGGTGATCATAAAGGTGTCTCTCAGGTGATCGGAAGGTACTTGTTGGGTTGTATGTATCGAGATGGGATTTGTCCCTCCTAAGTCGGAGAGATATACTTCAGGCCCACTCGGTAATCGATATCAACACCGCTTGCAAGCACGTGGTTAAGGAGTTGATCACAAAGTGATATCGGATTACGGAACGAGTAAAGTACTTGCTGTGAACGAGATTGAACTAGGTATGCCGATACCGACGATCGAATCTCGGGCAAGTAAAATATCGCGTGACAAAGGGAATATATATATATGGGATTAATTGAATCCTGGCATCGTGGTTCATCCGATATGATTATCGATGAATATGTGGGAGTCAATATGGGTTTCCAGATCCTGCTGTTGATTATTGATAGAAGATCATGTCTGCATATTCTCGAACCCGCAGGGTCACACACTTAACGTGTCTCGACGCTAGGATAGAATAGATAAATGGTTTGTGAGTTTTTGTTCAGAGTCTCGGATGAGATCCAGGACATCACGAGAGGTTCCGGATTGGTCCGGAGAATAAGATTCATATAAAGGAAAGCAGTTTTTGGATTTCGGAATCATTTCGGAATGTTCGGTATTGTACCGGAAGGTTCTAGAAGCTTCCGGAGTGGGACCAACGTGGCCCCACTTGTCGGAGGGGTGCGTGGGCCTACGAGGGAGTGCTCTGGCCGCATTGGGCCAGGGGCACAAGGCCCCATAGGCCCAGCCGGCCAAAACCCTAGGAACCCTTCTAGAAGGGGGGGAGACTTGCCCCCCACTCCAACCCCTGGGGCCGCCGCCCTAGGGCTTGGAGGAGGGGACAAGGTGGCCGGCCAGCCCTCTATATAAAGAGGGCAGGGGCGCACCCTCCTAAACCCCCCACCCCAAAACCCTAGCCGCCAGCTGCTGCCCTACCTCTCTCTCTCCCGACTGCGTGTAGGCGAAGCCCTGCTGCAGAAACTCTCCACCTTTGCACCACGCCGTCGTGCTATAGATCCAATCTATCTCTCCACCCCACTTGCTGGACCAAGGAAGGAGGAGACGTCGCGGCACCGTACGTGTGCATCTCTCGAAGGCGCCGCCACTTGCGGCGTAGGATCGGGTCGGATCACGAGGAGGAGACGGCGAGTACGACTACACCAACCACGTTACATTGAGCGTTTCGACATCTTGATTTCTTAAAGGGTATGAAGATCTCATCTATCCCTCTCGTTGATTGCATCTCCTAGATTAGATCTTGGCTTTCCCATTCGTATCCGTAGAATTTTTTTGATTTACTATGCTGCGAAACCCTTCACCAATGTCTATCTACTGTGATAACATGGGCGCCATAGCCAATGCGCAAGAACCAAGGTCACACAAGAAGCTGAAGCACATCAAGCTACGTTTTCACGCTATTCGAGAACATGTCCAAGATGGTGACATAAAGATTCGCAAAGTACACACATATCTGAATGTGGGGGATCTGTTGACTAAACCTCTCCCGAGGGCAAACATGACCAACACCAAACTGCCATGGGTGTTCGGTATATTACCATGTAATCTAGATTAGTTGACTCTAGTGCAAGTGGGAGACTGTTGGAGATATGCCCTAGAGGCAATAATAAATATAGTTATTATTATATCTTTGTGTTTATGATAAATGTTTATATTCATGCTATAACAGTATTAACCAGAAACATTAATACTTGTGTGATTTGTAAACTAAATTAGAGTCCCTGGTAAAGACTCTTTATAATACTAGCTTGTTGATTAATATATGATTATGGTTTCTTGATCATGAACATTTGAGATGTTGTTAATAGCAAGGTCATATCATTAGGAGAATTGTATGATGGACATACTGTTGGAGATATGCCCAAGAGGCAATAATAAAGTGGTTATTATCATATCTTCATGCTTATGATAAATGTTTACATACCATGCTAAAATTGTATTAACCGGAAACATTAATACTTGTGTGATTTGTAAACATAAAAGAGTCCCTAGTAAAGCCTCTTGTTAAACTAGCTTGTTGGTTAATATATGATCATGGTTTCTTGATCATGAACATAGAGATGTTATGATGCAGCCCATCCTACGACCGCTACTACATCTACTCCCACGAGCTCCCCAAGTGGACCCATGACTCGCGCCCGAGCTAAGCTCCTCCAAGCCTAGGTTAACTCGCTCCTTTCCTTGTGTGACTTCGACACACCCTTGGATGGTTTGCTACTTCATACGCATACACTGTGCATCATCAGGTACGAAGAGAAGGACCCAAGGGACGGAGGCAACGGAGCGGAAGCAACCAGTCGCTGTTAGACGCCAGCGGTACTACCGGTTGAGGCGACCGGTACTACCGTTCCAAGCGGTACTACCGACCCTAGCTACCGGACGCTCCAGGAAGAACCTCTCCACACCCCAGACGCCAGCGGTACTACCGGCCCAGCAACCGGTACTACCGGTCAGCGGTATTACCGCTCCCTCCTACCGCTCGTCGAGCAACTCGGCGGAAGCTCCAGGCCCTTGGCGGTACTACCGCCCTCGGGCGGTATTCGGGCCAGTATTTACTACCGATTCCGGACGGTACTACCGGCCACCCGAACCTGAGCCTGAATTCGACCTGTGCCTTGTAACCCTTCCTATAATTTACCTTTTCGTTGAAACTACCCTGTTTGTGGCTGGACTATATAGCCCCCACCCTCTATTGTAAACCCTAGACTTGGATAATAATAGATATTAAGGAAACCCCTTTGAGGAACTTATATCTATTGGTCTCATGCTCCTACCAAGGAGCACCGTATTATCCACCCCCCTCTTGGATCTTGCCTAGTGTGTTCAAGTTGTACAAGGCCTTGGGTTCTCGGTTTCCCGCCCCCAAGTCGTCAAGATCTCACCAAGCACCTCGTCCCCCGTTGTTGGCGTGGAGAGCGAGCTTCGCCCAACACCGATCCTAGGGATTATGTTGGACCGGTTGCCACCAGCGTGAGAGATCGGCGTGTATCGTGTTTTGTGTGCGTGTGTTTGTGGTTTTCATCCCTTCCTCCCCCGACCACTGCTTTTCCCCTCGTTTCTCGTGGAATTCGTGAAAGATCGGGCCAACCCAAGGGTTACCCCATAACATATTGGTATCAAGAGCACGGTTGATCACGAATTTTCCCCCAATTTTTCTTTGATCCCCCTTAAAATCGAAAATCCCACCAAAAAGAGCCCCAATTTGCCTTCGGATCGATCTTTGGATTTGGTGAGTTTCGTGGTTTTGGTCCATAGATCTGTTGCTTTTGGAGTCGATCTATAGCCCCTATTGTTCCTAGCCCAACCTTTCGGTCAGATCTCCACGAATTTGAGGATTTTTGTCAAGTGGAGTTCGTCCTGTCCATAATGGCGGTACTACCGATTACTGCAATGGTACTACCGCTCGCCGATACTACCGGTTGTTGCCAGCGGTACTACCGCTCGCCTCTGACCGTGTTTCTTTGTCCTTTGACGCCTCAATTTCGTTTGCTGACTTTTTCCACTTCACTTGTTCGTGTTTCGCGTGTTTGTCGCTATTTTCACAACAGCTTTCGCATCAAGGTCTCCACGCGCTCATCGACACCGCGACACTCGAACATTCCCCCCACCAACGGTGGCAAGTCGTCAACAATACCAAAGGTATAACTTGCACCATTTTGATAGCCCCATATCTTCCTTTGTGTGTATCTACCCTATGAGAGCAACTCATTTTGTGTTTGTCTAAGCATTGTGCACTTGCCTTCGGAAAGTGAGAGTGTGAGGCCAAATACAAAAGCTAACATAGTAGCATAGCAAGGGAGAAAAAGAGAAAGAATCAAAAAAAAGAACAAAAGAAGAATAGAAAAAGATACATAGTCTCCCAATACAAAGAGAATACCAAGCTTGTAAGCCAAGAAAGAGAGAAGAAAGAGCGCACCGAGGTAAGTGCACAAATCTATTGCTTATCCTCTTTTGGCAAACGAGTTGTGGTCTCTCCTTGTGTTGGCACGACAACCGAGCGTAGTCTTCGTTAGGACCTTTTGTGTTCATTTTCATAGTCGTGCTAACCCCGTTTTTCTCCACGTGTGTGTTTTCCGTGTTTTTGTAGATCGTATCCTTTTGCTTTTGATCCTTGGTTCTCTACCACGTAGAACAATAACCTTTTGCTTGGATCGTTTCGTTTGGTTTTCCACAATCCTAACCTTCCACCAAAAAGCTTTTGAGAGTTGTAGCATATTTTTGTGTGAGTTTCTTGCCATTTCACTTTGCATGCTGTTCGCTCATTTGTGTGGCAATTGGTTTGATATAATCTCCAAGGTGAGGTAAAAGGCTAACTCTCCGCACCATTTCTCTCCATATACAACCCTTGTTGGCTTTGCATCATGGACATGCATGGAGAGCCATCCCAACCACCACAACCTCCGGAGGATGACACACAATTCATGACAAGATGGGACCATTGGAAGGTCCGAGGAGAATTCAACTACCGTTGTGAAGCTCTCGAGCGGCGCCAAGATGAACAATTTAGCGAGGCCCATGTGGAATTCAAGAACATCGACAACCGCTTCGAAGAAGTCCGGGGCCAAATGCATGCCATGCATCACAACCTCGGTCATCAAAATGAAGCTCTTGGTCGTGCACTCGCCTCAACGGATGAGAAGCTTCAACGCCTCATTGATGGACTATCAAGGCCATGCTCGCGCGAGTCAAGCTCATCTAGGCACTCCTCAAGTGAATCAAGTGCACCTCGCCGTCACGCTTCGAGGAACCGGGATGGACCCGTTCTTCAATCCATAAGCTCTTCGCAAGCGGTACCATCTCCGCGTCACGCCGCAACGTCAAGCTATGATGGTGACCTCTCCGCAAGACCTCCACGACGTGAAGCGAACCGGCCACAACCAAGGGCACTTGTGATTCAACAAGAGCAACCTCATATGGACAACCAAGCCCATCGCCATCGACATGTTCCTTCAACAACAAGTGAAGCATCCGAAGAGGACGAACAAGATCACCGTCAACGTGAAGCACTCGAAGATCCTCCAAGGCGTCATCATCGACATGATCGTCCACGTCGGCAACATGATGGTCATGACGAGCCTCCCCTACACCAAGAAGAAGAAGAGCAGCCCATTGCGCATGCGGCTCGACGTCCTCCTCGCCACATGGCGCAAGCCAATGCTCCTCGGCATCATCCACGACAAGAACAAGAGCAAGCTCCCCAAGCTCGTCGTGAGGACCATCAACCTCCTCCTCGTCCTCATACGCGTCAACCAAACGAGCAAGCTCCCCAAGCTCGTCGTCAACACCAAGTTCCACCACCAAACGCGGCACCTCAACAATCGCAAGAGCAACACAACAATCACCAAGCAAGACATGAGAGCTCGGATGATGAGGATGACCGCCCAAACCATCGCAACCGCCGCAACCGTGTCACATCCCAAATTTTAGATTTGGTTTTGCATATCATTCATATCATTGCATCATGCTTTTCTATGCAAAACCGTCGAGTGAAAAGGTTCGGCGAAATGCTATTTTCAAATCCCTATTCTATTTTGCTACGAGGCTCCTGCGGGAGGCTTTAATAGGACTAGCAATGTCCACCCTTGTAGCCTAGTGGTTTCACACAACCCTTGACCCTGGATTGTTCCCCTCGACTTTACGAAACCGTAGGAGCAAGAATCACTCGATTCGGAGCTCAGATGCGGAGAATTCTTGACCGTTGTTTAGAAAGACGGAAAACGGTCCGAATTTTGGACCGATTTCCGAGTCCGAACCCAACTCCGCGCCGAATCAGTCTAGATTTCCGCGAGAAGGCCACTTAAGGACCCCACCTGGCCCGACCCCCTGCCTCGTTTTACTCGCCTCGATCTGGATCGCCCGCCCGCCTCGCCTCTCGCTTCCGAGGCCGCCACCCGCCGCCGCCTCCTTCGCCTGCTCGCGCCGCCGCCGCTTGAAGCTCGCCGCCGCTTGTCGCCGACCCGCCGCCAAAGTGCACGCGCCTTCCTCGCCCTTCCGCCGCTTGGCCGCACTTTGCCGCCTCGCCCGCCGCGCCGCCATGCCGCCGCCGCTCGCCCACGCGTCGCGCCCGCAGCCGCTGCCGCGCGCCGCGCCGCGCCGCCGCCGCGCTCATCGCCGCTGCGCCGCGCCACGCTGCCCGTCTTCGCGCTTTCCTGCGCAGTTCCGCTCAGCGTTCGTTGACCGGTCAGACCCAGGCGTTGACTAGTCAGACGCCCAGTCAGCGCCCAGTCAGCAGACGCGTTGACCAGTCAACAGACACAGTTGACTGGTTATTTTCGTTAATCGTTTTAGTTGACAGATTTCGGTAGAAACTTGTAAATTGCGTAGAAATTAAACCGCTTGGCCAAAAATTGCAAATAAAATATGTGTAGATTCAGTGAGTCGTGTAGAATCTCGCTGTACCTTTGGTTCAGACTTTTGCAGCAAGGTTTAGTACAGTTTAATCAAACTAGCTAGTGGCCTTTTCGGAGTAATAAATTCGTAGAAAAAGATCTGTAGCTCCAAAAATCGCGTATGATATGTCCCTGGATTCAGTGGAACGAGGGGAATCTCATCGTGAATTAAAAAGATAGGCTTACAGTAAAAACTTATGCAGAAACTGTCTAGTGGCCTTCTACAGTGTTTTAATTACTCGGGGAGTTTTATAATTCCTTTTTGAGTAATTCCAGTTGGTACTGTTTCTAATCAATGATGCCTATGCGGTAGAATTTTCCCAAGATTTTACAAACAGTATACTACCGGTAGTGAATTATTTGAGTTCTAGCTCTAGTTTTGAGCATTACTTTTTGCGTAATAGTTTTCCTAGCGCTAAAACTATTTTCCATGCATGCAATCAGTAGTATTATTGAATAGGATTGTGTGGTGCAGCTGTAGCACCAATTCACTTGCCTTGCATACCTTCATGCATCATATTTGTTGCATATGCTTGTGGATTGTTAGTTTATGATTGCAATTGTATCGTGTAGATTGTGACGAGTGCAACGCTTGCTCGTGTGTGGATTGTTCTTCCGACCGCTACAACCAAGGCAAGTAGATGCTACTTTGTTCATGATATCGTCCTACTATTTTCAATGCATTGTCGTGTATTTTGTAGATGCATGTGTAGGATGATACTATCGCTATGTTATGTCCTATTATGTGGTAGGGTTTTCCTTGTAGATGAACCACCGTTGGTAGATGTGCTTAGCCATGCTATGATGAACGAGGGCTGGGTTACATTATTGAGACTTGTTTCTAAAAGTATTGGTTTGTGAAAACTAAAACAACTTAATCAATGAATCTCCTGGGTGTGATGGTATTGATAATTTTTGGTGGTTTCATTGCGGAAAGGCACCCAGGTATCAAGAGAGAATGATTGGCTTCTTTATTGTGTAGCTTACGTGTACAACCATGTGCCAATAATGGAATGGGCGGTTGGTTGGACTTAGTAGGTTGTGGTAACTCGAACCCGCGTATCCAGAGATGTAGAATTTTGGTAGGTTGGACCGGTGCGCGTCGGGATTGAGGTGCTACTTCCCGAACAGTCTCTTCTTGGTCTTCTCCCTATCATCACCCAAAATGAGAGTGATGGTACGAGCTGGGCTGGCCAAGTCACATGGGTAAAGTGTACTAACCCCTGCAGGGTGTATAATCTAATCGATTAGCCGTGTCCCCGGTTATGGACAACTGAGTTGCTTGATATTGATTCCATGACATGTTTCTCGCTCATTCTAATTTCATAATTGCTTTAATGTTGTTGGGTTAACTTAATTGGGATCTTTTCAAAGAAAATCAAAAACTGTTTATGAAAGTAGGACAAAGTTATTTGCAAATGCAAGCCAGACACAGCTCCACTTGCCAAATATGCATGTAGATGTTAGCACTATTGTCTCCATTACTAGCTCTACTTGCCATACATTCCATGTATTGACCCTTCGGGGCAGCTACGTTTCATGTTGCAGGTTATTCCGATTCTGAGTAATCGATATAGGCCACGGTACTCCACTCGGCACTTGTTCACTTGTGGGCAATTTGAAGAATGGAGGATTTACTATATTTATGTTGCTACCTGAATAATTTGAGCTAGCTTTGGGCTAAGATTTTATTGTAATAATGGTACTCTAGATCTTCGTTACTTATGATACACGGATATTTTGCTATGTTATTCATCTTACTCTATTGTGGGCCAATGAACCGATCCAGGGATTTGCATGTCACATAGAGGCCACGGTCTTTTCAGAACCGCGGTGTTACAGGATGGTATCAGAGCCCCTGTGTCGACTGTAGGATCGTGACCTAGAATTGGATTAGGAAGCCATAGATTTATTAAAGCCTATATTAACTCTGTCTTTCATCTTATGCCTTTCACCCTCGTAAATTCTTACCATATGCTATTCTCACACTTTCCTCTCTTACTTGATAGATGGGAGAAGTCAGCACTGAGTATGCCACCATGGAGTCACCAAGGCCCTTTGCAAGGCAGTTAGCTCAGCTCTCGCAGTCATTGGGATTGCCACTGCCCATGTTCAAGGGAAGGAGGCTGTACACCTATGGATATGGAGAGGATGCATGGGAGATCACTACCTTCATATTCAGAGATGCCGCCTTGCCAAACCCCGTGCACTTGGTCTACACCAAGACATACTGCAACTGGGGACTTGGAATCAACAGCCATACATGAAGCCCTGTCGCCATGCCATAGTGTCAAACACCCATCGCCAGCAGATTCACCCTACCGTGACTATGGGAGGCATGATGAAGATGGGCACATTGTGGTTACCCAGGCGACAGAACAACATGCCGCCCGTCGGAGGCACATAGAGGACATGGAAAGGGAGAATGGAGCTCTAGCTGAGAAGGTGAGGATTATAAAGGAGATTGCAGATTTTGCTAGCAATGGTATGGTGGTCCAAGGCGGAGATTGACACCTGCATGAAGCGTGGGAGTTCGGAGAATGCCACGATAGCAGAGATGCAACCATAGCTCATCTTCATGCTACTGTGCAAGAGAACACCCAGAACATACAACAGTTGCAAGGGACCGTCCAGGAAAGGGATCAAACTGTTGAAGCTATGACAGCCCAGATTGCCGCTCTCCAAGCGCAGCTGAATCCACCCTCTGATGATGACAATGGAGATGATGGCAACAATGGGGATGATGATGACAGTGGGGACGATGATGATGATGAGGACGAGGATGATGATGATGGAGACGATGATGGTGGAGGAGATGAAGCTATTGCAAATTTGAGAGTGAAGAAGAAGAGGAGGATCCAGAAGAGGTGGAGTTTGAGATTTCAAGTGATGACTCAGGAGAGGTGTACACTCCGCCGCCATGGTTGTACCGCGAGCCGAAGCGTCAACGCATGACAGCAAGGACCTACTGCAACCTGTTCAAGAAGTAGATAGAAGTTGATATGGGATCCCTTGTGGGATTGACCCTAGGGTGGCCCGATCTTCACGGATTTGATGCGGGGAGTGAGGGGAAACCCGATGAACGCGATGAACGCAACACAAATGCAAGGTAACGATACAAACACACGCAAACACAACCCGATTCGATTTGCTCCCGTTGGCTCGAACAACCAATCCAATAGAATCCTTGGCGAGAGACCGTTAGGTAGAATCACCAAAGGAGAGATCGGCAAGCGGATGATAGAATCCAAATCAAAAGGAGAGAGTAGCAACCAAGTAGAATCCCAAAGGGAGAGACCTAGCACTACTAGAATCCTTGATGAGGAGAGACCAAACACTTGAGAAGGGTCTTGACGACTTGGAGACGAACAACCGAACTCCAAGGCCTTGTACAATTCATAGATTAACTATAGAGAGGGGTTCCCATCTAGGGTTAGGCACAAGCCTTCTTTCATCATCAACTCCAGGGTTTCAAGGAGGGGGTGGGGGCTTATATATAGGCCAGCCACGAGCTAGGGGTAAAACAGGCATAAATAGGAAGTTCTAGGCGTTACATGGGCCAAGCCCAACCCGAGGCACGCAGGCCCGATACGCTTGGTCCGGAGACTCCGAGTGCTGGCCGGAGACTCCGGTCTGGACCGGAGACTCCGGTCAGTCTCCGGTGTCGTCTCCGGAGGGGCCTTCTGACTGTCCTGGGCGCTGGTTTGGGGGTCGGACCGGAGGTGGGCCGGAGCCTACGGTGTGGTAGACCGGAGACTCCGGTCTGGACCAGAGACTCCGGTCTAGCTTCAGCAGCTTCTTGCGTCTTCTCTTCCAGGCCTCTTGCTTGGGGGTCTTGATCTCTGGGGTCCTCTTGTCATCTCCTCTTGGTGTCATGGTCATGGTCCTGGTCATAGCATTGGCACGTGTGTCAAGTAGGATTCCATTCACATGATAGCCAAAGGAGGGTGGGGTATGGAATGAGTTCACCTTTGAGGGTGTGGTTGATGTAGCATGGTGTGGACCAATGGTGAATGCCATGTGTTGGGCTGCAACATCTCCCCCCACTTCAAAACGAGTCGTCCTGGACGAAGTTCCATCATCATATAGGGAGGAAGGTGTGTGCAAGGTCTTGAGCTTGTATGTTGTGGGATCTCCGGTGTCGTAGCCTTGTTCCAATTGGTCGAAGATCTTGAAGTTGTGCTTGTCATCAAGGTGTGGTTGGAGATCTTGTAGCGTGTTCCTTGTAGGTGGTAGGTGAGGTTGTGTATCCTGCAAAACCGACAACAAGGAGAAAGAGTTGTATGAAGGATTGTTAGTATTGGGTACGCTCAAATCACTCTTCTCACGTGTGGTGGCTTGCGACGTGGCACTCATGATCTTTCCACTCATTTGGGGCTGGTAGCACTCACTCACGTGTTGGTGGATCACTCTCTCACCGCTCATCTCACAGGGGTCCTTAGCTTGCTTTATCTTGGACAGCGACGTCATGCTTGAAGTGATAATTTGGCTTAGCGTCATAGGTTGTAGCACCAATGTCTTGTCTTTCCACTTAAAGGAGTATTGGTTGGAGTTACCATCATGTAGTGCACCCTTGTCGTATTGCCAAGGTCTTCCAAGGAGCATGTGACACACGGTCATAGGCACAACATCACACTCGACGGTGTCTTGATATGGGCCAATCTTGAAGGAGACGTTGACCTTGTGTTTGATTTGAATGGTGCCATTGTCATCAAGCCACTTGACATGATAGGGTTGAGGGTGCTCCATGTATGGTAACTTGAGTTTCTCACAAAGGTCGATGCTCGCAAGGTTGTGACAACTTCCTCCATCAATGATAACTTTTATGGACTTGCCATCAATTCCGGCTCGGGTTTGGAAGATGTTGAGGCATTGATCCTCTCTAGGGATGGAGTTGGTCGTCAAAACTTGGGCGATGACAAGTGAGGGGCTTGGATCATGTTCACATAGAAGCGTGTCCTCATCTTGCATTGCGGCATCCTTTGCTATAGCGGCTTGGTTCATAGCTTCAAATTCGTCTTCGCTCACGGAATATGTTGCACCGTTCTCATCCGTTAGCATGACTCTTGTGTTGATGCACTCATAAGACTTGTGGCCCTTTCCTCCACACTTGTAGCAAACTACTTGACTTTCCGTTGTGTTGGAGGTGGATGCCATAGGTGTCTTAGATTGCTTGGATGAGTTTGTTGTTTGGTTTGTTGGCTTGGAGGGGCTACTCGAGTTGAGTGAAGCGTAGTACGCCCTTTGCTTCTCATAAGCATGTTCCTTTTGCAAGTGGCGCTCGGCCTTGGTTGCTTGGTGAAGAAGGTTCACGAGAGTCTTGTAAGGTTGGAAATCGACTATTTTGCGTATTGGGCGGCTCAAACCGTTGAGGAACCGTGCTATTGTTTGCTCCTCGAGTTCCTTCACATCGGCTCTCATCATAGTCATCTCCATCTCCTTATAGAACTCTTCAATTGTCTTCGTGCCTTGCTTCAAGTTTTGTAGCTTGTCGAAGAGGTCTTGGCGATAGTGCTCGGGGACAAATCTTGCATACATCACATTTTTCATCTCGGTCCAAGTGGTGACCGGTGGCTCTTCTTGCTTCTCACGATTGCTTTGGTAGTCTTCCCACCAAACATTGGCGTAGTCCTCAAACTCAAGGGATGCCATTGCCACTTTCTTCTCTTTGGAAAAGTTGTGGACTCGGAAGATCTTGTCGACTTTGAGCTCCCATTCAAGATATGCATCGGCATTTTCTTCTCCTTTGAACTTGGGCATCACGAACTTGAGCTTCCCAAACTTGCCATCATCACGCTCATGGTGGTTGTTGCGACGTTCTTGGTGCATACTTGCGTCACTTGGAGGGCGTGGAGGCGGGGGAGGAGGCTCTTGATTGCCTTGAGGTTGTTGTGGGGGGTTTTCTTGATGATGCTCGAAGTCTCTTCTTCGCCGTTGGTCGGCATCATTGACGTTCATAGCTTGACGGTGTCGGTGGTGGTGTTTTGCATGTCGGTTATTGCATCGAGCTTGGCGTGCATCCTCATCATCATCACTTGTGTCCCATACCGGTTCTTGATGTTGTTGACGTTGCTCATGGTGGTCATGAGGAGGATGACGACGCCGATCATTATGGTTAGCTTCATCTTGGCGTTCTTGAGGTTGGTGCACGTCGATGATTGCTTGGTGTGGTGGTGGACCATGCTCTTGTCGTTGTTGTTGAGGTTGGGGAGCATTTGGGTCCACCGCTTGAGGGCGACGATGACGAGCTTGTGGGTCCCCATTATGGTGGTGGGGTTCTCCGCGGCGGGAGTGTGACCTTGACGACTCGCCATGTCGACTTGAGGAGCGCGTGCGGGAGGAACTTGACGAGCTTGAGCGATGACCGTGTCGGTTGCCAAGATTGGCGATAGCTTGGTGAAGAGCTTGGAATTGAGCATGGTGCTCCTCTTGACGTTGCCGCTCACGGTACTCAAATTCTCGAAAAGTATCATCAAGACGGTGCTCGAGTCGCTCAAATTGATTGTTGAATTCTTGGCGTTGCGCCCATAAGTTGTGGCGCGTGGCAAAGCCATCTTGGTTGTTGAAATTGCTATCTCCGCTAGCTCCACTTGCCCTAGACATGGTGCACAAACACACTTGATAGATATGGTGAGATTGGTGGAATGGTAATTGCTACCTTGCCTCACCGGAGTCAACGATTGGAAAGATTGTTGTTGCCGAGAGCAAAGCGAATAGCGGGTACACAAGACACACACACACAAAGGCCTATGGTGGTAGGTTAGAAAGGTGGATAGCAAATGGAACAACCAAAAGAAACGGATATTGTCAAAAGTGGGTAAAATCCAACAAAAACAAAGTCAAAGGAAAAGGTCAAAAAGGGTGACGAGAACCTACGACTATACACACACGGTGGAGATTAATGTGGCTAGCACGACTATGGAAAATGAGCAAAGAACAAAATTGGACCTAACAAACACTAATGCTCGGTGTCATGCCAACGCTAGGAGAGACCGTAGCCCGTTCGCACAAGGTTGAGAAGCAACGGATTTGTACGCTTGCCTTGCTCTTGCTCGCACTCTTGCTTAGAAGCTTTGGACTCTCTTTAGCTATTGGTATCTTTTTCTTTGTTTCTTTTGCTTAGAAGCTTTTTTTTTGTATATTATGGAGTCAATTTTGTTATTGCCTCTATATCATGACTATGCAAGAGCAAGCGCACAATGCTTCGGCAAACATAGGAGGGCTACTCTCGATAGGTTAGGTAACACACACAGGAAGAAGGGGGTTAACAATGGTTGTGCAAGTTATACCTTTTGGTGATGTTGAACTTGCGATCGTTGGCGAATGGATGGTTCGAGTTCATGTGTCGGCGATGTCGAGCACGAGGTGTTGTTGGCGTTGCGGAAGCTTGTTAGTTGATAGACACTCAGGCGAAACACAAACACACAAGGGGGTTAGTCAAAAAAGGAAAAGGGGGCAAAATTTTGATCAGGGCCGGAGACTCCGGTTGGGGCCGGAGATTCCGGTGTGGTCCGGAGACTCCGGTGTGATGACCGGAGACTCCGGTCTGGTTCCAGCACGACGAACAGCTCGAGTTCGTGAGCGGAAATTCGGCCCTTTGACCCTCAAATCCAGAAATTTTCGACCAAATTGGGCTAGGAAACGCAGGGCAAAGGTAGACCAAATCCAAGGACAAGTTTCTAATGGATCAAAACCACAATCGACTCACCAAATCAAGAGATCGATCCAAAAGCAAATTGGGGCTAAAATTTTTGGTATTTTCGAATTTATGGTGGATATGGGGGAACGAAATCAAATCCGTGGCAACCAAAAGCTGCTGATACCAGTTGATATGGGATCCCTTGTGGGATTGACCCTAGGGTGGCCCGATCTTCACGGATTTGATGCGGGGAGTGAGGGGAAACCCGATGAACGCGATGAACGCAACACAAATGCAAGGTAACGATACAAACACACGCAAACACAACCCGATTCGACGGTTCTGCTGGCTCGAACAACCAATCCAATAGAATCCTTGGTGAGAGACCGTTAGGTAGAATCACCAAAGGAGAGATCGGCAAGCGGATGATAGAATCCAAATCAAAAGGAGAGAGTAGCAACCAAGTAGAATCCCAAAGGGAGAGACCTAGCACTACTAGAATCCTTGATGAGGAGAGACCAAACACTTGAGGAGGGTCTTGACGACTTGGAGACGAACAACCGAACTCCAAGGCCTTGTATAACTCATAGATTAACTATAGAGAGGGGTTCCCATCTAGGGTTAGGCACAAGCCTTCTTTCATCATCAACTCCAGGGTTTCAAGGAGGGGGTGGGGCTTATATATAGGCCAGCCACGAGCTAGGGGTAAAACAGGCATAAATAGGAAGTTCTGGGCGTTACATCGGCCAGGCCCAACCCGAGGCACGCAGGCCCGATACGCTTGGTCCGGAGACTCCGGTGTGCTGGCCGGAGACTCCTGGGCCTCCGTGTCGTCTCCGGAGGGGCCTTCTGATTGTCCTGGGCGCTGGTTTGGGGGTCGGACCGGAGGTGGGCTGGAGACTCCGGTGTGGTAGACCGGAGACTCCGGTCTAGCTTCAACAGCTTCTTGCGTCTTCTCTTCCAGGCCTCTTGCTTGGGGGTCTTGATCTCTGGGGTCCTCTTGTCATCTCCTCTTGGTGTCATGGTCATGGTCCTGGTCATAGCATTGGCACGTGTGTCAAGTAGGATTCCATTCACATGATAGCCAAAGGAGGGTGGGGTATGGAATGAGTTCACCTTTGAGGGTGTGGTTGATGTAGCATGGTGTGGACCAATGGTGAATGCCATGTGTTGGGCTGCAACAGAAGTCCACCAATTAGTCCTCGTTAGGCAAATTCGTTAGGATTAGTCTCGATCGTTGTGAAGCTTAGTTCGTGTTAGTTTAAGAGTGATTAGTTGCTTATTTGTGTACTCCAATATCCCAGGAATTATTTGTGCGAATTTATGAAAGAGTTATGGCAATATGGTTACTATCTGTGTTATTTTCGCTGCAGTTTTTCTGCTGATACAGCAGTACTGTACGAATTTTCATATTTTTCTGGTAACTGGGAAAAATCTGAAAAAAATTGGTCTGATGCGAAACTCTCTGTACTGTATGTGCAAAAATCAGCTAAATTTTCTGACGAGTCTAAGTCAGGTAGAAAAATTCGTGAACGCTGCTGGACTGTTCTGGCAGATTGCTGTTTTTGTTGCGTAGTTGATCAACTGTTTAGTTAACCATTGCCAACTCTTGTAAAACTATTTCAGTAGGTATACTGCTAGGATAACCCCTGGGATGTTGCTGGATCGCTTGTTTGTTGAGGTGTTGCTTGCTTGTGATTGTCTGCTATTGTTTGTTGTTGATTGATCATATGCATGGGTAGAATCCTATTATCGTAGTTGATTCTTTCTAAACTTACCTGTGCTGAACCGCAGATGCCTCCCCGCCGTCAACCCACTGAGTTGGAGCAGCTCATGGCAGCTCAAGCTCAGCTGACCCAAGTGATGACTCAGTTCATGGCAAATCAGAACAACAACAATGGAAACAATCAGCCTCAGGGAGATGCTCTCACCAGATTTCTGAGGTTAAGGCCAGCTAAGTTCTCTACTGCAACTGAACCAATGGTCGCTCTCGACTGGTTGCGTTCAGTCAACAAGGATCTGGTAACCGTCGGATGCACTGATGCTGACAAGGTGAGGTTTGCCGCTCACCTACTAGAGGGACCAGCCGCTTCTTGGTGGGACACTTTTCAGATCACCCACCCGCTGGATACCGTGACTTGGGCAATGTTTGAGGAAGGTTTCAGGACCAACCACGTGTCTTCAGGAGTTCTGAGCCTGAAGAGGAAGGAGTTCATAACTTGCGCCAAACCAATCATGCCGTGGCGAGTACATTGAGGAGTTCAACAACCTGTCCCGTTATGCACCTGAGGATGTTGACACTGATGCAAAAAGGAGGGAGAGATTCCTGGATGGCCTCAGTGATGAGCTTTCAGTACAGCTACTGGTGGTTTATTGCCCCACTTTCCAGGAGCTTATGGACAAGGCCAGAATCTTGGAAGGGAAGCACAAACAGGTGGAGAACCGCAAGAGGAAGAGCAACAATCACCACTCTGGTTCACACCACAAGTCTCGCACTTCATATGATGGATACTCCAAGCATGGAGGGAGTGACCATGGGAGCCATGACCGCCACCACCATGGAGGCGATGGGCATCGTCATGACAACCATAGGAGCAGCCACCACAGCCACAAGGGAGGACACTCTCACCACTCTGGAGGACACGGTGGACATGACCGCAACCGTGATCGCAGCTTTGTGAAGAAGGATCTGAGTGAGGTGACGTGCTTCAAGTGTAAGCAGAAGGGACACTATGCTGACAACTGTCCGGAGAGGAAAGGACTGAAGCCAACCAACAACGAGAAGGCCACAGTGAACCACATGAATGTGGAGGAGATTCCAGATGAGCCTGACCTTGTGATTGGTAAGTTCCCAATCAACACTTACCCTGCACTTATACTTTTTGATACTGGTGCATCGCATTCATTCATATCAAGGGCATTCGTGGATAAGTATAAGTTACCTACTGAGTCTATGAAAGGGTCTATTAGAGTGAGTTCACCTAGAGGAGATATGATAGCTAGCGCGGGATGCCGCGATTTAACCGTGAGGATTGGAACACACAACTTCAGTGCACATTTGGTAGTGTTGGAATCATAGGGATTAGACGTTATTCTAGGTATGGATTGGATGTCTATGCATGGGGGACACATAGATTGTGCACAGCGAGCTGTTTCACTCAAAACCCCGGATGGTAAGAGGATTAGATTCAAGTTGGCTGTACGACCAGGAAGGTGTATGTTGAATTCTCTTAAGGGGGTTAGCATGGATACTGTGCGCGTGATTAGGGATTACCCCGACGTGTTTCCGGAAGAGCTGCCAGGGATGCCACCTGACAGGGAAGTAGAGTTTCTTATCGACCTGATGCCGGGAACAGGACCAATAGCAAAGAAACCATATAAGATGGATGTAGATGAACTGAAGGAATTGAAGAAGCAGTTGAAAGAGCAGCTGGAAAAGGGATTCATTCAGCCTAGTTCGTCGTCATGGGGTGCACCTATTCTGTTCGTGGAGAAGAAAGACAGCAGCAAGAGATTAGTGGTGGACTATCGCTCGCTGAACGAGGTAACCATCAAGAACAAGTACCCTCTGCCGAACATAAATGATTTGTTTGATCAACTGGAAGGAGCAAAGGTGTTCAGCAAGATTGATCTGCGATCAGGCTATTTTCAATTGAAGATCCGGGAGGAGGACGTACCAAAAACTGCCTTCACTACTAGGTATGGTTTATATGAGTATACGGTTATGTCTTTTGGACTAACGAATGCCCCGGCATATTTCATGACCATGATGAACAAGGTATTTATGGAGTACTTGGACAAGTTCGTGGTGGTGTTTATTGATGACATACTGATATATTCCAAGGATAATGCTAAGCATGAGAAACATCTGCGACTGATTACAGAGAAACTGAGAGAACACCAGCTGTATGCCAAATTCAGCAAGTGTGAATTCTGGCTTAACACCGTTGGGTTTCTTGGACACGTAGTGTCAGGAGAAGGAGTCGCTGTTGATCCAAGCAAAGTGACGCAGATGGCGAGTGGGAAGCACCCAAGAATGCAGGAGAGATTGAAGCTTTTGGGACTTGCTTTGGATATTACAGGAGGTTCATTGAAATTTTTCCAAGATTGCTAAGCCGATGGTGAACTTCTGAAGAAGGAGAGGAAGTTTGAATGATCGACGTATGTGAAGCCAGCTTTCGAGGCTGAGCGTCGACTAGTGACCGCTACTGTGTTTACGGATCTTGAAGGATTTCCAAGTGTCTTGTGATGCTTCTCGTGGGGACTTGGGAGTGTGCTGATGCAAGATGGGAGAGTAGTGTCATATGCCTCGCGACAACTCAAGCACCATGAGCGGAATTACCCCACACACGACTTGGAGTTAGCGTCAGTGGTTCATGCGCTCAAGGTATGGAGGCATTACTTAATGGGAAAACACTGTGATGTGTACACCGACCACAAGAGCCTGAAATACATATTTACACAGAAAGAACTGAACATGAGGCAAAGGAGATGGTTGGAGCTTATCAAGGACTATGATATGAATCTACAATATCACCCAGGAAAGGCCAATGTAGTAGCAGATGCTCTGAGCCGGAAAGTTTATGCCAATGGATTGACAATTGGTGAATTGCCTGAGGATTTGTGCAAGCAATTCAAGGACCTTAGACTGTAGGTAGTATTTGAAGGATACTTATCAACAATGGAAGTCCAACCGACGCTACAGGACAGGATCATAAAGGCTCAGATAGGAGACAAGGAAATAGAGGAGATAACGGAAAAGATGAAGGAGAAACCGGTCAAGATTCTGGAGACAGCGGAGAGGATTACCCGTACCAAGACAATCAAGTTTTGCAAGGTGCAGTGGAGCCACCACACCGAAGAGGAAGCCACTTGGGAGCGTGAGGATGACATCCGAGAGGACTACCCACACCTATTTGCTAGCCGTGCCGAATCTCGAGGACGAGATTCATCTTAAGGGGGTTAGTCTTGTCACATCCCAAATTTTAGATTTGGTTTTGCATATCATTCATATCATTGCATCATGCTTTTGTATGCAAAACCATCGAGTGAAAAGGTTCGGCGAAACGCTATTTTCAAATCCCTATTCTATTTTGCTACGAGGCTCCTACGGGAGGCTTTAGTAGGACTAGCGTTGTCCACCCTTGTAGCCTAGTGGTTTCGCCCAACCCTTGACCCTAGATTGTTCCCCTCGACTTTACGAAACCGTAGGAGCAAGAATCACTCGATTCGGAGCTCGTACGGAGAAGTTGCGGTCGTTTGTTTAGAAAGACGGAAAACGGTCCGAATTTTGGACCGATTTCCGAGTCCGAAACCAACTCCGCGCCGAATCAGTCTAGATTTCCGCGAGAGGGCCACTTAAGGACCCCACCTGGCCCGCCGACCCTGCCCTGCCTCGTTTTCTGTGCCGCCTCGATCTCGGGATCGCCCGTCGCCTCGCCTCCTCGCTTCCCGAGGCCGCCGCCACCCGCCGAGCCCGCCTCCCCTCGGCCGCCGCCGCTGGCCGCCTCGCCGCCGATCCCCGCCGCCAGCAGGTACGCGCCGCCCGCGCCTCGCCCTTCCGCCGCGCCCGCGCCGCCTCGCGCCATCGCGCACCTCAGCACCCGCCCGCGCTTATCCGCCGACCCGCCGCGCCCGCGCCCGCGCCGCCGCCTCGCCGCCCTGCAGCCGCGCTCGCTGCCCGCGTCATCGCTCTGCGCCGCAGCGCGCCGCCGCTTTCGCGCTTGTAGCGTCATTGCCGGCCGCCCAGCAGCCACCGCCAGATTTCAGATCAGTGGTTCAGATCGTTCGTTGACCAGTCAGACCCAGGCGTTGACTAGTCAGACGCCCAGTCAGCGCCCAGTCAGCAGACGCGTTGACCAGTCAACAGACACAGTTGACTGGTTATTTTCGCTAATCGTTTTAGTTGACAGATTTCGGTAGAATCTTGTAAATTACGTAGAAATTAAACCGCTTGGCCAAAAATTGCAAATAAAATATGTGTATATTCAGTGAGTCGTGTAGAATCTCGCTGTATCTTTGGTTCAGACTTTTGCAGCAAGGTTTAGTACAGTTTAATCAAACTAGCTAGTGGCCTTTTCGGAGTAATAAATTCGTAGAAAAAGATCCGTAGCTCCAAAAATCGCGTATGATATGTCCCTGGATTCAGTGGAACGAGGGGAATCTCATTGTGAATTAAAAAGATAGGCTTACAGTAAAAACTTATGCAGAAACTGTCTAGTGGCCTTCTGCAGTGTTTTAATTACTCGGGGAGTTTTATAATTCCTTTTTGAGTAATTCTAGTTGGTACTGTTTCTAATCAGCGATGCCTATGCGGTAGAATTTTCCCAAGATTTTACAAACAGTATACTACCGGTAGTGAATTATTTGAGTTCTAGCTCTAGTTTTGAGCATTACTTTTTGCGTAATAGTTTTCCTAGCGCTAAAACTATTTTCCATGCATGCAATCAGTAGTATTATTGAATAGGATTGTGTGGTGCAGCTGTAGCACCAATTCACTTGCCTTGCATACCTTCATGCATCATATTTGTTGCATATGCTTGTGGATTGTTAGTTTATGATTGCAATTGTATCGTGTAGATTGTGACGAGTGCAACGCTTGCTCGTGTGTGGATTGTTCTTCCGACCGCTACAACCAAGGCAAGTAGATGCTACTTTGTTCATGATATCGTCCTACTATTTTCAATGCATTGTCGTGTATTTTGTAGATGCATGTGTAGGATGATACTATCGCTATGCTATGTCCTATTATGTGGTAGGGTTTTCCTTGTAGATGAACCACCGTTGGTAGATGTGCTTAGCCATGCTATGATGAACGAGGGCTGGGTTACATCATTGAGACTTGTTTCTAAAAGTATTGGTTTGTGAAAACTAAAACAACTTAATCAATGAATCTCCTGGGTGTGATGGTATTGATAATTTTTGGTGGTTTCATTGCGGAAAGGCACCCAGGTATCAAGAGAGAATGATTGGCTTCTTTATTGTGTAGCTTACGTGTACAACCATGTGTCAATAATGGAATGGGTGGTTGGTTGGACTTAGTAGGTTGTGGTAACTCGAACCCGCGTATCCAGAGATGTAGAATTTTGGTAGGTTGGACGGTCTTGTCGGGATTGAGGTGCTACTTCGAACAGTCTCTTCTTGGTCTTCTCCCTATCATCACCCAAAATGAGAGTGATGGTACGATGGGCTGGCCAAGTCACATGGGTAAAGTATACTAACCCTGCGGTGTATAATCTAATCGATTAGCCGTGTCCCCGGTTATGGACAACTGAGTTGCTTGATATTGATTCCATGACATGTTTCTCGCTCATTCTAATTTCATAATTGCTTTAATGTTGTTGGGTTAACTTAATTGGGATCTTTTCAAAGAAAATCAAAAACTGTTTATGAAAGTAGGACAAAGTTATTTGCAAATGCAAGCCAGACACAGCTCCACTTGCCAAATATGCATGTAGATGTTAGCACTATTGTCTCCATTACTAGCTCTACTTGCCATACATTCCATGTATTGACCCTTCGGGGCTGCTACGTTTCATGTTGCAGGTTATTCCGATTCTGAGTAATCGATATAGGCCACGGTACTCCACTCGGCACTTGTTCACTTGTGGGCAATTTGAAGAATGGAGGATTTACTATATTTATGTTGCTACCTGAATAATTTGAGCTAGCTTTGGGCTAAGCTTTTATTGTAATAATGGTACTCTGGATCTTCGTTACTTATGATACACGGATATTTTGCTATGTTATTCATCTTACTCTATTGTGGGCCAATGAACCGATCCAGGGATTGGCATGTCACATAGAGGCCACGGTCTTTTCAGAACCGGGGTGTTACAAACCGGAACCGCAATGGAGAAGAAACTTTCGGCAAGCTCAAATTCACCATGCCCAAGTTCACCGGTTCCAATGAGCCCGAGGAATATCTCTCTTGGGAACTCAAGGTCGACAAGATCTTCCGCATGCACAACTATAGCAATGAGAAGATGGTGGCCATGGCATCCCTCGAGTTTGATGAGTATGCCAACCTTTGGTGGGAACAAGTCCAACTCGCTCGAGAAGCAAAAGAAGAGCCTCCAATCTCAACTTGGCAAGATATGAAGGCCCATATGAGATCCCGCTTTGTTCCTTCGCACTACACGCGCGACCTTTTCAACAAGCTTCAAACGCTTAGTCAAGGGACAAAGACCGTGGAAGAGTACTTCAAGCAAATGGAGCTCAACATGATCCGTGCCAACATTGAAGAGCGAGATGAACAAACAATGGCACGTTTCCTCAATGGCTTGAACCATCCCATCAAGCGCATCACCGAGTTCCAAAAGTACAACAACATGGTTGAGCTTGTGCACATCGCATCGAAGGCCGAGCGTCAAGTGCAAGAGGACATCAAGTACAACAAGCCAAAGACGTACTTCACCTACAAGCAAGCGCCAACCACTACTCCAACAACACCAAGTGGAAGCTCCTCAAGTACCACCAAGCTTCCCTTCAAGCCAACTCTCCCTCAAGGAAAACAGCCCCCAAGTGGCAAACACACAAGGGATGATCAACCATTCAATGGTGAATGCTACAAGTGTGGAGGCAAAGGGCACAAGTCGAATGCATGTGGGAACAAGAAAGTTTTGTTCATCCATGACAACGGCGATGAAGAATATTTGAGTGAAGAAGAGTTTGATGCAAGGGTCAAGGAAGCCTTGGCAAGGCAACATTTGGAAGAGGACCACGAACTTCTTGTGTGTGAGCATGACGCAAGTCCATCGCTTGTGGTCACAAGGGTCTTGACTACCCAAGTCAATGAAAATGAAGACCAACGCTCGAACATCTTCCAAACTCGTAAGGCATCAATGGGAAGTCCATCAAAGTTGTCATCGATGGAGGAGTTGCCACAACCTTGCAAGCAGGAATTGTGAGAAACTCAACCTCACCCTCCATCCGCATAAACACCCCTACCATATCCAATGGCTAAGTGACCAAGGATCCGTCAAGATCAAGCACACCGTCTCGGTGACGTTCTCTATTGGGCACTACAAGGACACGGTGGAATGTGACGTGGTCCCAATGACGGTTTGCCACATGTTGCTCGGAAGGCCGTGGCAATATGACAAGCGTGCTTTGCATAATGGTCACTCAAACACTTACACCTTCAAATGGCTTGATAAAACTTGTGTGTTGCAACCAATGACTCCTAGCCAAATAATTGCAGACAATGCAAAGGCTTTAGCGAGGGCGCAATACACAAAAACACCTTGTGAGAAGAGTGGTGAGCGAGAGAACCACACCATAGTGAGTGAGAGCTACAAGCCAAATTCGAGTGGAAAAACTAAGAGTGTTCTTCTTGCCACCAAAAGTGAGATGAGAGAAGTGCGGAACAACCCATCCATCTTGCACTATGTCCTTGTATGCAAGGGACTAGCGCAAGGAACTAACGACTTGACAAATGTTCCTCCTTTGATGGCTATTTTGCAGGAATTCCAAGATGTATTTCCCGAAGAGCTTCCTCATGGCCTTCCTCCTCTTCGTGGAATCGAGCACCGCATCGACCTCATACCCGGCGCCCCACTTCCAAACCGCGCCGCGTATCGCACGAACCCGGAAGAGACGAGGGAGATCGAACGTCAAATCAACCAACTCGTCTCCAAAGGTTTGATCCAAGTAAGCACTAGCCCAAGCGCGGTCCCCGTGATTCTAGTTCCAAAAACGGATGACACGTTGCGGTTATGCATGGACTGCCGTCCAATCAATGCTATCACCGTGCGTTATCGACATCCTATACCGCGTCTTGATGACATGCTTGATGAGTTATGTGGAGCCACTATATTTTCGAAAATTGATCTTCGTAGTGGTTACCATCAAATTCGCATGGCCGAAGGTGATGAGTGGAAAACCGCCTTCAAGACCAAGCTTGGTATCTATGAATGGTTGGTTATGCCTTTTGGCTTATCTAACGCCCCATCTACCTTCATGCGCCTCATGAACCATATTTTGAGATCTCTCATTGGGAAGAGTGTAGTTGTTTACTTTGATGACATTCTTGTCTATAGCAAGTCACTAGAGGAGCATGTTACTCATGTTAAGGAGGTCCTTCAAATCCTTCGTCATGAAAAGCTTTATGCTAATCTCCCAAAGTGCACTTTTGCAAAAGACAAGCTGATTTTCCTTGGTTTTGTTGTGTCTTCTAAGGGCATTGAAGTTGATGTCTCAAAAGTCAAGGACATACGAGATTGGCCCATCCCTACAAATGTTAGTGAACTTCGTAGTTTTCATGGGTTGGCTGGCTTTTACCGTCGTTTTGTCAAAGACTTTTCTACAATTGCTTGCCCCCTCAACGAATTGACCAAGAAAAATGTCACGTTCGTTCGGGGAAAAGCACAACAAAAAGCTTTTGATGAGCTCAAAAAGAGGCTCACCGAAGCACCACTTCTTGCATTGCGGGATTTCACAAAAACCTTTGAGATTGAATGTGACGCTAGTGGTATTGGCATTGGTGGCGTCCTTATGCAAAATGGGCGTCCTATTGCTTGCCATAGTGAGAAACTTGATGGTGCACGCCTAAACTATCCCATTTATGACAAAGAACTTTTTGCCTTGGTTCGAGTTCTTCAAGTGTGGCAACACTATCTTTGGCCCAAAGAATTTATCATCCATTCCGACCATGAGTCGTTGAAGTATCTTAAGGGCCAAGCCAATTTGAGTAAAAGGCACGCAAAATGGGTTGAATTTATGGAGTCTTTTCCTTACATTGTCAAATACAAGAAGGGCAAAGAAAATGTGGTAGCGGACACTTTGTCTCGCAAAAACACAAGCCTTCTTACACGACTCGAAGTCAATGTCTTGGGTCTTGATGACATCAAATCTTTGTACGCATCCGACCCTTTCTTTGGACCAATATTTGCACAATGTTCAATAGACAAAGGGATTGATGATTTCTATTTGCATAAGGGTTTTCTTTTCAAACAAAACAAGCTTTGCATTCCGAAATCGTCTCTCCAACTTTTGCTTCTTCAAGAGTCCCATGGTGGAGGCCTTATGGGTCACTTTGGCCGTGACAAGACATATGACATGCTCTCCACTCACTACTTTTGGCCAAAGATGAAACGCGACGTGGAGCGCCACGTTCAATGATGCACTACATGTATCCAAGCTAATTCTAAGTCCAACCCCTTTGGTCTTTATATGCCATTGCCTATTCCTCATGCACCTTGGAAGGACTTTAGCATGGACTTTGTGTTAGGCTTGCCTAGATCTAAACATGGACATGATTCAATATTTGTAGTCGTGGATCGCTTTTCTAAAATGGCACATTTCATTCCATGCCATAAGACCGATGATGCTTCACATGTAGCCAATTTGTTTTTTAGGGAAATAATTCGGCTACACGGTGTGCCTAGAACAATCGTCTCTGACCGCGACGTAAAATTCATGAGCTACTTCTGGAAGACTCTCATGGCCAAGCTCGGCATCAAGCTCATCTTCTCGTCCGCCTCGCATCCTCAAACCGATGGACAAACCGAGGTCGTCAATCAAAGTCTTGGCACACTCCTCCGGGTGTTGATAAAGAAGAACCTTAAAGACTGGGAGGAATGTATTCCACATGCCGACTTCGCCTACAACCGCGCCAAGCACTCCACCACCATGAGGAGCCCGTTCATGATCGCTTCACGGCCGAGCCTCTCACCGCGCTCGATATCCTTCCACTTCCACTTCATGAACGTGCCAATATGGACGTTGTCAAGCGTGCCCAAACAATGAAGAAACTCCATGAAGACACACGAGCTACTATCGAGCAACAAGTCCTTCGCCACGCATCAAGGCTAAACAAGAACAAGAAAGAGATGATCTTTGATGAGGGCGACCTTGTGTGGATCCACTTGAGTAAAGACCGCTTCGCCAAGGAACGCGACTCCAAGCTAAAGCCAAGAGGCGATGGACCATTCAAGGTGCTAAAGAGGATCAACAACAATGCCTATATCATCGATATACCAACATCGAAGTATCTTGTGAGCTCGACATTCAATGTCAAGGACCTCTCACCCTACCATGGCGAAGATGAAGTTGTGAAGGTTGAAGAGTCGAGGACGACTCTTTCCCAAGGGGGGGGAGCTGATGCAGCCCGTCCTACGACCGCTACTACATCTACTCCCACGAGCTCCCCAAGTGGACCCATGACTCGCGCCCGAGCTAAGCTCCTCCAAGCCAAGGTTAACTCGCTCCTTTCCTTGTGTGACTTCGACACACCCTTGGATGGTTTGCTACTTCATACCTGCTTGTGCATCATCAGTACGAAGAGAAGGACCCAAGGGACGGAGGCACGCGGAAGCAACCATCATTGTCGGCGCCAACGGTACTACAGTTGAGGCGACGGTACTACTGCTCCAAGCGGTACTCGCCCCAGCTACGGACGCCCAGAAGAACCTCCACGCCCAGACGGCCGGTACTACTGCCCAACAACCGGTACTACCGTCAGTGGTACTACCGCCTCCTACCGCCACGTAAGGCAACTCCGATGGAAGCTCCAGGTCCGCCAGCGGTACTACCGCCCTCGGAGCGGTACTACCGGTTGCGACCGGTACTACCGGTTGCCGGACCGGTACTACCGGCCCTGACTGAACCTGAACGCCTGAATTCGGCCCTGTGCCTTGTAACCCTTCCTATAATTTACCTTTTCGTTCCCTGTTTTGTGGCTGGACTATATATAGCCCCCACCCTCTATTGTAAACCCTAGACTTGGATAATAATAGATATTAAGGAAACCCCTTTGAGGAACTTATATCTATTGGTCTCATGCTCCTACCAAGGAGCACCGGATTATCCACCCCCCTCTTGGATCTTGCCTAGTGCGTTCAAGTTGTACAAGGCCTTGGGTTCTCGGTTTCCTGCCCCCAAGTCGTCAAGATCTCACCAAGCACCTCGTCCCCCGTTGTTGGCGTGGAGAGCGAGCTTCGCCCAACACCGATCCTAGGGATTATGTTGGACCGGTTGCCACCGGCGTGAGAGATCGGCATGTATCGTGTTTTGTGTGCGTGTGTTCGTGGTTTTCATCCCTTCCTCCCCCGACCACCGCTTTTCCCCTCGTTTCTCGTGGAATTCGTGAAAGATCGGGCCAACCCAAGGGTTACCCCATAACATGTTATTAACAACAGGGTCATATCATTAGGAGAATGATATGATGGACATACTCCTATAGTTAAGCGTAGCATAAAGATCAAGTCATTTAATATAGTTCATTTGCTATATGCTTTCTGATACATAGTAACCTAATTCCTTCGACCATGAGATCATGTTAATCACCATCACCGGAAGGATGCTTTGATGACATCAAACACCACACCGTAACTAGGTGGCTATAAAGGTGGCATTGAGTGTTCGGAAAGTATGGGTTGAGGCACGTGGATCAAGAGTGGGATTTGTCCATCCATATGACAAATAGATATACTCTGGGCCCTCTCGGTGGAATGTCATCCAATTAGCTTGCAAGAATGTGACTGGCTCACAAGGGATCACATATCACGGGAACGAGAAAAGAGTACTTATCGGTAACGAGGTTGAACTAGGTATGCAGAGATACCGACGATCAAAACCTCGGATAAGTAAACTATCATGAGACAAAGGGAAATTGGTATCGTATGTAATTGGTTCATTCGATCGCAAAGTAATCATAGAAATATGTGGGAGCCATATGAATTTCCAGATTCCTCTATTGGTTATTGATCGGAGAAGTGTCTCGGTCATGTCTGCATAATTCACGAACCGTAGGGAGACATACTTAAGGATTCGATGTTGTTGAGTAATTATGGAATGATGAGTAAGAGACCGAATGTTGTTCGGAGTCTCGGATGGGATCCGGGATATCACGAGGAGATCCGGAATGGTCCGGAGAATAAGATTCATATAAGGAAAGTCCTGTTTCGGAGTTCGGAAATGATTCCGGTGTTTTCACCGGGTGAAAGGATACAGATGTCGCCTAGAGGGGGGGTGAATAGGCGATTAAAACTTTTCCTAGAGTGGCTCAACAAAGGCAGAATAAAACTAGTGTTTACTTTGTTAAGCACAACCTAGAACAACTAAGGTTCACCTCTGTGCACCAACAACTTATGCTAAGCAATACAAGCAACAAAGTGATAGCAAGATATATATTACTTCAAGCACGAAGGCTATCACAATGTAGAGTGCATAAGTAAAGAGCTCGGGTATAGAGATAACCGAGGCACGCGGGGACACCAATATTTTACCGAGTTCCTCCCAACATGGAGTACGTCTCGTTTGGAGAGGGGGTGGTATCAAACCATCAACGCCACAAAAGGCCTCCCTTATTCTCCGGTGAATCTCACCCCAATGGGATCGATCCACGCTTCCACTATCGGTGCACTTGTCGGTGGCAACCGGGACCTCTCACAAGGTTGGGGCACTTCTCCACAACTTGATCGCGAGCGGTGTGGGGCCAAGCAGCAGCAGTTGCGTAGTGCATGCGGCAAGAAGATTCTTGCGATGCATGCAGCAAAGCAGCTGGGTCACCGGGCCATCTTGGCGTCTGTGCGCGACAACAACAAGCAACGCAGCGGCAGTGGCAGCTAGCAGCAATGACAAGCAGCAACAGCGAGGCGGCTGACGCTGGCGGCCTAACGCACGCAGAGCTGCGAAAGCGCCGCAGGCGTAGCGGCGAGTGGGAGAGTAGCAACTCGCGGGGCCAGCGGGGCGCGCAAGGCAATGTGGGTCAACGCGCACGAGGCCAGGAAATCTAGATCTGGATCTGGGCTAATCTGGGAAAAATAACTGGGCCGGCCGGTACTACCGGATTTAGGTACCTAGCGAGGCAGAAAGAAAACGGGCCGCTTTTAGGCCCGGGCGGTAGTACCGCCCCGTCCGGGCGGTACTACCGCTCGGCCCAGAAAACAAATTGACAGACAAATATTTAAACGACAATAACTTTTGACTGGAAGCTCCGATTGACCCGATTCAAATTGCGTTGGATAGAGGACGACAAGGGCTTCCCAATAAAGTGAGAAAGTATCAAGTAGAATAATGTGAGATATCTCACTTGGTGAGAAACCGAAAAGCCGCATAAATCAAAATCGCAACAAGATATATATGGGAGATCCGATTTTGATGAACAAGAGATTACCACAAGATCTATATCCTCACATGGACAAGACCAAATAACAACCAAATACGATGATGCAAGTATGCAAAGTTTTGAGCTCTCTCCGAACGATGTGACCGAATTACTCATACGAGAGCCCCTCTTGATAGTACGGTTATCTATCCTAAACCCGGTCTCCTACACACAATAAGAGACCGGCAAAAGGGAAAACCTATCAAGATTATACCTTTGCCTTGAGCATTCCACTTGAGCTCGATGTAGACAGTCTTGCCCTTCTCAAGATGGAGCGCCTTTCTTAATTCCTCATCATCGACCTCGCATATTGAGCTTGCACGACAAATCTTCTTTGCATTTCATCGACCTTGAAGCCAACACATGCTCCAAGCGATACCAATGGACAAATCCTACAAGTATAACTTAATACACACATTAGTCCATAAATATTGTCATTAATTACCAAAACCACACATGGGGGCCCAACATGTTCTTTCACCGGGAATGTTCTAGAAGGGTCTAGAAGGTCCGACACTCCGGAGGGGAAGGGTACATGAATATAACAATGTGGAATGGTTGCATCATGTACTAGGTCACTTGGCTGTGCAATATGGAGAGAGAAATCAAATCCAAGTTTGAAAGTCAAACGCCAATTTGAAAAGTCAAATCCGAAGTTTGCTTGGTGGAGGGAGAGTAGGAAACCTACTTGGGGAGGAAGTACCATTCCCTCCACCCGCCGGCCATGAGGAGGAGTTGGAGGAGGACTCCCTCCTCCCAAACCGCCCCCTCCCACCTATATAAGGAGGGGTAGGGCGCCCCTCTACCCCTCACACCTAAACCCTAGCCCTTGGCGCCACCACCTCCAAGTGTTGCCGCCGCCTAGGTCTCCTTTTCTAGCCGACTTGGGGCAAACCCTAGCTTTCCCTAGCCGCTGACCAAGCCCACCCTTGGTGCTTCTAAACCCTAGATCGCCAAGGCCCTCTCTCATACTCCACCATACTCGCTCCGGCTTAAGGCAAAGCCCTACGGGATCTCCCCTCTACTTTCGACACCACGCCGTCGTGCTGCCGGAATCACGAGGAGAGTGCTACAATCTCCGCTGCCTGCTAGAACAAGGGAGATGAAGGTCTTCATCGAGTACCGAACGTGTGACCCATTGAGCGCCGCCGAACGCAGTCAGGAAGGATCGTCTACGCGATCTTGAGATCGGAAGTGTACGACTACATCATCCACGAGAAACTGCTCTCGTTAACCGCTTTGGATCTTCGAGAGTTAGTACTCTATCGACTTGCTGCATTCTAGTAGATAGATCTTGGCTTGTGTGTGTTCATGCGATAGAAATTTTTTGTTTTCCATGCTACGAACCCCTACAGTGGTATCAGAGCCATGTCTATATGTAGATCTGTTGCACGAGTAGAACACAATGGTCATTGTGGGCGGTGGTGCTTTTATTATCAATTGATTTTTGTGTACTTTGCATCTTGCGGTATGATGGGATGAAGCGGCCCGGGCTAACCTTACATGACATTGTTCATGAGACTTGCTCCACGCTCAACACGCAACTTGTATTGCATAAGTGGCTTTGCGGGTGTCTGTCTCTCCCATCATAGTATAGATTCAATTTACAACGGGCACTTGATAGTTCAAGCATCAACGTTGTGGTTCTTGTTCGTAAGTTAGAACGACATTTATTGAAAGCCCCAAACCACGTAAAACATGTAAAGAAAATTAGAGGCATCTAACTTTGTTTTGCAGGGGTGTGCTGTGATGTGATATGGCCATGATTGTGTTTATATATGATGTATGCAATGTCCCTTATTGTAAGTTGGCAACCGGCAGGAGCCATATGGTTGTCTTTAAATTCCGTTAAGACCTGCATGTCTATTCAAAGTAGTTGTTATAGTTGAAGCTGGTGGACGACAACCATGAAACGACGCCATTGACCTTGACGCCATACCGGCGATAATGGAGATCATGTTCGTGCTTGAAGATGGAGATCGGAAGCACAAGAAGAAATGCCATATCATATCACATATTATGAATTGCATGTGATGTTAATCCTTTATGCATCTTGTATTGCTTAGTTTGCGACGGTAGCATTATAAGATGATCCCTCAAGCACACAAATTTCAAGTTTTAAAGTGTTCATCCTTAGTAAGCACCGTTGCTAAAGCTCGTTGTTTCGAAGCACCACGTGATGATCGGGTGTGTTAGATTCTGTGAGTGTATACAACATGAGCAAGACAGATTTTCTCATGCGGATGCTAAGGTTTGATCTTGACGAGCCTAGCATGTACAGACATGGTCTCGGAACACGGATCACCGAAAGGTAAAGTGTTATGGGGTAACCCCGGGGTTGGCCCGATCTTTCACGAATTCCACGAGGAACGAGGGGGAAAGCGGTGGTCGGGGGATGAAATCGAGGGAAGAGATGGAAACCACGAACACACGCAAACCAAAACACGATACACGCCTATCCCTCACACCGGTGGCAACCGGTCCAACATAATCCCTAGGATCGGTGTTGGGCGAAGCTCGCTCTCCACGCCAACAACGGGGGATGAGGTGCTTGGTGAGATCTTGACGACTTGGGGGCGAGAAACCGAGAACCCAAGGCCTTGTACAACTTGAACGCACTAGGAAAGATCCAAGAGGAGGGTGGACAATAGGTGCTCCTTATCAAGGAGCATGAGACCAATAGATTAAATGATCCACAAGGGATGTCTTAATCTATCCTTATCCAAGTCTAGGGTTTACATATGAGGGGTGGGGCTATATATAGGCCAACCACATAAACAGGGGTAGTTCTGGAATAAAACTAGAAGTTTGGGCGAAATTGGGGGTTACATGGGCCAGGCCCAAAAGGCTTTAACATGCCTGGCGTCGGTCGGTCCGGAGACTCTGTCAGGTCAGGAGACTCGGTCTGGGCCGGAGACTCGGTCAATCTCGGACCCGTCTCCGGAGGGTATCAGTATCCCGGGCTTGAGTCTCGGTCTGGACGGAGGAAGGTCCGGAGACTCGGTGTAGGAGACGGAGACTCCGGTCTACCGGAGACTCGGTGTGCAGCTCAATGCTTCTTTTCCTGGTCCTGCTTCCTTGGTGGCTTGGTGTGGTGGTGTTGCTTCATATCTAAGGATACACAACGGAGATGCATGAAGTAGCAAGCCATCCAAAGGTAGGCCAAAATCACATGAGGAAAGGAGCGAGTTAACCTTGGCTTGTAGGAGCTTGGCACGGGCGCGAGTCATTGGTCCACTTGGGGGACTAGGTGTTGTAGATGGAGGTGCTTCCATAGGACGGGCTGCATCAGCTCCCCCCCCTTGGGAAAGAGTCGTCCTCGACTCTTCAACCTTCTCAACTTCATCTTCGCCATGGTAGGGTGATAGGTCCTTGACATTGAATGTCGGGCTCACAAGATACTTGGATGTTGGGATAGCTATGATGTAGGCGTTGTTGTTGATCCTCTTTAGCACTTTGAAGGGTCCATCACCTCTTGGCTTTAGTTTGGAGTCGTGGTCCTTGGGGAAGCGGTCTTTACTCAAGTGTATCCACACAAGGTCGCCTTCTTCGAAGATCATCTCTTTCTTGTTCTTGTTTAGCTTTGATGCTTGGCGAAGGACTTGTTTCTTGATCGTAGCTCTTGTGTCTTCATGGAGTTTCTTCATTGTTTGCGCACGCTTGACTACGTCCATATTGGCACGTTCATGAAGAGGTAGAGGAAGAATATCGAGCGCGGTGAGGGGCTCGAAGCCATAGACGATCATGAACGGGCTCCTCATGGTGGTGGAGTGCTTGGCGCGGTTGTAGGCGAACTCGGCATGTGGAATACATTCCTCCCAGTCTTTAAGGTTCTTCTTTATCAACACCCGGAGGAGTGTGCCAAGACTTCGATTGACAACCTCGGTTTGTCCATCGGTTTGAGGATCTGGTGACGAGAAGAGGAGCTTGATGCGAGCTTGGCCATGAGAGTCTTCGAGTAGCTCATGAATTTTACGTCGCGGTCGGAGACGATTGTTCTTGGTACACCGTGTAGCCGAATTATTTCCCTGAAAAAAAAATTTGCTACATGTGAAGCATCATCGGTCTTATGGCACGGAATGAAATGTGCCATTTTTGAAAAGCGATCCACTACTACAAATATAGAATCATGACCATGTTTAGATCTAGGCAAGCCTAACACAAAGTCCATGCTAATGTCCGACCAAGGTGCATGAGGAATAGGCAATGGCATATAAAGACCAAAGGGGTTGGACTTAGACTTAGCTTGGATACATGTAGTGCATCGTTGGACGTGGCGCTCACGTCGCTTCATCTTTGGCCAAAAGTAGTGAGTGGAGAGCATGTCATAAGTCTTGTCACGGCCAAAGTGACCCATAAGGCCTCCACCATGGGACTCTTGAAGAAGCAAAAGTTGGAGAGCGATTTGAATGCAAAGTTTGTTTTGTTTGAAAAGAAAACCCTTATGCAAATAGAAATCATCCATCCCTTTGTATTGAACATGTTGCAAAAATTGGTCCAAAAAAGGGTGAGACGGCGTACAAAGATTTGATGTCATCGAGACCCAAGACATTTACTTGAGTCGTGTAAGAAGGCTTGTTTTTCTTGAGACAAGGCGTCCGCTACCACATTTTCTTTGCCCTTCTTGTATTTGACAATGTAAGGAAACGACTCCATCAACTCAACCCATTTTGCGTGCCTTTTACTCAAGTTGGCTTGGCCCTTAAGATACTTCAATGACTCATGGTCGGAATGGATGATAAATTCTTTGGGCCAAAGATAGTGTTGCCACACTTGAAGGACTCGAACCAAGGCAAAAAGTTCTTTGTCATAAATGGGATAGTTGAGGCGTGCGCCATCAAGTTTCTCACTATGGTAAGCAATAGGACGCCCATTTTGCATAAGGACGCCACCAATGCCAATACCACTAGCGTCACATTCAATCTCAAATGTTTTTGTGAAATCCGGTAATGCAAGAAGTGGTGCTTCTGTGAGCCTCTGTTTGAGCTCATCAAAAGCCTTTTGTTGTGCTTTTCCCCAAGCACGCGTGACATTTTTTGGTCAATTCGTTGAGGGCAAGCAATGGTAGAAAAGTCTTTCACAAAGCGATGGTAAAAGCCACCAACCCATGAAAACTTGAAGTTCACTAACATTTGTAGGGATGGGCCAATCTCGTATGTCCTTGACTTTTGAGACATCAACTTCAATGCCATTGGAAGACACAACAAAACCAAGGAAAATCAGCTTGTCTTTTGCAAAAGTGCACTTTGGGAGATTAGCGTAAAGCTTTTCATGACGAAGGATTTGAAGGACCTCCTTAACATGAGTAACATGCTCCTCTACTGACTTGCTATAGACAAGGATATCATCAAAGTAAACAACTACACTCTTCCCAATGAGAGATCGCCAAATATGGTTCATGAGGCGCATGAAGGTAGATGGATCATTTGATAAGCCAAAAGGCATAACCAACCATTCATAGAGACCAAGCTTGGTCTTGAAGGCAGTTTTCCACTCATCACCTTCGGCCATGCGAATTTGATGGTAACCACTACGAAGATCAATTTTCGAAAATATAGTGGCTCCACATAACTCATCAAGCATGTCATCAAGACGCGGTATAGGATGTGATGCATACGGTGATAGCATTGATTGAATGACGATCCATGCATAACCGCGTATCATCCGTTTTGGGACTAGAATCACGGAACCGCGCTTGGACTAGTGCTTACTTGGATCAAACCTTTGGAGACGAGTTGGTTGATTTGTCGTTCTATCTCCTTCGTCTCTTCGGGTTAAATGCGATCTGTGGCGCGGTTTTGGGAGTGGGGCGCGGGTATGAGGTCGATGCGGTGCTCGATTCCACGAAGAGGTAGTCCATGAGGAAGCTCTTGAAATACATCTTGGAATTCTGCAAAACAGCCATCAAAGAAGGAGGAACATTTGTCAAGTCATTAGTTCCTTGCGCTAGTCCCTTGCATACAAGGACATAGTGCAAAATGGATGGGTTGTTCGCACTTCTCTCATCTCACTTTTGGTGGCAAGAAGAACACTCTTAGTTTTCCACTCGAGTTTGGCTTGTGGCACTCACTCACTATAGTGTGGTTCTCGCTCACCACTCTTCTCACAAGATGGTTTTGTGTATTGCGCCTCGCTAAAGTCTTTGCATTGTCCGCAATTATTTGGCTAGGAGTCATTGGTTGCAACACACAAGTTTTGTCAAGCCATTTGAAGGTATAAGTGTTTGAGTGACCATTATGCAAAACGCTTGTCAAATTGCCACGGCCTGCCTAAAGCATATGGCAAACCGTCATTGGGACCACGTCACATTCCACCGTGTCCTTGTATGGTCCAATTGAGAACGTTATCGAGCGGTGTGCTTGATCTTGCGGATCCTTGGTCACTTAGCCATTGGATATGGTAGGGGTGTTTATGCGGATGGAGGGTGAGGTTGAGTTTCTCACACAATTCCGTACTTGCAAGATTGTGGCAACTCCCTCCATCGATGACAACTTTGATGGACTTCCCATTGATCCTGGCACGAGTTTGGAAGATGTTTGATCGTTGGTCTTCATTCTCATTGGCTTGAGTAGTTAAGACCCTTGTGACCACAAGCGATGGACTTGCGTCGTGCTCACACATGAGTAGCTCTTGGTCCTCTTCCAAATGTTGCCTTGCCATGGCTTCCTTGACCCTTGCATCAAACTCATCTTCACTCAAGTATTCTTCATCGCTGTTGTCATGGATGAACAAAACTTTCTTGTTCCCACATGCGGCCGACTTGTGTCCTTTGCCTCCACACTTGTAGCACTCACCATTGAATGGTTGTTCATCTCTTGTGTACTTGCCACTTGGGGGCGGTTTTCCTTGAGGAAGGGTTGGCTTGAATGGAAGCTTGGTGGTATTTGAGGAGCTTCCACTTGGTGTTGTCGAAGTAGTGGTTGGAGCTTGCTTGTATGCGAAGTATGTCTTTGGCTTGTTGAACTTGATGTCCTCTTGCACTTGACGTTCGGCCTTTGATGCAATGTGCACAAGCTCAACCATGTTGTTGTACCGTTGGAACTCGGTGATGCGCTTGATAGGATGGTTCAAGCCATTGAGGAAACGTGCCATTGTTTGTTCATCACGCTCTTCAATGTTGGCACGGATCATGTTGAGCTCCATTTGCTTGAAGTACTCTTCCACGGTCTTTGTTCCTTGACTAAGCGTTTGAAGCTTGTTGAAGAGGTCACGCGTGTAGTGTGAAGGAACAAAACGGGATCTCATATGAGCCTTCATATCTTGCCAAGTTGATATTGGGGGCTCTTCTTTTGATTCACAAGCGAGTTGGACTTGTTCCCACCAAAGGTTGGCATATTCATCGAACTCGAGGGATGCCATGGCCATCATCTTCTCATTGCTAAAGTTGTGCATGCGGAAGATCTTGTCAACCTTGAGTTCCCATGAGAGGTATTCTTCGGGATTATTGGAACCGGTGAACTTGGGCATGGTGAACTTGAGCTTGCCGAAAGTTTCTTCCTCATTGCGGTTCCGGTTGCGACGGTTGCCATGATTTTGGCGGCCATCTTCATCATCCGAGCTCTCATGTCTTGCTTGTTGATGGTGGCGTTGCTCTTGCGGTTGTTGAGGTGCCGCGTTTGGTGGTGGAACTTGGTTTGGACGACGAGCTTGGGGAGCTTGCTCTTGTTGTTGTCGCGGTTGAGGACGAGGAGGAGGTTGTTGGTCCTCACGGTGAGCTTGGGGAGCTTGCTCTTGTTCTTGTCGTGGTTGATGCCGAGGAGCATTATCTTGCGCCATGTGGCGAGGAGGACGTCGAGCCGCATGCGCAATGGGCTGCTCTCTTTCTTCTTGTTGTGGAGGAGGCTCGTCGTTTAGATCATGTTGACGGCGATGACGTTCATGTCGAGGAGGACGCCTTGGTGGGTCTTCGAGTGCTTCACGCCGCCGGCAAACTTGTTCTTCCACTTCGGATGCTTCACTTGTTGTGGAAAGAACATGTCGATGGCGATGGGCTTGGTGGTCCATGTGAGGTTGTTCTTGTTGAAGCACAAGTGCCCTTTGTTGTGGCCGGTCCGCTTCACGTCTTGGAGGTCTTGCGGAGAGGTCACCATCATAGCTTGACGTTGCGGCGTGTTGCGGCGATGGTACCGCTTGAGAAGAGCTCATGGAGTGAAGGACGGGTCCATCCCGGTGCCTTGAAGCGTGACGACGAGGAGCACTTGATTCGCTTGAGGAGTGTCGTGATGAGCTTGAGTCGCGCGAGCGTGGCCTTGCTAACCCATCAATGAGGCGTTGAAGCTTCTCATCCGTTGAGGCGAGGGCACGACCAAGAGCTTCATTTTGATGACCGAGGTTGTGTTGCATGGCATGCATTTGGCCTCGGACTTCCTCGAAGCGGTTGTCGATGTTCTTGAACTCCACTCGGGCGCCGCTCAAGGGCTTCACAACGGTAGTTGAATTCTCCTCGAACCTTCCAATGGTCCCATCTTGTCATGTATGGATTGTCGTCCTCCGGAGGTGGTGGTGGTTGGGACGGCTCGCCATTCCTGTCCATGATGCAAAGCCGACAAGGGTTGTATATGGAGAGTAAAGGTGCGTAGAGTTAGCCTTTTACCTCACCTTGGAGATTATATCAAACCAATTGCCACACAAAGGAGCGAACAACATGCAAAGTGAAATGGTAAAGAAACTCACACACAACGGAGCTACAACTCTCAAAAACTTTTGGTGGATGGGTAGGATTGTGGGAAAGCCAAAGAACCAACCGAACGCAAAGGAGAGTCAAAAGTGGAGAAAATCCAACAAAACGCAAGTCAAAAGGAAATGGTCAACTCAAAAGGTGACGAGAACCTACGACTACACACACGCGTGGAGAAAAATGGGGTTAGCACGACTATGAAAGTGAGCACGAAATGGCCTAACGAAGACTACGCTCGGGTGTCGTGCCAACGCAAGGAGAGACCACAACTCGTTTGCCAAAAGAGGGTAAGCAACGGATTCGTGCACTTGCCTTGGCGCGCTTCTTCCTCTCTCTTTTGCTTACAAGCTTGATTCTCTCTTTGTATTGGGAGACTATGTATCTTTCTATTTTTCTTTTGCTTTTTCTCTTTTTTTTTATTCCTTTTCTTTTTCTTCCTTGCTATGCTACTATGTTAACTTTTGTATTTGCCCTCACACTCACTTTCCAATGGCAAGTGCACAATGCTTAGACAAACACGAAATGAGTTGCTCTCATAGGATAGGTACACACAAAGGAAGATATGGCTACAAGGGTTGACACAAGTTATACCTTAGTTGATGGTGATGATCTCGTGTCGATGGGGCGGGGAAGAGTTTGGGGTCCGTGGTGTCGAAGCCTTGGCGATGTTGGAAGCTATCATTGTTAGTTGGTGACACGCTGCGGAACACAAACAACAAGTGGAGATATTAGCCAATGCAGGAAAAGAGGAAAATGGGCAAACTGGCGTCGGGGCGGAGACTCCGGTCTCGGGCCGGAGACTCCGGTGTAGACCGGAGACTCCGGTGTGCAGGCCGGAGACTCCGGTGTAGGATGACTGCTCGTGTTCTTGAACGGAAATCCACGCCTAGAGTCCTCAAATCCGCGAAAATTTGGCCAAAATTGGGCTGGGAAACGCAGGCAAAAGCTGAACCAACACCTTAGACAAGATTTCGTCAGATCAAAACCATCAAAAACACTCCAAAACGACAGATCGATCCAAAGGCAAATTGGGGCTGTTTTTTGGGAAATTTTCGAATTTATGGTGGGGTGAAGAAAAATTGGGGGGGAAATTCGTGATCAACCTTGCTCTTGATACCAAGATGTTATGGGGTAACCCGGTTGGCCCGATCTTTCCACAATTCCACGAGGAACGAGGGGAAAGCGGTGGTCGGGGATGAAATCGAGGAGAGATGGAAACCACGAACACACATAAACCAAAACACGATACACGCCTATCCCTCACACGGTGGCAACCGTCCAACATAATCCCTAGGATCGGTGTTGGTGGCTCGCTCTCCACGCCAACAACGGGGATGAGGTGCTTGGTGAGATCTTGACGACTTGGGGGCTAGAGAACCCAAGGCCTTGTACAACTTGAACGCACTAGGCAAGATCCAAGAGGAGGGTGGACAATAGGTGCTCCTTATCAAGGAGCATGAGACCAATAGATTAAAAGATCCACAAGGGGTGTCTTAATCTCTCCTTCTCCAAGTCTAGGGTTTACATATGAGGGTGGGGCTATATAGGCCAACCACATAAACAGGTAGTTCTGGAATAAAGCTGGAAGTTTGGGCGAAATTGGGGTTACATGGGCCAGGCCCAAAAGGCTTTAACATGCTGGCGTCGGTCGGTCCGGAGACTCGATGCAGGCGGAGACTCGGTCGATCTCGGACCCGTCTCGGAGGGTATCGGCTATCCGGGCTTGAGTCTCGGTCTGGGCCGGAGGAAGGTCCGAGACTCGGTGTAGGAGACCCGGAGACTCCGGTCTGCCGAGACTCCGTGTCCGGCTTCTTTTCCTGGTCCTGCTTCCTTGGTGGCTTGGTGTGGTGGTGTTGCTTCATATCTGAGGATACACAACGGAGATGCATGAAGTAGCAAGCCATCCAAAGGTAGGCCAAAATCACATGAGGAAAGGAGCGAGTTAACCTTGGCTTGTAGGAGCTTGGCACGGGCGCGAGTCATTGGTCCACTTGGGGGACTAGGTGTTGTAGATGGAGGTGCGTCCATAGGACGGGCTGCATCATAAAGCATGAGTCATATAGATGATATGATGAACATGATGTGTTATGGGGTAACCCCTTGGGGTGGCCCGATCTTTCACGAATTCCACGAGAAATGAGGGGAAAGCGGTGGTCGAGGGAGGAAGGGGATGAAAACCACGAACACACGCACACAAAACACGATACACGCCGATTCCTCATGCTGGTGGCAACCGGTCCAACATAATCTCTAGGATCGGTGTTGGGCGAAGCTCTCTCTCCACGGCAACAACGGGGGACGAGGTGCTTGGTGAGACCTTGACGACTTGGGGGCGAGAAACCGAGAACCCAAGGCCTTGTACAACTTGAACGCACTAGGCAAGATCCAAGAGGAGGGTGGACAATAGGTGCTCCTTGGCAGGAGCATGAGACCAATAGATTAAAAGATCCTCAAGGGGTGTCTTAATCTATCATTATCCAAGTCTAGGGTTTACATATGAGGGGTGGGGCTATATATAGGCCAACCACATAAACAGGGGTAGTTCTGGAATAAAACTGGAAGTTTGGGCGAAATTGGGGGTTACATGGGCCAGGCCCAAAAGGCTTTAACATGCCTGGCGTCGGTCGGTCCGGAGACTCCGGTCTGGACCGGAGACTCCGGTCAATCTCCGGACCCGTCTCCGGAGGGGGCTTCTGGCTGTCCCGGGCCTGGGTCTCCGGTCTGGACCGGAGGAAGGTCCGAAGACTCCGGTCTACACCGGAGACTCCGGTGTGCAGCACTCCAGCGGCTTCTTCTCCTGGTCCTGCTTCCTTGGTGGCTTGGTGTGGTGGTGCTGCTTCATATCTGAGGATACACAACGTAGGTGCATGAAGTAGCAAGCCATCCAAAGATAGGCCAAAATCACATGAGGAAAGGAGCGAGTTAATCTTGGCTTGTAGGAGCTTGGCACGGGCGCGGGTCATTGGTCCACTTGGGGAACTAGGTGTTGCAGATGGAGGTGCGTCCGTAGGACGGGCTGCATCATGATGTTTTTCGCCATTGAAACTATATCATGTCACGTGATGATCGGACTTGGTGTAGTGAATTTGGTTCGTGTGATCACTAAAACAATGTGAGGGATATTGTTTTGAGTGGAAGTTCAACGGCAATATGATTAAAAGTTGAACACAATTTATCATAAATTAAATCGAAGTGAATTTTCATAGTTGTTGTAGTCATTGGCATCCGCTTACCACCTTGCGCTTAGTTATAATTGAGATGATAGAACTATAGAATTCTGGTTAGTTACTTTACGAACTGGTATCGTATTATTTTGAAGTGTTAATCTAAAGTTTAAAAGTCCCATTGCAAACTTTCAGTAAGTTTCGATTACTCTATGAAGTTTAATAGTTGGTATTAAATCAAGAGTAACAATTCCAGTGTTAGTATATAAGTATCATGTTTATCTCCATGATTCTTGATATTCGAAAGATAGTTTCAATATCAAGGTAATCTAGGAGTTGAAAGAGTTGTTTCAGAAACCATCATGTATGGAAGATATTGCGATATCTGAAATGATGTTTTGATCACAACATGATAGAGTATAATATAGCAAAGTTTATGTTCTCATATTTGATGAGAATTTACAAAGGTTGGAGACACTAGTTGTCCTAATCCTCCAAAAGGTTTTGGAGAGCAACATTATACTCGCGATTCACCGTTATAAGCTAAAAGTAGCTTGATCATAGGTAATTCCATGATAAGGGTGAATATTTGATGTAGGTAAAATGTTTACTACACCAACAGATTACTAAAGAAAGGAATTTGAAAGAACACCAAACATTTGATGATGGTGATCTACTTCAAAGTGCAAGTCCAAAGACATTGGTATTTTACTATACACGCTTTAGACTATGTGTCATGTGTATGGCTCCACTATTGATGTTGATAGATTCTTTCAAATAGAAAAAAATACTGAAAGAGAATCTCATAAATATATGGCAGAAAAGAAAAGACTAGAATTGTTCAGCTTAGGTATATAGAGGATATACGTGTTATGGCTGTATTCTTTGCTTGTTAAATAATGTGGTTCTTAAGTATTGGATACTGAATTTGTTGGTATGAATCGTCATACGAAACAACAGAATTCATGAACTACAATGGCCTAAGTAACTAGCAAAAGAATATGTGATGATGTTCATAGAGAACAATAAAGGGTTATTGTGTTGCTCGTTAAACATCGAAGCTTGCCTTCAAGATTTGTTTTATCAGGTATTATGAGAACAAAAGGGTTGTTCAAATAATTGCCGTAATCCATAAAAGATGGATGATTTACAAATCTCGTTGGAGAAATCACATCCATAAAACTAGTGCTAGAAATGTCGAAAGACAAATTGATTGAAAGATCACTTAGGAAGTGATATCGCCGTTTGAATTATGTTGGAAAGAAAACATGAAGAAACTCCATGTGGATGGAATTTTGGAGTCTTTTGATTTTTGATCAAATGATGCTTGTGAAACTTTCCTAGAGATAATTAAAACTTCGTTCATAGGCCAAAAGGGAACGAATGACTAGCTTATTGGAACTTGTACATATTGTTGTATGAAGTCCATTATGTGTAGTCAAGAGCGGTGGATTTCAAATTCATATGCTTTCTCCGAAAATTTGAGTGAATATATGATAATTTACTTAATAAGGATGAAGTATGAAACATTTGAAAAGTTTAAAGACTTTCAAGATGAAGTGCAAAATCATTGTAACAAGAATATAAATAGTTTATGATAAGATCATAAAGGAAGATTTGAGTTACAAGTTTAGCATAATACCTAAGATTTAAGGAATCGGTCCGTGGATTTGCATTTCCTAAAATACCATAAGAGTATGGAGCGTTCAAGATATGTAATTAAACCTTGTTTGACATGGTAATATCAAAGGTGTAATTCATAAAACTGCCATTATATTTTAAAGATTAAAAGCTTTAGAGACTACCGTTTTCCACTGAAAAGAGCTCCATCATGATCCGTTGAAATGACACCATATAAAGTTATGGTTTGGGATTAAACCCAAGTTGTCTTTTCTTAAACATTGGTATGCTATGCATAAGAAAGATGTTTGCAACCAAAGTCGGATGAACCTATCTTTGTATATTATTTCGAATAACTGTTAAGTATTCCTCCATAACATCGAAGACAAAAGTGTTTGTCGCTTAGAACGTCAAGTTTCTTTGAGAAGGAATTTTTTTGTGAAAAGATAAGTGGGAGGACAATAGAACCTTCATAAGGTTAAAAGAACCTTAGCTATATGTGCAAAGTTGCGCAGCGCCGAAAAGTGTTTCGGAGGCAGTAACAATGCTCATGGCTCATGTGCCTCAAAGGTTGTGGTTACGGAGGTCAAAGTTTCTATTAAATCAAGTAGGTCTCAAATACCAAGATTTGAGGGTTGAATCATTATTTGACAATAATGAACCGACTACATGCAAAGAAGCGATGATGGACCCTGGCTTCGTAAAATGGCTTGAAGCCATAAAATCCGTGATAGTTCCATACACGAGAAATCAAGCTTTGAACTTGAAGGATCCTCGAGAAAGGTGTAAGACCTTACAGTCGTGTTTGGATCTATAAAGAAATAAACATGGATGTTTCACATCTATGAAATAGTCGACATGTTGGGTAAGAGTTCACAACAATGTTCAAAGGTTGACAAGATTTGATCTTTCATAGCGATATTTAGTCTAGACGGATCAATGTAGGAACCACTACATATAATTTTGTTATGTGGTAGTTGAATAAACAAAACAAGTTCTTCTAATAGAATTGTTACCTAGGACGTGTGCATAACACGGTCCATAGGGTTTGTTAATTCAAAGGATGCTAAAAACGTATGCAAACTACAATGGTTGAACTAAGCATTGCGGAGTTGGAATCTTCACCATGATGAAATTGTTAAAAGAGTTTAAATTCATCAAAGACGATGAAGATGCTTGCATTTGCAAGAAATCAAGTGGGAGCGCTAAGACATATTTCTAATACGTTATGTGGAGGACATATTGTTGATTGGAAATGATGTATCTTTTATTAACACATATTAAGAATTTCATCCCGATGAAAGACTTAGGAAAAACCCAAATATTTGGCATCAATAGACGCTAATATGGTTGTGCCGAAAGTACATAGATGATGTATTGAATGAGTTCAATATAGAAACTACAAGAAAGGTTCTTGTCGCACAGAAAGGGTTGAATGAGTTCAATATTGATGATATATTCAAGTGTATTAACACTTGGTAAGTGAAACAAAGATTCAAGTATAGATTGATACTTGATTTATGAAATCACAAAGAGTATTTATATCAATCATTCTGTGATATGTACAAATCCAGATATGTCCTATGCTCTAAATGTTATGAGCATATACCAGAATGATTCATAAGATGATCATTGGACGATAGTAAGGATATCCTTATGATCTTTTGGAAGAACTAAGAGTATATTATTTTGTAGAAGTGACAAATAGATGGTTAGTTCATTGTAAAAGTACTACATTGATACTAGTTTTGTCACAAAGTACAAATTAAGTTTATCTCAATCTAAACTAAGGGTGGCACAATATAATGGAAAGTAAGTTCCATAATGGATTTGGATGAGTTCCAAAGTTAAGACATTGTGACATATATTACAACAAAAAGGCTAAGTATAAGACTGCTATTATAGCAGCTAAAGAGGGCATTTATGTCAAGTAGTTTGTTATCAAACTAGGTGTAGTTCACAACGGGATAATACTATGAAGATATATTGTACGGCAATATTATCAACATGTTTTAACCCCAAAGAACTAAAGGTCTCACCAAAGGACCAAATTTATACAAAGCCATCTCATTAGAGAATGAGTGATGCGTAGAGACGCAAAGATATGCAAGTACACACGGACCTGGAAGTGTCAGATCCGGAGATCAGTTGACCACTAGCAATCGTGTACATACAACACCAGAAAGCCATAGGTGTTGAATACACAAAGGTTTGAAACTAGATTATTCACTCTAGTGCAAGTGGGAGACCGTTGGAGATATGCCCAAGAGGCAATAATAAAGTGGTTATTATCATATCTTCATGCTTATGATAAATGTTTACATACCATGCTAAAATTGTATTAACCGGAAACATTAATACTTGTGTGATTTGTAAACATAAAAGAGTCCCTAGTAAAGCCTTTTGTTAAACTAGCTTGTTAAATCATGGTTTCCTGATCATGAACATAGAGATGTTATTAACAATAGGGTCATATCATTAGGAGAATGATATGATGGACATACTCCTATAGTTAAGCGTAGCATAAAGATCAAGTTATTTAATATAGTTCATTTGCTATATGCTTTGTGATACATAGTAACCTAATTCCTTCGACCATGAGATCATGTTAATCACCATCACCGGAAGGATGCTTTGATGACATCAAACACCACACCGTAACTGGGTGGCTATAAAGGTGGCATTGAGTGTTCGGAAAGTATGGGTTGAGGCACATGGATCAAGAGTGGGATTTGTCCATCCATATGACAGATAGATATACTCTAGGCCCTCTCGGTGGAATGTCATCCAATTAGCTTGCAAGCATGTGACTGGCTCACAAGGGATCACATATCACGGGAACGAGAAAATAGTACTTATCGGTAACGAGGTTGAACTAGGTATGCAGAGATACCGACGATCAAAACCTCGGATAAGTAAATGATGTAGCCCGACCTACGGTCGTTACCACATCTTGGTCTCCAACTTACGCCAAGTCGTCATGGACTCCAAAGGTGAATCCGTTCCTCTATGCGAGCCCCCTTCCTACCCTATTGAATGGTATGCTACTTCATACTCCGTCACATATGCATGATAGGTTCACATTGACAAGTACGGAGGCAAGGGAGGAAGCCCGGAGCATCAAGCCCGACAAGACAGAGGCTTGGAAGCGGAGGCGGAAGAAGACAGATCGCCAAATGCTCTCTGTCTCCAGCGGTACTACCGGATCTGGCGACCGGTACTACCGCCCACTACTACCGCCCCATATAGACGACGCCAACAGAAGTCCTAGGACTGCAAGCGATACTACCGGATCTGGACCCGGTACTACCGGTCCTGTGTGCCCGCGCGCACCTGTTGGGCCTTCGGCGCATGTACCCCTCTAGCTCGTCCAAACCCTAGTTTTATCCCTAAACTACCCCTGTTTATGTGGTTGGCCTATAAATAGAGCCCCCACCCCTCATGTATCCCTTAGGCATAGATGATAGACTAAAGACAACCCCCATTGTGGAATCTCTAGTTTTGCCTCATCCCCTTATCCAAGGGGACCGACTATCGTCACCAACCTCGATTGGACTTTGCATCACGCAATTGAACAAGGCCTTGGAGTTCGATGTCTCATCTCCAAGTTGTCAAGACCCTCCCCAAGGTGTTCTTCCCTCTCCGATGTGGATTTGAGGGAGCACGTTGACCGATCTTTCCTTGCGAGGATTGTATCAGACCGGTGACCGCCGTTCGGGAGCAATCGGCCTTGTATCGTGTGAGTTTTGCGTGTGTTCATCGTGTTCTTCGCGAGGTGTGTGTTCGCTTCCGCTACCTTCTCCCTTTCCCCTCGCTTTCCCATCGATTTGACCACGAGATCCGTGAAGATCGGGCCACCCAAGAGGTTAACCCCTCCATCATCTGGTATCAACAGCTTTTGGTTGCCACAGATTTATCATCGATTTGGTCTTTTCCCTATAAATTCGAAAACTCCACCAAAAATAGCCCCAATTCGTGTTTTGGATCGATCTGTGATTTGAGTGCGTTTTGTGATGTGGACATCCCTACTATTGATACAACCGTTGTACCTACAACAACACACATACATGGACCCATCACAAGATCTCGTGCCAAACAACTTAACTATCAGGTACTTTCGTTTCTTGGAACTATTCCTCACATACATGAGAATATGATGCTGCCTAAATCAGATGTATTTCTTACTCTTAGGAATGATGGACCAAGCATGGATGAGAGGGACAAGCATTGGAGCATGGCCATGCATGGAGATGGCAGCAAGCATGTGATGATCCAAGAGAAGGCCACGGATGAAGATTTCAGAACTTTGAGGCCTCCATAATGAAGAAAGAAGGCTTGGACGAAATATTCAAGATCAATACTTTACGAATTCGTCCATAGCTTAATATGGTGCTGCGACACCTTTATTTTGGGCCAGGCCCATGTAATTTTCGCAGGATTTTAATTAGCCACTTTTTAGAGTCCGTATTTGAGGGGAAAAGGACTTTTAGGGTTGGATTCGGCCACCACTTCCATGGCTGGCCGAAACCCCACCTTTTCGCCCTTAAATACTCCCCATAGTCGACCCTCTAGACTCGGATTTTGTTTAGACATTAAGTTAGCCATAGTCGCAACTTCGCCAAGGCTCGAGCGTCGCAGAGGCCTCTTGTACTTCGCACCTATTCAGGATCCCACCTCTTCAATAAAGCTTTCCTCTTAATTCCGCAATATCTTGATTGCAATATTGGTTCTTACTTGTTCTCGATTTCAGGTAGGAATTAAGACCCTCGCTGGTCAGGATGATCGTGTTCCCGCAGGATCGGTAACCTCCAGGAGATTGGCCTAGCAATTGCATTGGCGCTCGTGCTCGCACGTGTAGTCGGACCGTCAAGCCCGAACTCCACCAAATCGACTATCTTCATCTCATCGAAAGATCGGACACCTTTGCCCTATCAAGTGGTATCAGATTTCAGGTTGCTCGGTGAGATTTTTTGTTTTAAATAGATTAGATCTGTTTTTACCTATAACCCATGAAAAAGCCAAAAACACAGTTAGAGTTTAGATCCATCCTATAACCAATCTATGCCTCGCATTATCTTTTCAGTTTTTGTATTGTTGAATTTGTGTCTACATCGTCGCGTCGAGTTGCTGGTCTTAGTGTCTCGTCCCTTAGAGTTTCGAGTTCTGATCATAATAGTCACCGTCACACTCGCCGATCACCGCCACCATATTCCGCCACCATACTCCGCCACCGCCTTCCTACCGCAACACAGATCCGATCAGTTTTCCTGCCGTGGTACGAGTCCGAGTAGAGTTGTTGTTTCCTAGTTATTTATTTTTTACTTTCCTTCTTTGTTGTTTCCGTGTTCAGCTAAAGTCCATGTCGAGCTAAGAGTTCGGTCGTAAGTCCAGAAGGAGTTCGGTCGTAAGTCCAGAAGGAGAGCTAAGAGTTCGGTCCGAGTAGAGTCTGGAACCGCCTCCAATTTTTTTTTCTGGCTATACTGTTTTTCGACCCCGGGGATCACTTTTCTCCATCGGCCGTTATAGCAACATTTTTTTGGCGCCTGCGCGCTTTCCGGAGCAAAATAAAAAAAATTCGAATTTTTTTTTGGGGCTAACCTATTTTTAGACCCCGTAGATCAGTTTTAGACACTCGCCATCATAGTGATTTTCCACCTCTCGGTTCGCTTTTCAGGGTGCCATATCATCATACAGTGCTTGTTGTGCCGCGTCGTGACATCGTTGGTGATCTAGGCTCGCGTCTCTAGTACGGTCTAGCCTAGGACCAGCACAGTACCGTCGTTGAGCATTCTTTCAACTTTTGCATTGCTGTTTTGATAATTGCTAACCCCCTTTTGCTAAGCCTTCCCAGAGCTCCACAGATATTCTCCACGTGCGGTGTCTCGACTCCCGGTAATCGCTCGGTTCAATCTCTGGACCCACTGATCCTCGCGGTTGCACATCGCCTTTTCCTGCTGTTTGGTAAGAACTTGTAAGAGCTTCGTATATTGCTTGACGGATTACGCGTGCCTTCCACCCTATTTCCGTAGTATATACCTGTGCTTTTTAAAGGACTAACCATGACAGATACTTCGCGGAACCCTGCCACAATGACGAACGAAGAACTACATGCCCACTTCTCCGCGCTCTTGGTCAGTCGCGCTGAAGACGTGGATACACGCCTAGGGGAGTTTGACACCAAGCTCTCCAACGCCGTGGACAAGATCGATGGGCTCGAGAAATCCTTCAACGCCAAGCTTGACGCTCGGTTCAAGGAGCTTTTGAACAGATTGCCAGCACTCGCACCCACACATGGCGCACGGCGGCGTTCGATCCGCAGGTCGGACTACTTGGTTCGGGCCGCCGCAAGCGCAATGGTACCTTTCACCGAGACTTCGCCGCAGCTGCTGCGGCGTTGGGGACGAGCGGCTACTACTACGACACGACGATGGCGATTTTGACGAGGAGGTTGAACAACCTCCACATGTACTGCTGGGCGTCCCGACATTACCATAGCGCCCGACCACCGGTACGTGATGATGAGCATGTTGCTAAGCTTAAATTGAATATTCCATCTTTTGAGGGTAAATATAATCCTGATGCATATCTTACATGGGAGATGGAAGTCGAACAACGTTTTGCATGTTTAAAATATCCTGAGAATATGCGTGTTAGTGCTGCTACATGTGAATTTACTAAATTTGCTTCCCTTTGGTGGTCTGAGTATTGTCGTTTAAATCCTACTACTATTCCTAGTACTTGGACTGCTCTAAAAACTGCTATGCGTGTTCGTTTTGTACCTCCCACTTATCAACGTAATTTACTAAAGAATATGACACGTTTAGAGCAAGGGAAAAATTCTGTAGAAGAGTATTATCGAGGAATTGCAAGCGGGGATGGTTGGTGTGGTCTTGTTGAATCTAATGAACAAATGCTTGCGTTTCTTTGGTGGATTAAACAAGGACATTCAGCACATATTAGATTATAAGGAATATAATTCTATCACTCGTTTGTTTCATCTTGCTTGCAAAGCTGAACGTGAAGTGCAGGATCGCCAAACACCATGAAGGAGGACTAATAATTCTGCAGGTCGCACATCCTCTTGGACATCCCGACAATCAGCGCCTCCTCTTGATTCGCCACCAGCTACTACCACATCCAAGGCCACCACAAGATTTCCAGCTCCTCCACCATCATCCAATGCTCCTGCGTAGTGCATCTTCTATGGCTTCCACAGGTAAGACCAAGGATATACAATGCCGCAAGTGCTGGGGTTTTGGTCATATTGAGAGGCGATTGCACAACACAACGTGTGATGATGGTGCGAGAAGATGGTCAATCTGATTCAGCGAGTGACTTGATGAAGATACACTAGCCCTTATTTCTGCTCGCGATGGAGACAATTCTGATCTTGATGAAGAGCGGAGGTAATGGGAGCTGAAGCTGCTGATCAATACAAGAGCTTAATTACACAACGTGTGTTGAGTGTGCAATTGAGCAAATCTGAGCAAGATCAACGCCACAACCTGTTCCAAACACGTGGTGTTGTCAAGGAAAGAGCTATACAGATCATCATTGATGGAGGGAGTTGTAATAATCTGGCCAGTATGGACATGGTAGAGAAGCTTGCGCTTCCAACAAGACAACGCCCACATTCATATTACATCCAATGGTTTGAGAGTTCTCGAAGATCAAGGTAACAAGAACGATGCGTGCATTTTACTATTGGTACATATTCTGATTTTGTTGATTGTGATGTTGTACCTATGCTTGTTCTTTGTTACTTGGTAGACCATGGCAATTTGATAGAGAATCTGTTCATAATGGCAAAACTAATCACTATTCTCTTATGCATGATGGAAAGAAAATTGGTCTAAAACCTATGACTCCCGAACAGATTTTAAAAGATGATCTTGCTAGAGCTAGTAGAGCTAAAACTGAGGAGAAAAATAAAAGTGAGAATCAGATTGTTGCTGCAGATTTTATACCACCAAAGAACACTAAATCTGATTCTACACATGCTACTGAAATTCGTTTGAAGAGTCCATATATGCTTGCAAATAAAATTGATATTGCTGAACTAGATGTAAACAATACTCAATGTTATGCAATTGTCTGCAAAGAGGTTTTGTTTTCATTTGAGGATATGCCTCCTTCTTTGCCACCCATTGCTAACCTTTTGCGAGGAATATGAGGACGTCTTTCCCTGAGTTGCCACGGACTACCTCCTATTAGAGGAATTGAGCACCAAATTGATCTAATTCCTGGTGCCACGTTGCCCAACCGCGCGCCATATAGAACCAATCCAGAGGAGACAAAGGAGATACAACGCCAAATTTAGGAACTACTCGACAGAGATCATATTCGTGAGTCCCTTAGCCCTTGTGATGTTCCTATTATTTTGGTACCTAAGAAAGATGGTTCTTCGCGCATGTGTACTGATTGTAGAGGTATCAATAATATTACTATTCGATATCGTCATCCTATTCCACGTTTAGATGACATGCTTGATGAATTGAGTGGCTCTACCATGTTTTCTAAAGTTGATATGCGTAGTGGTTACCACCAGATTCGTATGAAATTAGGAGATGAATGGAAAACAGCATTTAAAACTAAGTTCGATTTATATGAGTGGTTAGTAATGCCGTTTGGTTTAACTAATGCACCTAGCACTTTCATGCGATTAATGAACGAAGTTTACGTGCTTTCATTGGACGTTTTGTGGTAGTCTACTTTGATGATATTATGATTTATAGCAAATCTTTAGAGGATCATTTGGACCATTTACGTGCTGTTTTCAATGCTTTGCGTGATGCACGTTTGTTTGGTAACCTTCAGAAGTGCACCTTTTGCACCAATCGAGTTGTGTTTCTTGGCTATGTTGTTACATCACAGGGTATTGAACTGGATCCAGCCAAGATTGAAGCTATTGAGAATTGGCCGCAGCCCAAGACGGTCACACAAGTGAGGAGTTTTCTTGGCCTCGCTGGTTTTTATAGGCGCTTTGTCAAAGACTTTGGATCAATTGCCGCACCGCTGAATGAGCTTACCAAGAAGGATGTGCCCTTTGTTTGGGGCGATGCACAACAACAGGCCTTCGTCATATTGAAAGATAAGCTAACACATGCTCCCTTACTCCAACTTCCTGATTTTACTAAGACTTTTGAGCTTGAATGTGATGCTAGTGGAATTAGTTTGGGAGGGGTGTTATTACAAGAGGGAAAACCTGTTGCATATTTTAGCGAGAAATTGAGTGGGGCTAGTCTGAACTATTCTACTTATGATAAAGAATTATATGCGTTGGTTTGGACATTAGAAACTTGGCAACATTATCTATGGCCTAAGGAATTTGTTATTCATTCTGATCATGAATCTTTGAAGCATATTCGTAGTCAAGCTAAGTTGAATCGTCGTCATGCAAAGTGGGTTGAATTTATTGAGTCTTTTCCTTATGTTATCAAACACAAAAAGGGTAAAGATAATATTATTGCTGATGCTTTGTCGCGCCGTTATGCTTTGTTATCTCAACTTGACTTCAAAATATTTGGATTGGAAACTATTAAGGAACAATATGTGCATGATGCTGAATTTAAAGATGTGTTGCAGAATTGTAGAGATGGTAGAACCTTGAACAAGTTCGTCTTCAATGATGGATTTGTGTTCCGTGCTAACAAACTATGCATTCCAGATAGTTACATTGTCTTTTGTTGTTACTGAGGCGCATGGAGGAGGATTGATGGGACACTTTGGTATCAAGAAGACGGAGGATGTTCTTCTGCACACTTCTTTTTGGCCACGTGTCGTCGAGATGTTGAGAGATTTGTGGCACGCTGCACTACTTGTCAAAAAGCTAAGTCTCGCCTTAATCCACATGGTTTATATATGCCTCTTCCCGTTCCTAGTGTTCCTTGGGAGGATATTTCTATGGACTTTGTTTTGGGATTGCCATGAACACAGAAGGGGAGGGATAGTATTTTTGTTGTTGTGGATCGGTTTTCTAAGATGGCACACTTTATTCCTTGTCATAAAACGGATGATGCTGCGCATATTGCTGATTTGTTCTTTTGTGAAATTGTTCGTTTGCATGGTGTGCCAAATACTATTGTTTCTGATCGTGATACTAAATTTCTTAGTCACTTTTGCAGATGTTTATGGGCTAAGTTGGGGACTAAATTGCTGTTTAGTACTACATGTCATCCCCAAACTGATGGACAAACTGAAGTAGTAAATAGAACTTTGTCTACTATGTTATGGCTGTTTTAAAGAAGAACTTAAAATTGTGGGAAGAATGTTTACCTCATATAGAATTTGCTTATAATCGTTCGTTGCATTCTACCACAAAGATGTGCCCATTTGAGATTGTGTATGGTTTTGTTCCTCGTGCACCTATTGATTTATTGCCTTTACCTTCTTCGGTGCAACATAATTTGGATGCTACACAACGCGCTGAAATGATATTAAACTTGCACAAGACTACTAAAGATAACATTGAACACATGAATGCTAAGTATAAAATTGCTGGGGATAAAGGGAGAAAGCATGTTGTGTTTGATGTTGGCGATCTTGTTTGGTTACATTTGCGTAAAGATCGTTTTCCTGATTTACGTAAGTCTAAGTTAATGCCACGTGCTGCTGGTCCCTTTAAGGTGTTAGAAAATAAATGATAATGCATATAAACTTGAGTTGCTGCAGACTTTGGTGCAGTTAGTCCTCGTTTAACATTGCAGATTTGAAGCCTTACTTTGGTGAGGAAGATGAGATTGCGTCGAGGACGACTTCAATTCAAGAAGGGGAGCATGATGTGGACATCCCTACTATTGATACAACCGTTGTACCTACAACAACACACATACAAGGACCCATCACAAGATCTCGTGCCAAACAACTTAACTATCAGGTACTTTCGTTTCTTGGAACTATTCCTCACATACATGAGAATATGATGCTGCCTAAATCAGATGTATTTCTTACTCTTAGGAATGATGGACCAAGCATGGATGAGAGGGACAAGCATTGGAGCATGGCCATGCATGGAGATGGCAGCAAGCATGTGATGATCCAAGAGAAGGCCACGGATGAAGATTTCAGAACTTTGAGGCCTCCATAATGAAGAAAGAAGGCTTGGACGAAATATTCAAGATCAATACTTTACGAATTCGTCCATAGCTTAATATGGTGCTGCGACACCTTTATTTTGGGCCAGGCCCATGTAATTTTCGCAGGATTTTAATTAGCCACTTTTTAGAGTCCGTATTTGAGGGGAAAAGGACTTTTAGGGTCGGATTCGGCCACCACTTCCATGGCTGGCCGAAACCCCACCTTTTCGCCCTTAAATACTCCCCATAGTCGACCCTCTAGACTCGGATTTTGTTTAGACATTAAGTTAGCCATAGTCACTTAACCAAGGCTCGGCGTCATGAAGGCCTCTTGTGCCGCACCTATTCAGGATCCCACCTCTTCAATAAAGCTTTCCTCTTAATTCCGCAATATCTTGATTGCAATATTGGTTCTTACTTGTTCTCGATTTCAGGTAGGAATTAAGAACCTCGCTGGTCAGGCTGATCGTGTTCCCGCAGGATCGGTAACCTCCAGGAGATTGGCCTAGCGATTGCATTGGTGCTCGTGCTCGCACGTGTAGTCGGATCATCAAGCCCGAACTCCACCAAATCGACTATCTTCATCTCATCGAAAGATCGGACACCTTTGCCCTATCATTTTGGTAGGTTTTGATCCGTGGATTACTTGCTAAACTTGTTGATCTACCTTCCTTTGCGTTCCCATAGCCTAATTCCTTGATTTCCCCCATCGATTTGGTGTTTTTCTTGAAGATTTTCCGCCCAAATCGCCCCAAAATCGCGAAAACGCGTCAGATCTGGGCGTCTCTGTCTCCAGGGTACTACCGCTCAAAATATCCGGTACTACCGCTCCCAAAATCCGGTACTACCGCCCAGTACAGAAAGAAAAAAAACAGATTCCTAGATTTCAGCCTCTCACCGTTTTGAGCATAACTTTTGCATTCGAACTCGGATTTTGGTGTTTCTTTAGCTCGTTTAGAAGAGGAGAAGGAGCTCTACATCATCATCCACATTGTTCATTCTATCTACTCCATCCAAATTCCGTGAGCAAGGCAGAATCCAACAATAAAGGGTGAAGATCGTCGACGAAAGGTATAAACATTCCGCGACTTCTCCCCACTTGCATTCCTTTGTGAACCCCACTATCTTTGCGAGCAACAAACACCTATTGAGACTAGTTCCTCTTATGATTGCTTGGGCTATGCACATTTGATACCTTGTAGAATTCCGAGCAAACATTGTGAGCGCTATCTCACATAGTTATCTTGTATAGTTGTTGGCACAAGGAAGAGGCAAGTGAAAAAGAAATAAAAAGAAAAAGAGTGATACAAAAAGAAAAAAAAATAGAAAAAAAGGAAAAAGAGAAAAAGAAAGAGATATACATGTGCCTCATAGAATAGGAAGCGCAAGCTCGATGAACATCATATAGGTGGTACTTATTGTGCATATCTTGTAGCCCACCAATTTTGTGCAATCGAACTAGCGTCTCTCCTTGTACTTGTGTGACACGAGCTTATAGTCTTCGCTAGGTAATCATTTGGTTCTTAGCTCACTTTCTCCGTCGCACAAGTCCCATTTATCCCACCGTGTGTGTTTCCTTGTATATATTTCCTATCTTGTGGATTGACTTGTTTTGCTTTGTGATCATTGTGGTTCTTTACTTGCCATTACAACATCTTGATTTCGGATTGATTCTTGACATGCCACTTTCCATACCTATCCACCATAGGCCTTGTGTGTGTGTTTTTTGGTTCGTAGTTGGTTTTGGTGTTCCGTGTGAACTTCACTTTGCTTGGTTTATTGCTCTCAAGTGTGGCCACTTGTACGATACGATCTTCCAAGGTAAAGTAAGGTTTGACGTTGTATCCCTAACTCCCACTACCACTTCCATATACACCGCTTGGTCTTGTGCATCATGTCTAGGGACTCCGGAACCGAGGATGATATCTATGAAGAATCCATGATGAGCCACCATGACTACGACTCCACAAGTATAGAGGACATGACGGAGCACAACACCGACAATGGCTCCGCATGCTTTGAGGACCCGGAGCACTACACCTACGACGACTCCACATGCATGGAAGACATGGAGCTCTACGTCGACAATGGCTCCTCATGCATGGAGACTATGGAGCACTACACCGACAATGGCTCCACATGCTTGGGTGATATGGAGTACTACACCAACAATTACTCCCCAAGCATGGATGACTTCGAGTGCGACATCGACGACGCCTCGCCAAGCATGGAGGACACGGAGAACTTCATCGAGTTTGATGGCTCCTCCACGAGCCATGAAGAATTCCACCACCGCGTGGAGATGGAGGCCTACTATGCCAAGCAAGAGGAGGCGCATCATCAAGATTCCATGACCTTCAAGGCCAAGCGTGCCACACCAAAGGGCACCACCTACTTCGATGATCCACCTCCAAGGCGACAAGTGCCACCACCTAGATGGCGTCAAGTGCCACCATCTCCAAGGCGCCAAGCTCCATCACCTCCAAGGCGTCAAGCTCCACCATCTCCAAGGCGCCAAGCTACATCACCTCCAAGGCGCCAAGCTCCAACTCCTATCCAAACAAGAGTGGCGTCCAAACATCATATGCATCAAGAGGCGCCAAGAAACAAGACTCATCATCGACAAACATCCTCTCATGAGCATCGCCACCATAAAGAGGATACAAGACATCGTCAAAGGCATCTTCGCCATAAAGACGAAGAATTCATGATGAGCACCAACCATAATGCTCAAGCAAGCTCAAGAAGGCACCACAAGCACAAGAAGAGTGCCAAGGCAAATGATCACCATCGTGAGTGTCATGTGGACGACCAAGTGCGCCACCTACATCAACCATCGGCAAGGCACGCCAATGACCTCCGTCGACACCATCATAGGGCACCTTCAACTACTCGTGCCACCACCACAATGGCACCAAGAGCAAGCCTTCCCCCATGCCATCAAGCTTCAACGCCTACGCTTGACTTCCATGACCTCGCGAACGAGGAAAATGTAAACCTCTACTTCGCCAAGTTGGATAGCATGAGCCTACCTCCACCACTACTACGAGATGGCCACAAGACGGTCGATCATTGGATTTTCCCTTCGACCATGGAGGAGAGCGATGATGCCCACCTTATGGCATCCAACCTTGAAGGAGACAAGGTCAAGAATGGTGAGCATGGGATTTTCCCTTCACCAAAGGAGGCGCATGGAGTTGAGGAAACCGAGCCTATCCCCATATGCTTGAGTGATGATGTGGTACCAATCCCATGTGAGTATGAGAGCCACTTAGCCCACTTGAGTGAGAACAAGAGTGAGATGAGTGACTCCACCTTATGTGAGATTGAGTGCTTCCACTTGGAGGGCATGAGCGATACTCCTAGTGAGTTGAGAGTGGTAGTTGATAGGTCAAGTGAGACCATTTTGATTTCTAACAACTTACCCTCTACCTCTAGTGTGTTATCTTGTGTTATGCTAGGTTCCATGGATGAAGAAGCGCCAAGCCATGAAGCAATGTTGCCTCAATTGGAGAAGATGTACATGGTGCACGAAGATGATGCTATGCCATGGCTACATCAGAAGATGAAGTCGTCCACAAGGAGGCCACTACTTCCACAACACCCACTTCATATGAGAGGTATGACCAAGGTAACAATAAGGGTGTTGATGATGCCATGATTCCACTAGTGGACATGATGAATTGTGAGGATATGCATGTTTTGGATGATACTTGTGACATTACATATGCTTCACTCATATTCCCATGTGATGCTTTGCCTTTGCATAATATTGATCATGTGGAATTGTTTGATTGCGATATCATTGCCATAAACATGCCATGCTATGCATCTTGTGTGTATCCTCCAATTGCTTCGGACTTGTCTTGTCATGCTAGTCATTCAATTTCTCCTGTTGCTTGCGATAAGATGAATGCTTGCTATTTCACTTGTTTTGCTTGCAACAATATTGATCATATGCGTTCTAATGAGATGGCCCCCATAGCTTTCTCAATTTTTGGAGATTTTGATGATTGCCATGATAAGCATGTTCCCCACTTGCATACTCACCATGCATCTATTTCATACTTGATTGACATTAATGGTGATGTGCACAAGAAGAGATACGTCATGATGGATGATGTGTATCTCTACCATGCACACACATTCTTCCTTTTGTGTATGATGTGTGTAGGTACCCGCATTATCATGTCAACCTCGGTTGAGCACGAGTTGACAAAAAGAGCTCTTGAGAGCATCCCACAAGTGAGTTCAAGATCGAACCCAGCTCTGATACCTTTTGCATGCTTTGCATCTTTCATGTTGGCAAATTGCTCTTTCCTATGGTTTGATTGCAAGCATGTTGATGGTATTATATCACCTTGTGACATTCATGTTTCTTCGCTTTTGGATAATGATGCTTTGTGTGTTGCAACAAAAATGTTGAACATTTTCTCTTTCCGATGTTTTGTGTGCAACCACAATTCCATTAAGAGCATGTATTGTCATGAGAGCTTCCAAGAATCTCGTCTTGTTGTTGCAACAAACATAAGGACCACTAGCTCTTTCATTTGGTTTGTTTGCAACCATGTTGTTTTTGCTTCCGTTTGGGATACTCATTTTCCCATGAAATTTGCTTTTGATGATTTGTGTGTGACATCCAACATGTCGAACAATTTCTCTTACCAATGGTTGGTTTGCACACATAATGATGTCGCTTGGGACATTCTTCCTTTTGTGTTTTTGCCAAATTCTCCAAGCTTTGCATCAAAGATGTTGATAAAATTTCTATTCGATTGCTTTGAGTGCCACAATAAGATGTTATATGGAGTTTTTGAGTTCCTACATTTGGATGATGTTCAAACAATTTCCATGCACTTTGACCTTGCACATGCATTCCATTTGCTATACATGCAGTGTACTAATAGTGTTGTGAACAAGAATGGGCATGCCACATTTGACATGCTCCTCTATCACGCACGAAAATATTTTGCTTGGTCTTTGTTGTGTAAAGGTACAAGTGCATACACGTCAACCTCTACCAACTACGTGTTGACAAGAAGAACCGAAGAGAGTTACCTATGGCTACCCTTCATCGAGCTATCTCTACAAGCTAAGGTGACTTCCTTCTACTTGAGGACTCATGCTATAATCTTCATGAATTGGCTACGCTTTGAGTGTTGCTTCGCTTTTGTCGTGAGCTTTGTAGGCTTCATGGAAGCTGAAGGAACATTGAAGTGTTGTCAAGTCAACCTTCCCGACGACGACTATATGGTGAACCCCAGGATCAAGAAGGTCTCTCGGCCGCTTCTACTTTGTGATGAGCATGTAGAGTCGAGGACGAATCTTTTTGAAGGGGGGGAGCTGATGTAGCCCGACCTACGGTCGTTACCACATCTTGGTCTCCAACTTAAGCCAAGTCGTCATGGACTCCAAAGGTGAATCCGTTCCTCTATGCGAGCCCCCTTCCTACCCTATTGAATGGTATGCTACTTCTTACTCCGTCACATATGCATGATAGGTTCACATTGACAAGTACGGAGGCAAGGGAGGAAGCCCGGAGCATCAAGCCCGACAAGACGGAGGCTTGGAAGAGGAGGCGGAAGAAGACAGATCGCCAAATGCTCTCTGTCTCAGGTATACTACGGATCTGGCCATTACTCTGGCCAGCAGTACTACCGCCCTACTACCGCCTCTGAGATGACGCCAACGAAGTCCCAGATCGCAAGCGGTACTACGGATCTGGACCGTACTACGGTCGATGGTACTCTGGGACCCAAGTCCGGTACTACGATCTGTGTGCTGCCACTGTTGACCCTGACCCATGTACCCCAGACTGCCTCTTCGCCCACAACCCCTCTAGCTCGTCCAAACCCTAGTTTTATCCCTAAACTACCCCTGTTTATGTGGTTGGCCTATAAATAGAGCCCCCACCCCTCATGTATCCCTTAGGCATAGATGATAGACTAAAGACAACCCCCATTGTGGAATCTCTAGTTTTGCCTCATCCCCTTATTTAAGGGGACCGACTATCGTCACCAACCTCGATTGGACTTTGCATCACGCATCCATCGTTGAACAAGGCCTTGGAGTTCGATGTCTCGTCTCCAAGTTGTCAAGGCCCTCCCCAAGGTGTTCTTCCCTCTCCGATGTGGATTTGAGGAAGCACGTCGACCGATCTTTCCTTGCGAGGATTCTATCGGACCGGTGGCCGCCGTTCGGGGCAATCGGCCTTGTATCGTGTGAGTTTTGCGTGTGTTCATCGTGTTCTTCACGAGGTGTGTGTTCGCTTCCGCTACCTTCTCCCTTTCCCCTCGCTTTCCCATCGATTTGACCACGAGATCCGTGAAGATCGGGCCACCCAAGAGGTTAACCCCTCCATCAGTAAACTATCGTGAGACAAAGGGAAATTGTTATCGTATGTAAGTGGTTCATTCGATCGCAAAGTAATCGTAGAAATATGTGGGAGCCATATGAATTTCCAGATTCCTCTATTGGTTATTGATCGGAGAAGTGTATCGGTCATGTCCGCATAATTCACGAACCGTAGGGAGACACACTTAAGGATTCGATGTTGTTAAGTAATTATGGAATGATGAGTAAGAGACCGAATGTTTTTCGGAGTCTCGGATGGGATCCGGGATATCGCGAGGAGATCCGGAATGGTCCGGAGAATAAGATTCATATAAGGAAAGTCCTGTTTTGGAGTTCGGAAATGATTCCAGTGTTTTCACCGAGAATGTTCTAGAAGGGTCTGGAAGGTCCGACACTCCGGAGGAGAAGAGTACATGAATGTGTCATAACAATGTGGAATGGTTGCATCATGTACTAGGTCACTTGGCTGTGCAATATGGAGAGAGAAATCAAATCCAAGTTTGAAAGTCAAACGCCAATTTGAAAAGTCAAATCCGAAGTTTGCTTGGTGGAGGGAGAGTAGGAAACCTACTTGGGGAGGAAGTCCCACTCCCTCCACCCGCCGGTCATGAGGAGGAGTTGGAGGAGGACTCCCTCCTCCCAAACCGCCCCTCCCACCTATATAAGGAGGGGTAAGGCGCCCCTCTACCCCTCACACCTAAACCCTAGCCCTTGGCGCCACCACCTCCAAGTGTTGCCGCCGCCTAGGTCTCCTTTTCTAGCCGACTTGGGGCAAACCCTAGCTTTCCCTAGCCGCCGGCCAAGCCCACCTTTGGTGCTTCTAAACCCTAGATCTCCAAGGCCCTCTCTCATACTCCACCATACTCGCTCCGGCCAGCGGCCTCATGGATCTCCCTCTACTTGACACCACGCCATCGTTGTCGGAATCACGAGGAGAGTGCTACAACCTTCATTTTCTTGGAACAAGGAGAGGAAGGTCTTCATCGAAAATCTAACGATGTGATCATGAAGCGCCGAACGCAGCGCCGGAAGGATCGTCTATGCGATCTTGAGATCGGAAGTGTACGACTACATCATCCACGAGAATCTTCTCTCGTTAACCGCTTTGGATCTTCGAGGGTTAGTACTCTATCGACTCGTTGCTGCATTCTAGTAGATAGATCTTGGCTTGTGTGTGTTCATGCGATAGAATTTTTTTGTTTTCCATGCTAAGAACCCCTACACATACTCCTATAGATAAGCGTAGCATAAAGATCAAGTCATTTTAATAGTTCAATTGCTATAAGCTTTCTGATACATAGTAACCTAATTCCTTCGACCATGAGATCATGCTAATCACCATCACCGAAAGGATGCTTTGATGACATCAAACACCACACCGTAACTGGGTGGCTATAAAGGTGGCATTGAGTGTTCGGAAAGTATGGGTTGAGGCACATGGATCAAGAGTGGGATTTGTCCATCCATATGACGGATAGATATACTCTGGGCCCTCTCGGTGGAATGTCATCCAATTGGCTTGCAAGCATGTGACTGGATCACAAGGGATCACATACCACGGGAACGAGAAAAGAGTACTTATCAGTAACGAGGTTGAACTAGGTATGCAGAGATACCGACGATCAAAACCTCGGATAAGTAAACTATCGTGAGACAAAGGGAAATTGGTATCGTATGTAAGTGGTTCATCCGATCGCAAAGTAATCATAGAAATATGTGGGAGCCATATGAATTTCCAGATTCCTCTATTGGTTATTGATCAGAGAAGTGTCTCGGTCATGTCCGCATAATTCACGAACCGTAGGGAGACACACTTAAGGATTCGATGTTGTTGAGTAGTTATGGAATGATGAGTAAGAGACCGAATGTTGTTCGGAGTCTCGTATGGGATCCGAGATATCACGAGGAGATCCGGAATGGTCCAGAGAATAAGATTCATATAAGGAAAGTCCTGTTTCGGAGTTGGGGAATGATTCCGGTGTTTTCACTTGGAATGTTCTAGAAGGGTCCGGAAGGTCCGACACTCCGGAGGGGAAGGGTACATGAATGTGTCATGACAATATGGAATGATTGCATCATGTACTAGGTCACTTGGCTAGGCAAAATAAAGAGAGAAATCAAATCCTAGTTTGAAAGTCAAACGCCAATTTGAAAAAGTCAAACGGCAAGTTTGCTTGGTGGAGGGAGAGTACGAAACCTACTTGGGGAGGAAGTCTCCTCCCTCCACCCGCCGGACAAGGAGGCCGAGTTGGGGGAGGACTCCCTCCTCCCAACCGGCCACCCTCCACCTATATAAGGAGGGGTAGGGCGCCCTACCCCTCACACCAAAAACCCTAGCCCCAAGCCATCGGCCTCCTCCAAGTCGCCGCCGCCTAGGGCCTCCTCCCAAGTCACCGACTAGGGTTCCCCCAAACCCCCTTGGTGCTTCTAAACCCTAGATCGCCAAGGCACCTCTCTTGCTCCACCATACTCAAGCACCAAGCTTAAGCCTCAGGATCTCCTCTACTTCCGACACCACGCCGTCGTGCTGCCGGAATCGCGAGGAGAGTGCTACAACCTCCGCTGCCTGCTGGAACAAGGGAGAGGAAGGTCTTCATCGAGTACCGAACGTGTGACCGACTGTGGAAGCACTGCTGGAACGCAGCGTCGGAAGGATCGTCTACGCGATCTTGAGATCGGCAAGAGTACGACTACATCACCCACAAGAATCTGCTCTCGTTAACTGCTTTGGAATCTTCGAGGGTGAGTTCCTCTATCGACTCGTTTCTACAATCTAGTAGATAGATCTTGGCTTGTTTGTTTGCATGCGGTAGATTTTTTTTGTTTTCCATGCTACGAACCCCTACAAAAAGGAGTGTTTGATGCACTATAGCTACAGCCACAGACCGTAGGTCGTAGGCAATGCAAGTTTTCGTAAACATTTCTTCAAAGGTTGCTTTTATTCTAAAAACTATGTCCGTCAGCCTTCACGGGTTTACCAGAACCTTCATGGGGTTCCTTTCCCCCCGCGTTCGCAGCTCCTTCCAGGAACAGGGAGTAACAAGTTACAGTTCTTACACTGTGTAGAGGTACATCACTTTACCCATGAGATACCTTACGTTTTGTTGCACGGCCGGGAGTATGTCCCTGTTCAAACTTCCTTGGTTTGAGGCCCAACCTAAGATCCAACCCAATCACTGCCTTCTCCGCGACCCCGCATGTCTCCTTGGTGTACACCATGCCCACCTTTTGAATTACGGCAATGGTTTGTACAGACCGTTCATGATGTGGACATCCCTTCTATTGATACAACCGTGGTACCTACAGCTACACACATACAAGGACCCATCACAAGATCTCGTGCCAAACAACTTAACTATCAGGTACTTTCGTTTCTTAGAACTATTCCTCACATACATGAGAATATGATGCTGCCTAAATCAGATGTATTTCTTACTCTTAGGAATAATGGACCAAGCATGGATGAGAGGGACAAGCATTGGAGCATGGCCATGCATGGAGATGGCAACGAGCATGTGATGATCCAAGAGAAGGCCACGGATGAAGATTTCAGAACTTTGAGGCCTCCATAATGAAGAAAGAAGGCTTGGACGAAATATTCAAGATTAATACTTCACGAATTCGTCCATAGCTTAATATGGTGCTGCGACACCTTTATTTTGGGCCAGGCCCATGTAATTTTCGCAGGATTTTAAATAGCCACTTTTTAGAGTCCGTATTTGAGGGGAAAAGGACTTCTAGGGTTGGATTCAGCAACCACTTCCATGGATGGCCGAAACCCCACCTTTTCCTCCTTAAATACTCCCCATAGCCGTCACCCTAGACTCGGATTTTGTTTAGACATTAAGTTAGCCATCGTATCAACTTCGCCAAGGCTCGAGCGTCGCAGAGGCCTCTTGTACTTCGCACCTATACAAGATCCCACCTTTCCAATAGAGCTTTCCTCTTAATCCACAATATCTTGATTGCAATATTGGTTCTTACTTGTTCTCGATTTTAGGTAGGAATTAAGACCCTCGCTGGTCAGGCTGATCGCTCAGAGTCTGGAACCGCCTCCGAAATTTTTCCTGGCTATACTAGTTTTCGACTCTGGCTATACTAGTTTCCGAAAAAAAAAATTGGCTATATTTTTTTGGCGCCTGCGCGCTTTCTGGAGCAAAATAAAAAATTTCAAATTTTTTTTGGGGCTAACCTATTTTTAGACCTCCTAGACCAGTTCTAGACACTCGCCATCATAGTGATTTTCCACCTCTCGGTTCGCTTTTCAAGGTGCCATATCATCATACATTGCTTGTTGTGTTGCGTCGTGACATCGTTGGTGATCTAGGCTCGCGTCTCTAGTACGGTCTAGTCTAGGACCAGCACAGTACCGTCGTTGAGCATTCTTTCAAATTTTGCATTGCTGTTTTGATAATTGCTAACCCCTTTGCTAAGCCTTCCCAGAGCTCCACAGATATCCTCCACGTGCGGTGTCTCGACTCCCGGTAATCGCTCGGTTCAATCTCTGGAACCACTGATCCTCGCGATTGCACATCGCCTTTTCTTGCTGTTTGGTAAGAACTTGTAAGAGCTTCATATATTTCTTGACGGATTACACGTGCCTTCCACCATATTTCCGTAGTATATACTTGTGCTTTTTAAAGGACTAACTGTTATGGGGTAACCCCGGGGTTGGCCCGATCTTTCACGAATTCCACGAGGAACGAGGGGGGAAGCGGTGGTCGGGGGATGAAATCGAGGGAGGAGATGGAAACCACGAACACACGCAAACCAAAACACGATACACGCCTATCCCTCACACCGGTGGCAACCGGTCCAACATAATCCCTAGGATCGGTGTTGGGCGAAGCTCGCTCTCCACGCCAACAACGGGGGATGAGGTGCTTGGTGAGATCTTGACGACTTGGGGGCGAGAAACCGAGAACCCAAGGCCTTGTACAACTTGAACGCACTAGGCAAGATCCAAGAGGAGGGTGGACAATAGGTGCTCCTTATCAAGGAGCATGAGACCAATAGATTAAAAGATCCACAAGGGGTGTCTTAATCTATCATTATCCAAGTCTCGGGTTTACATATGAGGGGTGGGGCTATATATAGGCCAACCACATAAACAGGGTAGTTGGAATAAAGCTGGAAGTTTGGGCGAAATTGGGGGTTACATGGGCCAGGCCCAAAAGGCTTTAACATGCTGGCGTCGGTCGGTCAGGAGACTCCGGTCTGGGTCCGGAGACTCGGTGCAGGCCGGAGACTCAGTCAATCTCGGACCCGTCTCCGGAGGGGGCTTCGGCATCCGGGCTTGGGTCTCGGCCTGGGCCGGAGGAACGTCAGGAGACTCGGTGTAGGAGACCGGAGACTCCAGTCTACCGAGACTCCGGTGTCTGAGCTCAGCAGCTTCTTCTCCTGGTCCTGCTTCCTTGGTGGCTTGGTGTGGTGGTGTTGCTTCATATCTGAGGATACAACGTAGATGCATGAAGTAGCAAGCCATCCAAAGGTAGGCCAAAATCACATGAGGAAAGGAGCGAGTTAACCTTGGCTTGTAGGAGCTTGGCACGGGCGCGAGTCATTGGTCCACTTGGGGGACTAGGTGTTGTAGATGGAGGTGCGTCCGTAGGACGGGCTGCATCACTAACCATGATAGATACTTCGCGGAACCCTGCCACAATGACAAACGAAGAACTACATGCCCACTTCTCCGAGCTCTTGGTCAGTCGCACTGAAGACGTGGATACACGCCTAGGGGAGTTTGACACCAAGCTCACCAACGCCGTGGACAAGATCGATGGACTCGAGAAATCCTTCAACGCCAAGCTTGACGCTCGGTTCAAGGAGATTTTTAACAGATTGCCCGCAGCCGCACCCGCACCCACACATCGCACGGCGCATCCTGATCACGGACTGCTGGTTCATTGTCGCCGCACCCAAGTTGCATTGGCTATGGCCGACGACTCGGACTTCCGCCATACTGCCGCGACATTGGGGAGACGACGGTACTACTACGACCCGACGATGACGATCATTTGACGAGGAGGTTGAACAACCTCCACAGTACCGCCCCCCCGACATTACTACATGCACGCCGACGACACGGTGACATTACTACTACAACAACAACGCCGACCACCAGACATGATGATGATCATGTTGCAAAGCTTAAATTAAATATTCCATCTTTTGAGGGTAAATATAATCCTGATGCATATCTTACATGGGAGATGGAAGTAGAACAACGTTTTGCATGTTTAAAATATCCTGAGAATATGCGTGTTAGTGCTGCTACATGTGAATTTACTAAATTTGATTCCCTTTGGTGGTCTGAGTATTGTCGTTTAAATCCTACTACTATTCGTAGTACTTGGTCTGCTTTAAAAACTGCTATGCGTGTTCGTTTTGTCCCTCCCACTTATCAACGTGATTTACTAAAGAATCTGACACGTTTAGAACAAGGGAAAAATTCTGTAGAAGAGTATTATCAGGAATTGCAAACGGGGATGGTTCGGTGTGGTCTTGTTGAATCTACTGAACAAATGCTTGCACGTTTCTTTGGTGGATTAAACAAGGACATTCAGCACATATTAGATTATAAGGAATATAATTCTATCACTCGTTTGTTTCATCTTGCTTGCAAAGCTGAACGTGAAGTGCAGGATCGCCAAACACCATGGAGGAGGACTAATAATTCTGCAGGTCGCACATCCACTTGGACATCCCGACAATCAGCGCCTCCTTCTCGTGATTCGCCACCAGCTACTACCACATCCAAGGCCACCACAAGATTTCCAGCTGCTCCTCCACCATCATCCAATGCTCCTGCTCGTAGTGCATCTTCTATGGCTTCCACGGGTAAGACAAAGGATATACAATGCCGCAAGTGCTGGGGTTTTGGTCATATTGAGAGACAGTGCACAACACAACGTGTGATGATGGTGCGGGATGATGGTCAATACGATTCAGCGAGTGACTTTGATGAAGATACATTAGCCCTTATTTCTGCTCGAGATGGAGACAATTCCGATGCTGATGAAGAGACAGAGGTAATGGGAGCTGAAGCTGCTGATCAATACAAGAGCTTAATTACACAATGTGTGTTGTGTGTGCAATTGAGCAAATCTAAGCAAGATCAACGCCACAACCTGTTCCAAACACGTGGTGTTGTCAAGGAAAGAGCTATACGGATCATCATTGATGGAGGGAGTTGTAATAACCTGGCTAGTGTTGACATGGTAGAGAAGCTTGCACTTCCAACAAGACAACGCACACATTCATATTACATCCAATGGTTTGAGAGTTCTCGCAAAATCAAGGTAACAAGAACGGTACGCGTGCATTTTACTATTGGTACATATTCTGATTTTGTTGATTTTGATGTTGTACCTATGCAAGCTTGTTCTTTGTTACTTGGTAGACCATGGCAATTCGATAGAGAATCTGTTCATAATGGCAAAACTAATCACTATTCTCTTATGCATGATGGAAAGAAAATTGGTCTAAAACCTATGACTCCCGAACAGATTTTAAAAGATGATCTTGCTAGAGCTAGTAGAGCTAAAACTGAGGAGAAACATAAAAGTGAGAATCAGATTGTTGCTGCAGATTTTGTACCACTAAAGAACACTAAATCTGATTCTACCCATGCTACTGAAATTCGTTTAAAGAGTCCATGTATGCTTGCAAATAAAATTGATATTGCTGAACTAGATGTAAACAATACTCAATGTTATGCAATTATTTGCAAAGAAGTTTTGTTTTCATTTGAGGATATGCCTCCTTCTTTGCCACCCGCTATTGCTAACCTTTTGCAGGAATATGAGGACGTCTTTCCCGTTGAGCTGCCACCAGGACTACCTCCTATTAGAGGAATTGAGCACCAAATTGATCTAATTCCTGGTGCCCTTTGTTTGGGGCGATGCACAACAACAGGCCTTCGTCATATTGAAAGATAAGCTAACACATGCTCCCTTACTCCAACTTCCTGATTTTACTAAGACTTTTGAGCTTGAATGTGATGCTAGTGGAATTAGTTTGGGAGGGGTGTTATTACAAGAGGGAAAACCTGTTGCATATTTTAGCGAGAAATTGAGTGGGGCTAGTCTGAACTATTCTACTTATGATAAAGAATTATATGCGTTGGTTTGGACATTAGAAACTTGGCAACATTATCTATGGCCTAAGGAATTTGTTATTCATTCTGATCATGAATCTTTGAAGCATATTCGTAGTCAAGCTAAGTTGAATCGTCGTCATGCAAAGTGGGTTGAATTTATTGAGTCTTTTCCTTATGTTATCAAACACAAAAAGGGTAAAGATAATATTATTGCTGATGCTTTGTCGCGCCGTTATGCTTTGTTATCTCAACTTGACTTCAAAATATTTGGATTGGAAACTATTAAGGAACAATATGTGCATGATGCTGAATTTAAAGATGTGTTGCAGAATTGTAGAGATGGTAGAACTTGGAACAAGTTCGTCTTCAATGATGGATTTGTGTTCCGTGCTAACAAACTATGCATTCCAGATAGTTCTGTTCGTCTTTTGTTGTTACAGGAGGCGCATGGAGGAGGATTGATGGGACACTTTGGTATCAAGAAGACGGAGGATGTTCTTGCTGCACACTTCTTTTGGCCACGTATGCGTCGAGATGTTGAGAGATTTGTGGCACGCTGCACTACTTGTCAAAAAGCTAAGTCTCGCCTTAATCCACATGGTTTATATATGCCTCTTCCCGTTCCTAGTGTTCCTTGGGAGGATATTTCTATGGACTTTGTTTTGGGATTGCCATGAACACAGAAGGGGAGGGATAGTATTTTTGTTGTTGTGGATCGGTTTTCTAAGATGGCACACTTTATTCCTTGTCATAAAACGGATCTTTGCTTTATATTGCTGATTTTTTCTTTCGTGAAATTGTTCGTTTACATGGTGTGCCAAATACTATTGTTTCTGATCGTGATACTAAATTTATTAGTCACTTTTGGAGATGTTTATGGGCTAAGTTGGGGACTAAATTGCTGTTTAGTACTACATGTCATCCCCAAACTGATGGACAAACTAAAGTAGTAAATAGAACTTTGTCTACTATGTTGCGGGCTGTTTTAAAGAAGAACTTCAAATTGTGGGAAGAGTGTTTACCTCATATAGAATTTGCTTATAATCGTTCGCTGCATTCTACCACAAAAATGTGCCCATTTGAGATTGTGTATGGTTTTGTTCCTCGTGCACCTATTGATTTATTGCCTTTACCTTCTTCGGTGCAAAATAATTTGGATGCTACACAACGCGCTAAAATGATATTAAACTTGCATAAGACTACTAAAGATAACATTGAACACATGAATGCTAAATATAAACTTGCTGGGGATAAAGGGAGAAAGCATGTTGTGTTTGATGTTGGAGATCTTGTTTGGTTACATTTGCGTAAAGATCGTTTTCCTGATTTACGCAAGTCTAAGTTAATGCCGCGTGCTGCTGGTCCCTTTAAGGTGTTAGAGAAAATAAATGATAATGCATATAAACTTGAGTTGCCTGCAGACTTTGGTACGGTTAGTCCTACGTTTAACATTGCAGATTTGAAGCCTTACTTTGGTGAGGAAGATGAGATTGCGTCGAGGACGACTTCAATTCAAGAAGGGGAGCATGATGTGGACATCCCTTCTATTGATACAACCGTTGTACCTACAGCTACACACATACAAGGACCCATCACAAGATCTCGTGCCAAACAACTTAACTATCAGGTACTTTCGTTTCTTGGAACTATTCCTCACATACATGAGAATATGATGCTGCCTAAATCAGATGTATTTCTTACTCTTAGGAATAATGGACCAAGCATGGATGAGAGGGACAAGCATTGGAGCATGGCCATGCATGGAGATGGCAACGAGCATGTGATGATCCAAGAGAAGGCCACGGATGAAGATTTCAGAACTTTGAGGCCTCCATAATGAAGAAAGAAGGCTTGGACGAAATATTCAAGATTAATACTTCACGAATTCGTCCATAGCTTAATATGGTGCCGCGACACCTTTATTTTATGCCAGGCCCATGTAATTTTTTGCAGGATTTTAAATAGCCACTTTTTAGAGTCCGTATTTGAGGGGAAAAGGACTTCTAGGGTTGGATTCGGCCACCACTTCCATGGCTGGCCGAAACCCCACCTTTTCCTCCTTAAATACTCCCCATAGCCGTCACCCTAGACTTGGATTTTGTTTAGACATTAAGTTAGCCATCGTAGCAACTTCGCCAAGGCTCGAGAGTCGCAGAGGCCTCTTATACTTCGCACCTATACAGGATCCCACCTTTTCAATAGAGCTTTCCTCTTAATCCGCAATATCTTGATTGCAATATTGGTTCTTACTTGTTCTCGATTTCAGGTAGGAATTAAGACCCTCGCTGGTCAGGCTGATCGTGTTTCCGCAGGATCGGTAACCTCCAGGAGATTGGCCTAGCGATTGCATTGGCGCTCGTGCTCGCACGTGTAGTCGGATCGTCAAGCCCGAACTCGACCAAATCGATTATCACCATCTCATCGAAAGATCGGACACCTTTGCCCTAACAATTCAGATGCCGGAACTATCATGGGACGTTGAGGGCTCCCACCCATATGCTGCATATCCTCTAAGAATTACCATAAATAATATGCACGCTACGAGAGATAACAACCACGACCCGCACATCCAGCTCCATGCGAGAGGGAAAAGATATAGCTGACTTCTCCGTCCCATTCCAAATCTCATGGTCAACGCGTAATATACGACGCAAGAATCACTGGCGACATTGGTTGTTAAGTCCTAGGTAATATGTTCCTTTACCACCGGAACTCCTATAGTAGGTTATTACCTCATGGTAAATAACTTATAATCACATTACTATGAAAATAGTGTTTTCTGACCTTTTTCAAATGCAGGTGATGACAACACTGGATTTGTAAAATACTTTACAGAAAATAATCAAAGGACATGAGCAAGTGTGAACTTGCCTTTTGTGATTGCAAGATTATGCGCTCATGGTCTTCGAGACAATATAAAAGATCCAATAACTGAAATCTGCATCATTGGTCCGGTAAGGACTAATGTTTAAAGAAGCAAGATGCTTTTATGCATAAGTAATGTAATGCAAGTTGATAAACGTGAATCCCGAGAATAACGTTGTTCTAGGGTTTGGGTACTAGAAAGGGTTTCCTTGGAATGTGTTGCCCTTTTAGATTAAGTTTCAAACATGTGCTTCTTATCAAGGCTTGTGAGTGTGTGTGAAACAACATGTATTTATACAACAATAAAATACACACATATGGAATGCTATTCAAGGTTGCTTACATCTTAATTGTTTATCTTCAAGTTTTACTTTACAAGCAATGTCACTTATAAAGAGTTTAAGTATTAACAATCTTATTATACAAGTAAAGTATGAAGTAAGGTGGTTGTGATTAGTTGTCATCTGTTTTCTGAAGTGGCAAAAGGAATAACATTGGAAGAAAATCTTACTTAACTAAGCAGAAGCATTTAAGCTTTTAAGTTAACCTTATGAGGTGTTCTTTCTAGTTATAGTTTTTAAGTAAGAATGAATTACTCCATTTGAATAATGACAACATTTGTATTTGGGACTTATCTATCTTGGTCTTTAACTTGGTTGGTTTGGTATTAGGATACTTTATAATTTAATTATAATAGACCAAAGTTAACTATAAAGCATATAATAAAGTCTTTAGTATTATATTTAAAGTATTGTAGACTAAAGTTAACTTTAAAGACATAGATGGACTTTAGGTGAAATGCTTGTTATACTTATACCTTGTTCACTTTATAATTTTTCTTTAAAGTTATTTAAGAATGATATTATTTTTAGTTGGTAATGGTTTCTTTACATTATAATGGTATAAAGGAATTTATCTCCTTATAAGGGTGTGGTTGAAGTTTATGAATAAGTAAATAATATTATTCACTATTTATGAACTTACTTATAGTGTTTTGATTTGTTTATAAACTTGTGGTTAATATAAAGAATGGTTTTATCTTATTATAATTATTCTTGGAGATTTTATATTAGATAAGGATTCTCTTATAAAATAATTTATACTTATGGTTAAAAGATAATTTAATAAATTTGTATTTAAATAGTGTTAGATCATTTTGACTTTATAATATTAGTATTTAAGATTAATACTATTTATTATATTTATTTGGTTAATTTAGGAAATATTAACAAGTTTTTATTTGTCATTTTAGGAACTATTAACTGAAGAAACAGGTTTAAATTCAAGTTATGAAGGTGTTTAACTTTTTATTTAACTCAAAAGTGGAATATCACATTTTTAGCTTGTAGGTATTATTTTTGTGATCACTTTGGTATATTACATTTCTTTTTGTGATTTATAAATAATAAGATATGATTTTAATAAGGTTTATTACTTTAAAAGATACTTAATAAATAATAAATATTTAATAAATAATATGTATTTTTCTGATTTATAAAACTAAAGATATCAATTTTACAAGATTTAATCATTTAATTTCATTTGTGGAATATTGTTATTTGAATTTGTATTGTTTTAATTATTTCCTAAACATACACTAAACTTTTTACACCCAGACTGGATATACCCAAGTCACTGACATGTGGGGCTTAGGGCCACGTTGATGTGCCACGTTGGCATAAACCCTTAATCCTTTTTACACTCAGAACGATCCTAGCCACAGAGATGAATTTGTGGGTCCGTGGCCACGTTGGCAAGCCACATCAGCAACGAGACCCACACCAGGTTTGACTTGGTCTGGTCGACACGGTGAATGGTGGCTGGTGCCGGCGACCATCTAGCGGCGGCGCTACGATGCGGGAGTGAATGCGAATATTAGTGGATCAGAAGCGCATGAGCCTGGGCAACCTAACTGGGGTGGCGTAGTGTCTAGGGGTGGCCGGGAGCCTCGCCGGCGGTGACCGAAGCGGAGACAGCACGGCGGCGCTCGAGGCCTGCACGATCTAGAGAGGTATGGGAAGAAAGGAAGGGTCCTAGAGGACCATCAGCTCACCGGGAATGCAGATAAGTGGTCGAGGAGGCAAGGTGCAGTTGGAGACGGCGGCGATTGACATCGACGAACGGCGTCGGGGTCGGAGAAGATGGATCAAATCCCACAGTTAGAGACCTCCCTGACCAGCGTTCTTCGGGGCAGATGACGAAGTCGAGCACCGCGGTCATCATGGTGGCTTCAGAATGGCAAAGGGAGACCGGGAGCGAGCTCTAGCTTGAGACATGGCGGTTGGGGTTTCGGTTACTGAGAGAAATCAAAGAGGAGGGTTGCTGAGAAGGGGGAAATGAGGATGAGACCGAAGGGAAACGTCGTCGTGGCCTCCTTATCCTCCCCTGATGACGACGGCGTGCATCTTGATGTGGTGGGGATCGACGGCGGTCGGAACGCCATGCAGCAGCTTCACCGTGAGAAGGCAGACGAAGGTTAGAGCTGAAGGGTATGGGCTCTTGGCGGTGGTCTTTGGGCAGTTAGACATGTGGTGCGTGTGAGCAGATATAGGAAGAGGAAAGATGGTAGCCAGCGGATCGGTTCCTTTATTTTTTCTTTCTGTTTTGATTTTCTATTTTCTGTTTCATTTTTAGATTTTAATTTTGCACAATTGGTTAAAGGTTTCTTTATAGAAATTATTTTCTAAGTGTTTGCAGCAGTAATGTGGTGTATTTAGAATCATATAATGATCTTTTATTAGCTAAGGTTATAATTTTTTATTTTCTTTTAATAGATCCTTTTTCTCTTATTATTTGTGAGAGCCTTTAATATGAATTTAATTGGGAATAAACTCATAAACTTATTATAGAATGTATTACTACTAACTAATGAGTTAAAGTTTCAATTGAAAATGCTTTACCATAAGTTCTTAGAAGATTTAATATTCACAAGTTTATTTTATTGATGTGTGTAAAGATTAATGGTTAATCTTTAATAACATCACCATTCAAAGTAAAACAATGGAATTGTTTTCTAGGATAACTTATGAGAAACCATTAATAAAGATAGTTCCATAAACACCTATGATAATGATGGTTGAATATGACAAAGATGTGCTCAAGGGATTTGTTATAGGAAAATATTCCTATGAAGCATTGTGGAAACAAGATGGTAGATCAACCATAGAAAGTGAATATTAGGTTTGGTCTTAGATTTAGGGTTTAGTGTTCATCAAGGATTCCTATATTCCATACTTCATAATTCTGGTCTTCTGATGAAGGAATTCCTTTCCTAGATATACTACTTCTTCCTATCCATCATCATGTGTTAACATGATAAACTTTACTTCATAAAATATTCTTATCCACCTTTTATCCTTCTAAATCCATTTGTAATTACAATGAGCTTAACACTAAAGCTTTCATAATCTTCTTATATTCTTCCTTAATCATTCTTTACTAATATCACTTCAATAGATGTATGCATCAAATCTTAATTCACTTCAAGTGCTTAGTATTTCCAAAGAGGAAAATACTACTTCTTTAATCCAATGTTGCTCCAACATTATTTTAATCATACTATCTTGTCTCCGCTTGACTCCAATATCTAACATTCCAACCTCACATTATATTAATGTGACTTGTAATGACTAATCTAGGATACTATATCTATATTATGGTTCCATCATGTTTTATCCACCAATGCTACTTATACATGATATAAGCATTCAATCTTGGTGAGTAAGGCATGATCATTATGATCCTTGAATCCTTTATGGTTTAGGTTTCCAGTTGACTAAACAAGGCTTCACCAATACAACACTACAGTTGTATTCTAATTATCTTCTGTTTAGATCTATTGGATTAAGAGATATAATTCATTGACTATACCTACTTGATCCAATAGGACTACTCCTGGTAACTATCTGTAGACTTCATTCTTGTAATCTTCTTTGTTACCATATTGATTTGATTTACTCAAATCACTCCCATCCTATAGATGACATCTAGAACTAGCATCAGTACTTACCTCTTCTGACTTCTTTCTTTATAAGCCTTAAGTGAATGCTATAATAAGGATAAGAGTTGATAGGTTAAGAATTGGTGAATCAATAGTTGATTACTCAACATTGATGAACAATAGATATTGAGATAGGATTCCATAAGGATTGATATGGAAAGAAAGATATATGTTGAATGATCTTAAATTTGGTTTCTTTCCTACTCAATCTTACTAGAGAGTTAAAGTTAAGTATTTCCATGATACTCATGGTATAAGTAGATGAGATTAAGATATAGTTGTTTCATTCTTATTACTTAAGTTATATTTATAAGTTGGTATTCATGTGTGATTAGAATGAATGCTATAATATGATCACCTAAGGATCAAATATAAATCATCAAGTAATGTATTAGGGTTTTAACTTCTATTGCATTTGATCTACCCTTAGATCAAATCATGTTACCCAAAATAAGGTTTTAGCAAAGGTCATATTGAAACTTATCGCTGTCAACTTGATGATCTACTTCAATTCCATCAAGTTAAGAGAAGCTTCAATCACTTTGACAAGTTTTTATTTAAAAGCGTGGAAATTATTCAGATTTTCTATGCATGAATGCAATGCACACACCTGTGTTCAGCTTATTTCTAAGCTCTAATGCTGGGATGTTACATGTTTCCAACACAGTGGAAATCGTTTCATCCTTGTGACAAACAATGGAATACAATGCAGGATATTGTTCATGGAGTGTAGAATTACCAAGCCATTTATCCTTTAGAAACGAATCTCTGACCCATCCCGAAGAGTAAAGGATCCAAAGTGAAATAATTTTTTTTGTCGCCATTAGACCAACCCAAAAGTGAGAGTCACCAGGTTTCCAAACCACTTGGGACAGTGCTTTCAAGCCAATATACTTTCTTTTAAGGAGAGTTTGCCAAACCTAGTCTTCAGTTAATAATTTGAAAAGCCGCTTACTAAGTAGAGATGTATTCTTGATCTTGAGATCATGAATATCCAACCCACCATGTTCTTTAGGTCAGCAAAGTATACACCATTTATTCGGTCAATATGTTTTTTCTTACTGTCTCTCTGCCAAAAGAATCTTGATCAGAAATAATTTAATCTATGTAAGACTCCTTTTGAAAGTTGGAAAAATGATACCATATACAGTATCATATTACTTAGTACCGAATGAATGAGTACCAATCTTCCTCCCAGAGAGAGAAGTTTTCCTTTTCAACTACTCAACCTTAATTGTAATCTTTCCTTGATAAATTTCCACTCAGCATTTGTAAGCTCCGACAATGAACCGGAATGCCCAAATATCAAATCAGAAACATTCCATGGCTGCATCCAAAGAGCTCAACGTACAGGGTAGCCACGCCTTGTGTCTCACCAAAGAAAAATAATTCACTTTTATGTAAATTAATTTTTAATCCCAAAAGTTGCTCAAAAGCTGAAAGAATGAGTTTCATGTTTTTTGCCTTTTCAAGATCATGTTTCATAAATAAAATTGTGTGATCAACATTTTAAAGGATAGATAAAACATCATCAACAAGATGAGGAATCACTCCCTTAATTTGGCCAGAAGACTTTGCTTGCTCGATCATGACAGCTAACATATCAGCCACTATATGGAATAATATCGGTGATAGTGGATCACCTTGTCTTAGGCCTTTTTTGATCTGGAAGTAGTTACCCACATCATCATTGAGTCTGATGGCACCACTATCCCAACACAAAGCTATTAATTAAAGTATGCCACTCAGCTGATTTTTTTCATTCCGAGAGTCTATTGAAGGAAAGACCATTTGACTTTACCATACGCTTTCTTAAAATAAAATTTAAATAACTCTGTTTAACCTTTTCCTATGTAGTTCGTGTACTGTTTCATGCAAGGTAACCACACCATCAAATATATGACGACCTTGTATAAAAACAGTTTGAGAGGGACAAACTACACGGTCGGCCACTGAATTAAGCCTGATTATAGCTACTTTGGTAAGAAAAAATTAAACTACAATTAAGGAGGCAAATCAGTTTGTATTCTTAAATTCGTTCTACCTCATTAACCTTAGGTAATAAAATTATCTCACTAAAATTTAGCCGAAATAGTTCTAGTTTTCCAATATGTAAAGAACTAAACAATTCTAAAAGATATGTCTTTATAACTTCCCAGAAAGTTTGGTAAAACTCAGGACTAGGTGCCTTATTATTTTCCATCTAGAATATAGCTTTTTTAACCTCCTCCTATGAATAGGGAGAGGTCAAAAGGTTATTTTCCACATCTGAAACTTGCGGTATATCATCCGTTTGGGACTCATCCAAAGAGAAATTACCTTCTTCTAGGGCTCCAAACAAACTTTTATAATAATTTGTAATATAAGACTTTAACTGCTCATGTCCTTCAATAGTTCCTTCGCCTTGGCTTAGGGATCTAATAAGTTTTTTCTTGTATCTACCATTGGTAACACTATGGAAGTATCTTGTGTTTGATTCCCCAAGAAAAATGAATTAAGCCTTAGAACGGTACCATTTGAGTTCCTCTTTACGCAATAGCCCTACTAACTCGACATTTGATTGGCTTTTAAGCTCAAGTTCATGCACGGTCAGCGGACTTGTTTCTGCTAACGCTTCGAGTTCATCAACAGTAGACATTCTTAAATTTTAGTTTTTTAAGGATACCCATTATATGTCTTGCTCAACCTCTGAGGTGTTTACCTTGTACACATGCTTTGTTATTCCACCTCTCGATTGGCATAGCACCCACAACCGGTCTTTTCCATCTGATTTAACCATCTCCTAAAAGCCCACACGGTGTAGCCGTCCAAATTCAAACTTGAACTGACGATTAAACTGTTGTCTAGGTAAAGCAGTAACCGACAAAATGGAAGCTTCATTTGAAAGAGCCTTAATACGTTTAAAAGCGTGTACTGAGACTAGCGGAAGTGCTCTTCCCAGTTAGAGTCCGTCCATTAGTACACGATCTAATTTGTCACTAGACCATGAAAACGCGCGATGCCGCGCCCGTTCATCTAAACATAATGATTGAAATTATTTGAGAAGTTCTATTTAGTGTAGATACGTAATCTGGACCGTAGAGTGATACAGATCATGCTTGAAAACTTCACATCTTGGCCTAACATATAAATATATTCTAAACACTGGTTGAAAAGGATAACAAATGTGTGAGGTGCAAGACCGGCTCATAAAGAAAAAAAACATATGTGATGTTTTAAACTTTTAATAGAAAAAAATCTATGTTGTAAAAAGGAATTTTCAGAGAACCAAATTTGTCTTTCTTACCGGTTAGGGAGAATTTTCTTCTTCCCAATTTTTTTGCATGTGCACATTTAACAGGAGAGCAGACATGGCAATCACACAAACCTAAATGGCCATGGAGCAACTGAAGGAAGACCCTTTAATCAGCTACCAGGGCACTTAGAGGAGGCACTGCTCTTTTGAGTGAACAAGGAACTATTTGGTAGGATACCACGGTATCCTCAGCTTACGGGAAAAGAGAAGTGCCGTGGGATCCTCAGTTTAAAGCTCTTCGTACCAGGTCAAGTCAGTTCTCTCGCTTGCTCCAAGGGCATCATATAACCACAGTAAAACTGTCTAAAAAATAAGAGTAAAATCAGAAGCAGATTTCCCTGAACATGGCTCTATTGTTTTGAGTTGCGAATCTAAAAACAGTTTGAAATACAAACAGAAGTTCCTGGACAGCAAAACACTCCTGTTCCAGAGGGAGATGTTTCTACTTACCAACACCGGTGTTTCCAAGTTCCAACAAAACATTTTGTATGGTAGAAGCATCACACTGCATAACATTACATAGGTACAAGACGCTGCCTGCTAGATTTCAAAAAATAAGAACAAACAAGTCTGAAAAAATTAAAAGGAACACATGTCGTACAAAAGGCACGATGTCTTGTATTTTTTTTCCTCCCCGACATTGCAGTTACCAGGAGTCCAACTTATGCTTTGTACTATACATATAAAAGATTAATTTCTAACTACAGTGGCAGCTCATCATAGACAAAACTTGATGGAGGGGTTAACCTCTTGGGTGCCCGATCTTCACGGATCTCGTGGTCAAATCGATGGGAAAGCGAGGGGAAAGGGAGAAGGTAGCGGAAGCGAACACACACCTCGCGAAGAACACGATGAACACACGCAAAACTCACACGATACAAGGCCGATTGCTCCCGAACGGCGGCCACCGGTCCGATAGAATCCTCGCAAGGAAAGATCGGTCAACGTGCTCCCTCAAATCCACATCGGAGAGTGAAGAACACCTTGGGGAGGGTCTTGACAACTTGGAGACGAGACGTCGAACTCCAAGGCCTTGTTCAACGATGGATGCGTGATGCAAAGTCCAATCGAGGTTGGTGACGATAGTCGGTCCCCTTGGGTAAGGGGATGAGGCAAAACTAGAGATTCCACAATGGGGGGTGTCTTTAGTCTATCATCTATGCCTAAGGGATACATGAAGGGGTGGGGGCTCTATTTATAGGCCAGCCACATAAACAGGGGTAGTTTGGGGATAAAACTAGGGTTTGGACGAGATAGAGGGGTACATGGGCCAAAGGCCCCATGGCGCAGCGACTGCCCATCGTGTAGGCCGGAGACTCCGGTGTGGGGTCCGGAGACTCCGGTCTAGGCCGGAGACTCCGGTCTATCTCCGGTGTCGTCTCCGGAGTGGCGTTCTGACTGTTCGCGGGAGGTTGCTGGGGTCGGTCCGGAGGTAGGTCCGAAGACTCCGGTGTAGCAGGACCGGAGACTCCGGTGTAGCAGGACCGGAGACTCCGGTGGTTCAGCCATGGCTTCTTCCGTCTCCTTTTCCAAGCCTCCGTCTTGTCGGGCTTGATGTCCCGGGCTTCCTCCCTTGCCTCCGTACTTGTCGGTGTGAACCTATCATGCATATGTGACGGAGTATGAAGTAGCATACCATTCAATAGGGTAGGAAGTGGGCTCGCATAGAGGAACGGGTTCACCTTTGGAGTCCATGACGACTTGGCGTAAGTTGGAGACCATGATGTGGTAACGACCGTAGGTCGGGCTACATCAGCTCCCCCCGTTTAAAAAGAGTCGTCCTCGACTCTCCATGTTCATCACGAAGTAGAAGAGGTCGAACGACATCCTTGATCCTGGGGTTCACCATATAGTCGTCCTCGGGAAGATTGACTTGACAACACTTCAATGTTCCTTCACATTCCTTGAAGCCTACAAAGCTCACAACAAAAGCGAAGCAACACTCAAAGCGTAGCCAATTCATGAACATTATAGCATGAGTCCTCAAGTAGAAGGAAGTCACCTTATCTTGTAGAGATAGCTCGATGAATGTTAGCCATAGGTAACTCTCTTCGGTTCTTCTTGTCAACACGTGGTTGGTAGAGGTTGACGTGTATGCATTTGTACCTACACAAAACAAAGACCAAGCAAAATATTTTCGTGCGTGATAGAGGAGCATGTCAAATGTGGCACGTCCATTCTTGTTCACAACACTATTAGCACAATACAAGGATAGCAAATGGAATGCATATGCAAGGTCAAAGTGCATGGAAGTCGTTGCAAAATCATCCAAATGTGGGAACTCAAAAACTCCATATAACATCTTATTGTGGCATTCAAAGCAATCGAATAGAAATTTGATCAACATCTTTGATGCAAAGTTAGGAGAATTTGGCAAAAACACAAAAGGAAGAATATCCAAAACAACATCATTATGTGTGTCAACCAACCATTGGAAAGAGAAATTGTTCGACATGTTGGATGTCACACACAAATCATCGATAGCAAAAATCATGGGAATATGAGTATCCCAAGCGGAAGCAAAAACGGCATGTTTGCAAACAAAACAAAGGAAAGAGCAAGTGGTCCTTATGTTTGTTGCAACAACAAGACGAGATTCTTGGAAGCTCTCATGACAATACATGCTCTTAATGGAATTGTGGTTGCAAACAAAACATCGGAAAGAGAAAATGTTCAACATTTTTGTTGCAACACACAAAGCATCATTATCCAAAAGCAAAGAAACACGATTGTCATAAGGTGAGGTAGTACCATCAACATGCTTGCAATCAAACCATATGAAAGAGCAATTTGCCAACATGAAAGATGCAAAGCATGCAAAAGGTATCAGAGCTGGGTTCGATCTTGAACTCACTTGTGGGATGCTCTCAAGAGCTCTTTTTGTCAACTCGTGCTCAACCGAGGTTGACATGATAGTGCGGGTACCTACACACATCATACACAAAAGGAAGAACGTGTGTGCATGGTAGAGATACACATCATCCATCATGACGTATCTCTTCTTGTGCACATCACCATTAATGTCAATCAAGTATGAATGAGGTGCATGGTGAGTATGCAAGTGCGGGACATGCTTATTATGGCAATCATCAAAATCTCCAAAAATTGAGAAAGCTATGGGGGCCATCTCATGATAACGCATATGATCAATGTTGTTGCAAGCAAAACAAGTGAAATAGCAAGCATTCATCTTATTGCAAGCAACGGGAGAAATTGAATGACTAGCATGACAAAGCAAGTCCGAAGCAATTGGAGGATACACACAAGATGCATAGCATGGCATGTTTATGGAAATGGTATCGCAATCAAACAATTGAGCACATGAGCAATATTATGCAAAGGCAAAGCATCACATGGGAATATGAATGAATCATATGTAATGTCACAAGTATCATCCATAGCATGCATATCCTCACAATTCATCATGTCCACTAGTGGGATCATGGCATCATCAACACCCTTATTGTTACCTTGGTCATACCTCTCATATGAAGTGGGTGTTGTGGAAGTAGTGGCCTCCTTGTGGACGACTTTGTCTTCTTGATGTAGCCATGGCATAACATCATCTTCGTGCACCATGTACATCTTCTCCAATTGAGGCATCATTGCTTCATGGCTTGGCGCGTCTTCATCCATGGAACCTAGCACAACATAAGAGAACACACTAGAGGTAGAGGGTAAGTTGTTAGAAATAGAAATGGTCTCACTTGACCTATCAACTACCACTCTCAACACACTCGGCGTATCACTCATGCCCTCAAAGTGGAAGCACTCAATCTCACATAAGGTGGAGTCACTCATCTCACTCTTGTTCTCACTCAAGTGGGCTAAGTGGCTCTCATACTCACATGGGATTGGTACCACATCATCACTCAAGCATATGGGGGTAGGCTCGGTTTCCACAACTCCATGCGCCTCCGTTGGTGAAGGGAAAATCCCATGCTCACCATTCTTGACCTTGTCGCCTTCAAGGTTGGATGCCATAAGGTGGGCATCATCGCTCTCCTCCATGGTCGAAGGGAAAATCCCATGCTCGACCGTCTTGTGGCCATCTCGTAGTAGTGGTGGAGGTAGGCTCATGCTATCCAACTTGGCGAAGTAGAGGTCTACATTTTCCTCGTTGGCGAGGTCGTGGAAGTCAAGCGTAGGCGTTGAAGCTTGATGGCGTGGAGGAAGGCTTGCTCTTGGTGCCATTGTGGTGGTGGCACGCGTAGTTGAAGGTGCCCTATGATGGTGTCGACGGAGGTCATTGGCGTGCCTTGCCGATGGTTGATGTTGGTGAAGCACTTGGTCATCCACATGACGCTCACGACGGTGATCATTTGCCTTGGCACTCTTCTTGTGCTTGTGGTGCCTTCTTGAGCTTGATTGAGCATTATGGTTGGTGCTCATCACGAATTGTTCGTCTTGTTGGCAAAGGTGCCTTAGACGATTTCTTGTATCCTCCTTATGGTGGCGATGCTCATGAGAGGATGTTTGTCGATGAAGATTCTTGTTTCTTGGCGCCTCTTGATGTATATGATGTTTGGACGCCGCTCTTGTTTGGATAGGAGTTGGAGCTTGGAGCCTTGGAGGTGATGGAGCTTGGCGCCTTGGAGATGATGGAGCTTGACGCCATCTAGGTGGTGGCACTTGATGCCTTGTCGATGGTGGCGCTTGTCGCCTTGGAGGTGGATCATCGAAGTAGGTGGTGCCCTTTGGTGTGGCACGCTTGGCCTTGAAGGTCATGTAATCTTGATGATGCGCCTCCTCTTGCTTGGCGTAGTAGGCTTCCATCTCCACGTGGTGGAGGAATTCTTCATGGCTCGTGGAGGAGCCATCAAACTCGATGAAGTTCTCCGTGTCCTCCATGCTCGGTGAGGCATCGTCGATGTCGTACTCGAAGTCGTCCATGCTTGGGGAGTAATTGTTGGTGTAGTACTCCATATCACCCAAGCATGTGGATCCATTGTCGGTGTAGTGCTCCATATTCTCCATGCATGAGGAGCCATTGTCGACGTAGAGCTCCATGTCTTCCATGCATGTGGAGTCGTTGTAGGTGTAGTGCTCGGGGTCCACAAAGCATGCGGAGCCATTGTCGGTGTTATGCTCCGTCATGTCCTCTATACTTGTGGAGTCGTAGTCATGGTGGCTCATCATGGATTCTTCATAGATATCATCCTCGGTTCCGGAGTCCCTAGACATGATGCACAAGACCAAGCGGTGTATATGGAAGTAGTAGTGGGAGTTAGGGATACAACGCCAAACCTTACTTTACCTTGGAAGATCGTATCGTACAAGTGGCCACACTTGAGAGCAATAAACCAAGCCAAGTGAAGTTCACGCGGAACACCAAAACCAACTACTAACCAAAAAACACACACACACAAGGCCTATGGTGGATAGGTATGAAAAGTGGCATGTCAAGAACCAATCCGAAATCAAGATGTTGTATTGGCAAGTAAAGAACCACAATGATCACAAAGCAAACAAGTCAATCCACAAGATAGGAAATATGTACAAGGAAACACACACGGTGGGATAAATGGGACTTGTGCGATGGAGAAAGTGAGCTAAGAACCAAATGATTACCTAGCGAAGACTATAAGCTCGTGTCACACAAGTACAAGGAGAGACGCTAGTTCGATTGCAATTAACTGGTGGGCTACAAGATATGCACAATAAGTACCACCTATATGATGTTCATCGAGCTTGCGCTTCCTATTCTATGAGGCACATGTATATTTCTTTTTTTTCTCTTTTTCTCTTTTTTTTCTCTTTTTTTTCTTTTCTCTTTTTCTTTTTCACTTGCCTCTTCCTTGTGCCAACAACTATACAAGATAACTATATGAGATAGCGCTCACAATGTTTGCTCGGAATCTACAAGGTATCACATGTGCATAGCCCAAGCAATCATAAGAGGAACTAGTCTCAATAGGTGTTTGTTGCTCGCAAAGATAGTGGGGTTCACCAAGGAATGCAAGTGGGGAAAAGTCGCGGAATGTTATACCTTTTGTCGACGAGCTTCACCCTTTATTGTTGGATTCCGCCTTGCTCACGGAATTTGGATGGAGTAGATAGCATGAACAACGCAGATGATGATGTAGTGCTCCTTCTCCTCTTCGAAACGAGCTAAAGAACACCAAAATCCGAGTTGAAATGCAAAGTTATGCTCAAAACCGTCTGCAGTTTTTACATGCGGGGAGGGGCGGAGACTCCGTCGAGGTCCGGAGACTCCGGTCTGGAAAAGTCCGGAGACTCGATGCAGGAGCCCGGAGACTCCGGTCTAGGGAGATTCCGAGAGGCCCGTAACTTCGAACGGATGGCTTGGCTAAGGAAAACTCGAACCAAAACCTCAGATTGATGGGGGAAATCAAGGAATTAGGCCATGGGAACGCAGGGGAAGGTAGATCAACTAGTTTAGCAAGTAATCCACGGATCAAAACCTACCAAAACGCACTCAAATCACAGATGAGAAATCCGTGGCAACCAAAAGCTGCTGATACCAGATGATGGAGGGGTTAACCTCTTGGGTGCCCGATCTTCACGGATCTCGTGGTCAAATCGATGGGAAAGCGAGGGGAAAGGGAGAAGGTAGCGGAAGCAAACACACACCTCGCGAAGAACACGATGAACACACGCAAAACTCACACGATACAAGGCCGATTGCTCCCGAACGGCGGCCACCGGTCCGATAGAATCCTCGCAAGAAAAGATCGGTCAACGTGCTCCCTCAAATCCACATCGGAGAGGGAAGAACACCTTGGGGAGGGTCTTGACAACTTGGAGACGAGACGTCGAACTCCAAGGCCTTGTTCAACGATGGATGCGTGATGCAAAGTCCAATCGAGGTTGGTGACGATAGTCGGTCCCCTTGTGTTAGGGGGTAACCCTGGGGTTGGCCCGATCTTTCACGAATTCCACGAGGAACGAGGGGAAAGCGGTGGTCGGAGGATGAAATCGAGGAAGACGATGAAAACCACGAACACACACACACCAAAACACGATACACGCCTACTCCTCACGCCGGTGGCAACCGGTCCAACATAATCCCTAGGATCGGTGTTGGGCGAAGCTCGCTCTCCACGCCAACAACGGGGGACGAGGTGCTTGGTGAGATCTTGACGACTTGGGGGCGAGAAACCGAGAACCCAAGGCCTTGTACAACTTGAACGCACTAGGCAAGATCCAAGAGGGGGGTGGATAATCCGGTGCTCCTTGGTAGGAGCATGAGACCAATAGATATAAGTTCCTCAAAGGGTTTCCTTAATATCTATTATTATCCAAGTCTAGGGTTTACAATGGAGGGTGGGGGCTATATATAGTCCAGCCACAAAACAGGGGTAGTTTCGGAACGAAAGGGTAAATTATAGGTAGGGTTACAAGGCACAGGGCCGAACTTAGGCGTTCAGGATCAGACAGGTCCGGTAGTACCGGTAGTACCGCTCCGGGAGCAGTAGTACCGCTTGAGGGCCTGGAGCTTGCGTCTGGGGCGTGGATTGGTGCTTCCTGGAGCGTCCGGTAGCTGGGGCCGGTAGTACCGCTTGGAGCGGTAGTACCGGTCGGCTCAACCGGTAGTACCGCTTGCGTCTGGCAGCGACTGGTTTCTTTCCCTCCGCTCCTTGGGTCCTTCTCTTCGTACCTGATGATGCACAGTGTATGCGTATGAAGTAGCAAGCCATCCAAGGGTGTGTCGAAGTCACACAAGGAGAGGAGTGAGTTCACCTTAGCTTGAAGGAGTTTGGCTCGGGCGCGAGTCATGGGTCCACTTGGGGACTCGTGGGAGTAGATGTAGTAGCGGTCGTGGGGCCGGCTGCATCAGCTCCCCCAGGAAAGAGTCCTCGACTCTTCAACCGTCACCACTTCCTATTCGCCATGGTAGGGTGAGAGGTCCTTGACATTGAATGTCGAGCTCACAAGATACTTCGATGTTGGTATATTGATGACGTAGGCGTTTTTGTTGATCCGCTTTAGCACCTTGAATGGTCCATCGCCTCTTGGCTTTAGCTTGGAGTCGCGTTCCTTGGGGAAGCGGTCTTTACTCAAGTGTATCCACACAAGGTCGCCCTCATCAAAGATCATCTCTTTCTTGGTCTTGTTTAGCCGTGATGCTTGGCGAAGGACTTGTTGCTCGATAGTAGCTCGTGTGTCTTCATGGAGCTTCTTCATTGTTTGGGCACGCTTGACAACGTCCATATTGGCACGTTCATGAAGTGGAAGTGGAAGGATATCGAGCGCGGTGAGAGGCTCGAAGCCATAGACGATCATGAACGGGCTTCTCATGGTGGTGGAGTACTTGGCGCGGTTGTAGGCGAACTTGGCGTGTGGAATACATCCCTCCCAGTCTTTAAGGTTCCTCCTTATCAACACGGAGGAGTGTGCCAAGACTTCGATTAGCGACCTCGGTTTGTCCATCGGTTTGAGGATCTGGCGGACGAGAAGAGGAGCTTGATCGAGCTTGGCCATGAGAGTCTTCCAGAAGTAGCTCATGAATTTCACGTCGCGGTCGGAGACGATTGTTCTAGGCACACCGTGTAGCCGAATTATTTCCTTGAAAAACAAATTGGCCACATGTGAAGCATCATCGGTCTTATGGCACGGAATGAAATGTGCCATTTTAGAAAAGCGATCCACGACTACAAATATGGAATCATGACCATGTTTAGATCTAGGCAAGCCTAACACAAAGTCCATGCTAATGTCCGACCAAGGTGTATGAGGAATAGGCAATGGCATATAAAGACCAAAGGGGTTGGACTTAGACTTAGCTTGGATACATGTAGTGCATCGTTGGACGTGGCGCTCCACGTCGTGCTTCATCTTTGGCCAAAAGTAGTGAGTGGAGAGCATGTCATATGTCTTGTCACGACCAAAGTGACCCATAAGGCCTCCACCATGGGACTCTTGAAGAAGCAAAAGTTGGAGAGACGATTTCGGAATGCAAAGCTTGTTTTGTTTGAAAAGAAAACCCTTATGCAAATAGAAATCATCAATCCCTTTGTCTATTGAACATTGTGCAAATATTGGTCCAAAGAAAGAGTCGGACGTGTACAAAGATTTGATGTCATCAAGACCCAAGACATTGACTTCGAGTCGTGTAAGAAGGCTTGTGTTTTTGCCAGACAAGGCGTCCGCTACCACATTTTCTTTGCCCTTCTTGTATTTGACAATGTAAGGAAAAGACTCCATGAACTCAACCCATTTTGCGTGCCTTTTACTCAAGTTGGCTTGGCCCTTAAGATACTTCAACGACTCATGGTCGGAATGGATGATAAATTCTTTGGGCCAAAGATAGTGTTGCCAAACTTGAAGAACTCGAACCAAGGCAAAAAGTTCTTTGTCATAAATGGGATAATTGAGGCGTGCGCCATCAAGTTTCTCACTATGGTAAGCAATAGGACGCCCATTTTGCATAAGGACGCCACCAATGCCAATACCGCTAGCGTCACACTCAATCTCAAAGGTTTTTGTGAAATCTGGCAATGCAAGAAGTGGTGCTTCGGTTAGCCTATTTTTGAGCTCATCAAAAGCCTTTTGTTGTGCTTTTCCCCAAACGAACGTGACATTTTTCTTGGTCAATTCGTTGAGGGGGCAAGCAATTGTAGAAAAGTCTTTGACAAAACGACGGTAAAAGCCAGCCAACCCATGAAAACTACGGAGTTCACTCACATTTGCAGGGATGGGCCAATCCCGTATGTCCTTGACTTTTGAGTCATCAACTTCAATGCCATTAGAAGACACGACAAAACCAAGGAAAATCAGCTTGTCTTTTGCAAAAGTGCACTTTGGGAGATTAGCATAAAGCTTTTCATGACGAAGGATTTGAAGTACCTCCTTAACATGAGTAACATGCTCCTCTAGTGACTTGCTATAGACAAGAATGTCATCAAAGTAAACAACTACACTCTTCCCAATGAGAGATCTCAAAATATGGTTCATGAGACGCATGAAGGTAGATGGGGCATTAGATAAGCCAAAAGGCATAACCAACCATTCATAGAGACCAAGCTTGGTCTTGAAGGCGGTTTGCCATGCGAATTTGATGGTAACCACTACGAAGATCAATTTTTGAAAATATAGTGGCTCCACATAATTCATCAAGCATGTCATCAAGACGCGGTATAGGATGTCGATAACGCACGGTGATAGCATTGATTGAATGACGGTCCATGCATAACCATAACGTATCATCCGCTTTTGGGACTAGAATCACGGTACGCGCTTGGGCTAGTGCTTACTTGGATCAAACCTTTGGAGACGAGTTGGTTGATTTGACGTTCGATCTCCTTCGTCTCTTCCGGGTTCGTGCGATACGCGGCGCGGTTTGGGAGTGGTGCGCCGGGTATGAGGTCGATGCGGTGCTCTATTCCACGAAGAGGAGGAAGGCCATGAGGAAGCTCTTCGGGAAATACATCTTGGAATTCCTGCAAAATAGCCATCAAAGAAGGAGGAACATTTGTCAAGTCGTTAGTTCCTTGCGCTAGTCCCTTGCATACAAGGACATAGTGCAAGATGGATGGGTTGTTCCGCACTTCTCTCATCTCACTTTTGGTGGCAAGAAGAACACTCTTAGTTTTTCCACTCGAGTTTGGCTTGTAGCTCTCACTCACTATGGTGTGGTTCTCTCGCTCACCACTCTTCTCACAAGTTGTTTTTGTGTATTGCACCCTCGCTAAAGCCTTTGCATTGTCCGCAATTATTTGGCTAGGAGTCATTGGTTGCAACACACAAGTTTTATCAAGCCATTTGAAGGTGTAAGTGTTTGAGTGACCATTATGCAAAGCACGTTTGTCATATTGCCACGGGCTTCCGAGCAACATGTGACAAACCGTCATTGGGACCACGTCACATTCCACGGTGTCCTTGTAGTGCCCAATAGAGAACGTCCCCTAGACGGTGTGCTTGATCTTGACGGATCCTTGGTCACTTAGCCATTGGATATGGTAGGGGTGTTTATGCGGGTGAAGGGTGAGGTTGAGTTTCTCACACAATTCCGTGCTCGCAAGGTTGTGGCAGCTTCCTCCATCGATGACAACTTTGATGGACTTCCCATTGATGCCGACGAGTTTGGAAGATGTTCGGCGTTGGTCTTCACTTTCATTGACTTGGGTAGTCAAGACCCTTGTGACCACAAGCGAAGGACTTGCGTCATGCTCACACACAAGTTCTTGGTCCTCTTCCAAATGTTGCCTTGCCAAGGCTTCCTTGACCCTTGCATCAAACTCTTCTTCACACAAGTATTCTTCATCGTTGTTGACATGGATGAACAAAACTTTCTTGTTTCCACATGCGTTCGACTTGTGCCCTTTTCCTCCACACTTGTAGCAATCACCATTGAATGGTTGATCATCCCTTGTGTGTTTGCCACTTGGGGCTGTTTTCCTTGAGAGAGAGTCGGCTTGAAGGAAGCTTGGTGGTACTTGAGGAGCTTCCACTTGGTGTTGTTGGAGTAGTGGTTGGCGCTTGCTTGTAGGTGAAGTCGTCTTTGGCTTGTTGTACTTGATGTCCTCTTGCACTTGGCCTTCGACCTTTGAGCGATGTGCACAAGCTCAACCATGTTGTTGTACTTTTGGAACTCGGTGATGCGCTTGATTGGATGGTTCAAGCAATTGAGGAAGCGTGCCATTGTTTGTTCATCTCTCTTCAATGTTGGCACGGATCATGTTGAGCTCCATTTGCTTGAAGTACTCTTCCACGGTCTTTGTTCCTTGACTAAGCGTTTGAAGCTTGTTGAAGAGGTCACGCGTGTAGTGTGAAGGAACAAAGCGGGATCTCATATGAGCCTTCATATCTTGCCAAGTTGCGATTGGAGGCTCTTCTTTTGCTTCGCGAGCGAGTTGGACTTGTTCCCGCCAAAGGTTGGCATACTCATCAAACTCGAGGGATGCCATGGCCATCATCTTCTCATTGCTATAGTTGTGCATGCGGAAGATCTTGTCGACCTTGAGTTCCCAAGAGAGATTCCTCGGGCTCATTGGAACAGTTGAACTTTGGCATGGAGAACTTGAGCATGCCGAACGTTTCAACTCCAGTGCGGTTCCGGTTGCGGCGGTTGCCATGATTTTGGCGGTCATCATCATCCGAGCTCTCATGTCTTGCTTGGTGATTGTTGCGTTGCTCTTGCGGTTGTTGAGGTGCCGCGTTTGGTGGTGGAACTTGTTGTTGACGATGAGCTTGGGGAGCTTGCTCGTTTTGTTGACGCGGTTGAGGACGAGGAGGAGGTTGATGGTCCTCGCGACGAGCTTGGGGAGCTTGCTCTTGTTCTTGTCGTGGTTGATGCCGAGGAGCATGAGCTTGCGCCATGTGGCGAGGAGGACGTCGAGCCGCATGCGCAATGGGCTGCTCTTCTTCTTCTTGGTGTAGGGGAGGGTCGTCATGACCATCATATTGCCGACGTGGACGATGATGTCGATGATGACGCCTTGGAGGATCTTCGAGTGCTTCCCGTCGACGGTGATCTTGTTCGTCCTCTTCGGAAGCTTCACTTGTTGTTGAAGGGGCATGTGGATGTCGATGGCCTTGGTGGTCCATGCGAGGTTGCTCTTGTTGAATCACAAGTGCCCTTGGTTGTGGCCGGTTCGCTTCGCGTCTTGGAGGTCTTGCGGAGAGGTCACCATCATAGCTTGACGTTGCGGCGTGACGTGGAGATGGTACCACTTGCGAAGAGCTCATGGATTGAAAAACGGGTCCCTCCCGTTGCCTTGAAGTGTGACGGCGAGGTGCACTTGATTCGCTTGAGGAGTGCCGAGATGAGCTTGATTCGCGCGATCGTGGCCTTGCGAGTCCATCGATGATGCGTTGAAGCTTCTCATCCGTTGAGGCGAGTGCACGACCAAGAGCTTCACTTTGATGCCCGAGGTTGTGTTGCATTGCATGCATTTGGCCACGGACTTCTTCGAAGCGGTTGTCGATGTTCTTGAATTCCACACGGGCCTCGCTAAATTGTTCATCTTGGCGCCGCTCGAGAGCTTCACAACGGTAGTTGAATTCACCTCGGACCTTCCAATGGTCCCATCTTGTCATGAATTGTGTGTCATCCTCCGGAGGTGCTGGTGGTTGGGATGGCTCTCCATGCCTGTCCATGATGCAAAGCCAACAAGGGTTGTATATGGAGAGAAATGGTTCGGAGAGTTAGCCTTTTACCTCACCTTGGAGATTATATCAAACCAATTGCCACACAAGTGAGCGAAAAGCGTGCAAAGTGAAATGGGCAAGAAACTCACACACAACTATGCTAGAACTCTCAAAAGCTTTTGGTGGAAGGTTAGGATTGTGGAAAACCAAACGAAACGATCCAAGCAAAAGTTTATTGTCCTACGTGGTAAAGAACCAAAGATCAAAAGCAAAAGGATACGATCTACCAAAAACACGGAAAACACACACGTGGAGAAAAACGGGGTTAGCACGACTATGAAAATTAGCACTAAAGGTCCTAACGAAGACTACGCTCGGTTGTCGTGCCAACACAAGGAGAGACCACAACTCGTTTGCCAAAAGAGGATAAGCAATAGATTTGTGCACTTGCCTCGGTACGCTCTTTCTTCTCTCTTGTTGGCTTACAAGCTTGGTATTCTCTTTGTATTGGGAGACTATGTATCTTTCTATTCTATATTTTTCTGTTTTTTTTATTCTTTTTCTCCCTCTCTATACTACTATGTTAGCTTTTGTATTTGGCCTCACACTCTCACTTTCCGAAGGCAAGTGCACAATGCTTAGACAAACACAAAATGAGTTGCTCTCATAGGATAGATACACACAAAAGAAGATATGGGGCTGTCAAGGTGGTGCAAGTTATACCTTTGGTATTGTTGACGACTTGCAACCGTTTGTGGGGGATGATGTTCGAGTGTCCGGTAACCGGTAGTACCGGTGGTGACCGGTAGTACCGCTCCGGGAGCAGTAGTACCGCTTGAGGGCCTGGAGCTTCCGTCGGAGGCGCCTGTGGCGAGCGGTAGGAGGGGGCGGTAGTATCGCTGTCCGGTAGTACCGGTTGAGGGGCCGGTAGTACCGCTTGCGTCTGGAGCGTGGATTGGTGCTTCCTGGAGCGTCCGGTAGCTGGGGCCGGTAGTACCGCTTGGAGCGGTAGTACCGGTCGGCTCAACCGGTAGTACCGCTTGCGTCTGGCAGTGACTGGTTTCTTTCCCTCCGCTCCTTGGGTCCTTCTCTTCACTGATGATGCATGTGTATGCGTATGAAGTAGCAAGCCATCCAAGGGTGTGTCGAAGTCACACAAGGAGAGGAGTGAGTTCACCTTAGCTTGAAGGAGTTTGGCTCGGGCGCGAGTCATGGGTCCACTTGGGGAGCTCGTGGGAGTAGATGTAGTAGCGGTCGTAGGACGGGCTGCATCACCTTGGGTAAGGGGATGAGGCAAAACTAGAGATTCCACAATGGGGGTGTCTTTAGTCTATCATCTATGCCTAAGGGATACATGAAGGGGTGGGGGCTCTATTTATAGGCCAGCCACATAAACAGGGGTAGTTTGGGGATAAAACTAGGGTTTGGACGAGATAGAGGGGTACATGGGCCGAAGGCCCAGCTGGCCGGAGACTCCGGTGTGGGGTCCGGAGACTCCGGTCTAGGCCGGAGACTCCGGTCTGTCTCCGGTGTCATCTCCGGAGTGGCGTTCTGACTGTCCTCGGGCGGTTGCTGGGGTCGGTCCGGAGGTAGGTCCGGAGACTCCGGTGTAGCAGGACCGGAGACTCCGGTGTAGGCCGGAGACTCCGGTGGTTCAGCCGTGGCTTCTTCCGTCTCCTCTTCCAAGCCTCCGTCTTGTCGGGCTTGATGTCCCGGGCTTCCTCCCTTGCCTCCGTACTTGTCGGTGTGAACCTATCATGCATATGTGACGGAGTATGAAGTAGCATACCATTCAATAGGGTAGGAAGTGGGCTCGCATAGAGGAACGGGTTCACCTTTGGAGTCCATGACGACTTGGCGTAAGTTGGAGACCATGATGTGGTAACGACCGTAGGTCGGGCTACATCAAAACTGAAGGCTGAACACAATGATTTACATCAATGAAAGATTGAACACTTCAAATTTTACTCGCTGCCTGTAGAAAGAAAAACAGACTGAGCGGTTTGCAGTGATAACACTGTTTCCTAATTCAGCTCCATCTTCTGAAATTGCTATGATGACTGAAATACTTCATTATATTTTCTCTGATGTTCAGCTGGATCCCAGTCCATATGGTTCATTTTTTTGGTGGAAAATTTATCTGCTTCAGTGACAAAAAACAACATTAACCTCTATTCTTATAGGCTAAAACTAAATACAGTTACCTCGCAAAAAAACTAATAACTACATATAAACCATAGGAATTGCTGAAGTAAGTTTTTTTTTATGTTCTGAAATGAGAGGTACTCCCTAATTAATAACCGAAGATAAAATTCAAAGATAAAATGACTAAAGTTGTTCCTAAAATGTATAAACATGAAGACAATTTGTTTACAGTGACAAATAAATTGCTGAAAATTAATCTCAATTCTTTGGTGTCAATCTACAAAATGGATAGCATATTTGCAATCTAAGAGCATCTCTAGCTGACACCGGAAAAACGCAAACCGAAAAACTCGTTCCCAGGTCGCGCTCGAGCTAGTTTTTGCTCGAAGAAGATGATGGCCAGAATAGAAACCACAAATTCAAACCGTAAACACGCGATTTTTGAACATTCGTGGGAGATTTCAAAATGCGAGCATAATTCATACATGCGATCATATGTACAAAACATGAATTCAACCTAAATACTACGGGGGATCTGCCGTCTCCGCATCTACCCTAGCATGTACACAAAATCGGGCTCACCGGAGCCTAGGAGGCATAACGATGCTTCCCTGCAGGGCTTCACTCCTCGTCGGAGAAGTCAAAGGCCGACAACCCTGTCAACACCCGGATTTTTAATCCCAGATGCCTGTTATGCCATACATCGCAATCCCAGGGTTACCATTTTTGCAAGACATAACAGATTGGATATCACAGTACATCATCTATTACAAACCATACATAAGGTCTTACAACAAATAAAGGATCTCATGATCCAGTCTTAGTACAATCAAGCGGCAGGATAATATAATAATAACGGTAGAGTGGGCGAGGCTCCATCTTCATGGTCATAGGCAATGCTGATGATGGGAGATGATCCTAGTTATCGTAACCTTCCTACGGTCCATCCTCCTGATAGTCCTCTTCATAGTCTCGCCACGGGAATAGCCAGGGACAAAGCCATGAGTACTCTTTAAGTACTCGCAAACTAAGACTAAAAGTGAGGGGTTTGAGTAGGAATACTAAGCTCTAGGTTGTTTTGCAAAAAGCCGGATTTATCTCTAACTGAGTTCAGAAGCAAAGAAAGCTAGTTTAATATTTTATAACACCTTAGTGGGAACTTAGTTTTCATGTTCACAACCCTGTTGTGGTCAAGTCAAAGTCATGATTCATTTCACAAGTCATTTTGAAAACATCTGACGATGGAACAGTATGGCCACTCCAATTGTCCATAACTGCGAAGGCGGCTATTCGAATAGTTTGACACTCTGCAGAGGTGGTACACTTTCACCACAATATTTGATACATCTATCAGGAACAATCCTGAATTCACCATACTCAGTATGCGGATAACCAATCCTAACCTTTCAATTACACGCCCTAGTATAGGCACCTCTCCTATGAGTTTGGCCTCCCAACAATGACCATCTGTCATCTTGGGAACTGCATAGGTGGTCAATCTTCATGAGGTAGCCTCAGCTCAAACCTTGGCCGCAAGGGCACTCATACTAAGGTATATAAATTTCCAGTCAAGGCCTACCCAAATTCGGGTATTGTGGTTGTACGGTAAAATTGGAATGGTATCGCATCCAGGCAACCATCAGTTTTATAAAGGGCTAAGGCTCATGCCTCAACATTTTCATCATCAAAATCATCTGGTGTTCAAGAACACATGTCAAAACATTTTATCAGAATGACTCATCATTCTAAGGTTTTCATAATCATTTTCATCAAGTATTCCCATCTAAAGTGATCAAGTTTTATGCTTAGCACTAGCCACTAAAGTTGGGGGTAAACACTAATGATAGGTGGTAATCAAGTGTGACATATCTAAGTTTAATCTCATGCCTCAGGATGACATCAACGATTTATCTAACTTAGGGCAAGTTTTATGCTCTTTATGGTACCTCTAAAATCTTTCCACCGACAAGTCACTAAGTAAGCATAACTAAGGAGCTTTGATAAAGAAATAAAAGAATAAATCTTGCAGGTAAAACTGGGATTTGGTATAATAAGGTGGTATAACCAAGGGATGCCTAATGCATTGCATAGGTTATCTAGATTTCACAGTTGCAAGTGTTAGCTTGCAAAGTTAACTTGTTTTGTGAAGCTTGCCTTATGCAGAGCAGTGGTTGAAGTTCTCCTCGGCTTCGTCCTTGTAGTAATCTCCTTCCTCTTTGTATCCTTGGTCGGTACTAGCGTCTATAAATAAATACGAGGTACACAATCACCAAACAATACTTAACTAATTCTATTTGTCAAACCAAGGTTTTCACTAGATGATCTAGCATCATCACTATCATTACAAAGATTAAGGCACTAGTTTCATTTATTTTATTTTTAGAAAAGTAATTTCTATTCATTGAAAAACTACTTAAGATTTAATATTCTCCAACTAAAACATGGGATCATGTTGACACATGTCATCACCACATATTTCAGTACTTGGGAATGTGATTTAAAGTGGTATCACAATTTAATAATGTTTAACATTATTATTTTAATTAATTAAAGTGACTAGAAATGGCTATGGGGCATTATTTTAATACTTGTCCATTATTACTGCAAGTAAACCAAGATATTTTTATATATTCAGAAAGGCCTTATCAAATGTGATTTTTGAGAGTTAGAATCAACTCAAAAGCATTTGTTGTTGAATTTTGAAAAATGTTTGAATGCAGAAAAGTCTTTGCCTTGTTATTTTTACTATAGGTGATCTAAAATTCCAAATGATTTAAATCCAACGGGCTAGCATTAAGAATTTCAATACCTTTCTAGAAAAATTAGTTTCATGCCATTTGGTTCAGTGAATCTCTCTGAAATGATTTTGAAACTACTGCCAGAACTAAGTTTGAAACTAAATTGATAAACCTAAATTCAAACTACTGGGTCATGCGGGAAAGTTAACTGGGCTGGCCCACTGCGCACAGCGCGCAGGCGGTTTAAGTGGTTGTCCTCACTCGTCAGTGAGACAGAGAGTGGCAAAGGGGTACAGGGCGATTATAACCATAGGATTAGATCGAGGATCAACGTCTGAGGGTCGTCGTCCACGCCCCGAGTAACACGACGAGCACGAAGCCTAGCGCTGCCAGAGGGGTCCGCCTCCACCGGGCTCCGGCGATGGTCGGCGATGGGGTAACGAGCCGAAGTCATCGACGCTCATCCTCCTGGCATGGCGCCCTCCTGGGGTGGCTCCAATTAGTGGCACCCTTCTCCTCCAGCAGCGGCAAGCTTCGGCAAAATTCCGGCAACCTGGTGCTCGCCTTGCTCCGGGGAAGAAGTGGGGTGGTTCTGAGAGAGGGGGAAGTGGAATGGTGTGAAGAATTTGATCGGGGGAGACCTCTATTTATAGTGCGACGAGGGAATCGAAGGGTGCGGGCTGAGCTCGTCGGGTCGGCTTCATAGTGAGCTAACGGCATGGCCGAAGGTAGGGGACGGTGCGCTTCCTCCTGGCGAAGCTCAACGGCTTGATGGCGAGGCATGGGGCGGTGCGATTTGGTCGGAACACATCGACGCTCTAGGCGGCACCGACGGAAGTTTTAATGGAGCACAGGGGCTACGGGTCGCGCGACGGCGAACGGGGTTGTCTAGGAGGTTCCTAGGGCGGTGGTGATCACGTACGCGGGCGGTGAAGGCGGGGCGCGGTCTATGCGAGCGCGTCGAGCGGCACGCTCTGGTGCACTCTCGACATGGTTGCAGAGAAAATGGTCGCGTACGTTCTGGGTGGTCCAGTGGCTGGCAGGGCTTGAGGGCTGGACAGGGGGTGGCGGTGGAAGGTGGCATGCTGGCTAGACACGGTCGACGAGGCTAGTTAGGCTTGTAGCACGCTGTTGTCGGCGTTGGCCATGGTGACCATTGATGGCATGGTCGAGTTCACAGTGAGCTAGAGCTGCTTAGGCAAGTTTAAATGATCTACTAGGAGTGTAGTGAGAGTTAGAGAGGGAACAAGGTTGGCACATACATTGCTCACAATAGTGTTTGTTGTTTATTTTGATTTATGCTCAGAAGGTGTTTGATGAAATGGCCGCAAGAAATTCAAATTTGAATTTTTGGATGAAACTTGGTGGGTTTACTAGTCACATACTAGGTAGTCTCTGGTTGCTTGGATTTGTCAAGGTGCACTGGTTTGGTTGGGTTTTGAGAAATAGTGATCTTCCCATATGATATAGATTCAATTTTGAATTGTCATTTGAATTAGGTTGGTAAATATTTCTGTGGGTTTAAAAGGTGGGCTTGGCTCACTTTCACTTGGTCTAGCAAGGGGTGAAAAGAAATGGATTTTTTCTGTTTAAAATCTTGGACTAGAAACACTCAAAGTGGTCTAGTGAGCAAGATTGACAAAAATGACCATTTGCTTATTTTGTTTATTTTTGAATTTATATTGTTTTGATTCTGCTTGGAAATGATTTAGATGATGTTGTTTTCATATTTAAACCATTCCTTGCTATTCACAACAATCACACAAGTCCATTCATGCATTCATACATTCATCACATACACACATGCATTCATATGATTTTAATTAACAAAAGTTTTTGTTAACCCTAATTTTGGGTGATTGGAATTGATAACCTTGATTAATAATTTTGGGATGTTACAAACCTTCCCTCCTTAAACAAAATCTCGTCCCGAGATTTGAGAAAAAGAGAAAACTAGGATTTAAAGAGATCTGGAACTCTGTCCTAATGTAATATTCTCGATCTCAGGTAGCTTCTTCTTCAGTATGGTTACTCCACTGAATCTTGAGAAACTTGATACTCCGGGTCCTGGTGGTTCTGAAAGCTTCCTCCAAAATACAGATGGGTACTTCGGGATATGTCAGGTCATCGTTGATCTCTATGGTTCGGTGATCGATGTTCTTGAAAACTTCGGTCTTCTCCGGGACTTCTAGGCATTTGCGAAGTAACGAGATGTGGAACACATTATGCACTGCTGACATCTCCTCTGGCAGATCCAGTTGATACAATACTTCTCCTCGACGATTCCAAATCTCGAAGGGTCTGATATATCTGGGGGCTAACTTTCCTTTGAGCTGGAAACGTTGCATTCCCTTCAAAGGTGAAACTTTGAGATAAACAAAATCTCCGATATTGAAGGCGAGGTCTCGACGTGTCTTGTCGGCATAACTCTTCTGTCTGGATTGGGCGGTCTTGAGGTGTGATGTGGACATCCCATCTATTGATACAACTGTTGTACCTATAGCTACACACATACAAGGACCTATCACAAGATCTCGTGCCAAACAACTTAACTATCAGGTACTTTCGTTTCTTGGAACTATTCCTCACATACATGAGAATATGATGCTGCCTAAATCAGATGTATTTATTACTCTTAGGAATGATGGACCAAGCATGGATGAGAGGGACAAGCATTGGAGCATGGCCATGCATGGAGATGGCAGCAAGCATGTGATGATTCAAGAGAAGGCCATGGATGAAGATTTCAGAACTTTGAGGCCACCATAATAAAGAAAGAAGGCTTGGACGAAATATTCAAGATTAATACTTCACAAATTCGTCCATAGCTTAATATGGTGCTGCGGCACCTTTATTTTGGGCCAGGCCCATGTAATTTTCTCAGGATTTTAATTAGCCACTTTTTAGAGTCCGTATTGGAGGATAAAAGGACTTCTAGGGTTGGATTCGGCCACCACTTCTATGGCTGGCCGAAACCCCACCTTTTCCTCCTTAAATACTCCCCATAGCCGTGATATGGCAAAGGTGTTCGATCTTTCGATGAGATGGTGATAGTCGATTTGGTGGAGTTTGGGCTTGACGATCCGACTACACGTGCGAGCACGAGCGCCAATGCAATCGCTAGGCCAATCTCCTGGAGGTTACCTATCCTGCGGGAACACGATCGACTGACCGTGAGGTCTTAATTCCTACCGAAATCGAGAACAAGTAAGAACTAATATTGCAATCAAGATATTGCGGATTAAGATGAAAGCTTTATTGAAAGGTGGGATTACAAGAGGCCTCTGCGACGCTCGAGCCTTGGCGAAGTTGCTATGATGGCTAACTTAATGTCTAAACAAAATCCGAGTCTATGGTGATGGCTAAGGCAAGTATTTAAGGAGGAAAAGGTAGGGTTTCGGACAACCATAGAAGTGGTGGCTGAATCCAACCCTAGAAGTCCTTTTCTCCTCAAATACGGACTCTAAAAAGTGGCTATTTAAAATCCTGCGAAAATTACATGGGCCTGGCCCAAAATAAAGGTGTCATAGCACCAGATTAAGCTATGGACGAATTTGTGAAGTATTAATCTTGAATATTTCGTCCAAGCCTTCTTTCGAGATCTTGTGATAGGTCCTTGTATGTGTGTAGCTTTAGGTACAACAGTTGTATCAATAGATGGGATGTCCACATCATGCTCCCCTTCTTGAATTGAAGTCGTTCTCGACGCAATCTCATCTTCCTCACCAAAGTAAGGCTTCAAATCTGCAATGTTAAACGTAGGACTAACTGCCACCAAAGTCTGCAGGCAACTCAAGTTTATATGCATTATCGTTTATTTTCTCTAACACCTTAAAGGGACCAGCAGCACTCGGCATTAACTTGGACTTGCGTAAATCAGGAAAACGATCCTTATGCAAATGTAACCAAACAAGATCTCCAACATCAAACACAAAATGCTTTCTCCCTTTATCCCCAGCAAGTTTATACTTAGCATTCATGTGTTCTATGTTATCTTTAGTAGTCTTATGCAAGTTTAATATCATTTCAGCGCGTTATGTAGCATCCAAATTATTTGGCACCGAAGTAGGTTGATGTGGACATCCCTACTATTGATACAACCGTTGTACCAACAGCAACACACATAGAAGGACCCATCACAAGATCTCGTGCCAAACAACTTAACTATCAGGTACTTTCGTTTCTCGGAACTATTCCTCACATACATGAGAATATGATGCTGCCTAAATCAGATGCATTTCTTACTCTTAGGAATGATGGACCAAGCATGGATGAAAGGGACAAGCATTGGAGCATGGTCATGCATGGAGATGGCAGCAAGCTTGTGATGATCCAAGAGAAGGCCACGGATGAGGATTTTAGAACTTTGAGGCCTCCATAATGAAGAAAGAAGGCTTGGACGAAATATTCAAGATCAATACTTTACGAATTCGTCCATAGATTAATATGGTGCTGCGACACCTTTATTTTGGGCCAGGCCCATGTAATTTTCGCAGGATTTTAATTAGTCGCTTTTTAGAGTCCGTATTTGAGGGGAAAAGGACTTTTAGGGTTGGATTCGGCCACCACTTCCATGGCTGGCCGAAACCCCACCTTTTCGCCCTTAAATACTCCCCATAGCCGACCCCATAGACTCGGATTTTGTTTAGACATTAAGTTAGCCATAGTCGCAACTTCGCCAAGGCTCGAGCGTCGCAGAGGCCTCTTGTACTTCGCACCTATTCAGGATCCCACCTTTTCAATAAAGCTTTCCTCTTAATCCGCAATATCTTGATTGCAATATTGGTTCTTACTTGTTCTCGATTTCAGGTAGGAATTAAGACCCTCGCTGGTCAGGCTGATCGTGTTCACGCAGGATCGGTAACCTCCAGGAGATTGGCCTAGCGATTGCATTGGGCTCGTGCTCGCACGTGTAGTCGGATCGTCAAGCCCGAACTCCACCAAATCGACTATCATCATCTCATCGAAAGATCGGACACCTTTGCCCTATCATAGGTAAAGGCAATAAATCAATAGGTGCACGAGGAACAAAACCATACACGATCTCAAACGGGCACTCTTTGTGGTAGAATGCAGCGAACGATTATAAGCAAATTCTATATGAGGTAAACACTCTTCCCATAATTTTAAGTTCTTTAAAATAGCCCGCAACATAGTAGACAAAGTTCTATTTACTACTTCAGTTTGTCCATCAGTTTGGGGATGACATGTAGTACTAAACAGCAATTTAGTCCCCAACTTATCCCATAAACATCTCCAAAAGTGGCTAAGAAATTTAGTATCACGATCAAAAACAATAGTATTTGGCACACCATGTAAACGAACAATTTCACGAAAGAACAAATCAACAATATGCGCAACATCATCCGTTTTATGACAAGGAATAAAGTGTGCCATCTTAGAAAACCGATCCACAACAAAAAAAATACTATCCCTCCCCTTCTGTGTACGTGGCAATCCCAAAACAAAGTCCATAGAAATATCCTCCCAAGGAACACTAGGAACAGGAAGAGGCATATATAAACCATGTGGATTAAGGCGAGACTTAGCTTTTTGACAAGTAGTGCAGCGTGCCACAAATCTCTCAACATCTCGATGCATAGGTGGCCAAAAGAAGTGTGCAGCAAGAAGATCCTCCGTTTTCTTGACACCAAAGTGTCCCATCAATCCTCCTCCATGCGCCTACTATAACAACAAAAGACGAACGAAACTATCTGGAATGCATAGTTTGTTAGCACGGAACACAAATCCATCATTGAAGACGAACTTGTTCCATGTTCTACCATCTCTACAATTCTGCAACACATCTTTAAATTCAGCATCATGCACATATTGTTCCTTAATAGTTTCTAATCCAAATATTTGGAAGTCAAGTTGAGATAACAAAGTATAACGGCGCGACAAAGCATCAACAATAATATTATGATGGAAGGGGTTAACCTCTTGGGTGGCCCGATCTTCACGGATCTCGTGGTCAAATCGATGGGAAAGCGAGGGAAAAGGGAGAAGGTAGCAGAAGCAAACACACACCTCGCGAAGAATACGATGAACACACGCAAAACTCACACGATACAAGGCCGATTGCTCCCGAGCGGCGGCCACCGGTCCGATAGAATCCTCGCAAGGAAAGATCGGTCAACGTGCTCCCTCAAATCCACATCGGAGAGGGAATAACACCTTGGGGAGGGTCTTGACAACTTGGAGATGAGACAATGAACTCCAAGGCCTTGTTCAACGATGGATGCGTGATGCAAAGTCCAATCGAGGTTGGTGACGATAGTCGGTCCCCTTGGTAAAGGGGATGAGGCAAAACTAGAGATTCCACACAAGGGGGTTGTCTTTAGTCTATCATCTATGCCTAAAGGATACATGAAGGGGTGGGGGCTCTATTTATAGGCCAGCCACATAAACAGGGGTAGTTTAGGGATAAAACTAGGGTTTGGACGAGCTAGAGGGGTACATGGGCCGAAGGCCCAGCTGGCGGCGCGCAGGACCATCGTGTAGGCCGGAGACTCCGGTGTAGGCCGGATACTCCGGTGTCGTCTCCGGAGTGGCGTACTGACTGTCCCCGGGTCGGTTGCTGGGGTCGGTCCGGAGACTCCAATGCGCAAGACCGGAGACTCCGGTGTAGTAGGACCGGAGACTCCGGTGTAGGCCGGAGACTTCGGTGGTTAGCCTCCTCTTCCAAGCCTCCGTCTTATCGGGCTTGATGTTCCGGGCTTCCTCCCTTGCCTCCGTACTTGTCGGTGTGAACCTATCATGCATATGTGACGGAGTATGAAGTAACATACCATTCAATAGGGTAGGGAGTGGGCTCTCATAGAGGAACGGATTCACCTTTGGAGTCCATGACGACTTGGCGTAGGTTGGAGACCATGATGTGGTAACGACCGTAGGTCAGGCTGCATCATCTCCCCCCTTCAAAAAGAGTCGTCCTCGACTCTGCATGTTCATCACGAAGTAGAAGAGGTCGAAGGACATCCTTGATCCTGGGGTTCACCATATAATCGTCCTCGGGAAGATTGACTTGACAACACTTCAATGTTCCTTCACCCTCCATGAAGCCTACAAAGCTCATGACAAAAGCGAAGCAACACTCAAAGCGTAGCCAATTCATGAACATTATAGCATGAGTCCTCAAGTAGAAGGAAGTCACCTTAGCTTGTAGAGATAGCTCGATGAAGGGTAGCCATAGGTAACTCTCTTCGGTTCTTCTTGTCAACATATATTCCATAGAGGTTGACGTGTATGCATTTGTGCCTTCACACAACAAAGACCAAGAAAAATATTTTCGTGCGTGATAGAGGAGCATGTCAAATGTGGCATGTCCATTCTTGTTCATAACACTATTAGCACAATACATGTATAGCAAATGGAATGCATATGCAAGGTCAATGTGGGAACTCAAAAACTGCATATAACGTAGTAGTGGGGCACTCAAAGCATTGGATCCAAATTTCAAACAACATCTTTGATGCAAGAATAGGAGAATTTGGCAAAAACACACAAGGAAGAATGTCTAAAGAAACATCATTATGTGTGCAAACCAACCATTGGAAAGAGAAATTGTTCAACATGTTGGATGTCACACACAAATCATCAAAAGCAAATTTCATGGGAGTATGGGTATCCCAAGTGGAAGCAAAAACGGCATGTTTGCAAACAAACCAAATGAAAGAGCAAGTGGTCCTTATGTTTGTTGCAACAGCAAGACGAGATTCTTGGAAGCTCTCATGACAATACATGCTCTTAATGGAATTGTGGTTGCACACAAAACATCAGAAAGAGAAAACGTTCAACATTTTTGTTGCAACACACAAAGCATCATTATCCAAAATCGAAGAAACATGAATGTCACAAGGTGAGATAATACCATCAACATGCTTGCAATCAAACCATAGGAAAGAGCAATTTGCCAACATGAAAGATGCAAAGCATGCAAAAGGTATCAGAGCTGGGTTCGATCTTGAACTCACTTGTGGGATGCTCTCAAGAGATATTTTTGTCAACTCGTGCTCAACCGAGGTTGACATGATAGTGCGGGTACCTACACACATCATACATAAAAGGAAGAACGTGTGTGCATGGTAGAGATACACATCATCCATCATGACGTATCTCTTCTTGTGCACATCACCATTAATGTCAATCAAGTATGACATAGATGCATGGTGAGTATGCAAGTGGGGAACATGCTTATCATGGCAATCATCAAAATCTCCAAAATTGAGAAAGCTATGGGGGCCATCTCATTATAACGCATATGATCAATATTGTTGCAAAAAAAACAAGTGAAATAACAAGCATTCATCTTATCGCAAGCAACGGGAGAAATTGAATGACTAGCATGACAAGACAAGTCCGAAGCAATTGGAGTATACACACAAGATGCATAGCATGGCATGTTTATGGCAATGATATGGCAATCAAACAATTCCACATGATCAATATTATGCAAAGGCAGAGCATCACATGGGAATGTGGATGAAACATATGTAATGTCACAAGTATCATCCATAGCATGCATATCCTCACAATTCATCATGTCCACTAGTGGGATCATGGCATCATCAACACCCTTATTGTTACCCTGGTCATACCTCTCATATGAAGTGGGTGTTGTGGAAGTAGTGGCCTCCTTGTGGACGACTTCGTCTTCTTGATGTATCCATGGCATAGCATCATCTTCATGCACCATGTACATCTTCTCCAATTGAGGCATCATTGCTTCATGGCTTGGCGCGTCTTCATCCATGGAACCTAGCACAACATAAGAGAACACACTAGAGGTAGAGGGTAAGTTGTTAGAAATCAAAATGGTCTCACTTGACCTATCAACTACCACTCTCAACTCACTAGGTGTATCACTCATGCCCTCCAAGTGGAAGCACTCAATCTCACGTAAGGTGGAGTCACTCATCTCACTCTTGTTCTCACTCAAGTGGGCTAAGTGGCTCTCATACTCACATGGGATTGGTACCACATCATCACTCAAGCATATGGGGATATGCTCGGTTTCCTCAACTCCATGCGCCTCCTTTGGTGAAGAGAAAATCCCAAGCTCACCATTCTTGACCTTGTCGCCTTCAAGGTTGGATGCCATAAGATGGGCATCATCGCTCTCCTCCATGGTCGAAGGGAAAATCCCATGATCGACTGTCTTGTGGCCATCTCGTAGTAGTGGTGGAGGTAGGCTCATGCTATCCAACTTGGCGAAGTAGAGGTCTTCATTTTCCTCGTTCATGAGGACTTCAAATGCAAGCGTAGTCGTTGAAGCTTGATGGCGTGGACGAAGGCTTGCTCTTGGTGCCATTTTGGTGGTGGCACTAGAAGTTGAAGGTGCCTTGTGATGGTGTCGACGGAGGTCATTGGCGTGCCTTGCCGATGGTTGATGTAGGTGGCGCACTTGGTCATACATATGACGCTCACGACGATGGCCCCTGCCCTTGGCAAGCTTCCTTATAAGTTCTTCTAATGAGCACAAAGCATCATTAGTCTTGGAGACCATGCTCATGTTTTTGTCGAAGTCATTGTCCATGTCCTTCTTGAAGTTGTGGAGGTCGCCCTTGAACTTGTCCATTTGATGGTGAACCTTGGCGCACTCGATTTGGAGGCTCCGTCTTGGTCGGTGCGACGTGAGGAGCTTCGTGTTGACGTTCTTGAAGTCGTCCATGCTTGGGGAGTCATTGTTGTTGTAGTACTCCATATCACCCAAGCATGTGGAGCCATTGTTGGTGTAGTGCTCTAACATGTTATCCGTGCTTGTGGAGACATATGCATGGTGGCTCATCATGGATTCTTCATGGAAATCATTCTCGGTCCCGGAGTCCCTAGACATGCTTCACAAGACCACGTGTTGTATATGGAAGTGGTAGATGGTGTTAGGGATACAACGTCAAACCTTACTTTACCTTGGAAGATCGTATCGTACAAGTGGCCACACTTGAGAGCAATAAACTAAGCAAAGTGAAGTTCACGCGGAACACCAAAACGAACTACTAACCAAAAAACACACACACACAAGGCCTATGGTGGATAGGTATGGAAAGTGGCATGTCAAGAACCAATCTGAAATCAATATGTTGTAATGGCAAGTAAAGAACCACAATGATCACAAAGCAAAACAAGTCAATCCACAAGATAGGAAATATATACAAGGAAACACACACGGTGGGATAAATGGGACTTGTGTGACGGAGAAAGTGAGCTAAGAACCAAATGATTACCTAGCGAAGACTATAAGCTCGTGTCACACAAGTACAAGGAGAGACGCTAGTTCGATTGCACAAAATTGGTGGGCTACAAGATATGCACAATAAGTACCACCTATATGATGTTCATCGAGCTTGCGCTTCCTATTCTATAAGGCACATGTTTGTTTGTTTGTTTCTTTCTTTATTTTTAAATTTTTTTCTCTTTTTTTTCTTTTCTCTTTTTCTTTTTCACTTGCCTCTTCCTTGTGCCAACAACTATACAAGATAACTATATGAGATAGCGCTCACATGTTTGGTCGGAATTCTACAAGGTATCAAATGTGCATAGCCCAAGCAATCATAAGAGTAACTAGTCTCAATAGGTGTTTGTTGCTCGCAAAGATAGTGGGGTTCACAAAGGAATGCAAGTGGGAAGAAGTCGCAAAATGTTTATACCTTTCGTCGACGATCTTCACCCTTTATTGTTGGATTCCGCCTTGCTCACGGAATTTTGATGTAGTATATAGCATGAACAACGTGGATTATGATGTAGTGCTCCTTCTCCTCTTCGAAACGAGCTAAAGAACACCAAAATCCGAGTTGAAATGCAAAAGTTATGCTCAAAACCGTGCTGCAGTTTTTCTGTCTGCAGGGAGGGGCGGAGACTCCGGTCTGGAGGTACGGAGATTCCGGTCTGGAGCTCAAAAAGTCCGGAGACTCCGGTCTAAGCCGGAGACTCCGGTCCGAGAGATTCCAGAGCGTCCAGAACTCGAACGGGACACGATTTGGGCGGAAAAACTCGAACCAAAACCTCAAATTGATGGGGAAATCAAGGAATTAGGCCATGGGAACGCAGGGGAAGGTAGATCAACTAGTTTAGCAAGTAATCCACGGATCAAAACCTACCAAAACTCAATCAAACCACAGATCGATCCAAAACACGAATTGGGGCTGTTTTTGGTGGAATTTTCGAATTTATGGGGAAAAGACCAAATCGATGAGAAATCCGTGGCAACCAAAAGCTGCTGATACCAGATGATGGAAGGGGTTAACCTCTTGGGTGGACCGATCTTCACGGATCTCGTGGTCAAATCGATGGGAAAGCGAGGGGAAAGGGAGAAGGTAGCGGAAGAGAACACACACCTCGCGAAGAATACGATGAACACACGCAAAACTCACACGATACAAGGCCGATTGCTCCCGAACGGCGGCCACCGGTCCGATAGAATCCTCGCAAGGAAAGATCGGTCAACGTGCTCCCTCAAATCCACATCGGAGAGGGAAGAACACCTTGGGGAGGGTCTTGACAACTTGGAGACGAGACAATGAACTCCAAGGCCTTGTTCAACGATGGATGCGTGATGCAAAGTCCAATCGAGGTTGGTGATGATAGTCGGTCCCCTTGGTAAAGGGGATGAGACAAAACTAGAGATTCCACACAAGGGGGTTGTCTTTAGTCTATCATCTATGCCTAAGGGATACATGAAGGGGTGGGGGCTCTATTTATAGGCCAGCCACATAAACAGGGATAAAACTAGGGTTTGGACGAGCTAGAGGGGTACATGGCCGAAGGCCCAGCTGGCGGCGCGCAGGCCCATAGTGTAGGCCGGAGATTCCGGTGTAGGCCGGAGACTCCGGTGTCGTCTCCGGAGTGGCGTACTGACTGTCCTCGGGTTGGTTGCTGGGGTCGGTCCGGAGACTCCAGTGCGTAGGATCGGAGACTCCGGTGTAGCAGGACCGGAGACTCTGGTGTAGGCCGGAGACTCTGGTGGTTCAGCCGTGGCTTCTTCCGCCTCCTCTTCCAAGCCTCCGTCTTATCGGGCTTGATGTTCCGGGCTTCCTCCCTTGCCTCCGTACTTGTCGGTGTGAACCTATCATGCATATGTGACGGAGTATGAAGTAGCATACCATTCAATAGGGTAGGGAGTGGGCTCGCATCGAGGAACGGATTCACCTTTGGAGTCCATGACGACTTGGCGTAAGTTGGAGACCATGATGTGGTATGACCGTAGGTCGGGCTGCATCATATTATCTTTACCCTTTTTGTGTTTGATAACATAAGGAATAGACTCAATAAATTGAACCCACTTTGTGTTAAAGGGGTAACCCTGGGGTTGGCCCGATCTTTCACGAATTCCACGAGAAACGAGGGGAAAGTGGTGGTCGGAGGATGAAATCGAGGAAGACGATGAAAACCACGAACACACACACACCAAAACACGATACACGCCTACTCCTCACGCCGGTGGCAACCGGTCCAACATAATCCCTAGGATCGGTGTTGGGCGAAGCTCGCTCTCCACGCCAACAACGGGGGACAAGGTGCTTGGTGAGATCTTGACGACTTGGGGGCGAGAAACCGAGAACCCAAGGCCTTGTACAACTTGAACGCACTAGGCAAGATCCAAGAGGGGGGTGGATAATCCGCTTGCGTCTGGCAGTGACTGGTTTCTTTCCCTCCGCTCCTTGGGTCCTTCTCTTCGTACCTGATGATGCACAGTGTATGCGTATGACGTAGCAAGCCATCCAAGGGTGTGTCGAAGTCACACAAGGAGAGGAGCGAGTTCACCTTAGCTTGAAGGAGTTTGGCTCGGGCGCGAGTCATGGGTCCACTTGGGGAGCTCGTGGGAGTAGATGTAGTAGCGGTCGTAGGACGGGCTGCATCAGCTCCCCCCCCCTTGGGAAAGAGTCGTCCTCGACTCTTCAACCGTCACAACTTCCTCTTCGCCATGGTAGGGTGAGAGGTCCTTGACATTGAATGTCGAGCTCACAAGATACTTCGATATTGGTATATCGATGACGTAGGCGTTGTTGTTGATCCGCTTTAGCACCTTGAATGGTCCATCGCCTCTTGGTTTTAGCTTGGAGTCGCGTTCCTTGGGGAAGCGGTCTTTACTCAAGTGTATCCACACAAGGTCGCCCTCATCAAAGATCATCTCTTTCTTGGTCTTGTTTAGCCGTGATGCTTGGCGAAGGACTTGTTGCTCGATAGTAGCTCATGTGTCTTCATGGAGTTTCTTCATTGTTTGGGCACGCTTGACAACGTCCATATTGGCACGTTCATGAAGTGGAAGTGGAAGGATATCGAGCGCGGTGAGAGGCTCGAAGCCATAGACGATCATGAACGGGCTTCTCATGGTGGTGGAGTGCTTGGCGCGGTTGTAGGCGAACTCGGCGTGGAATACATTCCTCCCAGTCTTTAAGGTTCTTCCTTATCAACACCCGGAGGAGTGTGCCAAGACTTCGATTGACGACCTCGGTTTGTCCATCGGTTTGAGGATGCGAGGCGGACGAGAAGAGGAGCTTGATGCCGAGCTTGGCCATGAGAGTCTTCCAGAAGTAGCTCATGAATTTCACGTCATGTCGGAGATGATTGTTCTAGGCACACCGTGTAGCCGAATTATTTCCCTGAAAAACAAATTGGCTACATGTGAAGCATCATCGGTCTTATGGCACGGAATGAAATGTGCCATTTTAGAAAAGCGATCCACGACTACAAATATGGAATCATGACCATGTTTAGATCTAGGCAAGCCTAACACAAAGTCCATGCTAATGTCCGACCAAGGTGTATGAGGAATAGGCAATGGCATATAAAGACCAAAGGGGTTGGACTTAGACTTAGCTTGGATACATGTAGTGCATCGTTGGACGTGGCGCTCCACGTCGCGCTTCATCTTTGGCCAAAAGTAGTGAGTGGAGAGCATGTCATATGTCTTGTCACGGCCAAAGTGACCCATAAGGCCTCCACCATGGGACTCTTGAAGAAGCAAAAGTGGGAGAGACGATTTCGGAATGCAAAGCTTGTTTTGTTTGAAAAGAAAACCCTTATGCAAATAGAAATCATCAATCCCTTTGTCTATTGAACATTGTGCAAATATTGGTCCAAAGAAAGAGTGACGTGTACAAAGATTTGATGTCATCAAGACCCAAGACATTGACTTGAGTCGTAAGAAGGCTTGTGTTTTTATGAGACAAGGCGTCCGCTACCACATTTTCTTTGCCCTTCTTGTATTTGACAATGTAAGGAAAAGACTCCATGAACTCAACCCATTTTATGCGTGCTTACTCAAGTTGGCTTGGCCCTTAAGATACTTCAACGACTCATGGTCGGAATGGATGATAAATTCTTTGGGCCAAAGATAGTGTTGCCAAACTTGAAGAACTCGAACCAAGGCAAAAAGTTCTTTGTCATAAATGGGATAATTGAGGCGCATGCCATCAAGTTTCTCACTATGGTAAGCAATAGGACGCCCATTTTGCATAAGGACGCCACCAATGCCAATACCGCTAGCGTCACACTCAATCTCAAAGGTTTTTGTGAAATCCGGCAATGCAAGAAGTGGTGCTTCGATGAGCCTCTTTTTGAGCTCATCAAAGCCTTTGTTGTGCTTTTCCCCAAACGAACGTGACATTTTCTTGGTCAATTCGTTGAGGGGCAAGAAATTGTAGAAAAGTCTTTTACAAAACGACGGTAAAAGCCAGCCAACCCATGAAAACTACGAAGTTCACTAACATTTGTAGGGATGGGCCAATCCCGTATGTTCTTGACTTTTGAGTCATCAACTTCAATGCCATTAGAAGACACGACAAAACCAAGGAAAATCAGCTTGTCTTTTGCAAAAGTGCACTTTGGGAGATTAGCATAAAGCTTTTCATGACGAAGGATTTGAAGTACCTCCTTAACATGAGTAACATGCTCCTCTAGTGACTTGCTATAGACAAGAATGTCATCAAAGTAAACAACTACACTCTTCACAATGAGAGATCTCAAAATATGGTTCATGAGACGATGAAGGTAGATGGGGCATTAGATAAGCCAAAAGGCATAACCAACCATTCATAGAGACCAAGCTTGGTCTTGAAGGCGTTTTCCACTCATCACCTTCACCATGCGAATTTGATGGTAACCACTACGAAGATCAATTTTGAAAATATAGTGGCTCCACATAATTCATCAAGCATGTCATCAAGACGCGGTATAGGATGTCGATAACGCACGGTGATAGCATTGATTGGACGGCAGTCCATGCATAACCGCAACGTATCATCCGTTTTTGGGACTAGAATCACGGGGACCGCGCTTGGGCTAGTGCTTACTTGGATCAAACCTTTGGAGACGAGTTGGTTGATTTGACGTTCGATCTCCTTCGTCTCTTCGGTTCAGGCGATACGCGGCGCGGTTTGGGAGTGGTGCGCCGGGTATGAGGTCGATGCGGTGCTCTATTCCACGAAGAGGAGGAAGGCCATGAGGAAGCTCTTCGGGAAATACATCTTGGAATTCCTGCAAAATAGCCATCAAAGAAGGAGGAATATTTGTCAAGTCGTTAGTTCCTTGCACTAGTCCCTTGCATACAAGGACATAGTGCAAGATGGATGGGTTGTTCCGCACTTCTCTCATCTCACTTTTGGTGGCAAGAAGAACACTCTTAGTTTTTCCACTCGAGTTTGGCTTGTAGCTCTCACTCACTATGGTGTGGTTCTCTCGCTCACCACTCTTCTCACAAGTTGTTTTTGTGTATTGCGCCCTCGCTAAAGCCTTTGCATTGTCCGCAATTATTTGGCTAGGAGTCATTGGTTGCAACACACAAGTTTTATCAAGCCATTTGAAGGTGTAAGTGTTTGAGTGACCATTATGCAAAGCACGTTTGTCATATTGCCACGGTCTTCCGAGCAACATGTGACAAACCGTCATTGGGACCACGTCACATTCCACGGTATCCTTGTAGTGCCCAATAGAGAACGTCACCGAGACGGTGTGCTTGATTTTGATGGATCCTTGGTCACTTAGCCATTGAATATGGTAGGGGTGTTTATGCGGATGGAGGGTGAGGTTGAGTTTCTCACACAATTCTGTGCTTGCAAGGTTGTGGCAACTCCCTCCATCGATGACAACTTTGATGGACTTCCCATTGATGCCGGCACGAGTTTGGAAGATGTTTGAGCATTGGTCTTCATTTTCATTGACTTGGGTAGTCAAGACCCTTGTGACCACAAGCGATGGACTTGCGTCATGCTCACACACAAGAAGTTCTTGGTCCTCTTCCAAATGTTGCCTTGCCATGGCTTCCTTGACCCTTGCATCAAACTCTTCTTCACTCAAGTATTCTTCATCGCCATTGTCATGGATGAACAAAACTTTCTTGTTTCCACATGCGTTCGACTTGTGCCCTTTGCCTCCACACTTGTAGCATTCACCATTGAATGGTTGATCATCCCTTGTGTTTTTGCCACTTGGGGGCTGTTTTCCTTGAGAGAGAGTCGGCTTGAAGGGAAGCTTGGTGGTACTTGAGGAGCTTCCACTTGGTGTTGTTGGAGTAGTGGTTGGCGCTTGCTTGTAGGTGAAGTACGTCTTTGGCTTGTTGTACTTGATGTCCTCTTGCACTTGACGCTCGGCCTTTGAAGCGATGTGCACAAGCTCAACCATGTTGTTGTACTTTTGGAACTCGGTGATGCGCTTGATTGGATGGTTCAAGCCATTGAGGAAGCGTGCCATTGTTTGTTCATCTCGCTCTTCAATGTTGGCACGGATCATGTTGAGCTCCATTTGCTTGAAGTACTCTTCCACGGTCTTTGTTCCTTGACTAAGCGTTTGAAGCTTGTTGAAGAGGTCACGCGTGTAGTGTGAAGGAACAAAGCGGGATCTCATATGAGCCTTCATATCTTGCCAAGTTGCGATTGGAGGCTCTTCTTTTGCTTCGCGAGCGAGTTGGACTTGTTCCCACCAAAGGTTGGCATACTCATCAAACTCGAGGGATGCCATGGCCATCATCTTCTCATTGCTATAGTTGTGCATGCGGAAGATCTTGTCGACCTTGAGTTCCCAAGAGAGATATTCCTCGGGCTCATTGGAACCGGTGAACTTGGGCATGGTGAATTTGAGCTTGCCAAAAGTTTCTTCTCCATTGCGGTTCCGGTTGCGTCGGTTGCCATGATTTGGGCGGTCATCATCATCATCCGAGCTCTCATGTCTTGCTTGGTGATGGTTGCGTTGCTCTTGCGGTTGTTGAGGTGCCGCGTTTGGTTGTGGAACTTGGTTTTGGCGACGAGCTTGGGGAGTTTGCTCGTTTTGTTGGCGCGGTTGAGGACGAGGAGGGGGTTGATGGTCCTCACGACGAGCTTGGGGAGCTTGCTCTTGTTCTTGTCGTGGGTGGTGCCGAGGAGCATTGTCTTGCGCTCTGTGGCGAGGAGGACGTCGAGCCGCATGCGCCATGGGCTGCTCTTCTTCTTCTTGATGTGGAGGAGGCTCGTCATGACCATCATGTTGCCGACGTGGACGATCATGTCGATGATGACGCCTTGGAGGATCTTCTAGTGCTTCACGGCGACGGTGATCTTGTTCGTCCTCTTCGGATGCTTCACTTGTTGTTGAAAGAACATGTCGACGACGATGGGCTTGGTGGTCCATGCGAGGTTGCTCTTGTTGAATCACAAGTGCTCTTGGTTGTGGCTGGTTCGCTTCGCGTCTTGGAGGTCTTGCGGAGAGGTCACCCTCATAGCTTGACGTTCTTGGCGTGTGTGGAGATGGTACCGCTTGCGAAGAGCTCATGGATTGAAGAACGGGTCCATGCCGGTGCCTTGAAGCGTGACGGCGAGGTGCACTTGATTCACTTGAGGAGTGCCGAGATGAGCTTGATTCGCGCGAGTGTGGCCTTGCTAGTCCATCAATGAGCTGTTGAAGCTTCTCATCCGTTGAGGCGAGTGCACGACCAAGAGCTTCATTTTGATGCCCGAGGTTGTGTTGCATGGCATGCATTTGGCCACGGACTTCTTCGAAGCGGTTGTCGATGTTCTTGAATTCCACACGGGCCTCGCTAAATTGTTCATCTTGGCGCCGCTCGAGAGCTTCACAACGATAGTTGAATTCTCCTCGGACCTTCCAATGGTCCCATCTTGTCATGAATTGTGTGTCATCCTCCGGAGGTGGTGGTGGTTGGGATGGCTCTCCATGCCTGTCCATGATGCAAAGCCAACAAGGGTTGTATATGGAGAGAAAGGGTGCGGAGAGTTAGCCTTTTACCTCACCTTGGAGATTATATCAAACCAATTGCCACACAAGTGAGCGAAAAGCGTGCAAAGTGAAATGGGCAAGAAACTCACACACAACTATGCTAGAACTCTCAAAAGCTTTTGGTGGAAGGTTAGGATTGTGGAAAACCAAACGAAACGATCCAAGCAAAAGGTTATTGTCCTACGTGGTAAAGAACCAAAGATCAAAAGCAAAAGGATACGATCTACCAAAAACACGGAAAACACACACGTGGAGAAAAACGGGGTTAGCACGACTATGAAAATGAGCACAAAAGGTCCTAACGAAGACTACGCTCGGTTGTCGTGCCAACACAAGGAGAGACCACAACTCGTTTGCCAAAAGAGGATAAGCAATAGATTTGTGCACTTGCCTCGGTGCGCTCTTTTCTTCTCTCTTGTTGCCTTACAAGCTTGGTATTCTCTTTGTATTGGGAGACTATGTATCTTTCTATTTTATCTTTTTCTTTTCCTTTTCTGTTTTTTTAATTCTTTTTCTCCCTCTCTATACTACTATGTTAGCTTTTGTATTTGGCCTCACACTCTCACTTTCCGAAGGCAAGTGCACAATGCTTAGACAAACACAAAATGAGTTGCTCTCGTAGGATAGATACACACAAAGGAAGATATGGGGCTGTCAAGGTGGTGCAAGTTATACCTTTGGTATTGTTGACGACTTGCAACCGTTTGTGGGGAATGATGTTCGAGTGTCGCGGTGTCATTGAGCGCGGAATGACTTTAATGCGGAAGCTGTTGTGAAAATGGCGACAAACACGCGAAACACGAACAAGCGAGGTGGAAAGGTCAGCAAACGAAACTGAGGCGATAAAGGGCAAAGAGGCACGGTCAGAGTCAAGCGGTAGTACCGCTTGAAATGACCGGTAGTACCGGTGAGCGGTAGTACCGCTTGTACTACCGGTAGTACCGGTTACTTACGGTAGTACCGCTTGCTCGGCCGGTAGTACCGCTTGGCCCAGAACTGGAACGAGAAGAACTTGCCAAAAACCTCAAATTCGTGGGAAATCTGACCGAAAGGCTGGGATAGGAACAACAGAGGCTATAGATCGACTCCCAAAGCAACAAATCTATGGACCAAAACCACGAAAAAGTCACCAAATCCAGAGATCGATCCGAAGGCAAATTGGGGCTCTTTTTGGTGGGATTTTCGATTTTAAGGTGGATAAAAGAAAAAATTGGGGGGAAATTCGTGATCAACCGTGCTCTTGATACCAATATGTTAAAGGGGTAACCCTGGGGTTGGCCCGATCTTTCACGAATTCCACGAGAAACGAGGGGAAAGTGGTGGTCGGAGGATGAAATCGAGGAAGACGATGAAAACCACGAACACACACACACCAAAACACGATACACGCCTACTCCTCACGCCGGTGGCAACCGGTCCAACATAATCCCTAGGATTGGTGTTGGACGAAGCTCGCTCTCCACGCCAACAACGGGGGACGAGGTGCTTGGTGAGATCTTGACGACTTGGGGGTGAGAAACCGAGAACCCAAGGCCTTGTACAACTTGAACGCACTAAGCAAGATCCAAGAGGGGGGTGGATAATCCGGTGCTCCTTGGTAGGAGCATGAGACCAATAGATATAAGTTCCTCAAAGGGTTTCCTTAATATCTATTATTATCCAAGTCTAGGGTTTACAATGGAGGGTGAGGGCTATATATAGTCCAGCCACAAAACAGGGGTAGTTTCAGAACGAAAGGGTAAATTATAGGTAGGGTTACAAGGCACAGGGCCGAACTTAGGCGTTCAGGATCAGACAGGACCGGTAGTACCGGTGGTGACCGGTAGTACCGCTCCGGGAGCGGTAGTACCGCTTGAGGGCCTGGAGCTTCCGTCGGAGGCGCCTGTGGCGAGCGGTAGGAGGGGCGGTAGTACCGCTGTCCGGTAGTACCGGTTGCGGGGCCGGTAGTACCGCTTGCGTCTGGAGCGTGGATTGGTGCTTCCTGGATCGTCCGGTAGCTGGGGCCGGTAGTACCGCTTGGAGCGGTAGTACCGGTCGGCTCAACCGGTAGTACCGCTTGCGTCTGGCAGTGACTGGTTTCTTTCCCTCCGCTCCTTGGGTCCTTCTCTTCGTACCTGATGATGCACAGTGTATGCGTATGACGTAGCAAGCCATCCAAGGGTGTGTCGAAGTCACACAAGGAGAGGAGCGAGTTCACCTTAGCTTGAAGGAGTTTGGCTCGGGCGCGAGTCATGGGTCCACTTGGGGAGCTCGTGGGAGTAGATGTAGTAGCGGTCGTAGGACGGGCTGCATCACTTTGCATGACGAAGATTCAACTTAGCTTGACTACGAATATGCTTCAAAGATTCATGATCAGAATGTATAACAAATTCTTTAGGCCATAGATAATGTTGCCAAGTTTCTAATGTCCGAACCAACGCATATAATTCTTTATCATAAGTAGAATAGTTCAGACTAGCCCCACTCAATTTCTCACTAAAATATGCAATAGGCTTTCCCTCTTGTAATAACACCCCTCCCAAACCAATTCCACTAGCATCACATTCAAGCTCAAAAGTCTTAGTAAAATCAGGAAGTTGGAGTAAGGGAGCATGTGTTAGCTTATCTTTCAATATGATGAAGGCCTGTTGTTGTGCATCGCCCCAAACAAAGGGCACATCCTTCTTGGTAAGTTCATTCAGCGGCGCGGCAATTGATCCAAAGTCTTTGACAAAGCGCCTATAAAAACCAGCGAGGACAAGAAAACTCCTCACTTGTGTGACCGTCTTGGGCTGCGGCCAATTCTCAATAGCTTCAATCTTGGCTGGATCCACTTCAATACCCTGTGATGTAACAACATAGCCAAGAAACGCAACTCGATTGGTGCAAAAGGTGCACTTCTCAAGATTACCAAACAAACGTGCATCACGTAAAGCATTGAAAACATCACGTAAATGGTCCAAATGATCCTCTAAAGATTTGCTATAAATCAGAATATCATCAAAGTAGACTACAACAAAACGTCCAATGAAAGCACGTAAAACTTCGTTCATTAATCTCATGAAAGTGCTGGGTGCATTAGTTAAACCAAACGGCATTACTAACCACTCATATAAATCGAACTTAGTTTTAAATGCTGTTTTCCATTCATCGCCTAATTTCATACGAATCTGGTGGTAACCACTACGCAAATCAACTTTAGAAAACATGGTAGAGCCACTCAATTCATCAAGCATGTCATCTAAACGTGGAATAGGATGACAATATCGAATAGTAATATTATTGATAGGTCTACAATCAGTACACATGCGCGAAGAACCATCTTTCTTAGGTACCAAAATAATAGGAACAACACAGGGGCTAAGGGACTCACGAATATGATCTCTGTCGAGTAGTTCCTAAATTTGGCGTTGTATCTCCTTTGTCTCCTCTGGATTGGTTCTATATGGCGCGCGGTTGGGCAACGTAGCACCAGGAATTAGATCAAATTGGTGCTCAATTCCTCTAATAGGAGGTAGTCCTGGTGGTAGCTCAGCGGAAAATACGTCCTCATATTCCTACAAAAGGGTAGCAATAGCGGGCGGCAAAGAAGGAGGCATATCCTCAAATGAAAACAAAACTTCTTTGCAGACAATTGCATAACATTGAGTATTGTTTACATCTAGTTCAGCAATATCAATTTTATTTGCAAGCATATATGGACTCTTCAAACGAATTTCAGTAGCATGTGTAGAATCAGACTTAGTGTTCTTTGGTGGTACAAAATCTGCAGCAACAATCTGATTCTCACTTTTATTTTTCTCCTCAGTTTTAGCTCTACTAGCTCTAGCAAGATCATCTTTTAAAATCTGTTCGGGAGTCATAGGTTTGAGACCAATTTTCTTTCCATCATGCATAAGAGAATAGTGATTAGTTTTGCCATTATGAACAGATTCTCTATCAAATTGCCATGGTCTACCAAGTAACAAAGAACAAGCTTGCATAGGTACAACATCACAATCAACAAAATCAGAATATGTACCAATAGTAAAATGCACGCGTACCGTTCTTGTTACCTTGATCTTGCGAGAACTCTCAAACCATTGTATGTAATATGAATGTGGGCGTTGTCTTGTGGGAAGCGCAAGCTTCTCTACCATGTCAACGCTAGCCAGATTATTACAACTCCCTCCATCAATGATGATCCGTATAGCTCTTTCCTTGACAACACCACGTGTTTGGAACAGGTTGTGGCGTTGATCTTGTTCAGATTTGCTCAATTGCACGCTCAACACACGTTGTGTAATTAAACTCTTGTATTGATCAGCAGCTTCAGCTCCCATTACCTCTGTCTCTTCATCAGCATCAGAATTGTCTCCATCTCGAGCAGAAATAAGGGCTAATGTATCGTCATCAAAGTCACTCGGTGAATCGTATTGACCATCCTCCCGCACCATCATCACACGTTGTGTTGTGCACTGTCTCTCAATATGACCAAAACCCCAGCACTTGCGGCATTGTATATCCATTGTCTTACCCGTGGAAGCCATAGAAGAGCACTACGAGCAGGAGCATTGGATGATGGTGGAGGAGCAGCTGGAAATCTTGTGGTGGCCTTGGATGTAGTAGTAGCTGGTGGCGAATCACGAGAAGGAGGCGCTGATTGTCGCGATGTCCAAGTGGATGTGCGACCTGCAGAATTATTAGTCCTCCTTCATGGTGGTTGGCGATCCTGCACTTCACGTTCAGCTTTGCAAGCAAGATGAAACAAACGAGTGATAGAATTATATTCCTTATAATCTAATATGTGCTGAATGTCCTTTTTTAATCCACCAAAGAAACGTGCATGCATTTGTTCATTAGATTCAACAAGACCACAACGAACCATCCCCGTTTGCAATTCCTGATAATACTCTTCTACAGAATTTTTCCCTTGCTCTAAACGTGTCAGATTCTTTAGTAAATCACGTTGATAAGTGGGAGGTACAAAACGAACACGCATAGCAGTTTTTAAAGCAGTCCAAGTACTAGGAATAGTAGTAGGATTTAAACGACAATACTCAGACCACCAAAGAGAAGCAAATTTAGTAAATTCACATGTAGCAGCACTAACACGCATATTCTCAGGATATTTTAAACATGCAAAACGTTGTTCTACTTCCATCTCCCATGTAAGATATGCATCAGGATTATATTTACCCTCAAAAGATGGAATATTTAATTTAATCTTTGCAACATGATCATCATCACGTATCGGTGGTCGAGCGTTGCGATAGTAATGTCGGGGACGGCCAGCAGGTACCTGTGGAGGTTGTTCAACCTCCTCGTCAAACAGACCGTCGTCGTCGGGGTCGTAGTTGTATCCGTCGTCTGTCCCCAATGTCGCAGCAGTAGCCGCGGCGGAAGTCTGAGGTGCGTCAGCCGCAGCGGTAGCCGCCTGGGGTGCGGCGGCAGCCGAACCAGCAGTCCGACCCGTGATCGGGATGCGCCGTGCGCCATGTGTGGGTGCGGATGCAGGTGCGGGCAATCTGTTCAAAATCTCCTTGAACCGAGCGTCAAGCTTGGCGTTGAAGGATTTCTCGAGTCCATCGATCTTGTCCACGGCGTTGGTGAGCTTGGTGTCAAACTCCCCTAGGCGTGTATCCACGTCTTCAGCGCGACTGACCAAGAGCTCGGAGAAGTGGGCATGTAGTTCTTCGTTCGTCATTATGGCAGGGTTCCGTGAAGTATATGTCATGGTTAGTCCTTAAAAAGCACAGGTATATACTACAGAAATATGGTGGAAGACACGCGTAATCTGTCAAGCAATATACGAAGCTCTTACAAGTTCTTACCAAACAGCAGGAAAAGGCGATGTGTAACCACGAGGATCAGTGGGTCCAGAGATTGAACCGAGCGATTACCAGGAGTCGAGACACCGCACGTGGAGGATATCTGTGGAGCTCTGGGAAGGCTTAGCAAAGGGGTTAGCAATTATCAAAACAGCAATGCAGAAGTTGAAAGAATGCTCAACGCAGTCTTGTCTTTGGTCCTAGGCTAGACCGTACTAGAGACGCGAGCCTAGATCACCAACGATGTCACGACGCGACACAATAAGCAATGTATGATGATATGGCACCCTGGAAAGCGAACCGAGAGGTGGAAAATCACTATGATGGCGAGTGTCTAGAACTGAACTACGGGGTCTAAAAATAGGTTAGCCCCAAAAAAAAATTCGAAATTTTTTATTTTGCTCCAGAAAGCGCGCAGGCGCCAAAAAAATATCGCTATAACGGCCGATGGAGAAAAGTGATCCCCGGGGTCGAAAAACAGTATAGCCAGAAAAAAATTTCGGAGGCGGTTCCAGACTCCTTTTTTTTGCTCTCCTTCTGGACTTACGACCGGACTCTGAGCTCGACACGGACTTTAGCTTAACACGGAAACAACAAAGAAGGAAAGTAAAAATAAATAACTAGGAAACAATAACTCAACTCGGACTCGTGCCGTGGCAGGATAGGTGATCGGATCCGTGTCGCAGTAGGAAGGCGATGGCGGAGTTTTTAGGGTTTATGGCGGCGGAATATGGTGGCGGAATATGGTGGCGGTGATCTGCGAGGGTGGCGGTGACTACTATGATCAGAACTCTAAACTCTAAGGGACGAGACACTAAGACCAGCAACTCGACGCGACGATGTAGACACAAATTGAACAATGCAAAAACTGAAAAGATAATGCGAGGCGTAGATTGGTTATGGGATGGATCTAAACTCTAACTGTGTTTTTGGCTTTTTCGTGGGTTATAGGTAAAAAACAGATCTAATCTACGAAAACTGTAAGATCTCACCGAGCAACCTGAAATCTGATACCACTTGATAGGCAAAGGTGTCCGATCTTTCGATGAGATGATGATAATCGATTTGGTGGAGTTCGGCCTTGACGATCCGACTACACGTGCGAGCACGAGCGCCAATGCAATCGCTAGGCCAATCTCCTGGAGGTTACCGATCCTGCGGGAACACGATCAGCCTGACCAGCGAGGGTCTTAATTCCTACCTGAAATCGAGAACAAGTAAGAACCAATATTGCAATCAAGATATTGCGGATTAAGAGGAAAGCTATATTGAAGAGGTGGGATCCTGAATAGGTGCGAAGTACAAGAGGCCTCTGCGACGCTCGAGCCTTGGCGAAGTTGCGACGATGGCTAACTTAATGTCTAAACAAAATCCGAGTCTAGGGTGACGGCTATGGGGAGTATTTAAGGACGAAAAGGTGGGGTTTCGGCCAGCCATGGAAATGGTGGCCGAATCCAACCCTAGAAGTCCTTTTCCCCTCAAATACGGACTCTAAAAAGTGGCTAATTAAAATCCTACGAAAATTACATGGGCCTGTCCCAAAATAAAGGTGTCGCAGCACCATATTAAGCTATGGACGAATTCGTGAAGTATTGATCTTGAATATTTCATTCAAGCCTTCTTTCTTCATTATGGTGGCCTCAAAGTTCTGAAATCTTCATCCGTGGCCTTCTCTTGGATCATCACATGCTTGCTGCCATCTACATGCATGGCCATGCTCCAATGCTTGTCCCTCTCATCCATGCTTGGTCCATCATTCCTAAGAGTAAGAAATACATCTGATTTAGGCAGCATCATATTCTCATGTATGTGAGGAATAGTTCCAAGAAACGAAAGTACCTGATAGTTAAGTTGTTTGGCACGAGATCTTGTGATGGGTCCTTGTATGTGTGTTGCTGTAGGTACAACAGTTGTATCAATAGAAGGGATGTCCACATCAGAGCGTCAAGCTTGTCGTTGAAGTATTTCTCGAGTCCATCGATCTTGTCCATGGCGTTGGTGAGCTTGGTGTCAAACTCCCCTAGTCGTGCATCCACATCTTCAGCGCGACCGACCAAGAGCTCGGAGAAGTGGGCATGTAGTTCTTGGTTCGTCATTGTGGCAGGGTTCCGCGAAGTATCTGTCATGGTTAGTCCTTTAAAAAGCACGGGTATATATGCCTATAACTATGGAAATATGGTGGAAGGCACGCGTAATCCGTCAAGCAATATACGAAGCTCTTACAAGTTCTTACCAAACAGCAGGAAAAGGCGATGTGTAACTGCGAGGAGCAGTGGGTCCAGAGATTGAACCGAGCGATTACCAGGAGTCGAAACACCGCACGTGGAGAAATCTGTGGAGCTCTGGGAAGGCTTAGCAAAGGGGTTAGCAAATATCAAAACAGCCATGCAAATGTTGAAAGAATGCTCAACGACGGTACTGTGCTGGTCCTAGGCTAGACCGTACTAGAGACGCGAGCCTAGATCACCAACGATGTCATGACGCGACACAACAAGCAATGTATGATGATATGAAACCCTGAAAAGCGAACCGAGCTGTTGAAAATCACTATGATGGCGAGTGTCTAGAACTGATCTACGGGGTCTAAAAACAGGTTAGCCCCAAAAAAATTTTTTTCGAAATTTTTGTATTATGCTCTGGAAAGCACGCAGGCGCCAAAAAAATATCACTATAACGGCCGATGGAGAAAAGTGATCCCCGGGGCCGAAAATCAGTATAGCCAGAAATTTTTTTTGGAGGCGGTTCCAGACTCTTTTTTGCCCTCCGTTTGAACTGACGACTGAACTTCTAACTCAACACGGAATTTAGCTCAATACGGAAACAACAAGAAAGGAGAGTAAAAAGAAATAACTAAAAACAATAACTCTACTCGGACTCGTGCCACGGCAGGAAAGGAGATTGGATCCGTGTCGCGGTAGGAAGGCGTTGGCGGAGTTTTAGGGTTTATGGTGGCTGGGTGTATAGGTACAAGACGCTGCCTGCTAGATTTCAAAAAATAAGAACAAACAAGTCTGAAAAAATTAAAAGGAACACATGTCGTACAAAAGGCACGATGTCTTGTATTTTTTTTCCTCCCCGACATTGCAGTTACCAGGAGTCCAACTTATGCTTTGTACTATACATATAAAAGATTAATTTCTAACTACAGTGGCAGCTCATCATAGACAAAACTTGATGGAGGGGTTAACCTCTTGGGTGCCCGATCTTCACGGATCTCGTGGTCAAATCGATGGGAAAGCGAGGGGAAAGGGAGAAGGTAGCGGAAGCGAACACACACCTCGCGAAGAACACGATGAACACACGCAAAACTCACACGATACAAGGCCGATTGCTCCCGAACGGCGGCCACCGGTCCGATAGAATCCTGGCAAGGAAAGATCGGTCAACGTGCTCCCTCAAATCCACATCGGAGAGTGAAGAACACCTTGGGGAGGGTCTTGACAACTTGGAGACGAGACGTCGAACTCCAAGGCCTTGTTCAACGATGGATGCGTGATGCAAAGTCCAATCGAGGTTGGTGACGATAGTCCCCTTGGGTAAGGGGATGAGGCAAAACTAGAGATTCCACAATGGGGTGTCTTTAGTCTATCATCTATGCCTAAGGGATACATGAAGGGGTGGGGGCTCTATTTATAGGCCAGCCGCATAAACAGGGGTAGTTTGGGGATAAAACTAGGGTTTGGACGAGATAGAGGGGTACATGGGCCAAAGGCCCAGTGCGGCCTTGGCCCATCGTGTAGGCCGAGACTCCGTGTGGGGTCCGAGACTCCGGTCAGGCCGAGACTCTGGTCATCTCCTGTCGCCTCCGAGTGGCGCTCGACTGCTCATGGAGGTTGCTGGGTCGGTCCGAGGTAGGTCCAAGACTCGGTGTAGCAGGACCGGAGACTCCGGTGTAGCAGGACCGGAGACTCCGGTGGTTCAGCCATGGCTTCTTCCGTCTCCTTTTCCAAGCCTCCGTCTTGTCGGGCTTGATGTCCCGGGCTTCCTCCCTTGCCTCCGTACTTGTCGGTGTGAACCTATCATGCATATGTGACGGAGTATGAAGTAGCATACCATTCAATAGGGTAGGAAGTGGGCTCGCATAGAGGAACGGTTCACCTTTGGAGTCCATGACGACTTGGCGTAAGTTGGAGACCATGATGTGGTAACGACCGTAGGTCGGGCTACATCAGCTCCCCCCGTTTAAAAAGAGTCGTCCTCGACTCTCCATGTTCATCACGAAGTAGAAGAGGTCGAACGACATCCTTGATCCTGGGGTTCACCATATAGTCGTCCTCGGGAAGATTGACTTGACAACACTTCAATGTTCCTTCACATTCCTTGAAGCCTACAAAGCTCACAACAAAAGCGAAGCAACACTCAAAGCGAGCTAATTCATGAACATTATAGCATGAGTCCTCAAGTAGAAGGAAGTCACCTTATCTTGTAGAGATAGCTCGATGAATGTTAGCCATAGGTAACTCTCTTCGGTTCTTCTTGTCAACACGTGGTTGGTAGAGGTTGACGTGTATGCATTTGTACCTACACAAAACAAAGACCAAGCAAAATATTTTCGTGCGTGATAGAGGAGCATGTCAAATGTGGCACGTCCATTCTTGTTCACAACACTATTAGCACAATACAAGGATAGCAAATGGAATGCATATGCAAGGTCAAAGTGCATGGAAGTCGTTGCAAAATCATCCAAATGTGGGAACTCAAAAACTCCATATAACATCTTATTGTGGCATTCAAAGCAATCGAATAGAAATTTGATCAACATCTTTGATGCAAAGTTAGGAGAATTTGGCAAAAACACAAAAGGAAGAATATCCAAAACAACATCATTATGTGTGTCAACCAACCATTGGAAAGAGAAATTGTTCGACATGTTGGATGTCACACACAAATCATCGATAGCAAAAATCATGGGAATATGAGTATCCCAAGCGGAAGCAAAAACGGCATGTTTGCAAACAAAACAAAGGAAAGAGCAAGTGGTCCTTATGTTTGTTGCAACAACAAGACGAGATTCTTGGAAGCTCATGATAATACATGCTCTTAATGGAATTGTGGTTGCAAACAAAACATCGGAAAGAGAAAATGTTCAACATTTTTGTTGCAACACACAAAGCATCATTATCCAAAAGCAAAGAAACACGATTGTCATAAGGTGAGGTAGTACCATCAACATGCTTGCAATCAAACCATATGAAAGAGCAATTTGCCAACATGAAAGATGCAAAGCATGCAAAAGGTATCAGAGCTGGGTTCGATCTTGAACTCACTTGTGGGATGCTCAAGAGCTCTTTTGTCAACTCGTGCTCAACCGAGGTTGACATGATAGCGGTACCTACACACATCATACACAAAGGAAGAACGTGTGTGCATGGTAGAGATACACATCATCCATCATGACGTATCTTCTTGTGCACATCACCATTAATGTCAATCAAGTATGAATGAGGTGCATGGTGAGTATGCAAGTGCGACATGCTTATTATGGCAATCATCAAAATCTCCAAAATTGAGAAAGCTATGGGGCCATCTCATGATAACGATATGATCAATGTTGTTGCAAGCAAAACAAGTGAAATAGCAAGCATTCATCTTATTGCAAGCAACGGGAGAAATTGAATGACTAGCATGACAAAGCAAGTCCGAAGCAATTGGAGGATACACACAAGATGCATAGCATGGCATGTTTATGGAAATGGTATCGCAATCAAACAATTGAGCACATGAGCAATATTATGCAAAGGCAAAGCATCACATGGGAATATGAATGAATCATATGTAATGTCACAAGTATCATCCATAGCATGCATATCCTCACAATTCATCATGTCCACTAGTGGGATCATGGCATCATCAACACCCTTATTGTTACCTTGGTCATACCTCTCATATGAAGTGGGTGTTGTGGAAGTAGTGGCCTCCTTGTGGACGACTTTGTCTTCTTGATGTAGCCATGGCATAACATCATCTTCGTGCACCATGTACATCTTCTCCAATTGAGGCATCATTGCTTCATGGCTTGGCGCGTCTTCATCCATGGAACCTAGCACAACATAAGAGAACACACTAGAGGTAGAGGGTAAGTTGTTAGAAATAGAAATGGTCTCACTTGACCTATCAACTACCACTCTCAACACACTCGGCGTATCACTCATGCCCTCAAAGTGGAAGCACTCAATCTCACATAAGGTGGAGTCACTCATCTCACTCTTGTTCTCACTCAAGTGGGCTAAGTGGCTCTCATACTCACATGGGATTGGTACCACATCATCACTCAAGCATATGGGGGTAGGCTCGGTTTCCACAACTCCATGCGCCTCCGTTGGTGAAGGGAAAATCCCATGCTCACCATTCTTGACCTTGTCGCCTTCAAGGTTGGATGCCATAAGGTGGGCATCATCGCTCTCCTCCATGGTCGAAGGGAAAATCCCATGCTCGACCGTCTTGTGGCCATCTCGTAGTAGTGGTGGAGGTAGGCTCATGCTATCCAACTTGGCGAAGTAGAGGTCTACATTTTCCTCGTTGGCGAGGTCGTGGAAGTCAAGCGTAGGCGTTGAAGCTTGATGGCGTGGAGGAAGGCTTGCTCTTGGTGCCATTGTGGTGGTGGCACGCGTAGTTGAAGGTGCCCTATGATGGTGTCGACGGAGGTCATTGGTGTGCCTTACCGATGGTTGATGTTGGTGAAGCACTTGGTCATCCACATGACGCTCACGACGGTGATCATTTGCCTTGGCACTCTTCTTGTGCTTGTGGTGCCTTCTTGAGCTTGATTGAGCATTATGGTTGGTGCTCATCACGAATTGTTCGTCTTGTTGGCAAAGGTGCCTTAGACGATTTCTTGTATCCTCCTTATGGTGGCGATGCTCATGAGAGGATGTTTGTCGATGAAGATTCTTGTTTCTTGGCGCCTCTTGATGTATATGATGTTTGGACGCCGCTCTTGTTTGGATAGGAGTTGGAGCTTGGAGCCTTGGAGGTGATGGAGCTTGGCGCCTTGGAGATGATGGAGCTTGACGCCATCTAGGTGGTGGCACTTGATGCCTTGTCGATGGTGGCGCTTGTCGCCTTGGAGGTGGATCATCGAAGTAGGTGGTGCCCTTTGGTGTGGCACGCTTGGCCTTGAAGGTCATGTAATCTTGATGATGCGCCTCCTCTTGCTTGGCGTAGTAGGCTTCCATCTCCACGTGGTGGAGGAATTCTTCATGGCTCGTGGAGGAGCCATCAAACTCGATGAAGTTCTCCGTGTCCTCCATGCTCGGTGAGGCATCGTCGATGTCGTACTCGAAGTCGTCCATGCTTGGGGAGTAATTGTTGGTGTAGTACTCCATATCACCCAAGCATGTGGATCCATTGTCGGTGTAGTGCTCCATATTCTCCATGCATGAGGAGCCATTGTCGACGTAGAGCTCCATGTCTTCCATGCATGTGGAGTCGTTGTAGGTGTAGTGCTCGGGGTCCACAAAGCATGCGGAGCCATTGTCGGTGTTATGCTCCGTCATGTCCTCTATACTTGTGGAGTCGTAGTCATGGTGGCTCATCATGGATTCTTCATAGATATCATCCTCGGTTCCGGAGTCCCTAGACATGATGCACAAGACCAAGCGGTGTATATGGAAGTAGTAGTGGGAGTTAGGGATACAACGCCAAACCTTACTTTACCTTGGAAGATCGTATCGTACAAGTGGCCACACTTGAGAGCAATAAACCAAGCCAAGTGAAGTTCACGCGGAACACCAAAACCAACTACTAACCAAAAAACACACACACACAAGGCCTATGGTGGATAGGTATGAAAAGTGGCATGTCAAGAACCAATCCGAAATCAAGATGTTGTATTGGCAAGTAAAGAACCACAATGATCACAAAGCAAACAAGTCAATCCACAAGATAGGAAATATGTACAAGGAAACACACACGGTGGGATAAATGGGACTTGTGCGATGGAGAAAGTGAGCTAAGAACCAAATGATTACCTAGCGAAGACTATAAGCTCGTGTCACACAAGTACAAGGAGAGACGCTAGTTCGATTGCAATTAACTGGTGGGCTACAAGATATGCACAATAAGTACCACCTATATGATGTTCATCGAGCTTGCGCTTCCTATTCTATGAGGCACATGTATATTTCTTTTTTTTCTCTTTTTCTCTTTTTTTTCTCTTTTTTTTCTTTTCTCTTTTTCTTTTTCACTTGCCTCTTCCTTGTGCCAACAACTATACAAGATAACTATATGAGATAGCGCTCACAATGTTTGCTCGGAATCTACAAGGTATCACATGTGCATAGCCCAAGCAATCATAAGAGGAACTAGTCTCAATAGGTGTTTGTTGCTTTCATAAAGATAGTGGGGTTCACCAAGGAATGCAAGTGGGGAAAAGTCGCGGAATGTTATACCTTTTGTCGACGAGCTTCACCCTTTATTGTTGGATTCCGCCTTGCTCACGGAATTTGGATGGAGTAGATAGCATGAACAACGCAGATGATGATGTAGTGCTCCTTCTCCTCTTCGAAACGAGCTAAAGAACACCAAAATCCGAGTTGAAATGCAAAAGTTATGCTCAAACCCGTGCTGCAGTTTTTTTCTGCGGGGAGGCGAGACTCCAGTGCGGAGGTCCGGAGACTCGGTCTGGAGGTCCGGAGACTCGGTCTGGAGCCCAAAGTCCGGAGACTCCGGTCTAGGCCGGAGACTCGGTCGGAGATTCCAGGCGTCGAACTCGAACGGGACGCGTTTTTGGCGGAAAAACTCGAACCAAAACCTCAGATTGATGGGGGAAATCAAGGAATTAGGCCATGGGAACGCAGGGGAAGGTAGATCAACTAGTTTAGCAAGTAATCCACGGATCAAAACCTACCAAAACGCACTCAAATCACAGATGAGAAATCCGTGGCAACCAAAAGCTGCTGATACCAGATGATGGAGGGGTTAACCTCTTGGGTGCCCGATCTTCACGGATCTCGTGGTCAAATCGATGGGAAAGCGAGGGGAAAGGGAGAAGGTAGCGGAAGCAAACACACACCTCGCGAAGAACACGATGAACACGCATAAAACTCACGATACAAGGCCGATTGCTCCGAGCGGCGGCCACCGGTCCGATAGAATCCTCGCAAGAAAAGATCGGTCAACGTGCTCCCTCAAATCCACATCGGAGAGGGAAGAACACCTTGGGGAGGGTCTTGACAACTTGGAGACGAGACGTCGAACTCCAAGGCCTTGTTCAACGATGGATGCGTGATGCAAAGTCCAATCGAGGTTGGTGACGATAGTCGGTCCCCTTGTGTTAGGGGGTAACCCTGGGGTTGGCCCGATCTTTCACGAATTCCACGAGGAACGAGGGGAAAGCGGTGGTCGGAGGATGAAATCGAGGAAGACGATGAAAACCACGAACACACACACACCAAAACACGATACACGCCTACTCCTCACGCCGGTGGCAACCGGTCCAACATAATCCCTAGGATCGGTGTTCGGCGAAGCTCGCTCTCCACGCCAACAACGGGGGACGAGGTGCTTGGTGAGATCTTGACGACTTGGGGGCGAGAAACCGAGAACCCAAGGCCTTGTACAACTTGAACGCACTAGGCAAGATCCAAGAGGGGGGTGGATAATCCGGTGCTCCTTGGTAGGAGCATGAGACCAATAGATATAAGTTCCTCAAAGGGTTTCCTTAATATCTATTATTATCCAAGTCTAGGGTTTACAATGGAGGGTGGGGGCTATATATAGTCCAGCCACAAAACAGGGGTAGTTTCGGAACGAAAGGGTAAATTATAGGTAGGGTTACAAGGCACAGGGCCGAACTTAGGCGTTCAGGATCAGACAGGTCCGGTAGTACCGGTCCGGCAACCGGTAGTACCGGTGGTGACCGGTAGTACCGCTCCGGGAGCGGTAGTACCGCTTGAGGGCCTGGAGCTTCCGTCGGAGGCGCCTGTGGCGAGCGGTAGGAGGGGGCGGTAGTACCGCTGTCTGGTAGTACCGCTTGCGTCTGGAGCGTGGATTGGTGCTTCCTGGAGCGTCCGGTAGCTGGGGCCGGTAGTACCGCTTGGAGCGGTAGTACCGGTCGGCTCAACCGGTAGTACCGCTTGCGTCTGGCAGCGACTGGTTTCTTTCCCTCCGCTCCTTGGGTCCTTCTCTTCGTACCTGATGATGCACAGTGTATGCGTATGAAGTAGCAAGCCATCCAAGGGTGTGTCGAAGTCACACAAGGAGAGGAGTGAGTTCACCTTAGCTTGAAGGAGTTTGGCTCGGGCGCGAGTCATGGGTCCACTTGGGGAGCTCGTGGGAGTAGATGTAGTAGCGGTCGTAGGACGGGCTGCATCAGCTCCCCCCCTTGGGAAAGAGTCGTCCTCGACTCTTCAACCGTCACCACTTCCTCTTCGCCATGGTAGGGTGAGAGGTCCTTGACATTGAATGTCGAGCTCACAAGATACTTCGATGTTGGTATATTGATGACGTAGGCGTTTTTGTTGATCCGCTTTAGCACCTTGAATGGTCCATCGCCTCTTGGCTTTAGCTTGGAGTCGCGTTCCTTGGGGAAGCGGTCTTTACTCAAGTGTATCCACACAAGGTCGCCCTCATCAAAGATCATCTCTTTCTTGGTCTTGTTTAGCCGTGATGCTTGGCGAAGGACTTGTTGCTCGATAGTAGCTCGTGTGTCTTCATGGAGCTTCTTCATTGTTTGGGCACGCTTGACAACGTCCATATTGGCACGTTCATGAAGTGGAAGTGGAAGGATATCGAGCGCGGTGAGAGGCTCGAAGCCATAGACGATCATGAACGGGCTTCTCATGGTGGTGGAGTGCTTGGCGCGGTTGTAGGCGAACTCGGCGTGTGGAATACATTCCTCCCAGTCTTTAAGGTTCTTCCTTATCAACACCGGAGGAGTGTGCCAAGACTTCGATTAGCGACCTCGGTTTGTCCATCGGTTTGAGGATCTGGCGGACGAGAAGAGGAGCTTGATCGAGCTTGGCCATGAGAGTCTTCCGAAGTAGCTCATGAATTTCACGTCATGGCGATCGGAGACGATTGTTCTAAACACCGTGTGGCGAATTATTTCCTTGAAAACAAATTGGCCACATGTGAAGCATCATCGGTCTTATGGCACGGAATGAAATGTGCCATTTTAAGCGATCCACGACTACAAATATGGAATCATGACCATGTTTAGATCTAGGCAAGCCTAACACAAAGTCCATGCTAATGTCCAACCAAGGTGTATGAGGAATAGGCAATGGCATATAAAGACCAAAGGGGTTGGACTTAGACTTAGCTTGGATACATGTAGTGCATCGTTGGACGTGGCGCTCCACGTCGTGCTTCATCTTTGGCCAAAAGTAGTGAGTGGAGAGCATGTCATATGTCTTGTCACGACCAAAGTGACCCATAAGGCCTCCACCATGGGACTCTTGAAGAAGCAAAAGTTGGAGAGGCGATTTGAATGCAAAGCTTGTTTTGTTTGAAAAGAAAACCCTTATGCAAATAGAAATCATCAATCCGTTGTCTATTGAACATTGTGCAAATATTGGTCCAAAGAAAGAGTGGACGTGTACAAAGATTTGATGTCATCAAGACCCAAGACATTGACTTGAGTCGTGTAAGAAGGCTTGTGTTTTTGGACAAAGGCGTCGCTACCACATTTTCTTTGCACTTCTTGTATTTGACAATGTAAGGAAAAGACTCCATGAACTCAACCCATTTTGCGTGCCTTTTACTCAAGTTGGCTTGGCCCTTAAGATACTTCAACGACTCATGGTCGGAATGGATGATAAATTCTTTGGGCCAAAGATAGTGTTGCCAAACTTGAGGAACTCGAACCAAGGCAAAAGTTCTTTGTCATAAATGGGATAATTGAGGCGTGCCATCAAGTTTCTCACTATGGTAAGCAATAGGGCGCCCATTTTGCATAAGGACGCCACCAATGCCAATACCGCTAGCGTCACACTCAATCTCAAAGGTTTTTGTGAAATCTGGCAATGCAAGAAGTGGTGCTTCGGTTAGCCTATTTTTGAGCTCATCAAAAGCCTTTTGTTGTGCTTTTCCCCAAGCAACGTGACATTTTTCTTGGTCAATTCGTTGAGGGCAAGCAATTAGAAAAGTCTTTGACAAAGCGACGGTAAAGCCAGCCAACCCATGAAAACTACGAGTTCACTCACATTTGCAGGATGGGCCAATCCGTATGTCCTTGACTTTTGAGTCATCAACTTCAATGCCATTAGAAGACACGACAAAACCAAGGAAAATCAGCTTGTCTTTTGCAAAAGTGCACTTTGGGAGATTAGCATAAAGCTTTTCATGACGAAGGATTTGAAGTACCTCCTTAACATGAGTAACATGCTCCTCTAGTGACTTGCTATAGACAAGAATGTCATCAAAGTAAACAACTACACTCTTCCCAATGAGAGATCTCAAAATATGGTTCATGAGACGCATGAAGGTAGATGGGGCATTAGATAAGCCAAAAGGCATAACCAACCATTCATAGAGACCAAGCTTGGTCTTGAAGGCGATTTTCCACTCATCACCTTGACCATGCGAATTTGATGGTAACCACTACGAAGATCAATTTTGAAAATATAGTGGCTCCACATAATTCATCAAGCATGTCATCAAGGCGTGGTATAGGATGTCGATAGCATACGGTGATAGCATTGATTGGACGCGGTCCATGCATAACCGCAACGTATCATCCGTTTTGGGACTAGAATCACGTACGGCGCTTGGGCTAGTGCTTACTTGGATCAAACCTTTGGAGAGTTGGTTGATTTGACGTTCGATCTCCTTCGTCTCTTAGGGTTAGATGCGTCACGTGGCGCGGTTTGGGAGTGGTGCGCCGGGTATGAGGTCGATGCGGTGCTCTATTCCACGAAGAGGAGGAAGGCCATGAGGAAGCTCTTCGGGAAATACATCTTGGAATTCCTGCAAAATAGCCATCAAAGAAGGAGGAACATTTGTCAAGTCGTTAGTTCCTTGCGCTAGTCCCTTGCATACAAGGACATAGTGCAAGATGGATGGGTTGTTCCGCACTTCTCTCATCTCACTTTTGGTGGCAAGAAGAACACTCTTAGTTTTTCCACTCGAGTTTGGCTTGTAGCTCTCACTCACTATGGTGTGGTTCTCTCGCTCACCACTCTTCTCACAAGTTGTTTTTGTGTATTGCACCCTCGCTAAAGCCTTTGCATTGTCCGCAATTATTTGGCTAGGAGTCATTGGTTGCAACACACAAGTTTTATCAAGCCATTTGAAGGTGTAAGTGTTTGAGTGACCATTATGCAAAGCACGTTTGTCATATTGCCACGGGCTTCCGAGCAACATGTGACAAACCGTCATTGGGACCACGTCACATTCCACGGTGTCCTTGTAGTGCCCAATAGAGAACGTCACCGAGACGGTGTGCTTGATCTTGACGGATCCTTGGTCACTTAGCCATTGGATATGGTAGGGGTGTTTATGCGGGTGAAGGGTGAGGTTGAGTTTCTCACACAATTCCGTGCTTGCAAGGTTGTGGCAACTCCCTCCATCGATGACAACTTTGATGGACTTCCCATTGATGCCGGCACGAGTTTGGAAGATGTTCGAGCGTTGGTCTTCACTTTCATTGACTTGGGTAGTCAAGACCCTTGTGACCACAAGCGAAGGACTTGCGTCATGCTCACACACAAGAAGTTCTTGGTCCTCTTCCAAATGTTGCCTTGCCAAGGCTTCCTTGACCCTTGCATCAAACTCTTCTTCACTCAAGTATTCTTCATCGCTGTTGTCATGGATGAACAAAACTTTCTTGTTTCCACATGCATTCGACTTGTGCCCTTTGCCTCCACACTTGTAGCATTCACCATTGAATGGTTGATCATCCCTTGTGTGTTTGCCACTTGGGGGCTGTTTTCCTTGAGAGAGAGTCGGCTTGAAGGGAAGCTTGGTGGTACTTGAGGAGCTTCCACTTGGTGTTGTTGGAGTAGTGGTTGGCGCTTGCTTGTAGGTGAAGTACGTCTTTGGCTTGTTGTACTTGATGTCCTCTTGCACTTGACGCTCGACCTTTGAAGCGATGTGCACAAGCTCAACCATGTTGTTGTACTTTTGGAACTCGGTGATGCGCTTGATTGGATGGTTCAAGCAATTGAGGAAGCGTGCCATTGTTTGTTCATCTCGCTCTTCAATGTTGGCACGGATCATGTTGAGCTCCATTTGCTTGAAGTACTCTTCCACGGTCTTTGTTCCTTGACTAAGCGTTTGAAACTTGTTGAAGAGGTCACGCGTGTAGTGTGAAGGAACAAAGCGGGATCTCATATGAGCCTTCATATCTTGCCAAGTTGCGATTGGAGGCTCTTCTTTTGCTTCGCGAGCGAGTTGGACTTGTTCCCGCCAAAGGTTGGCATACTCATCAAACTCGAGGGATGCCATGGCCATCATCTTCTCATTGCTATAGTTGTGCATGCGGAAGATCTTGTCGACCTTGAGTTCCCAAGAGAGATATTCCTCGGGCTCATTGGAACAGGTGAACTTTGGCATGGTGAACTTGAGCTTGCCGAAGGTTTCTTCTCCATTGCGGTTCCGGTTGCGGCGGTTGCCATGATTTTGGCGGTCATCATCATCCGAGCTCTCATGTCTTGCTTGGTGATTGTTGCGTTGCTCTTGCGGTTGTTGAGGTGCCGCGTTTGGTGGTGGAACTTGTTGTTGACGATGAGCTTGGGGAGCTTGCTCGTTTTGTTGACGCGGTTGAGGACGAGGAGGAGGTTGATGGTCCTCGCGACGAGCTTGGGGAGCTTGCTCTTGTTCTTGTCGTGGTTGATGCCGAGGAGCATGAGCTTGCGCCATGTGGCGAGGAGGACGTCGAGCCGCATGCGCAATGGGCTGCTCTTCTTCTTCTTGGTGTAGGGGAGGGTCGTCATGACCATCATATTGCCGACGTGGACGATGATGTCGATGATGACGCCTTGGAGGATCTTCGAGTGCTTCCCGTCGACGGTGATCTTGTTCGTCCTCTTCGGAAGCTTCACTTGTTGTTGAAGGGGCATGTCGACGTCGATGGCCTTGGTGGTCCATGCGAGGTTGCTCTTGTTGAATCACAAGTGCCCTTGGTTGTGGCGGTTAAAGGCGTCTTGGAGGTCTTGCGGAGAGGTCACCATCATAGCAGCGTTGCGGCGTGACGTGGAGATGGTACCACTTGCGAAGAGCTCATGGATTGAAAAACGGGTCCCTCCCGTTGCCTTGAAGTGTGACGGCGAGGTGCACTTGATTCGCTTGAGGAGTGCCGAGATGAGCTTGATTCGCGCGATCGTGGCCTTGCGAGTCCATCGATGATGCGTTGAAGCTTCTCATCCGTTGAGGCGAGTGCGACCAAGAGCTTCACTTTGATGCCCGAGGTTGTGTTGCATTGCATGCATTTGGCCACGGACTTCTTCGAAGCGGTTGTCGATGTTCTTGAATTCCACACGGGCCTCGCTAAATTGTTCATCTTGGCGCCGCTCGAGAGCTTCACAACGGTAGTTGAATTCACCTCGGACCTTCCAATGGTCCCATCTTGTCATGAATTGTGTGTCATCCTCCGGAGGTGCTGGTGGTTGGGATGGCTCTCCATGCCTGTCCATGATGCAAAGCCAACAAGGGTTGTATATGGAGAGAAATGGTTCGAAGAGTTAGCCTTTTACCTCACCTTGGAGATTATATCAAACCAATTGCCACACAAGTGAGCGAAAAGCGTGCAAAGTGAAATGGGCAAGAAACTCACACACAACTATGCTAGAACTCTCAAAAGCTTTTGGTGGAAGGTTAGGATTGTGGAAAACCAAACGAAACGATCCAAGCAAAAGTTTATTGTCCTACGTGGTAAAGAACCAAAGATCAAAAGCAAAAGGATACGATCTACCAAAAACACGGAAAACACACACGTGGAGAAAAACGGGGTTAGCACGACTATGAAAATTAGCACTAAAGGTCCTAACGAAGACTACGCTCGGTTGTCGTGCCAACACAAGGAGAGACCACAACTCGTTTGCCAAAAGAGGATAAGCAATAGATTTGTGCACTTGCCTCGGTGCGCTCTTTTCTTCTCTCTTGTTGGCTTACAAGCTTGGTATTCTCTTTGTATTGGGAGACTATGTATCTTTCTATTCTATCTTTTTCTTTTCCTTTTCTGTTTTTTTTATTCTTTTTCTCCCTCTCTATACTACTATGTTAGCTTTTGTATTTGGCCTCACACTCTCACTTTCCGAAGGCAAGTGCACAATGCTTAGACAAACACAAAATGAGTTGCTCTCATAGGATAGATACACACAAAAGAAGATATGGGGCTGTCAAGGTGGTGCAAGTTATACCTTTGGTATTGTTGACGACTTGCAACCGTTTGTGGGGGATGATGTTCGAGTGTCGCGGTGTCGTTGAGCGCGGAATGACTTTAATGCGGAAGCTGTTGTGAAAATGGCGACAAACACGCGAAACACGAACAAGCGGGGTGGAAAGGTCAGCAAATGAAACTGAGGCGATAAAGGGCAAAGAGGCACGGTCAGAGTCAAGCGGTAGTACCGCTTGAAATGACAGTAATCCGATGAGCTAGTACGCTTGTACTACCGGTAGTACGGTTACTAACGGTAATCCGCTTTCGCCGGTAGTACCGCTTGGCCGAAGCGAACGAGAAGAACTTGCCAAAACCTCAAATTCGTGGGAAATCTGCCGAAAGGCTGGGTTAGGAACAACAGGGGCTATAGATCGACTCCCAAAGCAATGATCTATGGACCAAAACCACGAAAAACTCACCAAATCAGAGATCGATCCGAAGGCAAATTGGGGCTCTTTTGGTGGGATTTTCGATTTTAAAATGGATAAAAGAAAAATTGGGGAAATTCGTGACCAACCGTGCTCTTGATACCAATATGTTAGGGGTAACCACAGGGTTGGCCCGATCTTTCACAATTCCACGAGGCGAGGGAAAGCGTGGTCGGATGATGATGAAATCGAGGAAGGCGATGAAAACCACGAACACACACACACCAAAACACGATACACGCCTACTCCTCACGCTGGTGGCAACCGGTCCAACATAATCCCTAGGATCGGTGTTCGTGGCTCGCTCTCACGCCAACAACGGGGATGAGGTGCTTGGTGAGATCTTGACGACTTGAGGCGAAACCGAGAACCCAAGGCCTTGTACAACAGGCGCACTAGGCAAGATCCAAGGGGTGGATAATCCGGTGCTCCTTGGTAGGAGCATGAGACCAATAGATATAAGTTCCTCAAAGGGTTTCCTTAATATCTATTATTATCCAAGTCTAGGGTTTACAATGGAGGGTGGGGCTATATATAGTCCAGCCACAAAACAGGGGTAGTTTCGGAACGAAAGGGTAAATTATAGGTAGGGTTACAAGGCACAGGGCTGAACTTAGGCGTTCAGGATCGACAGTCCCAGTATGCCGTGGTAGTAGCTCGGGAGCGAGGTACCGCTTGAGGGCCTGGAGCTTCCGAGGCGCCTGTGGCGAGCCAGTAGGAGGCGGTAGTATCGCTGTCCCGGTAGTACCGGTTGAGGGCAGTGTTACCGCTTGCGTCTGAGCGTGGATTGGTGCTTCTGGGCGTCCGGTGGGTAGGGGGGTAGTACCGCTTGAGCGGTAATGGTGTAGTCGGCTCAACCGGTAGTACCGCTTCGTCTGGCAGTGGATCGGTTTTTTCCCTCTCCTTGGGTCCTTCTCTTCGCACTGATGATGCACGGTGTATGCGTGAAGTAGCAAGCCATCCAAGGGTGTGTCAAGTCACACAAGGAGAGGAGTGAGTTCACCTTAGCTTGAAGGAGTTTGGCTCGGGCGCGAGTCATGGGTCCACTTGGGGAGCTCGTGGGAGTAGATGTAGTAGCGGTCGTAGGACGGGCTGCATCACCTTGGGTAAGGGGATGAGGCAAAACTAGAGATTCCACAAATGTGGGTGTCTTTAGTCTATCATCTATGCCTAAGGGATACATGAAGGGGTGGGGCTCTATTTATAGGCCAGCCACATAAACAGGGTAGTTTGGGATAAAACTAGGGTTTGGACGAGATAGAGGGTACATGGGCCAAAGGCCCACCTGGCGCATAGGCCCATCGTGTAGGCCGAGACTCGGTGTGGTCCGAGACTCCGGTCTAGGCCGAGAGACTGTCTGTCTCCTGTCATCTCCGGAGTGGCGTTGACTGTCCTCGAAGTGTTGCCGGGTCGGTCCGAGGTAGGTCCGGAGACTCCGGTAGCAGGAGACTCGTGTAGGCCGAGACTCCGTGGTTCAGCTGGCTTCCGCGTCTCCTCTTCCAAGCCTCCGCCTTGTCGGGCTTGATGTCCCAAGCTTCCTCCCTTGCCTCCGTGCTTGTCGGTGAACCTATCATGCATATGTGACGGAGTATGAAGTAGCATACCATTCAATAGGGTAGGAAGTGGGCTCGCATAGAGGAACGGGTTCACCTTTGGAGTCCATGACGACTTGGCGTAAGTTGGAGACCATGATGTGGTAACGACCGTAGGTCGGGCTACATCAAAACTGAAGGCTGAACACAATGATTTACATCAATGAAAGATTGAACACTTCAAATTTTACTCTTTTTACTTCAGAGAAAGAAAAACAGATCGAGTGGCGGTTAAAAAGGATAACACCTTCCTAATTCAGCTCCATCTTCTGAAATTGCTATGATGACTGAAATACTTCATTATATTTTCTCTGATGTTCACCGATCCCAAATATGGTTCATTTTTTTGGTGGAAAATTTATCTGCTTCAGTGACAAAAAACAACATTAACCTCTATTCTTATAGGCTAAAACTAAATACAGTTACCTCGCAAAAAAACTAATAACTACATATAAACCATAGGAATTGCTGAAGTAAGTTTTTTTTTATGTTCTGAAATGAGAGGTACTCCCTAATTAATAACCGAAGATAAAATTCAAAGATAAAATGACTAAAGTTGTTCCTAAAATGTATAAACATGAAGACAATTTGTTTACAGTGACAAATAAATTGCTGAAAATTAATCTCAATTCTTTGGTGTCAATCTACAAAATGGATAGCATATTTGCAATCTAAGAGCATCTCTAGCTGACACCGGAAAAACGCAAACCGAAAAACTCGTTCCCAGGTCGCGCTCGAGCTAGTTTTTGCTCGAAGAAGATGATGGCCAGAATAGAAACCACAAATTCAAACCGTAAACACGCGATTTTTGAACATTCGTGGGAGATTTCAAAATGCGAGCATAATTCATACATGCGATCATATGTACAAAACATGAATTCAACCTAAATACTACGGGGGATCTGCCGTCTCCGCATCTACCCTAGCATGTACACAAAATCGGGCTCACCGGAGCCTAGGGAGCGACAACGATGCTTCCCGCGCAGGGCTTCACTCCTCGTCGGAGAAGTCAAAGGCCGACAACCCTGTCAACACCCGGATTTTTAATCCCAGATGCCTGTTATGCCATACATCGCAATCCCAGGGTTACCATTTTTGCAAGACATAACAGATTGGATATCACAGTACATCATCTATTACAAACCATACATAAGGTCTTACAACAAATAAAGGATCTCATGATCCAGTCTTAGTACAATCAAGCGGCAGGATAATATAATAATAACGGTAGAGTGGGCGAGGCTCCATCTTCATGGTCATAGGCAATGCTGATGATGGGAGATGATCCTAGTTATCGTAACCTTCCTACGGTCCATCCTCCTGATAGTCCTCTTCATAGTCTAGCCACGGGAATAGCCAGGGACAAAGCCATGAGTACTCTTTAAGTACTCGCAAACTAAGACTAAAAGTGAGGGGTTTGAGTAGGAATACTAAGCTCTAGGTTGTTTTGCAAAAAGCCGGATTTATCTCTAACTGAGTTCAGAAGCAAAGAAAGCTAGTTTAATATTTTATAACACCTTAGTGGGAACTTAGTTTTCATGTTCACAACCCTGTTGTGGTCAAGTCAAAGTCATGATTCATTTCACAAGTCATTTTGAAAACATCTGACGATGGAACAGTATGGCCACTCCAATTGTCCATAACTGCGAAGGCGGCTATTCGAATAGTTTGACACTCTGCAGAGGTGGTACACTTTCACCACAATATTTGATACATCTATCAGGAACAATCCTGAATTCACCATACTCAGTATGCGGATAACCAATCCTAACCTTTCAATTACACGCCCTAGTATAGGCACCTCTCCTATGAGTTTGGCCTCCCAACAATGACCATCTGTCATCTTGGGAACTGCATAGGTGGTCAATCTTCATGAGGTAGCCTCAGCTCAAACCTTGGCCGCAAGGGCACTCATACTAAGGTATATAAATTTCCAGTCAAGGCCTACCCAAATTCGGGTATTGTGGTTGTACGGTAAAATTGGAATGGTATCGCATCCAGGCAACCATCAGTTTTATAAAGGGCTAAGGCTCATGCCTCAACATTTTCATCATCAAAATCATCTGGTGTTCAAGAACACATGTCAAAACATTTTATCAGAATGACTCATCATTCTAAGGTTTTCATAATCATTTTCATCAAGTATTCCCATCTAAAGTGATCAAGTTTTATGCTTAGCACTAGCCACTAAAGTTGGGGGTAAACACTAATGATAGGTGGTAATCAAGTGTGACATATCTAAGTTTAATCTCATGCCTCAGGATGACATCAACGATTTATCTAACTTAGGGCAAGTTTTATGCTCTTTATGGTACCTCTAAAATCTTTCCGAAACTGACAAGTCACTAAGTAAGCATAACTAAGGAGCTTTGATAAAGAAATAAAAGAATAAATCTTGCAGGTAAAACTGGGATTTGGTATAATAAGGTGGTATAACCAAGGGATGCCTAATGCATTGCATAGGTTATCTAGATTTCACAGTTGCAAGTGTTAGCTTGCAAAGTTAACTTGTTTTGTGAAGCTTGCCTTATGCAGAGCAGTGGTTGAAGTTCTCCTCGGCTTCGTCCTTGTAGTAATCTCCTTCCTCTTTGTATCCTTGGTCGGTACTAGCGTCTATAAATAAATACGAGGTACACAATCACCAAACAATACTTAACTAATTCTATTTGTCAAACCAAGGTTTTCACTAGATGATCTAGCATCATCACTATCATTACAAAGATTAAGGCACTAGTTTCATTTATTTTATTTTTAGAAAAGTAATTTCTATTCATTGAAAAACTACTTAAGATTTAATATTCTCCAACTAAAACATGGGATCATGTTGACACATGTCATCACCACATATTTCAGTACTTGGGAATGTGATTTAAAGTGGTATCACAATTTAATAATGTTTAACATTATTATTTTAATTAATTAAAGTGACTAGAAATGGCTATGGGGCATTATTTTAATACTTGTCCATTATTACTGCAAGTAAACCTAGATATTTTTATATATTCAGAAAGGCCTTATCAAATGTGATTTTTGAGAGTTAGAATCAACTCAAAAGCATTTGTTGTTGAATTTTGAAAAATGTTTGAATGCAGAAAAGTCTTTGCCTTGTTATTTTTACTATAGGTGATCTAAAATTCCAAATGATTTAAATCCAACGGGCTAGCATTAAGAATTTCAATACCTTTCTAGAAAAATTAGTTTCATGCCATTTGGTTCAGTGAATCTCTCTGAAATGATTTTTGAAACTACTGCCAGAACTAAGTTTGAAACTAAATTGATAAACCTAAATTCAAACTACTGGGTCATGCGGGAAAGTTAACTGGGCTGGCCCACTGCGCACAGCGCGCAGGCGGTTTAAGTGGTTGTCCTCACTCGTCAGTGAGACAGAGAGTGGCAAAGGGGTACAGGGCGATTATAACCATAGGATTAGATCGAGGATCAACGTCTGAGGGTCGTCGTCCACGTCTGAACAGAACACGACGAGCACGAAGCCTAGCGCGGCCAGTAGGGGTCCGCCCCGGCTCACCGGGGCTCCGGCGATGGTCGGCGATGGGGGCGAACGACGAAGTCATCGACGTCTATCCTCCTGGTACTGGCAGCTCCTCCTGGGGTGGCTCCAATTAGTGGCACCCTTCTCCTCCAGCAGCGGCAAGCTTCGGCAAAATTCCGGCAACCTGGTGCTCGCCTTGCTCCGGGGAAGAAGTGGGGTGGTTCTGAGAGAGGGGGAAGTGGAATGGTGTGAAGAATTTGATCGGGGGAGACCTCTATTTATAGTGCGACGAGGGAATCGAAGGGTGCGGGCTGAGCTCGTCGGGTCGGCTTCATAGTGAGCTAACGGCATGGCCGAAGGTAGGGGACGGTGCGCTTCCTCCTGGCGAAGCTCAACGGCTTGATGGCGAGGCATGGGGCGGTGCGATTTGGTCGGAACACATCGACGCTCTAGGCGGCACCGACGGAAGTTTTAATGGAGCACAGGGGCTACGGGTCGCGCGACGGCGAACGGGGTTGTCTAGGAGGTTCCTAGGGCGGTGGTGATCACGTACGCGGGCGGTGAAGGCGGGGCGCGGTCTATGCGAGCGCGTCGAGCGGCACGCTCTGGTGCACTCTCGACATGGTTGCAGAGAAAATGGTCACAGACGCTCGGTGGTCCAGTGGCTGGCAGGGCTTGAGGGCTGGACAGGGGGTGGCGGTGGAAGGTGGCATGCTGGCTAGACACGGTCGACGAGGCTAGTTAGGCTTGTAGCACGCTGTCGACGTTGGGGGTGGCAAGTGTGCTCGGCCATGGTGACCATTGATGGCATGGTCGAGTTCACAGTGAGCTAGAGCTGCTTAGGCAAGTTTAAATGATCTACTAGGAGTGTAGTGAGAGTTAGAGAGGGAACAAGGTTGGCACATACATTGCTCACAATAGTGTTTGTTGTTTATTTTGATTTATGCTCAGAAGGTGTTTGATGAAATGGCCGCAAGAAATTCAAATTTGAATTTTTGGATGAAACTTGGTGGGTTTACTAGTCACATACTAGGTAGTCTCTGGTTGCTTGGATTTGTCAAGGTGCACTGGTTTGGTTGGGTTTTGAGAAATAGTGATCTTCCCATATGATATAGATTCAATTTTGAATTGTCATTTGAATTAGGTTGGTAAATATTTCTGTGGGTTTAAAAGGTGGGCTTGGCTCACTTTCACTTGGTCTAGCAAGGGGTGAAAAGAAATGGATTTTTTCTGTTTAAAATCTTGGACTAGAAACACTCAAAGTGGTCTAGTGAGCAAGATTGACAAAAATGACCATTTGCTTATTTTGTTTATTTTTGAATTTATATTGTTTTGATTCTGCTTGGAAATGATTTAGATGATGTTGTTTTCATATTTAAACCATTCCTTGCTATTCACAACAATCACACAAGTCCATTCATGCATTCATACATTCATCACATACACACATGCATTCATATGATTTTAATTAACAAAAGTTTTTGTTAACCCTAATTTTGGGTGATTGGAATTGATAACCTTGATTAATAATTTTGGGATGTTACAAACCTTCCCTCCTTAAACAAAATCGTCCGAGATTTGAGAAAAGAGAAAACTAGGATTTAAAGAGATGGAACTCTGTCCTAATGTAATATTCTCGATCTCAGGTAGCTTCTTCTTCAGTATGGTTACTCCACTGAATCTTGAGAAACTTGATACTCCGGGTCCTGGTGGTTCTGAAAGCTTCCTCCAAAATACAGATGGGTACTTCGGGATATGTCAGGTCATCGTTGATCTCTATGGTTCGGTGATCGATGTTCTTGAAAACTTCGGTCTTCTCCGGGACTTCTAGGCATTTATGTGAGAGATGGAACACATTATGCCTTCTTGACATCTCCTCTGGCAGATCCAGTTGATACAATACTTCTCCTCGACGATTCCAAATCTCGAAGGGTCTGATATATCTGGGGGCTAACTTTCCTTTGAGCTGGAAACGTTGCATTCCCTTCAAAGGTGAAACTTTGAGATAAACAAAATCTCCGATATTGAAGGCGAGGTCTCGACGTGTCTTGTCGGCATAACTCTTCTGTCTGGATTGGGCGGTCTTGAGGTGTGATGTGGACATCCCATCTATTGATACAACTGTTGTACCTATAGCTACACACATACAAGGACCTATCACAAGATCTCGTGCCAAACAACTTAACTATCAGGTACTTTCGTTTCTTGGAACTATTCCTCACATACATGAGAATATGATGCTGCCTAAATCAGATGTATTTATTACTCTTAGGAATGATGGACCAAGCATGGATGAGAGGGACAAGCATTGGAGCATGGCCATGCATGGAGATGGCAGCAAGCATGTGATGATTCAAGAGAAGGCCATGGATGAAGATTTCAGAACTTTGAGGCCACCATAATAAAGAAAGAAGGCTTGGACGAAATATTCAAGATTAATACTTCACAAATTCGTCCATAGCTTAATATGGTGCTGCGGCACCTTTATTTTGGGCCAGGCCCATGTAATTTTCTCAGGATTTTAATTAGCCACTTTTTAGAGTCCGTATTGGAGGATAAAAGGACTTCTAGGGTTGGATTCGGCCACCACTTCTATGGCTGGCCGAAACCCCACCTTTTCCTCCTTAAATACTCCCCATAGCCGTGATATGGCAAAGGTGTTCGATCTTTCGATGAGATGGTGATAGTCGATTTGGTGGAGTTTGAGCAGCGATCCGACTACTGCGATGCGAACACGGCGCCAATGTCGCTAGGCCAATCTCACGGAGGTTACCTATCCTGGGGAACGTCGACGACGTGAGGTCTTAATTCCTACCGAAATCGAGAACAAGTAGAACTAATATTGCAATCAAGATATTAGGATTAAGATAAGCTTTATTGAAAGGTGGGATCCTGTATAGGTGCAGTACAAAGAGGCCTCTGCGGCCTTGAGCGAAGTTGCTATGATGGCTAACTTCTAAACAAATCCGAGTCTATGGTGATGGCTAAGGCAAGTATTTAAGGAGGAAAAGGTAGGGTTTGGACAACCATAGAAGTGGTGGCTGAATCCAACCCTAGAAGTCCTTTTCTCCTCAAATACGGACTCTAAAAAATATTTAAAATCTGCAGTACATGGGCCAGTTAAGTTGTTTGGCACGAGATCTTGTGATAGGTCCTTGTATGTGTGTAGCTTTAGGTACAACAGTTGTATCAATAGATGGGATGTCCACATCATGCTCCCCTTCTTGAATTGAAGTCGTTCTCGACGCAATCTCATCTTCCTCACCAAAGTAAGGCTTCAAATCTGCAATGTTAAACGTAGGACTAACCGTACCAAAGTCTGCAGGCAACTCAAGTTTATATGCATTATCGTTTATTTTCTCTAACACCTTAAAGGGACCAGCAGCACTCGGCATTAACTTGGACTTGCGTAAATCAGGAAAACGATCCTTATGCAAATGTAACCAAACAAGATCTCCAACATCAAACACAAAATGCTTTCTCCCTTTATCCCCAGCAAGTTTATACTTAGCATTCATGTGTTCTATGTTATCTTTAGTAGTCTTATGCAAGTTTAATATCATTTCAGCGCGTTATGTAGCATCCAAATTATTTGGCACCGAAGTAGGTTGATGTGGACATCCCTACTATTGATACAACCGTTGTACCAACAGCAACACACATAGAAGGACCCATCACAAGATCTCGTGCCAAACAACTTAACTATCAGGTACTTTCGTTTCTCGGAACTATTCCTCACATACATGAGAATATGATGCTGCCTAAATCAGATGCATTTCTTACTCTTAGGAATGATGGACCAAGCATGGATGAAAGGGACAAGCATTGGAGCATGGTCATGCATGGAGATGGCAGCAAGCTTGTGATGATCCAAGAGAAGGCCACGGATGAGGATTTTAGAACTTTGAGGCCTCCATAATGAAGAAAGAAGGCTTGGACGAAATATTCAAGATCAATACTTTACGAATTCGTCCATAGATTAATATGGTGCTGCGACACCTTTATTTTGGGCCAGGCCCATGTAATTTTCGCAGGATTTTAATTAGTCGCTTTTTAGAGTCCGTATTTGAGGGGAAAAGGACTTTTAGGGTTGGATTCGGCCACCACTTCCATGGCTGGCCGAAACCCCACCTTTTCTCTTAAATACTCCCCATAGCCACCCCATAGACTCGGATTTTGTTTAGACATTAAGTTAGCCATAGTGTAACCGCCAAGGCTCGAGCGTCGCAGAGGCCTCTTGTACTTCGCACCTATTCAGGATCCCACCTTTTCAATAAAGCTTTCCTCTTAATCCGCAATATCTTGATTGCAATATTGGTTCTTACTTGTTCTCGATTTCAGGTAGGAATTAAGACCCTCGCTGGTCAGGCTGATCGTGTTCACGCAGGATCGGTAACCTCCAGGAGATTGGCCTAGCGATTGCATTGGGCTCGTGCTCGCACGTGTAGTCGGATCGTCAAGCGAACTCCACCAAATCGACTATCATCATCTCATCGAAAGATCGGACACCTTTGCCCTATCATAGGTAAAGGCAATAAATCAATAGGTGCACGAGGAACAAAACCATACACGATCTCAAACGGGCACTCTTTGTGGTAGAATGCAGCGAACGATTATAAGCAAATTCTATATGAGGTAAACACTCTTCCCATAATTTTAAGTTCTTTAAAATAGCCCGCAACATAGTAGACAAAGTTCTATTTACTACTTCAGTTTGTCCATCAGTTTGGGGATGACATGTAGTACTAAACAGCAATTTAGTCCCCAACTTAGCCCATAAACATCTCCAAAAGTGGCTAAGAAATTTAGTATCATGATCAGAAACAATAGTATTTGGCACACCATGTAAACGAACAATTTCACGAAAGAACAAATCAGCAATATGCGCAGCATCATCCATTTTATGACAAGGAATAAAGTGTGCCATCTTGGAAAACCGATCCACAACAACAAATACTATCCCTCCCCTTCTGTGTACGTGGCAATCCCAAAACAAAGTCCATAAAAATATCCTCCGAAGGAACACTAGGAACAGGGAGAGGCATATATAAATCATGTGGATTAAGGCGAGACTTAGCTTTTTGACAAGTAGTTCAGCGTGCCACAAATCTCTCAACATCTCGACGCATAGGTGGCCAAAAGAAGTGTGCAGCAAGAAGATCCTCCGTTTTCTTGACACCAAAGTGTCCCATCAATCCTCCTCCATGCGCCTACTATAACAACAAAAGACGAACGAAACTATCTGGAATGCATAGTTTGTTAGCACGGAACACAAATCCATCATTGAAGACCTAACTTGTTCCATGTTCTACCATCTCTACAATTACGCAACACATCTTTAAATTCAGCATCATGCACATATTGTTCCTTAATAGTTTCTAATCCAAATATTTGGAAGTCAAGTTGAGATAACAAAGTATAACGGCGCGACAAAGCATCAACAATAATATTATGATGGAAGGGGTTAACCTCTTGGGTGGCCCGATCTTCACGGATCTCGTGGTCAAATCGATGGGAAAGCGAGGAAAAGGAGAAGGTAGCGAAAGCAAACACACACCTCGAAGAATACGATGAACACACGCAAAACTCACACGATACAGGCCGATTGCTTCACCAGCGGCCACCGGTCCGATAGAATCCTCGCAAGGAAAGATCGGTCAACGTGCTCCCTCAAATCCACATCGGAGAGGGAATAACACCTTGGGGAGGGTCTTGACAACTTGGAGATGAGACAATGAACTCCAAGGCCTTGTTCAACGATGGATGCGTGATGCAAAGTCCAATCGAGGTTGGTGACGATAGTCGGTCCCCTTGGTAAAGGGGATGAGGCAAAACTAGAGATTCCACACAAGGGGGTTGTCTTTAGTCTATCATCTATGCCTAAAGGATACATGAAGGGGTGGGGGCTCTATTTATAGGCCAGCCACATAAACAGGGGTAGTTTAGGGATAAAACTAGGGTTTGGACGAGCTAGAGGGGTACATGGGCCGAAGGCCCACCGGCGCGCAGCAGACCATCGTGGTAGGCGGAGACTCGGTGTAGGCGGATCTGTGTCTCCGGAGTGGCGTCCGACCGGGTCGTTTCTGGCCGGTCCGGAGACTCCAATGCGCAAGACCGGAGACTCCGGTGTAGTAGGACCGGAGACTCCGGTGTAGGCCGGAGACTTCGGTGGTTCAGCCGTGGCTTCTTCCGCCTCCTCTTCCAAGCCTCCGTCTTATCGGGCTTGATGTTCCGGGCTTCCTCCCTTGCCTCCGTACTTGTCGGTGTGAACCTATCATGCATATGTGACGGAGTATGAAGTAACATACCATTCAATAGGGTAGGGAGTGGGCTCTCATAGAGGAACGGATTCACCTTTGGAGTCCATGACGACTTGGCGTAGGTTGGAGACCATGATGTGGTAACGACCGTAGGTCAGGCTGCATCATCTCCCCCCTTCAAAAGAGTCGCCCTCGACTGCATGTTCATCACAGTAGAAGAGGTCGAAGGACATCCTTGATCCTGGGGTTCACCATATAATCGTCCTCGGGAAGATTGACTTGACAACACTTCAATGTTCCTTCACCCTCCATGAAGCCTACAAAGCTCATGACAAAAGCGAAGCAACACTCAAAGCGTAGCCAATTCATGAACATTATAGCATGAGTCCTCAAGTAGAAGGAAGTCACCTTAGCTTGTAGAGATAGCTCGATGAAGGGTAGCCATAGGTAACTCTCTTCGGTTCTTCTTGTCAACATATATTCCATAGAGGTTGACGTGTATGCATTTGTGCCTTCACACAACAAAGACCAAGAAAAATATTTTCGTGCGTGATAGAGGAGCATGTCAAATGTGGCATGTCCATTCTTGTTCACAACACTATTAGCACAATACATGTATAGCAAATGGAATGCATATGCAAGGTCAATGTGGGAACTCAAAAACTGCATATAACGTAGTAGTGGGGCACTCAAAGCATTGGATCCAAATTTCAAACAACATCTTTGATGCAAGAATAGGAGAATTTGGCAAAAACACACAAGGAAGAATGTCTAAAGAAACATCATTATGTGTGCAAACCAACCATTGGAAAGAGAAATTGTTCAACATGTTGGATGTCACACACAAATCATCAAAAGCAAATTTCATGGGAGTATGGGTATCCCAAGTGGAAGCAAAAACGGCATGTTTGCAAACAAACCAAATGAAAGAGCAAGTGGTCCTTATGTTTGTTGCAACAACAAGACGAGATTCTTGGAAGCTCTCATGACAATACATGTTTAATGGAATTGTGGTTGCACACAAACATCGTAAAGAGAAAACGTTCAACATTTTTGTTGCAACACAAAGCATCATTATCCAAAATCGAAGAAACATGAATGTCACAAGGTGAGATAATACCATCAACATGCTTGCAATCAAACCATAGGAAAGAGCAATTTGCCAACATGAAAGATGCAAAGCATGCAAAAGGTATCAGAGCTGGGTTCGATCTTGAACTCACTTGTGGGATGCTCTCAAGAGATATTTTTGTCAACTCGTGCTCAACCGAGGTTGACATGATAATCGGTACCTACACATCATACATAAAAGGAAGAACGTGTGTGCATGGTAGAGATACACATCATCCATCATGACGTATCTCTTCTTGTGCACATCACCATTAATGTCAATCAAGTATGACATAGATGCATGGTGAGTATGCAAGTGGGGAACATGCTTATCATGGCAATCATCAAAATCTCCAAAATTGAGAAAGCTATGGGGGCCATCTCATTATAACGCATATGATCAATATTGTTGCAAAAAAAACAAGTGAAATAACAAGCATTCATCTTATCGCAAGCAACGGGAGAAATTGAATGACTAGCATGACAAGACAAGTCCGAAGCAATTGGAGTATACACACAAGATGCATAGCATGGCATGTTTATGGCAATGATATGGCAATCAAACAATTCCACATGATCAATATTATGCAAAGGCAGAGCATCACATGGGAATGTGGATGAAACATATGTAATGTCACAAGTATCATCCATAGCATGCATATCCTCACAATTCATCATGTCCACTAGTGGGATCATGGCATCATCAACACCCTTATTGTTACCCTGTCATACCTCTCATATGAAGTGGGTGTTGTGGAAGTAGTGGCCTCCTTGTGGACGACTTCGTCTTCTTGATGTATCCATGGCATAGCATCATCTTCATGCACCATGTACATCTTCTCCAATTGAGGCATCATTGCTTCATGGCTTGGCGCGTCTTCATCCATGGAACCTAGCACAACATAAGAGAACACACTAGAGGCAGAGGGTAAGTTGTTAGAAATCAAAATGGTCTCACTCGACCTATCAACTACCACTCTCAACTCACTAGGTGTATCACTCATGCCCTCCAAGTGGAAGCACTCAATCTCACGTAAGGTGGAGTCACTCATCTCACTCTTGTTCTCACTCAAGTGGGCTAAGTGGCTCTCATACTCACATGGGATTGGTACCACATCATCACTCAAGCATATGGGGATATGCTCGGTTTCCTCAACTCCATGCGCCTCCTTTGGTGAAGAGAAAATCCCAAGCTCACCATTCTTGACCTTGTCGCCTTCAAGGTTGGATGCCATAAGATGGGCATCATCGCCTCCTCCATGGTCGAAGGAAAATCCCATGATCGACTGTCTTGTGGCCATCTCGTAGTAGTGGTGGAGGTAGCTCATGCTATCCAACTTGGCAAGTAGAGGTCTTCATTTTCCTCGTTCATGAGGACTTCAAATGCAAGCGTAGTCGTTGAAGCTTGATGGCGTGAATGAAGGCTTGCTCTTGGTGCCATTTTGGTGGTGGCACTAGAAGTTGAAGGTGCCTTGTGATGGTGTCGACGGAGGTCATTGGCGTGCCTTGCCGATGGTTGATGTAGGTGGCGACTTGGTCATACATATGACGCCACGACGATGGCCCTGCCTTGGCAAGCTTCCTTATAAGTTCTTCTAATGAGCACAAAGCATCATTAGTCTTGGAGACCATGCTCATGTTTTGTCAGTTATTGTCCATGTCCTTCTTGAAGTTGTGGAGGTCGCCTTGAACTTGTCCATTTGATGGTGAACCTGGCTCTCGATTTGGAGGCTCTGTCTTTGTGGGTCTTGACGTGAGGAGCTCGTGTTAGCGTTCTTGAAGTCGTCCCATGCTTGGGGAGTCATTGTTGTTGTAGTATCATATCACCCAAGCATGTGGAGCCATTGTTGGTGTAGTGCTCTAACATGTTATCCGTGCTTGTGGAGACATATGCATGGTGGCTCATCATGGATTCTTCATGGAAATCATTCTCGGTCCCGGAGTCCCTAGACATGCTTCACAAGACCACGTGTTGTATATGGAAGTGGTAGATGGTGTTAGGGATACAACGTCAAACCTTACTTTACCTTGAAGATCGACGCATAAGTGGCCACACTTGAGAGCAATAAACTAAGCAAAGTGAAGTTCACGCGGAACACCAAAACGAACTACTAACCAAAAAACACACACACACAAGGCCTATGGTGGATAGGTATGGAAAGTGGCATGTCAAGAACCAATCTGAAATCAATATGTTGTAATGGCAAGTAAAGAACCACAATGATCACAAAGCAAAACAAGTCAATCCACAAGATAGGAAATATATACAAGGAAACACACACGGTGGGATAAATGGGACTTGTGTGACGGAGAAAGTGAGCTAAGAACCAAATGATTACCTAGCGAAGACTATAAGCTCGTGTCACACAAGTACAAGGAGAGACGCTAGTTCGATTGCACAAAATTGGTGGGCTACAAGATATGCACAATAAGTACCACCTATATGATGTTCATCAAGCTTGCGCTTCCTATTCTATAAGGCACATGTTTGTTTCTTTCTTTCTTTTCAATTTTTTTTCTCTTTTTTTTCTTTTCTCTTTTTCTTTTTCACTTGCCTCTTCCTTGTGCCAACAACTATACAAGATAACTATATGAGATAGTGCTCACATGTTTGCTCGGAATTCTACAAGGTATCAAATGTGTATAGCCCAAGCAATCATAAGAGTAACTAGTCTCAATAGGTGTTTGTTGCTCATAAAGATAGTGGGGTTCACAAAGGAATGCAAGTGGGAAGAAGTCGCAAAATGTTTATACCTTTCGACGATCTTCACCTTTATTGTTGGATTCCGCCTTGCTCACGGAATTTTGATGTAGTATATAGCATGAACAACGTGGATTATGATGTAGTGCTCCTTCCTTCAAACGAGCTAAAGAACACCAAAATCCGAGTTGAAATGCAAAGTTATGCTCAAAACCGTGCTGCAGTTTTTCTGTCTGCAGGGAGGGCGGAGACTCGATGCGAGGTACGGAGATTCGGTCTGGAGCTCAAAAAGTCCGGAGACTCCGGTCTAGGCCGGAGACTCCGGTCCGGGTGATTCAAGAGCGTCCAGAACTCGAACGGGACACGATTTGGGCGGAAAAACTCGAACCAAAACCTCAAATTGATGGGGGAAATCAAGGAATTAGGCCATGGGAACGCAGGGGAAGGTAGATCAACTAGTTTAGCAAGCAATCCATGGATCAAAACCTACCAAAACTCAATCAAACCACAGATCGATCCAAAACACGAATTGGGGCTGTTTTTGGTGGAATTTTCGAATTTATGGGGAAAAGACCAAATCGATGAGAAATCCGTGGCACCCCAAAGCTGGCGATACCGATGATGGAAGGGTTAACCTCTTGGGTGGACCGATCTTCACGGATCTCGTGGTCAAATCGATGGAAAGCGAGGGGAAAGGGAGAAGGTAGCGGAAGAGAACACACACCTCGCGAAGAATACGATGAACACACGCAAAACTCACACGATACAAGGCCGATTGCTCCCGAACGGCGGCCACCGGTCCGATAGAATCTCGCATGAAAGATCGGTCAACGTGCTCCCTCAAATCCACATCGGAGAGGGAAGAACACCTTGGGAGGGTCTTGACAACTTGGAGCGAGACAATGAACTCCAAGGCCTTGTTCAACGATGGATGCGTGATGCAAAGTCCAATCGAGGTTGGTGATGATAGTGGTCCCCTTGGTAAAGGGATGAGACAAAACTAGAGATTCCACACAAGGGGGTTGTCTTTAGTCTATCATCTATGCCTAAGGGATACATGAAGGGGTGGGGGCTCTATTTATAGGCCAGCCACATAAACAGGGATAAAACTAGGGTTTGGACGAGCTAGAGGGGTACATGGCCGAAGGCCCAGCTGGCGGCGCGCAGGCCCATAGTGTAGGCCGGAGATTCCGGTGTAGGCGGAGACTCGGTGTCGCCTCTCGAGTGGCGTCTTGACCGTCCCTCGGGTTGGTTGGGATTCGGTCAGGAGACTCCATGAGGATCTGAGACTCCGGTGTAGGGACCGGAGACTGGTGCAGGCCGGAGACTCTGTGGTTCAGCCGTGGCTTCTTCGCCTCCTCTTCCAAGCCTCCGTCTTATCGGGCTTGATGTTCAAGCTTCCTCCCTTGCCTCCGTGCTTGTCGGTGTGAACCTATCATGCATATGTGACGAGTATAGTAGCATACCATTCAATAGGGTAGGGAGGGCTCGCATCGAGGAGCAGTTCACCTTTGGAGTCCATGACGACTTGGCGTGAAGTTGGAGACCATGATGTGGTATGGCCGTAGGTCGGCACATCATATTATCTTTACCCTTTTGTGTTTGATAACATAAGGAATAGACTCAATAAATTGAACCCACTTTGTGTTAAAGGTAACCTGGGTTGGCCCGATCTTTCACAATTCCACGAGAACGAGGGAAAGTGGTGGAGGATGAAATCGAGGAAGACGATGAAACCACGAACACACACACACCAAAACACGATACACGCCTACTTCTCCTCACGCCGGTGGCAACGTCCAACATAATCCCTAGGATTTGGGTGTTGGTGGCTCGCTCTCACGCCAACAGGGGACAAGGTGCTTGGTGAGATCTTGACGACTTGGGGGCGAGAACCGAGAACCCAAGGCCTTGTACAACAGGCGCACTAGGCAAGATCCAAGAGGGGTGGATAATCCGCTTATGCCCCGCGATGATGGTTTTTTCCTCCGCCTCCTTGGGTCCTTCTCTTCGTACTGATGATACACGGTGTGTCGTGTGACGTAGCAAGCCATCCAAGGGTGTGCCAAAATCACATGAGGAAAGGGCGAGTTAACCTTGGCTTGAAGGAGCTTGGCAGCGCGAGTCATTGGTCCACTTGGGGGAGTAGGTGTTGTAGATGGAGGTGCATCCGTGGGGCTGCATCAGCTCCCCTTGGGAAAGAGTCGTCCTCGACTCTTCAACCTTCTCAACTTCATCTTCGCCATGGTAGGGTGATAGGTCCTTGACATTGAATGTCGGGCTCACAAGGTACTTGGATGTTGGGATATCTATGATGTAGGCGTTGTTGTTGATCCTCTTTAGCACTTTGAACGGTCCATCACCTCTTGGCTTGAGTTTGGAGTTGCGGTCCTTGGGGAAGCGGTCTTTACTCAAGTTTATCCACACAAGGTCGCCTTCTTCGAAGATCATCTCTTTCTTGTTCTTGTTTAGCCTTGATGCTTGGCGAAGGACTTGTTTCTCGATCGTAGCTCTTGTGTCTTCATGGAGTTTCTTCATTGTTTGGGCACGCTTGGCGCGGTTGTAGGCGAACTCGGCATGTGGAATACATTCCTCCCAGTCTTTAAGGTTCTTCTTTATCAACACCCGGAGGAGTGTGCCAAGACTTCGATTGACGACCTCGGTTTGTCCATCGGTTTGAGGATGCGAGGCGGACGAGAAGAGGAGCTTGATGCCGAGCTTGGCCATGAGAGTCTTCCAGAAGTAGCTCATGAATTTTACGTCGTGGTCGGAGACGATTGTTCTTGGTACACCGTGTAGCCGAATTATTTCCCTGAAAAACAAATTTGCTACATGTGAAGCATCATCGGTCTTATGGCACGGAATGAAGTGTGCCATTTTGGAAAAGCGATCCACTACTACAAATATAGAATCATGACCATGTTTAGATCTAGGCAAGCCTAACACAAAGTCCATGCTAATGTCCGACCAAGGTGCATGAGGAATAGGCAATGGCTTATAAAGACCAAAGGGGTTGGACTTAGACTTAGCTTGGATACATGTAGTGCATCGTTGGACGTGGCGCTCCACGTCGCGCTTCATCTTTGGCCAAAAGTAGTGAGTGGAGAGCATGTCATAAGTCTTGTCACGGCCAAAGTGACCCATAAGGCCTCCACCATGGGACTCTTGAAGAAGCAAAAGTTGGAGAGACGATTTCGGAATGCAAAGTTTGTTTTGTTTGAAAAGAAAACCCTTATGCAAATAGAAATCATCAATCCCTTTGTGTATTGAACATGTTGCAAAAATTGGTCCAAAGAAAGGGCTCTGACATTACAAAGATTTGATGTCATCAAGACCCAAGACATTTACTTGAGTCGTAAGAAGGCTTGTGTTTTTGCAGACAAAGCGTCGCTACCACATTTTCTTTGCCCTTCTTGTATTTGACAATGTAAGGAAACGACTCCATGAACTCAACCCATTTTATGCGTTTTTACTCAAGTTGGCTTGGCCCTTAAGATACTTCAACGACTCATGGTCGGAATGGATGATAAATTCTTTGGGCCAAAGATAGTGTTGCCACACTTGAAGGACTCGAACCAAGGCAAAAGTTCTTGTCATAAATGGGATAGTTGAGGCGCAGCCATCAAGTTTCTCACTATGGTAAGCAATAGGGCCATTTTGCATAAGGACGCCACCAATGCCAATACCACTAGCGTCACATTCAATCTCAAAGGTTTTTGTGAACCGTAATGCAAGAAGTGGTGCTTGATGAGCCTCTTTTGAGCTCATCAAAGCCTTTTGTTGTGCTTTTCCCCAAGCGAACGTGACATTTTTCTTGGTCAATTCGTTGAGGGGGCAAGCAATTGTAGAAAAGTCTTCACAAAGCGGTAAAAGCCAGCCAACCCATGAACACTTCGAAGTTCACTAACATTTGTAGGGATGGGCCAATCTCGTATGTCCTTGACTTTTGAGACATCAACTTCAATGCCATTGGAAGACATAACAAAACCAAGGAAAATCAGCTTGTCTTTTGCAAAAGTGCACTTTGGGAGATTAGCGTAAAGCTTTTCATGACGAAGGATTTGAAGGACCTCCTTAACATGAGTAACATGCTCCTCTAGTGACTTGCTATAGACAAGGATGTCATCAAAGTAAACAACTACACTCTTCCCAATGAGAGATCGCAAAATATGGTTCATGAGGCATGAAGGTAGATGGAGCATTTGATAAGCCAAAAGGCATAACCAACCATTCATAGAGACCAAGCTTGGTCTTGAAGGCGGTTTTCCACTCATCACCTTCGGCCATGCGAATTTGATGGTAACCACTACGAAGATCAATTTTCGAAAATATGGTGGCTCCACATAACTCATCAAGCATGTCATCAAGACGTGGTATAGGATGTCGATAACGCACGGTGATAGCATTGATTGGACGGCAGTCCATGCATAACCGCAACGTATCATCCGTTTTTGGGACTAGAATCACGGGAACCGCGCTTGGACTAGTGCTTACTTGGATCAAAACTTTGGAGACGAGTTGGTTGATTTGTCGCTCTATCTCCTTCGCCTCTTCGGGTTAAATGCGATCGCGGCTGCAGTTTGGGAGGCGCCGGGTATGAGGTCGATGCGGTGCTCGATTCCACGAAGGGGAGGTAGTCCATGAGGAAGCTCTTCGGGAAATACATCTTGGAATTCCTGCAAAACAGCCATCAAAGAAGGAGGAACATTTGTCAAGTCATTAGTTCCTTGCGCTAGTCCCTTGCATACAAGGACATAGTGCAAAATGGATGGGTTGTTCCGCACTTCTCTCATCTCACTTTTGGTGGCAAGAAGAACACTCTTAGTTTTTCCACTCGAGTTTGGCTTGTGGCACTCACTCACTATAGCGTGGTTCTCTCGCTCACCACTCTTCTCACAAGATGGTTTTGTGTATTGCGCCCTCGCTAAAGCCTTTGCATTGTCCGCAATTATTTGGCTAGGAGTCATTGGTTGCAACACACAAGTTTTGTTAAGCCATTTGAAGGTATAAGTGTTTGAGTGACCATTATGCAAAGCACGCTTGTCAAATTGCCACGGCCTGCCTAAAAGCATATGGCAAACCGTCATTGGGACCACGTCACATTCCACCGTGTCCTTGTATGGTCCAATTGAGAACGTTACCGAGACGGTGTGCTTGATCTTGACGGATCCTTGGTCACTTAGCCATTGGATATGGTAGGGTTGTTTATGCGGATGTAGGGTGAGGTTGAGTTTCTCACACAATTCCGTGCTTGCAAGATTGTGGCAACTCCCTCCATCGATGACAACTTTGATGGACCTCCCATTGATACCGGCACGAGTTTGGGAGATGTTTGATCATTGGTCTTCATTCTCATTGGCTTGAGTAGTTAAGACCCTTGTGACCACAAGCGACGGACTTGCGTCATGCTCACACATGAGTAGCTCTTGGTCCTCTTCCAAATGTTGCCTTGCCATGGCTTCCTTGACCCTTGCATCAAACTCTTCTTCACTCAAGTATTCTTCATCGCCGTTGTCATGGATGAACAAAAATTTCTTGTTCCCACATGCGGCCGACTTGTGTCCTTTGCCTCCACACTTGTAGAACTCACCATTGAATGGTTGCTCATCTCTTGAGTACTTGCCACTTGGGGGCGGTTTTCCTTGAGGAAGGGTTGGCTTGAAGGGAAGCTTGGTGGTATTTGAGGAGCTTCCACTTGGTGTTGTCGAAGTAGTGGTTGGAGCTTGCTTGTATGTGAAGTATGTCTTTGGCTTGTTGAACTTGATGTCCTCTTGCACTTGACGTTCGGCCTTTGATGCAATGTGCACAAGCTCAACCATGTTGTTGTACCGTTGGAACTCGGTGATGCGCTTGATAGGATGGTTCAAGCCATTGAGGAAACGTGCCATTGTTTGTTCATCCCGCTCTTCAATGTTGGCACGGATCATGTTGAGCTCCATTTGCTTGAAGTATTCTTCCACGGTCTTTGTTCCTTGACTAAGCGTTTGAAGCTTGTTGAAGAGGTCACGCATGTAGTGTGAAGGAACAAAGCGGGATCTCATATGAGCCTTCATATCTTGCCAAGTTGAGATTGGAGGCTCTTCTTTTGATTCACGAGCGAGTTGGACTTGTTCCCACCAAAGGTTGGCATATTCATCAAACTCGAGGGATGCCATGGCCATCATCTTCTCATTGCTAAAGTTGTGCATGCGGAAGATTTTGTCAACCTTGAGTTCCCATGAGAGGTATTCTTCAGGATCATTGGAACCGGTGAACTTGGGCATGGTGAACTTGAGCTTGCCGAAAGTTTCTTCCTCATTGCGGTTCCGGTTGCGACGGTTGCCATGATTTTGGCGGCCCTCTTCATCATCCGAGCTCTCATGTCTTGCTTGTTGATGGTGGCGTTGCTCTTGCGGTTGTTGAGGTGCCGCGTTTGGTGGTGGAAATTGGTTTGGACGACGAGCTTGGGGAGCTTGCTCTTGTTGTTGTCGCGGTTGAGGACGAGGAGGAGGTTGTTGGTCCTCACGGTGAGCTTGGGGAGCTTGCTCTTGTTCTTGTCGTGGTTGATGCCGAGGAGCATTATCTTGCGCCATGTGGCGAGGAGGACGTCGAGCCGCATGGGCTGCTCTTTCTTCTTGTTGTGGAGGAGGCTCGTCGTTTAGATCATGTTGACGGCGATGACGTTCATGTCGAGGGGGACGCCTTGGTGGATCTTCGAGTGCTTCACGCCGCCGGCGAACTTGTTCTTCCACTTCGGATGCTTCACTTGTTGTGGAAAGAACATGTCGATGGAGATGGGCTTGGTGGTCCATGTGAGGTTGTTCTTGTTGAAGCACAAGTGCCTTTTGTTGTGGCCGGCTTCACTTCCGTCGTGGAGGTCGTGGAGAGGTCACCATCATAGCAGCGTTGCGGCGTGTCGCGGAGATGGTACCGCTTGAGAAGAGCTCATGGATTGAAGGACGGGTCCATCCCGGTGCCTTGAAGCGTGACGACGAGGAGCACTTGATTCACTTGAGGAGTGCCGGGATGATCTTGAGTCTCGCGAGCGTGGCCTTGCCAACCCATCAATGAGGCGTTGAAGCTTCTCATCCGTTGAGGCGAGAGCACGACCAATAGCTTCATTTTGATGACCGAGGTTGTGTTGCATGGCATGCATTTGGCCTCGGACTTCCTCGAAGCGGTTGTCGATGTTCTTGAACTCCACTCGGGCTTCGCTAAATTGTTCATCTTGGCGCCGCTCAAGGGTTTCACAACGGTAGTTGAATTCTCCTTGAACCTTCCAATGGTCCCATCTTGTCATGTATGGATTGTCGTCCTCCGTAGGTGGTGGTGGTGGTTGGGACGGCTCGCCATTCCTGTCCATGATGCAAAGCCGACAAGGGTTGTATATGGATAGTAAGGGTGCGAAGAGTTAGCCTTTTACCTCACCTTTATATCAAACCAATTGCCACACAAAGGAGCGAACAGCGTGCAAAGTGAAATTGCAAGGAAACTCACACACAAAGGAGTTACAACTCTCAAAAGCTTTTGGTGGATGGGTAGGATTGTGGAAAAGCCAAAGAACCAACCGAACGCAAAGGATAGTCAAAAATGCAGGAAAAGAGGAAAAATGGCCAAAACTGGCGTCCAGGGCCGGAGACTCCGGTGTAGACCGGAGACTCCGGTGTGCAGGCCGGAGACTCCGGTGTGGGGGGTCTGCTCGTGTTCTTGAGCGGAAATCCACGCCTAGAGTCCTCAAATCCACGAAAATTTGGCCAAAATTGGGCTGGGAAACGCAGGCAAAAGCTGAACCAACACCTTAGACAAGATTTGGTCGGATCAAAACCACAAATAACACTCCAAAACGACAGATCGATCCAAAGGCAAATTGGGGCTGTTTTTTGGGAAATTTTCGAATTTATGATGGATAGAAGAAAAATTGGGGGGAAATTCGTGATCAACCTTGCTCTTGATACCAAGATGTTATGGGGTAACCCCGGGGATGGCCCGATCTTTCACGAATTCCACGAGGAACGAGGGGGAAAGCGGTGGTCGGGGGATGAAATCGAGGGAGGAGATGAAAACCACGAACACACGCAAACCAAAACACGATACACGCCTATCCCTCACACCGGTGGCAACCGGTCCAACATAATCCCTAGGATCGGTGTTGCGCGGCTTCGCTCCAAGCCAACAACGGGGGATGAGGTGCTTGGTGAGATCTTGACGACTTGGGGGCGAGAAACCGAGAACCCAAGGCCTTGTACAACTTGAACGCACTAGGCAAGATCCAAGAGGAGGGTGGACAATAGGTGCTCCTTATCAAGGAGCATGAGACCAATAGATTAAAAGATCCACAAGGGGTGTCTTAATCTATCATTATCCAAGTCTAGGGTTTACATATGAGGGGTGGGGCTATATATAGGCCAACCACATAAACAGGGGTAGTTCTGGAATAAACTGGAAGTTTTGGGCGAAATTGGGGGTTACATGGGCCAGGCCCAAAAGGCTTTAACATGCCTGGCGTCGGTAGGTCCGGACACTCCGGTCTGGGGTCCGGAGACTCCGGTCTGGGCCGGAGACTCCGGTCAATCTCCGGACCCGTCTCCGGAGGGGGCTTCTGGCTGTCCCGGCCTCGAGTCTCCGGTCTGGACCGGAGGGAGGTCCGGAGACTCCGGTGTAGGAGACCGGAGACTCTGGTCTACACCGGAGACTCTGGTCTACACCGGAGACTCCGGTGTGCAGCGCTCCAGCGGCTTCTTCTCCTGGTCCTGCTTCCTTGGTGGCTTGGTGTGGTGGTGCTGCTTCATATCTGAGGATACACAACGTAGATGCATGAAGTAGCAAGCCATCCAAAGGTAGGCCAAAATCACATGAGGAAAGGAGCGAGTTAACCTTGGCTTGTAGGAGCTTGGCACGGGCGCGAGTCATTGGTCCACTTGCGGGAGTAGGTGTTGTAGATGGAGGTGCGTCCGTAGGACGGGCTGCATCATGAGCTTGAGTCGCGCGCGCCTGGCCTTCCTAGTCCATCAATGAGGCGTTGAAGCTTCTCATCCGTTGAGGCGAGTCCACGACCAAGAGCTTCATTTTGATGACCGAGGTTGTGTTGCATGGCATGCATTTGGCCACGGACTTCTTCAAAGCGGTTGTCGATGTTCTTGAATTCCACACGGGCCTCGCTAAATTGTTCATCTTGCTGCCGCTCAAGAGCTTCACAACGGTAGTTGAATTCTCCTCGGACCTTCCAATGGTCCCATCTTGTCATGAATTGTGTGTCGTCCTCCGGAGGTTGTGGTGGTTGGGATGGCTCGCCATTCCTATCCATGATGCAAAGCCGACAAGGGTTGTATATGGAGAAAAAGGGTGCGAAGAGTTAGCCTTTTACCTCACCTTGGAGATTATATCAAACCAATTGCCACACAAAGGAGCGAACAGCGTGCAAAGTGAAATGGCAAAGAAACTCACACACAAATATGCTGCAACCCTCAAAAGCTTTTGGTGGAAGGTTAGGATTGTGGGAAACCAAACGAAACGATCGAAGAAAAAGGTTATTGTTCTACGTGGTCAAGAACCAAAGATCAAAAGCAAAAGGATACGATCTACAAAAACACGGAAACGTGGAGAAAAAGCAGGTTATACGACTATGAAAATGAGCACAAAATGTCCTAACGAAGACTACGCTGTTCATTGCCAACTCAAGGAGAGACCACAACTCGTTTGCCAAAAGAGGATAAGCAATAGATTTGTGCACTTGCCTTGGTGCGCTCTTTCTTCTCTCTTTCTTGGCTTACAAGCTTGGTATTCTCTTTGTATTGGGAGACTATGTATCTTTTTCTTTTTCTCTTTTTTTGATTCTTTTCCTTTTTCTGTCTTTCTATGCTACTATGTTAACTTTTGTATTTGGCCTCACACTCTCACTTTCCAATGGCAAGTGCACAATGCTTAGACAAACACAAAATGAGTTGCTCTCATAGGACAGATACACACAAACGAAGATATGGGGCTGTCAAAGTGGTGCAAGTTATACCTTTGGTATTGTTGACGACTTGCAACCGTTGGTGGGGGGATGATGTTCGAGTGTCGCGGTGTCGTTGAGCGCGTGGTGACTTTGATGCGAAAGCTTGTGTTAACTTGGTGACAAACACGCGAAACACGAACAAATTGAAGGTGGAAAGTCAGCAAAAGAAGTTGAGGCGTCAAGAGAATAAGGAAAAGTTTACGTGGTAGCGGTAGTACTGCAATGCAAGCGGTAGTACTGAGCCACAGGTAGTACCGCTGGTCCTGAGAACGAGATCCAATTGACACAAACCTCAAATTCGTGGGAAATCTAACCGAAAGGCTGGGCTAGGAACAACAGGGGCTATAGATCGACTCCAAAAGCAACAGATCTATGGACCAAAACCACGAAAAACTCACCAAATCCAAAGATCGATCCAAAGGCAAATTGGGGCTCTTTTTGGTGGGATTTTCGATTTTAAGGTGGATAAAAGAAAAATTGGGGGGAAATTCGTGATCAACCTTGCTCTTGATACCAAGATGTTATGGGGTAACCCCTTAGGGTGGCCCGATCTTTCACGAATTTCCACGAGAAACGAGGGGAAAGCGGTGGTCGGGGGAAGAACGGGATGAAAACCACGAACACACGCACGCAAATCACGATACACGCCGATCTCTCACGCCGGTGGCAACCGGTCCAACATAATCTCTAGGATCAGTGTTGGGCGAAGCTCTCTCTCCACGCCAACAACGGGGGACGAGGTGCTTGGTGAGATCTTGACAACTTGGGGGCGAGAAACCGAGAACCCAAGGCCTTGTACAACTTGAACGCACTAGGCAAGATCCAAGAGGAGGGTGGATAATAGGGTGCCCCTTGGTAGGAGCATGAGACCAATAGATTGAAAGATCCTCAAAGGGGTGTGCTTAATCTATTATTATCCAAGTCTAGGGTTTACAATGGAGGGTGGGGGCTATTTATAGGCCAACCACATAAATAGGGGTATTTTAGGAACAAACAGCGAAATATAGAGAGGGTTATAGGGCACTGGCCCGACTTAACACGATCAGGTCCACACAGGTCCGGTAGTACCGGTCCAGCACGACCGGTAGTACTTGGCAGCGGTAATGCCTCCGGGCCCGGTAGTGCCGCTTGTCGACCTGGGACTTCCGCTGGCGTCGTCTGTTGGTGGCGGTAGCATGAGGCGAGTGAAGTCTTAGGTCCGGGTCCAGGTCTAGTACTCTGGAGACAGAGAGTTTTTGGCTTTGGTTGGTGGAGGTAGCAGAGGCTGTGGGCGGTAGTCGCTGTCGCCCGATAGTACCGGCTGGCGATGAGAGCATTTGGTCTCTTCATGGTGCTCCTCCGCTCTGTGGGTCCTTCTCTTCACTACGATGATGCACAAGGTATGCGTATGAAGTAGCAGGCCATCCAAAGGTGTATCGAAGTCACACAAGGAGAGGAGCGAGTTCACCTTAGCTTGAAGGAGTTTGGCTCGGGCGCGAGTCATGGGTCCACTTGGGGAGCTCGTGGGAGTAGATGTAGTAGCGGTCGTAGGACGAGCTGCATCATGAAGGGGCGGAGCCAGAGGTGGGCCAGGGCGGCCACACTGATGTGGACATCCCTTCTATTGATACAACCGTTGTACCTACAGCAACACACATACAAGGACCCATCACAAGATCTCGTGCCAAACAACTTAACTATCAGGTACTTTCGTTTCTTGGAACTATTTCTCACATACATGAGAATATGATGCTGCCTAAATCAGATGTATTTCTTACTCTTAGGAATGATGGACCAAGCTGGATGAGAGGGACAAGCATTGGAGCATGGCCATGCATGGAGATGGCAGCAAGCATGTGATGATCCAAGAAAAGGCCACGGATGAAGATTTTAGAACTTTGAGGCCACCATAATGAAGAAAGAAGGCTTGGACGAAATATTCAAGATCAATACTGATGCAGCCCGTCCTACGACCGCTACTACATCTACTTCCACGAGCTCCCCAAGTGGACCCATGACTCGCGCCCGAGCCAAACTCCTTCAAGCTAAGGTGAACTCGCTCCTCTCCTTGTGTGACTTGATACACCCTTGGATGGCTCCTTTACTTCATACCCATACCTTGTGCATCATCAGTACGAAGAGAAGGACCCCAGGATGGAGGAGCACCAGAAAGAGACCAAAGCTCTCCTGTCGCCCGGTACTACTGACCAAGCGACTGTATACTCGCCACGGCACTACTGCCTACCGCCAACAACAGAAGACCCAGTGGCCAAATGCTCTGTCATCGGCGGTACTGCCCAGGATCCCAGACACCACTACCGCCCTACTGCCACCACCAATAGAGCCGAGGCGGTACTGGGAGCCGAGGCGGTACTACCGCATGACCGGTACTTTGGTCGAGCTGACCGGTACTCTGGGATGACCAGAACTGATCGTGTTAAGTCCCAGCTTTGTAACCCTCTCTATATTTTGCTATTTGTTCCCAAAATTTCGTTTATGTGGTTGGCTATATATAGCCCCACCTCCATTGTAAACCCTAGACTTGGATAATAATAGATTAAGGAAACCCTTTGAGGAACTTATATCTATTGGTCTCATGCTCCTACCAAGGAGCACCGGATTATCCACCCCCCTCTTGGATCTTGCCTAGTGCGTTCAAGTTGTACAAGGCCTTGGGTTCTCGGTTTCTCGCCCCAAGTCAAGATCTCACCAAGCACCTCATCCCCCGTTGTTGGCGTGGAGAGCGAGCTTCGCCCAACACCGATCCTAGAGATTATGTTGGACCGGTTGCCACCGGCGTGAGGGATAGGCGTGTATCGTGTTTTGCGTGCGTGTGTTCGTGGTTTTCATCCCCTTCCTCCCCCGACCACCGCTTTCCCCTCGTTTCTCGTGGAATTCGTGAAAGATCGGGCCACCCCAAGGGGTTACCCCATAACATCTTGGTATCAAGAGCAAGGTTGATCACGAATTTCCCCCCAATTTTTCTTTATCCCCCTTAAAATCGAAAATCCCATCAAAAAGAGCCCCAATTTGCCTTCGGAATGATCTCTGGATTTGGTGAGTTTTTCGTGGTTTTGGTCCATAGATTTGTTGCTTTTGGAGTCGATCTATAGCCCCTTTTGTTCCTAGCCCAGCCTTTCGGTCAGATTTCCCACGAATTTGAGGTTTGTGTCAAGTGGATCTCGTTTTCGTTCTTGTTCTGTGACCAATGGTACCGGTCGGCGGTACTAGCCGTCAAGATTATCGCCCTGCCGGTACTACCATGATCATAGAAACTTTTCTTCTTCTCTTGACGCCTCATTTTCGTTTGCTGACTTTCCCCCTTTAGCTTGTTCGTGTTTCGCGTGTTTGTCGCCATCTTAACACAAGCTTCCGCATCAAAGTCACCCGCGCTCATCGACACCGCGACACTCGAACATCATCCACCACCAACGGTTGCAAGTCATCAACAATACCAAAGGTATAACTTGCACCACTTTGACAACCCCATATCTTCCTTTGTGTGTATCTATCCTATGAGAGCAACTCATTTTGTGTTTGTCTAAGCATTGTGCACTTGCCTACGGAAAGTGAGAGTGCGAGGCCAAATACAAAAGCTAACATAGTAGCATAGAAAGGGAGAAAAAGGAAAAAGAATGAAAAAAAGAATCAAAAAAAAGAATCAAAAAAAAGAGAAAAAAGATACATAGTCTCCCACTACAAAGAGAATACCAAGCTTGTAAGCCAAGAAAGATAGAAGAAAGAGCGCAACGAGGCAAGTGCACAAATCTATTGCTTATCCTCTTTTGGCAAACGAGTTGTGGTCTCTCCTTGAGTTGGCACGACATCCGAGCGTAGTCTTCGTTAGGACCTTTTGTGCTCATTTTCATAGTCGTGCTAACCCCGTTTTTCTCCACGTGTGTGTTTTCCGTGTTTTTGTAGATCGTATCCTTTTGCTTGTGATCTTTGGTTCTTCACCACGTAGAACAATAACCTTTTGCTTTGATCGTTTCGTTTGGTTTTCCACAATCCTAACCTTCCACCAAAAGCTTTTGAGAGTTGTAGCATATTGGTGTGAGTTTCTTGCCCATTTCACTTTGCACGCTTTTCGCTCATTTGTGTGGCAATTGGTTTGATATAATCTCCAAGGTGAGGTAAAAGGCTAACTCTCCGCACCCTTATTCTCCATATACAACCCTTGTTGGCTTTTCATCATGGACAGGCATGGAGAGCCATCCCAACCACCACAACCTCCGGAGGATGACACACAATTCATGACAAGATGGGACCATTGGAAGGTCCGAGGAGAATCAACTACTGCTAGAAGCTCTCGGCGAAAGATGAACAATTTAGCGAGGCCCGTGTGGAATTCAAGAACATCGACAAACGCTTCGAAGAAGTCCGTGGCCAAATGCATGCCATGCAACACAACCTCGGTCATCAAAATGAAGCTCTTGGTTGTGCACTCGCCTCAACGGATGAGAAGCTTCAACGCCTCATTGATGGACTAGCAAGGCCACGCTCGCGCGAATCAAGCTCATCTCGCACTCCTCAAGTGAATCAAGTGCACCTCGCCACGCTTCAAGGCACCGGATGGACCTGTTCTTCAATCCATGATCTCTTCGCAAAGGTACCATCTCCGCACACGCCGCAACGTCAAGCTATGATGGTGACCTCCGAAGACCTCCAAGACGTGAAGCGAACCGCCACGACCAAGGGCACTTGTGATTCAACAAGAGCAACCTCACATGGAACACCAAGGCCATCGCCACGACATGTCCTTCAACAACAAGTGAAGCATCCAAGAGGACGAACAAGATCACCGTCGGCGTGAAGCACTAGAAGATCCTCCAAGGCGTCATCATCGACATGATCGCCCACGGCAACATGATGGTCATGACGAGCCTCCACATCAAGAAGAAGAAAAGCACCCGGTAGCATGCGCTCGACGTCCTCCTCGCCACAGGGCGCAAGACAATGCTCCTCGGCACCACCCACGACAAGAACAAGAGCAAGCTCCCCAAGCTCGTCGTGAGGACCACCAACCTCCTCCTCGTCCTCAACCGCGCCAACAAGACGAGCAAGCTCCCCAAGCTCGTCGCCAAAACCAAGTTCCACCACCAAACGTGGCACCTCAACAACCACAAGAGCAACGCAACCATCACCAAGCCCAAGTTCACCGGTTCCAAAATCATGGCAACCGACGCAACCGGAACCGCAATGGAGAAGAAACTTTCGGCAAGCTCAAATTCACCATGCCCAAGTTCACCGGTTCCAATGAACCCGAGGAATATCTCTCATGGGAACTTAAGGTCGACAAGATCTTCCGCATGCACAACTATAGCAATGAGAAGATGATGGCCATGGCATCCCTCGAGTTTGATGAGTATGCCAACCTTTGGTGGGAACAAGTCCAACTCGTCACAAGCAAAAAGAAGAGCCTCCAATCGGAACTTGGCAAGATATGAAGGCTCATATGAGATCCCGCTTTGTTCCTTCACACTACACGCGTGACCTATTCAACAAGCTTCAAACGCTTAGTCAAGGGACAAAGACCGTGGAAGAGTACTTCAAGCAAATGGAGCTCAACATGATCCGTGCCAACATTGAAGAGCGAGATGAACAAACAATGGCACGCTTCCTCAATGGCTTGAACCATCCCATCAAGCGCATCACCGAGTTCCAAAAGTACAACAACATGGTTGAGCTTGTGCACATCGCTTCAAAGGCCGAAAGGCCAAGTGCAAGAGGACATCAAGTACAACAAGCCAAAGACGTACTTCACCTACAAGCAAGCACCAACCACTACTCCAACAACACCAAGTGGAAGCTCCTCAAGTACCACCAAGCTTCCCTTGAAGCCAACTCTCCCTCAAGGAAAACAGCCCCCAAGTGGCAAAAACACAAGGGATGATCAACCATTCAATGGTGAATGCTACAAGTGTGGAGGCAAAGGGCACAAGTCGAATGCATGTGGGAACAAGAAAGTTTTGTTCATTCATGACAACAGCGATGAAGAATACTTGAGTGAGGAAGAGTTTGATGCAAGGGTCAAGGAAGCCATGGCAAGGCAACATTTGGAAGAGGACCAAGAACTTCTTGTGTGTGAGCATGACGCAAGTCCATCGCTTGTAGTCACAAGGGTCTTGACTACCCAAGTCAATGAGAATGAAGACCAACGCTCGAACATCTTCCAAACTCGTGCCGGCATCAATGGGAAGTCCATCAAAGTTGTCATCGATGGAGGGAGTTGCCACAACCTTGCAAATACGGAATTGTGTGAGAAACTCAATCTCACCCTCCATCCGCATAAACACCCCTACCATATCCAATGGCTAAGTGACCAAGGATCCGTCAAGATCAAGCACACCGTCTCGGTGACGTTCTCAATTGGGCACTACAAGGACATGGTGGAATGTGACGTGGTCCCAATGACGGTTTGCCACATGTTGGTCGGAAGGCCGTGGAAATATGACAAGCGTGCTTTGCATAATGGTCACTCAAACACTTATACCTTCAAATGGCTTGATAAAACTTGTGTGTTGCAACCAATGACTCCTAGCCAAATAATTGCGGACAATGCAAAGGCTTTAGCGAGGGCGCAAGACACAAAAACACCTTGTGAGAAGAGTGGTGAGCGAGAGAACCACACCATAGTGCGTGAGAGCTACAAGCCAAACTCGAGTGGAAAAACTAAGAGTGTTCTTCTTGCCACCAAAAGTGAGATGAGAGAAGTGCGGAACAACCCATCCATCTTGCACTATGTCCTTGTTGCAAGGGACTAGCGCAAGGAACTAACGACTTGACAAATGTTCCTCCTTCTTTGATGGCTATTTTGCAGGAATTCCAAGATGTTTTCCCGAAGAGCTTCCTCATGGCCTTCCTCCTCTTCGTGGAATCGAGCACCGCATCGACCTCATACCCGGCGCACCACTCCCAAACCACGCCGCATATCGCACGAACCCGGAAGAGACGAAGGAGATCGAACGTCAAATCAACCAACTCGTCTCCAAAGGTTTGATCCAAGTAAGCACTAGCCCAAGCGCGGTCCCCGTGATCCTAGTTCCAAAAACGGATGATACATTGCGGTTATGCATGGACTGTCATCCAATCAATGCTATCACCGTGCGTCATCGACATCCTATACCGCGTCTTGATGACATGCTTGATGAGTTATGTGGAGCCACTATATTTTCGAAAATTGATCTTCGTAGTGGTTACCATCAAATTCGCATGGCCGAAGGTGATGAGTGGAAAACCGCCTTCAAGACCAAGCTTGGTCTCTATGAATGGTTGGTTATGCCTTTTGGCTTATCTAATGCCCCATCTACCTTCATGCGCCTCATGAACCATATTTTGAGATCTCTCATTGGGAAGAGTGTAGTTGTCTACTTTGATGACATTCTTGTCTATAGCAAGTCACTAGAGGAGCATGTTACTCATGTTATGGAGGTCCTTCAAATCCTTCGTCATGAAAAGCTTTATGCTAATCTCCCAAAGTGCACTTTTGCAAGAGACAAGCTGATTTTCCATGGTTTTGTCGTGTCTTCTAATGGCATTGAAGTTGATGTCTCCAAAGTAAAGGACATACGAGATTGGCCCATCCCTACAAATGTTAGTGAACTTCGTAGTTTTCATGGGTTGGCTGGCTTTTACCATCGTTTTGTGAAAGATTTTTCTACCATTGCTTGCCCCCTCAACGAATTGACCAAGAAAAATGTCACGTTCGTTTGGGGAAAGCACAACAAAAGGCTTTTGATGAGCTCAAAAAGAGGCTCACCGAAGCACCACTTCTTGCATTACCGGATTTCACAAAAACCTTTGAGATTGAATGTGACGCTAGTGGTATTGGCATTGGTGGCGTCCTTATGCAAAATGGGCGTCCTATTGCTTACCATAGTGAGAAACTTGATGGCGCACGCCTAAACTATCCCATTTATGACAAAGAACTTTTTGCCTTGGTTCGAGTTCTTCAAGTGTGGCAACACTATCTTTGGCCCAAAGAATTTATCATACATTCCGACCATGAGTCGTTGAAGTACCTTAAGGGCCAAGCCAATTTGAGTAAAAGGCACGCAAAATGGGTTGAGTTCATGGAGTCTTTTCCTTACATTTTCAAATACAAGAAGGGCAAAGAAAATGTGGTAGCGGACGGTCTCGCAAAAACACAAGCCTTCTTACACGACTCGAAGTAAATATCTTGGGTCTTGATGACATCAAATCTTTGTACGCGTCCGACCCTTTCTTTGGACCAATATTTGCACAATGTTCAATTGACAAAGGGATTGATGATTTCTATTTGCATAAGGGTTTTCTTTTCAAACAAAACAAGCTTTGCATTCCGAAATCATCTCTCCAACTTTTGCTTCTTCAAGTGTCCCATGGTGGAGGCCTTATGTGATAGGGCAAAGGTGTCCGATCTTTCGATGAGATGGCGATACTCGATTTGGTGGAGTTCGGGCTTGACGATCCGACTACACGTGCGAGCACGAGCGCCAATGCAATCGCTAGGCCAATCTCCTAGAGGTTACCGATCCTGCGTGAACACGATCAGCCTGACCAGCGAGGGTCTTAATTCCTACCTGAAATCGAGAACAAGTAAGAACCAATATTGCAATCAATATATTGCGGATTAAGAGGAAAGCTTTATTGAAGAGGTGGGATCCTGAATAGGCGCGAAGTACAAGAGGCCTCTACGACGCTCGAGCCTTGGCGAAGTTGCTATGATGGCTAACTTAATGTCTAAACAAAATCTGAGTCTAGGGGGTCGGCTATGGGGAGTATTTAAGGGCGAAAAGGTGGGGTTTCGGCCAGCCATGGAAGTGGTGGCCGAATCCAACCCTAAAAGTCCTTTTCCCCTCAAATACAGACTCTAAAAGTAGCTAATTAAAATCCTGCGAAAATTACATGGGCCTGGCCCAAAATAAAGGTGTGTCGCATGACACCATATTAAGCTATGGACGAATTCGTAAACTATTGATCTTGAATATTTCGTCCAAGCCTTCTTTCTTCATTATGGTGGCCTCAAAGTTCTGAAATCTTCATCCGTGGCCTTCTCTTGGATCATCACATGCTTGCTGCCATCTCCATGCATGGCCATGCTCCAATGCTTGTCCCTCTCATCCATGCTTGGTCCATCATTCCTAAGAGTAAGAAATATATCTGATTTAGGCAGCATCATATTCTCATGTATGTGAGGAATAGTTCCAAGAAACGAAAGTACCTGATAGTTAAGTTGTTTGGCACGAGATCTTGTGATGGGTCCTTGTATGTGTGTTGCTGTAGGTACAACGGTTATATCAATAGTAGGGATGTCCACATCATGCTCCCCTTGTATGTGTGTTGCTGTAGGTACAACGGTTGTATCAATTGAAGTCGTCCTCGACGCAATCTCATCTTCCTCACCAAAGTAAGGCTTCAAATCTGCAATGTTAAATGTAGGACTAACCGTACCAAAGTCTGCAGGCAACTCAAGTTTATATGCATTATCATTGATTTTCTCTAACACCTTAAAGGGACCAGCAACACGTGGCATTAACTTAGACTTCATGTAAATCAGGAAAACAATCTTTACGCAAATGTAACCAAACAAGATCGCCAACATCAAACACAACATGCTTTCTCCCTTTATCCCCAGCAAGTTTATACTTAGCATTCATGTGTTCAATGTTATCTTTAGTAGTCTTATGCAAGTTTAATATCATTTCAGTGCGCTGTGTAGCATCCAAATTATGTTGCACCGAAGAAGGTAAAGGCAATAAATCAATAGGTGCACGAGGAACAAAACCATACATAATCTCAAATGGGCACATCTTTGTGGTAGAATGCAATGAACGATTATAAGCAAATTCTATATGAGGTAAACACTCTTCCCACAATTTTAAGTTCTTCTTTAAAACAGCCCGTAACATAGTAGACAAAGTTCTATTTACTACTTCAGTTTGACCATCAGTTTGGGGATGACATGTAGTACTAAAGAGCAATTTAGTCCCCAACTTAGCCCATAAACATCTCCAAAAGTGGCTAAGAAATTTAGTATCACGATCAGAGACAATAGTATTTGGCACACCATGCAAACGAACAATTTCACGAAAGAACAAATCAGCAATATGCGCAGCATCATCCGTTTTATGACAAGGAATAAAGTGTGCCATCTTAGAAAACCGATCCACAACAACAAAAATACTATCCCTCCCCTTCTGTGTTCGTGGCAATCCCAAAACAAAGTCCATAGAAATATCCTCCCAAGGAACACTAGGAACAGGAAGAGGCATATATAAACCATGTGGATTAAGGCGAGACTTAGCTTTTGACAAGTAGTGCAGTGCCACAAATCTCGCAACATCTCGACGACACGTGGCCAAAAGAAGTGTGCATTAAGAACATCCTCCGCCTTCTTGACACGAAAGTGTCCCATCAATCCTCCTCCATGCGCCTCAGAACAACAAAAAGACAATGAGCTATCTGGAATGCATAGTTTGTTAGCACGAACACAAATCCATCATTGAAGACGAACTTGTTCCAAGTTCTACCATCTCTACAATTCTGCAACACATCTTTAAATTCAGCATCATGCACATATTGTTCCTTAATAGTTTCCAATCCAAATATTTTGAAGTCAAGTTGAGATAACAAAGCATAACGGCGTGACAAAGCATCAGCAATAACATTATCTTTACCCTTTTTGTGTTTGATAACATAAGGAAAAGACTCAATAAATTCAACCCACTTTGCATGACGACGATTCAACTTAGCTTGACTACGAATATGCTTCAAAGATTCATGATCAGAATGAATAACAAATTCCTTAGGCCATAGATAATGTTGCCAAGTTTGTAATGTCCGAACCAACGCATATAATTCTTTATCATAAGTAGAATAGTTCAGACTAGCCCCACTCAATTTCTCACTAAAATTGAGTTCAGACGAGCCCGTCCTATGACCGCTACTACATCTACTTCCACGAGCTCCCCAAGTGGACCCATGACTCGCGCCTGAGCCAAACTCCTTAGCTAAGGTGAACTCGCTCCTCTCCTTGTGTGACTTCGATAAACCCTTGGATGGCCTGCTACTTCATACCCATACCTTGTGCATCATCAGGTATGAAGAGAAGGACCCACAGGACGGAGGAACACCAACAGAAGAGACCAAACGCTCTTTGTCGCCAGCGGTACTATCTAGGACACAGCGGCCAAGACTACCGCTACCGCCAACAACAGAAGACCCAGTCTTGGCCAAAAGCTCTCACATCGGCGGTACTACCCAGATCCGTACTCTGGCCACGGCACTACTGCCACCGCCACCAATGTAAGGCCCCATAAGTCCCGTGACAAAGCGGTACTATGGGCCAGAAGCGGATTATCAAGCATGACCGGTACTACTGTCGAATCGACTGTACTACGGACGACAGAACCTGATCGTGTTAAGTTGGCCCAGCGCCTTGTAACCCTCTCTATATTTCGCTATTTGTTTCCAAAATACCCCTGTTTATGTGGTTGGCCTATATATAGCCCCCACCCTCCATTGTAAACCCTAGACTTGGATAATAATAGATTAAGGAAACCCTTTGAGGAACTTATATCTATTGGTCTCATGCTCCTACCAAGGAGCACCAGATTATCCACCCCCCTCTTGGATCTTGCCTAGTGCGTTCAAGTTGTACAAGGCCTTGGGTTCTCGGTTTCTCGCCCCCAAGTCGTCAAGATCTCACCAAGCACCTCATCCCCCGTTGTTGGCGTGGAGAGCGAGCTTCGCCCAACACCGATCCTAGAGATTATGTTGGACCGGTTGCCACCGGCGTGAGGGATAGGCGTGTATCGTGTTTTGCGTGCGTGTGTTCGTGGTTTTCATCCCCTTCCTCCCCCGACCACCGCTTTCCCCTCGTTTCTCGTGGAATTCGTGAAAGATCGGGCCACCCCAAGGGGTTACCCCATAACAAATACTTTACGAATTCGTCCATAGATTAATATGGTGCTGCGACACCTTTATTTTGGGCCAGGCCCATGTAATTTTCGCAGGATTTTAATTAGTCACTTTTTAGAGTCCGTATTTGAGGGGAAAAGGACTTTTAGGGTTGGATTCGGTCACCACTTCCATGGCTGGCCGAAACCCCACCTTTTCGCCCTTAAATACTCCCCATTGCCGTCACCCTAGACTCGGATTTTGTTTAGACATTAAGTTAGCCATAGTCGCAACTTCGCCAAGGCTCGAGCGTCGCAGAGGCCTGTTGTACTTCGCACCTATTCAGGATCCCACCTCTTCAATAAAGCTTTCCTCTTAATCCGCAATATCTTGATTGCAATATTGGTTCTTACTTGTTCTCGATTTCAGGTAGGAATTAAGACCCTCGCTGGTCAAGCTGATCGTGTTCCCGCAGGATCGGTAACCTCTAGGAGATTGGCCTAGCGATTGCATTGGCGCTCGTGCTCACACGTAGTCGGATCGTCAAGCCCGAACTCCACCAAATCGATTATCATCATGTCATCGAAAGATCGGACACCTTTGCCCTATCAAGTGGTATCAGATTTCAGGTTGCTTGGTGAGATTTTACTGTTTTCGTAGATTAGATCTGTTTTTACCTATAACCCACGAAAAAGCCAAAAAAACAGTTAGAGTTTGGATCCATCCCATAACCAATCTACACCTCGCATTATCTTTTCAGTTTTTGCATTGTTGAATTTGTGTCTACATCGTCGCGTCGAGTTGCTGGTCTTAGTGTCTCGCCCCTTAGAGTTTCGAGTTCTGATCATACTAGTCACCGCCACACTCGCCGATCACCGCCACCATATTCCTCTGCCATATACCCAGCCACCATAAACCCTAAACACTCCGCCACTGCCTTCCTACCGCGACACGGATCCGATCACCTATCCTGCCACGGCATGAGTCCGAGTTGAGTTATTGTTTCCTAGTTATTTCTTTTTACTTTCCTTCTTTGTTGTTTCCGTGTTCAGCTAAAGTCCGAGTCGAGCTCCGAGTTCGGTCATAAGTCCAGAAGGAGAGCAAAAAAAAGTCTGGAACCGCCTCCGAAATTTTTTTCTGGCTATACTAGTTTTCAACCCCGGGGATCACTTTTCTCCATCGGCCGTTATAGCGATATTTTTTTGGCGCCGGCGCGCTTTCCGGAGCAAAATAAAGAATTTCGAATTTTTTTTTGGGCTAACCTATTTTTAGACCCCGTAGATCAGTTCTAGACACTCGCCATCATAGTGATTTTCTGCATCTCGGTTCGCTTTTCTAGGTGCCATATCATCATACATTGCTTGTTGTGTCGCGTCGTGACATCGTTGGTGATCTAGGCTAGCGTATCTAGTACGGTCTAGCCTAGGACCAGCATAGTACCGTCGTTGAGCATTCTTTCAACTTTTGCATTGTTGTTTTGATAATTGCTAACCCCCTTGCTAAGCCTTCCCAGAGCTCCACAGATATTCTCCACGTGCGGTGTCTCGACTCCTGGTAATCGCTTGCTGATCCTCGCGGTTGCACATCGCCTTTTCCTGCTGTTTGGTAAGAACTTGTAAGAGCTTCGTATATTGCTTGACGGATTACGCATGACTTCCACCATATTTCCGTACTATATACCTATGCTTTTTAAGGACTAACCATGACAGATACTTCGCGGAACCCTGCCACAATGACGAACGAAGAACTACATGCCCACTTCTCCGCGCTCTTGGTCAGTCGCGCTGAAGACGTGGATACGCGCCTCGGGGAGTTTGACACCAAGCTCACCAATGCCATGGACAAGATCGATGGACTCGAGAAATCCTTCAACGCCAAGCTTGACGTTCGGTTCAAGGAGCTTTTGAACCGATTGCCCGCACCCGCACCGGCACCCACACATGGCGCAAGGCGCATTCCGATCATGGGTTGGACTGCTGGTTCGGCTGCAGCCGCACCCCCGGCGGCTACCGTTGCGGCTGACGCTCCTCAGACTTCCGCCGCGGCTGCTGCTGCGACATTGGGGACAGACGACGGGTACTACTACGACCCCGACGACGACGATCTGTTTGACGACGAGGTTGAACAACCTCCACAGGTACCTGCTGGCCGTCCCCGACATTACTACCGCAGCGCCCGCCGATGCGTGATGATGATCATGTTGCAAAGCTTAAATTAAATATTCCATCTTTTGAGGGTAAATATAATCCTGATGCATATCTTACATGGGAGATGGAAGTAGAACAACGTTTTGCATGCTTAAAATATCCTGAGAATATGCGTGTTAGTGCTGCTACTTGTGAATTTACTAAATTTGCTTCCCTTTGGTGGTCGGAGTATTGTCGTTTAAATCCTACTACTATTCCTAGTACTTGGACTGCTTTAAAAACTGCTATGCGTGTTCGTTTTGTACCTCCCACTTATCAACGTGATTTACTAAAGAATCTGATACGTTTAGAGCAAGGGAAAAATTCTGTAGAAGAGTATTATCAGGAATTGCAAACGGGGATGGTTCGGTGTGGTCTTGTTGAATCTAATGAACAAATGCTTGCACGTTTCTTTGGTGGATTAAACAAGGACATTCAGCACATATTAGATTATAAGGAATATAATTCTATCACTCGTTTGTTTCATCTTGCTTGCAAAGCTGAACGTGAAGTGCAGGATCGCCAAACACCATGGAGGAGGACTAATAATTCTGCAGGTCGCACATCCTCTTGGACATCCCGACAATCAGCGCCTCCTCGTGATTCGCCACCAGCTACTACCACATCCAAGGCCACCACAAGATTTCCAGCTGCTCCTCCACCATCATCCAATGCTCCTGCTCGTAGTGCATCTTCTATGGCTTCCACGGGTAAGACAAAGGATATACAATGCCGCAAGTCTTTGGGGTTTTGGTCATATTGAGACAGTGCACAACACAACGTGTGATGATGGTGCGAGAAGATGGTCAATATGATTCAGCGAGTGACTTCGATGAAGATACACTAGCCCTTATTTCTGCTCGAGATGGAGACAATTCTGATGCTGATGAAGAGACAGAGGTAATGGGAGCTGAAGCTGCTGATCAATACAAGAGCTTAATTACACAACGTGTGTTGAGTGTGCAATTGAGCAAATCTGAGCAAGATCAACGCCACAACCTGTTCCAAACATGTGGTGTTGTCAAGAAAAGAGCTATACGGATCATCATTGATGGAGGGAGTTGTAATAATCTAGCCAGTGTTGACATGGTAGAGAATCTTGCGCTTCCAACAAGACAACGCCAACATTCATATTACATCCAATGGTTTGAGAGTTCTCGCAAGATCAAGGTAACAAGAACGGTACGCGTGCATTTTACTATTGGTACATATTCTGATTTTGTTGATTGTGATGTTGTACCTATGCAAGCTTGTTCTTTGTTACTTGGTAGACCATGGCAATTTGATAGAGAATCTGTTCATAATGGCAAAACTAATCACTATTCTCTTATGCATGATGGAAAGAAAATTGGTCTAAAACCTATGACTCCCGAACAGATTTTAAAAGATGATCTTGCTAGAGCTAGTAGAGCTAAAAGCGAGAAAAATAAAAGTGAGAATCAGATTGTTCTTGCGCAGATTTTATACCACCAAATAACACTTATTCTGATTATACACATGCTTATGAAATTCGTTTTAAGAGTCCATGTATGCTTGCAAATAAAATTGTTATTGCTGAACTAGATGTAAACAATACTCCTTGTTATGCAATTATGCGCAAGAGGTTTTGTTTTCATTTGAGGATATGCCTCCTTCTTTGCCACCCGCTATTGCTAACCTTTTGCAGGAATATGAGGACGTCTTTCCCGCTGAGATGCCACCAGGACTACCTCCTATTAGAGGAATTGAGCACCAAATTGATCTAATTCCTGGTGCCACGTTGCCCAACCGCGCGCCATATAGAACCAATCTAGAGGAGACAAAGGAGATACAATGCCAAATTCAGGAACTACTCGACAGAGATCATATTCGTGAGTCCCTTAGCCCCTGTGTTGTTCCTATTATTTTGGTACCTAAGAAAGATGGTTCTTCGCGCATGTGTACTGATTGTAGGGCTATCAATAATATTACTATTCGATATCGTCATCCTATTCCACGTTTAGATGACATGCTTGATGAATTGAGTGGCTCTACCATGTTTTCGCAAGTTGATTTGCGTAGTGGTTACCACCAGATTCGTATGAAATTAGGAGATGAATGGAAAACAACATTTAAAACTAAGTTCGGTTTATATGAGTGGTTAGTAATGCCGTTTGGTTTAACTAATGCACCTAGCACTTTCATGAGATTAATGAACGAAGTTTTACGTGCTTTCATTGGACGTTTTGTGGTAGTCTGCTTTGATGATATTCTGATTTATAGCAAATATTTAGAGGATCATTTGGACCATTTACGTGCTGTTTTCAATGCTTTACGTGATGCACGTTTGTTTGGTAACCTTGAGAAGTGCACCTTTTGCACCAATCGAGTTGCGTTTCTTGGCTATATTGTTACGTCACAGGGTATTGAAGTGGATCCAGCCAATATTGAAGCTATTGAAAATTGGCCACAGCCCAAGACAGTCGCACAAGTGAGGAGTTTTCTTGGCCTCGCTGGTTTTTATAGGCGCTTTGTCAAAGACTTTGGATCAATTGCCGCGCCGCTGAATGAGCTTACCAAGAAGGATGTGCCCTTTGTTTGGGGCGATGCACAACAACAGGCCTTCGTCATATTGAAAGATAAGCTAACACATGCTCCCTTACTCCAACTTCCTGATTTTACTAAGACTTTTGAGCTTGAATGTGATGCTAGTGGAATTGGTTTGGGAGGGGTGTTACTACAAGAGGGAAAACCTGTTGCATATTTTAGCGAGAAATTGAGTGGGGCTAGTCTGAACTATTCTACTTATGATAAAGAATTATATGCGTTGGTTCGGACATTACAAACTTGGCAACATTATCTATGGCCTAAGGAATTTGTTATTCATTCTGATCATGAATCTTTGAAGCATATTCGTAGTCAAGCTAAGTTGAATCGTCGTCATGCAAAGTGGGTTGAATTTATTGAGTCTTTTCCTTATGTTATCAAACACAAAAAGGGTAAAGATAATATTTTTGCTGATGCTTTGTCGTGCCGTTATGCTTTGTTATCTCAACTTGACTTCAAAATATTTGGATTGGAAACTATTAAGGCACAATATGTGCATGATGCTGAATTTAAAGATGTGTTGCAGAATTGTAGAGATGGTAGAACTTGGAACAAGTTCGTCTTCGATGATGGATTTGTGTTCCGTGCTAACAAACTATGCATTCCAGATAGCTCTGTTCGTTACAGGAGGCGCATGGAGGAGGATTGATGGGACACTTTGGTGTAAAGAAGACGGAGGATGTTCTTGCTGCACACTTCTTTTGGCCACGTATGCGTCGAGATGTTGAGAGATTTGTGGCATGCTGCACTACTTGTCAAAAAGCTAAGTCTCGTCCACATGGTTTATATATGCCTCTTCATGTTCCTAGTGTTCCTTGGTAGGATATTTCTATGGACTTTGTTTTGGGATTGCCACGAACACAGAAGGGGAGGGATAGTATTTTTATTGTTGTGGATCGGTTTTCTAAGATGGCACACTTTATTCCTTGTCATAAAACGGATGATGCTGCGCATATTGCTGATTTGTTCTTTTGTGAAATTGTTCGTTTGCATGGTGTGCCAAATACTATTGTCTCTGATCGTGATACTAAATTTCTTAGCCACTTTTGGAGATGTTTAAGGGCTAAGTTGGGGACTAAATTTCTCTTTAGTACTATATGTCATCCCCAAACTGATGGTCAAACTGAAGTAGTAAATAGAACTTTGTCTACTATGTTGCGGGCTGTTTTAAAGAAGAACTTAAAATTGTGGGAAGAGTGTTTACCTCATATAGAATTTGCTTATAATCGTTCGCTGCATTCTACCACAAAGATCTGCCCATTTGAGATTGTGTATGGTTTTGTTCCTCGTGCACCTATTGATTTATTGCCTTTACCTTCTTCGGTGCAACATAATTTGGATGCTACACAACGTGCTGAAATGATATTAAACTTGCATAAGACTACTAAAGATAACATTGAACACATGAATGCTAAGTATAAACTTGCTGGGGATAAAGGGAGAAAGCATGTTGTGTTTGATGTTGGCGATCTTGTTTGGTTACATTTGCGTAAAGATTGTTTTCCTGATTTACGCAAGTCTAAGTTAATGCCACGTGCTTCTGGTCCCTTTAAGGTGTTAGAGAAAATAAATGATAATGCATATAAACTTGAGTTGCCTGTAGACTTTGGTACGGTTAGTCCTACGTTTAACATTGCAGATTTGAAGCCTTACTTTGGTGAGGAAGATGAGATTGCATCGAGGATGACTTCAATTCAAGAAGGGGAGCATGATGTGGACATCCCTTCTATTGATACAACCGTTGTACCTACAGCAACACACATACAAGGACCCATCACAAGATCTCGTGCCAAACAACTTAACTATCAGGTACTTTCGTTTCTTGGAACTATTCCTCACATACATGAGAATATGATGCTGCCTAAATCAGATGTATTTCTTACTCTTAGCAATGATGGACCAAGCATGGATGAGAGGGACAAGCATTGGAGCATGGCCATGCATGGAGATGGCAGCAAGCATGTGATGATCCAAGAAAAGGCCACGGATGAAGATTTCAGAACTTTGAGGCCACCATAATGAAGAAAGAATGCTTGGACGAAATATTCAAGATCAATACTTTACGAATTCGTCCATAGCTTAATATGGTGCTGCGACACCTTTATTTTGGGCCAGGCCCATGTAATTTTCGCAGGATTTTAATTAGTCACTTTTTAGAGTCCATATTTGAGGGGAAAAGGACTTTTAGGGTTGGATTCGGTCACCACTTCCATGGCTGGCCGAAACCCCACCTTTTCGCCCTTAAATACTCCCCATAGCCGTCACCCTAGACTCGGATTTTGTTTAGACATTAAGTTAGCCATAGTCACAACTTCGCCAAGGCTCGAGCATCGCAGAGGCCTCTTGTACTTCGCACCTATTCAGGATCCCACCTCTTCAATAAAGCTTTCCTCTTAATCCGCAATATCTTGATTGCAATATTGGTTCTTACTTGTTCTCGATTTTAGGTAGGAATTAAGACCCTCGCTGGTCAGGCTGATCATGTTCCCGCAGGATCGGTAACCTCTAGGAGATTGGCCTAGCGATTGCATTGGCGCTCGTGCTCGCACGTGTAGTCGGATCGTCAAGCCTGAACTCCACCAAATCGATTATCATCATCTCATCGAAAGATCGGACACCTTTGCCCTATCACACCCCCCCTATAGGCGCGGCCTAGGGTGGCCCGCGCCTGGGGTGTGTGGGCCCCTTGTGGCCCAACTCCACCTCCGCTTCTGGCTTCCTTCGTCTTCTAGAAAAATAGAATTTACATAGTTTTTATGGTATTTTTCTGATCTTCACAAAAATTGCATCTAAACACCGCTTTTTCCATCAGAATCCTGACTCTGGTAGTTCATCCTTCAAGAATCATCCAACATGCAAAAATAGATGAAATAACATAAGTATCACCTCTTAATAAGGAATATATCAATGAATAGAAGCAAATTATGATATAGAATAGTGATGCAAATTGGACGTATCAGATGTCTTTATGAAATTGTGGTGTTTGTTGGAACCATCTAGCGCTCAAGGTGATAGTGTGGGGTTATTTAGATGGGGAAGGCAGACTTTGAGGTGTGCTTTTGTAGCCCTACCATGGATTAGAGTGTCCAACCAGAGAGTAGTTCAGGGTAGTATCATGAAGAGAATATATTTATTGAGAGTGTTCACTAGTGAAAGTATGATTCCTAGGCCTTGTTTCTAAACATTGAAACACCGTTTGCAACTAGATCTGTTAGATGTTTGCTTGCTTCCTTCTTTTTTCCTTTAGTCTTTTCCTCCCGGTTAGAAGCTCTTTTCTGGCATTATTACCACTTATAATCATCCATACCACTTGTATTTCACTATCTCTTCGCCGAACTAGTGCACCTATACACCTGACAAGTGTATTGGGTGTGTTGGGGACACAAGAGACTTCTTGTATCTTGATTGCAGGGTTGTTTGAGAGGGATACCTTTGACCACTTCCTCCTTGAGTTCGATAAACCTTGGGTAATCCACTTAAGGGAAACTTGCTATTGTTCTACAAACCTCTGCACTTGGAGGCCCAACAAGTGTCTACAAGAATATAAGTGTGTAGAGATCAAGCTCTTTCTCTGGCGCCGTTGCCGGGGAGGTAAGGTAAAAGGTACTCACATCCTCCGGTGTGAGTGCTCAAAGTTATTTCCTTTAGATTCTGCAATTTTGTCTTTTTGTTTCTTGTTTTCACTAGTTAGGCTTAATGGAAAACAACAAAAAATTAGAGAGCTTTATAGTATTTATCTTGAGTTAGGACATGAAGTGTTTGAAGAGAAAATTAAAAAACCTATGGAGCTTTATTTGCATGTTAATAGCAATGTTATTAGTATGAATTCTTTGAACACCATTATTGCTAATGCTATGGAAACGTCTAAGCTTGGGGAAGCTAGTTTTATGAAAATGATCTTTTTAGTTCCCCAGCTTTGGAAGATAGCTATTCTATTGCATATGATGATACCTAACCTCCAATATATGATGACTACAATGATGAATATGATATTTTCAGTCCACCTACTATTGAGGAGAAAGTTAATTGTGATTACGATCTCTCTCCTATATTTGATGATTATGGTGATGAGAATAATAATGATAGCTATTTTGTTGAATTTGCTCCCGCTGCAATTAATAAGAATGACTATGCTTATGTGGAGAGTAATAATTATTTTATGCAGGTGGCTCCTGATAAGAATGTTTTATGTGATAGTTATATTGTTAATTTTATTCATGTTGCTACTGAAAGTTATTATGAGAGAGGGAAACATGGTCTTATGTATCTCAATAATATTAAGTTTCCCCTCTTTATGATGAAAGTCTTGAAGTTGCACTTGTTTTTCTTTCCTATGCTTGTTGCTTTGTGCTTTCATGACTTGTTTCTTTACAAGATTCCTATGCATAGGAAGCGGGTTAGACTTAAATGTGTTTTGAATTTGCTTCTTGATGCTCTCTTTTACTTCAATTCATATTTCTTATGTGAGCATATTCTCAAACTATCAAGCCTAACTTAAAGGCGTTAAAGAAAAGTACTTCTTGGGAGTGTTGGCGCTTTGTCAACATGGAGCGCTTTGTCGAAAAACCCCAAGAGCAAGGTATGATGTAGCACAGCAGCAAGTCTTCCCTTAGTAAGAAACCGAGGTTATCGAACCAGTAGGAGGAAGGAAACGTCTCAAAGGTGTTGCAAGATATGTGGAAACCTACACAACACAAACTCAAGACTTTGCCCCAACTAACAGTGAGGTTGTCAATCTCACTGGTTGCTGTAACAAAGGATTAACTGTATGGTGTGAAAGGTGATGATGGTTTGCAGCAAGAATAAAGGGAAGATGGAAGATATATCAATGGTAAAGATTGGACCGGGGTCCATAGTTCACTAGAGGTGTTCTCCTTAGATAAACAAACGTGGCATGCTGGGTAAACAAATTACAACAGGGCAATTGACAGGACTGAGCAAGGCATACAATGCAATACTAGACAAAAAGATCCTATGAGATTCGATTGGGCAATACAACAATATACATAGACCGCCATCCAACTGCATCTATGACTAGAAGTCCACCTTCAGGTTATCATCTGAACCCCCTTCAGTATTAAGTTGCAAGCAACAAACAACTGTTTTGAGCAAAGTGTGTAAGGTAAACAATCCGCTTGTTCCATGAACAAGAGACCGCTGTTTTCTCCCTAGTGGCAACAACACATCTACAACCGTAGAGATTTCTGTCACTTCCCTTGATTAAGTAGAGGCATGAACCCACTATCGAGCATAAATACCCCCTCTTGGAGTCACTAGCAACTACTTGGCCAAGATAGCTACTAACAACGGAGAGCATGCAAGATCACAAACAACACAGACATGATAGAATCAATAAGATAAAACCATTAATCAATCTGACATAGTAATCTCAATATCCATCGGATCCCCGCAAACACAACATGCATGATTACAAATAGATGAGATCTTGACCATGAACGGAGCTCACAAGATTTAGGCATGAAAGCACAAGGATGAGATACAACCATCTAGCTACTACATGGACCCGTAGTCCAAGGTGGAACTACTCACGCTTCATACCGGAGGCTGGCATGATGAAGAAGAAGGCCTTCGGAATGATCTCCCCTCCGGCAGGGTGCCGGGAAGAGCTTCAGATCCCCTCGATCTAGGGACGATGGTGGCGGCTGCTACATACGGTTTTTTGGAATATTGATTGGGTCCTTAGGGTTTCGGCATTGGGGGCTTCTTATAGGCGAAGAGACAGGGCTGGGAGGCGGCCAAGGGGCCCACACCCTGCCTAGGCGTGGACCCACCCTAGGTCGCGCCTGGGGGGTGTGGCCACCCTGTGGCGCCCCTCCGTCTCTCCTCTGGACTCCGTGTTCTCCTCGATGAAATATTGACTTTGGATTTTGTCCCGTCCAATTCCGAGAATATTTCATTACTAGATTTTCTGGAACCAAAAATAGCAGAAAACAGGCAACATGCACTGTGACAACTTGTTAATAGGTTAGTACCAGAAAACGTAAGGAAAGCACCTCAAAGTGTGGACAAAGTAAAGCAAAGTGTAAACAATCATGGAACATAAAAAATTATAGATACGTTTCCGACGTATCAAGCATCCCCAAGCTTAATTCCTGCTCGTCCTCGAGTAGGTAAGTGATAAAAGAATATTTTTTTAGGTGACATGCACCATCAAAACCAAGGCCAAACCATTTACAAGCATTGAAAGCTGGGATCAAAGAACTCTAAACATGTGCATGAAAGATGGAGTTCTAACAATAAGACAAAGTAACTATGCATGCAACATGAAAGGCTACAAACAAAGATCATGAATAACATGCATTGAAAAACGTTTGTTTGTTTCACATACAGAAAACATGGCATAGTGGCATTCAGTTTGTCCCTCATGGAGTAGTAAATAGATGCATAGGACACCTTCAAAGTTCATAAGAGTGACTAGATACAAATAGCACAAGAACAAGCAATATCAATAATATGCATCAATCAATAAGTTTTGGAACACTGCACATAGAACTAAGAATGGCAACTATGCTCTCTTAACTGGTGCCTAAAGGTAGAAGGTGGAGACTCAATATAATAGTGGAAGAAAGGCCCTTCATAAAGGGAAGCAAGGATTTCAAGTTTCAAAAAGAGCTTCCAAAAATTATGGTACTAGTTAGCTTTCAGCCCTCATTGCACCTATCATAAGCATCTTGAAGTGATTAAGGTTAAAGTGAACAAACTATGGAGTATATGCTTGACAAAGTATAAGTTGGCAATCTCATGTCCCTTGAATTCGAGGGCCGCACCGCATGCTACTCAACTTTGGTCACCTGTAAGTTCTTGTCATAGTAAGTACATGTGTATCATAGAGAACCGCCAACGGGGTACCCCTTGCACATGGTACAGGAGCTATCCCATAACCAAAATGACAAGGCAAGCAGACAATGAGCATCTCAGCAATCTTTTTATTTACTATTTGCATAGATTTTTATTTAGGATGCTTCACAGATTGCTCATTATGGTGATCTGCAAGTTTCCACCATGATTAGGCATGGCTTAGGCTAGCGGCCCAGGCGTTTCTCTAACACAAAATACATAACTCTATGGACTTATAAGATCCCTCTTTATTCACACCGGCGACATCCATAGACAAAAGAGCATGATATCAACGGTGTATAAAGTACAAGTGCAATGTTGAAAACGTTACCCATGACAACATGGTTCTGCTAATTCCAACGTATAAGTGCAAGCATATACAACTTAGATGACACAATGGTTCAAGTTTATTAGGGGCAAGGAATATAAAGTGTGCCATCAAGTTCGTGAGGGATTTAATCACTAAGTTTTCACATAGCAAAATACTTTTTAATTGGAAGACAGGTGAAAACAAGAATATACTTGGAATGGTGTAACACACCATGCATAGGAGTTTATAGTGGACACTTTGGAATAACTGGGTTTCTTGGGAGTTGGAAGCATGAGTAGAGCTTACTCATACAAGTGGAGGCTAGCAAAAGACTGGGAGCAACCAACTAAGAGAGCAGTAATGGCCATAATCATGCAGAGCGACAAAACATTACTAATCAAAGCATAGAGTGGTACTACAAGTCAAGGACCAAATGATCATAGAGGCTATGGTGACTTATTCATATTCATAACATGGTGTGAGCATGTGCCAAGTCAACTCAAACAAAGCATCAAAGGAGAATACCACAATACTATGCTTTTGCATGCTAAAACAACGCATGATTCTTTCAAGGCACACTAAGCAATCCCAATTGTTTGGAATAAGTCATGCTATAGAAATAATCACTAAGTATAAGGTCAAAACAACACCTAACATGACATGCTAAAGTCCAAGTCACAGTCAATGCAAGATCCTCTTGCAATTTCAAGCAAGAACTTTCTACTCCTTTCCAACACCAATCAACTTATTTGAAGCAACACAGCGAGAACGGGGGTCCAAACTACTTTATTCAAGCAAACTAAACAACTAAGAAAATCAAACAAAAACTAAGACGCTCCAAGAACAACACAAAACTACATGAAACAATAAAAACGAAGTGTCTAGAAAGACCTGAACTTTTTATTGATGAAGAAGGGGATGCCTTGGGCATCCCCAAGCTTTGACGCTTGTACCTCTTGGATATTTCTTGGGGTGACACCGGGGTGGCATCCCCAAGCTTGAGCTTTTGTTCATTCTTCATCTCATTACATCATTCTCTCTTCACACCTGAAATTTTTCCTTCATACAAAACTTCACACAATCTTCATTAGCAACATTAGTGTATTCAAAAGATAATAGACCCTTGGGTTTAGCTTTAGAACAACAAAACTTTTCACTAAAAACACAAGCTACTGTAGCAACTCCTTTAAAAAAGCTCAATTTCCCAAAAATAACCCAAAATGGAATCAATAAGAAGCAAATTCAAATAATGGCAGAAATCTATCAAAACAGACCAGCAGGTAGAAACCGATTTTTTCGAAGACCTTCTGTTACTCAAATCAAAAAGTGTTGAACTAACGAAAGTTAGCTAACATACTGGGGGATTTAGTCATAAATTTTCAGCTCAATCCGACTTATAGATACTCCTCACGAATTTTTATGGTGGAGGACAGAAATCTGTTTCGGGATATCAACTCCCCAAATCTTACTTCCCTCTCATTAGAGGTCATTATTGGCACAAAAAGCAAACAAAAAGGATAAGGAGAGGTCATTACTGAAGTAATAACTTCCAAGACTCAAGGAAACTCTTGGGTTATCTCCTAACAAGTACTTTTCTTTAACGCCTTTAAGTTATGATAGGGCAAAGGTGTCCGATCTTTCGATGAGATGGCGATAATCGATTTGGTGGAGTTCGGGCTTGACGATCCGACTACACGTGCGAGCACGAGCGCCAATGCAATCGCTAGGCCAATCTCCTGGAGGTTACTGATCCTGCGTGAACACGATCAACCTGACCAGCGAGGGTCTTAATTCCTACCTGAAATCGAGAACAAGTAAGAACCAATATTGCAATCAAGATATTGCGGATTAAGAGGAAAACTTTATTAAAGAGGTGGGATCCTGAATAGGCGCGAAGTACAAGAGGCCTCTGCGACGCTCGAGCCTTGGCGAAGTTGCTATGATGGCTAACTTAATGTCTAAACAAAATCCCAGTCTAGGGTGACGGCTATGGGGAGTATTTAAGGGCGAAAAGGTGGGGTTTCGGCCAGCCATGGAAGTGGTGGCCGAATCCAACCCTAAAAGTCCTTTTCCCCTCAAATACGGACTCTAAAAAGTAGCTAATTAAAATCCTGCGAAAATTACATGGGCCTGGCCCAAAATAAAGGTGTCGCAACACCATATTAAGCTATGGACGAATTCGTAAAGTATTGATCTTGAATATTTCGTCCAAGCCTTCTTTCTTCATTATGGTGGCCTCAAAGTTCTGAAATCTTCATCCGTGGCCTTTTCTTGGATCATCACATGCTTGATGCCATCTCCATGCATGGCCATGCTCCAATGCTTGTCCCTCTCATCCATGCTTGGTCCATCATTCCTAAGAGTAAGAAATACATCTGATTTAGGCAGCATCATATTCTCATGTATGTGAGGAATAGTTCCAAGAAACGAAAGTACCTGATAATTAAGTTGTTTGGCACGAGATCTTGTGATGGGTCCTTGTATGTGTGTTGCTGTAGGTACAACGGTTGTATCAATAGAAGGGATGTCCACATCAAGTTAGGCACAAGAAGCAAGAAATCAAGTATTTTCAAATGAAGAATCATTAACTCTCTTGCTCCTACCTTTCTTACCTTTCTTATTTTCTTTAGGGAAAATATGATTGCTTACTAGAGGAGCAAAATGCATAATGCCTTTTCCCACATCTATTATTTCTCCAAGGTGTTTCAGTAGGGATCTTCCAAGTGTAATCTGTCCTTTGCCTACACATTCAATAACAAGATAACCAGTAGACACCATTTTCCCTGATATTTTTGTAAACACACCTTCAGGTATTCCAATGGGCAATAAAATTGCATTATTAGTAAGAGATATTTCTTCTCCCCCTTTAGAAAGTCCCCAAAGACTCAAAGACTCATAAATATCTTTAGGCATAAGGAAAAATTCAGACCTCATATCACAGCGAGCATCAAAGTTGCACTATTTATAGTAACTTTGATTGTGGGAAACCACTTTGAAGGCTCAGAATTCATTGGAACATAATTATGGTACTCCCTATGATGCAGCCCGTCCTACGACCGCTACTTCATCTACTTCCACGAGCTCCCCAAGTGGACCCATGACTCGCGCCCGAGCCAAACTCCTTCAAGCTAAGGTGAACTGGCTCCTCTCCTTGTGTGACTTCGATACACCCTTGGATGGCCTGCTACTTCATACCCATACCTTGTGCATCATCAGGTACGAAGAGAAGGACCCACAGGACGGAGGAGCACCAGCAGAAGAGACCAACGCTCTATCGCCCAGTACTACGGACACAGCGGCACTACCTTGGCTATCACTCGCCAACAACAGAAGACCCAGCTGGCCAAATGCTCTTCACATCAAGTGGCGGTACTAAGACTACTACCGCCTACCGCCACCAACAGAAGGCCCCAGCGCAAGTCCCAGGACGACAAGCGGTACTACCGGGCCAGGAAGCGGTACTACCGCATGACCGGTACTACCGGTCGAGCTGGACCGGTACTACCGGACGATACAGAACCTGATAGTGTTAAGTCGGCCCAGCGCCTTGTAACCCTCTCTATATTTCGCTATTTGTTCCCAAAATACCCCTGTTTATGTGGTTGGCCTATATATAGCCCCCACCCTCCATTGTAAACCCTAGACTTGGATAATAATAGATTAAGGAAACCCTTTGAGGAACTTACATCTATTGGTCTCATGCTCCTACCAAGGAGCACCGGATTATCCACCCCACTCTTGGATCTTGCCTAGTGCGTTCAAGTTGTACAAGGCCTTGGGTTCTCGATTTCTCGCCCCCAAGTCGTCAAGGTCTCACCAAGCACCTCATCCCCCGTTGTTGGCGTGGAGAGCGAGCTTCGCCCAACACCGATCCTAGAGATTATGTTGGACCGGTTGCCACCGGCGTGAGTTATCGGCGTGTATCGTGTTTTGTGTGCGTGAGTTCGTCGGGTTCTTCGTGGCGTGTGTTCGTGGATTCCATCCCCTTTTCCCCTTCCACCGCTTTACCCTCGATTCCCGTGGAGATTCGTGAAAGATCGGGCCACCCTAAGGGGTTACCCCATAACATCTTGGTATCAAGAGAAAGGTTGATCAGGAATTTACCCCCAATTTTTTCTTTATCCCCCTTAAAATCGAAAATCCCACCAAAAAGAGCCCAATTTGCCTTCGGATCAATCTCTGGATTTGGTGAGTTTTTCGTGGTTTTGGTCCATAGATCTGTTGCTTGTGGAGTCGATCTATAGTCCCTGTTGTTCCTAGCCCAGCCTTTCGGTCAGATTTCCCACGAATTTGAGGTTTGTGTCAAGTGGATCTCGTTTTCGTTCTTGTTCTGTGACCAGCGGTACTACCGGTCTAGCAGGCGGTACTACCGCCCGTCTTGATTATCGCCCTGCCAGCATTTTCTACCGCCAGAATGTAAACTTTTTCTTCTCCTTGACGCCTCATTTTCGTTTGCTGACTTTCCCCCTTTAGCTTGTTCGTGTTTCGCGTGTTTGTCGTCATCTTAACACAAGCTTCCGCATCAAAGTCACCCGTGCTCATCGACACCGCGACACTCGAACATCATCCACCACCAACGGTTGCAAGTCATCAACAATACCAAAGGTATAACTTGCACCACTTTGACAACCCCATTTCTTCCTTTGTGTGTATCTATCCTATGACAGCAACTCATTTTGTGTTTGTCTAAGCATTGTGCACTTGCCTTCGGAAAGTGAGAGTGTGAGGCCAAATACAAAAGCTAACATAGTAGCATAGAAAAGGAGAAAAAGGAAAAAGAATCAAAAAAAAGAGAAAAAAGAGAAAAAGATACATAGTCTCCCAATACAAAGAGAACACCAAGCTTGTAAGCCAAGAAAGAGAAGAAAGAGCGCACCAAGGCAAGTGCACAAATCTATTGCTTATCCTCTTTTGGCAAACGAGTTGTGGTCTCTCCTTGAGTTGGCACGACAACCGAGCGTAGTCTTCGTTAGGACCTTTTGTGCTCATTTTCATAGTCGTGCTAACCCCGTTTTTCTCCACGTGTGTGTTTTCCGTGTTTTGTAGATCGTATCCTTTTGCTTTTGATCTTTGGTTCTTTACCACGTAGGACAATAACCTTTTGCTTTGATCGTTTCGTTTGGTTTTCCACAATCCTAACCTTCCACCAAAAGCTTTTGAGAGTTGTAGCATATTTGTGTGTGAGTTTCTTGCCATTCCACTTTGCACGCTTTTCGCTCATTTGTGTGGCAATTGGTTTGATATAATCTCCAAGGTGAGGTAAAAGGCTAACTCTCTGCACCCTTATTCTCCATATACAACCCTTGTTGGCTTTTCATCATGGACAGGCATGGAGAGCCATCCCAACCACCACAACCTCCGGAGGATGACACACAATTCATGACAAGATGGGACCATTGGAAGGTCCGAGGAGAATTCAACTACCGTTGTGAAGCTCTCGAGCGGCGCCAAGATGAACAATTTAGCGAGGCCCGTGTGGAATTCATGAACATCGACAACCGCTTCGAAGAAGTCTGTGGCCAAATGCATGCCATGCAACACAACCTCGGTCATCAAAATAAAGCTCTTGGTCGTGCACTCGCCTCAACGGATGAGAAGCTTCAACGCCTCATTGATGGACTAGCAAGGCCACGCTCGCGTGAATCAAGCTCATCTCGGCACTCCTCAAGTGAATCAAGTGCACCTCGCCGTCACGCTTCAAGGCACCGGGATGGACCCATTCTTCAATCCATGAGCTCTTCGCAAGCGGTACCATCTCCGCGTCACGCCGCAACGTCAAGCTATGATGGTGACCTCTCCGCAAGACCTCCAAGACGTGAAGCGAACTGGCCACAACCAAGGGCACTTGTGATTCAACAAGAGAAACCTCACATGGAACACCAAGGCCATCGCCGTCGACATGTCCCTTCAACAACAAGTGAAGCATCCGAAGAGGACGAACAAGATCACCGTTGACGTGAAGCACTTGAAGAGCCTCCAAGGCGTCATCATCGACATGATTGTCCACGTCGGCAACATGATGGTCATGACGAGCCTCCTCCACATCAAGAAGAAGAAGAAGAGCAGCCCATGGCGCATGCGGCTCGACGTCCTCCTCGCCACAGGGCGCAAGACAATGCTCCTCGGCACCACCCACGACAAGAACAAGAGCAAGCTCCCCAAGCTCGTCGTGAGGACCACCAACCTCCTCCTCGTCCTCAACCGCGCCAACAAAACGAGCAAGCTCCCCAAGCTCGTCGCCAAAACCAAGTTCCACCACCAAACGCGGCACCTCAACAACCGCAAGAGCAACGCAACCATCACCAAGCAAGACATGAGAGCTCGGATGATGATGATGACCGCCAAAATCATGGCAACCGACGCAACCGGAACCGCAATGGAGAAGAAACTTTTGGCAAGCTCAAATTCACCATGCCCAAGTTCACCGGTTCCAATGAACCCGAGGAATATCTCTCGTGGGAACTCAAGGTCGACAAGATCTTTCGCATGCACAACTATAGCAATGAGAAGATGATGGCCATGGCATCCCTCGAGTTTGATGAGTATGCCAACCTTTGGTGGGAACAAGTCCAACTCGCTCGCGAAGCAAAACAAGAGCCTCCAATCGCAACTTGGCAAGATATGAAGGCTCATATGAGATCCCGCTTTGTTCCTTCACACTACACGCGTGACCTCTTCAACAAGCTTCAAATGCTTAGTCAAGGGACAAAGACCGTGGAAGAGTACTTCAAGCAAATGGAGCTCAACATGATCTGTGCCAACATTGAAGAGCGAGATGAACAAACAATGGCACGCTTCCTCAATGGCTTGAACCACCCCATCAAGCGCATCACGAGTTCCAAAAGTACAACAACATGGTTGAGCTTGTGCACATCGCATCAAAGGCCGAGCGTCAAGTGCAAGAGGACATCAAGTAAAACAAGCCAAAGACGTACTTCACCTACAAGCAAGCACCAACCACTACTCCAACAACACCAAGTGGAAGATCCTCAAGTACCACCAAGCTTCCCTTCAAGCCAACTCTCCCTCAAGGAAAACAACCCCCAAGTGGCAAAAACACAAGGGATGATCAACCATTCAATGGTGAATGCTACAAGTGTGGAGGCAAAGGGCACAAGTCGAACGCATGTGGAAACAAGAAAGTTTTGTTCATCCATGACAACGGCGATGAAGAATACTTGAGTGAGGAAGAGTTTGATGCAAGGGTCAAGGAAGCCATGGCAAGGCAACATTTGGAAGAGGACCAAGAACTTCTTGTGTGTGAGCATGACACAAGTCCATCGCTTGTAGTCACAAGGGTCTTGACTACCCAAGTCAATGAGAATGAAGACCAACGCTCGAACATCTTCCAAACTCGTGCCAGCATCAATGGGAAGTCCATCAAAGTTGTCATCGATGGAGGGAGTTGCCACAACCTTGCAAGTACGGAATTGTGTGAGAAACTCAATCTCACCCTCCATCCGCATAAACACCCCTACCATATCCAATGGCTAAGTGACCAAGGATCCGTCAAGATCAAGCACACCGTCTCGGTGACGTTCTCAATTGGGCACTACAAGGACACGGTGGAATGTGACGTGGTCCCAATGAATGTTTGCCACATGTTGCTCGGAAGGCCGTGGCAATATGACAAGCGTGCTTTGCATAATGGTCACTCAAACACTTACACCTTCAAATGGCTTGATAAAACTTGTGTGTTGCAGCCAATGACTCCTAGCCAAATAATTGCGGACAATGCAAAGGCTTTAGTGAGGGCCCAATACACAAAAACACCCTGTGAGAAGAGTGGTGAGCGAAAGAACCACACCATAGTGAGTGAGAGCTACAAGCCAAACTCGAGTGGAAAAACTAAGAGTGTTCTTCTTGCCACCAAAAGTGAGATGAGAGAAGTGCGGACCAACCCATCCATCTTGCACTATGTCCTTGTATGCAAGGGACTAGCGCAGGGAACTAACGACTTGACAACTGTTCCTCCTTCTTTGATGACTATTTTGCAGGAATTCCAAGATGTATTTCCCGATGAGCTTCCTCATGGCCTTCCTCCTCTTCGTGGAATCGAGCACCGCATCGACCTCATACCCGGCGCCCCACTCCCAAACCGCACCGCGTATCGCACAAACCCGTAAGAGACAAAGGAGATCGAACGCCAAATCAACCAACTCGTCTCCAAAGGTTTGATCCAAGTAAGCACTAGCCCAAGCGCGGTCCCCGTGATTCTAGTTCCAAAAACGGATGATACGTTGCGGTTATGCATGGACTGCCGTCCAATCAATGCTATCACCGTGCGTTATCGACATCCTATACCGCGTCTTGATGACATGCTTGATGAGTTATGTGGAGCCACTATATTTTTGAAAATTGATCTTCGTAGTGGTTACCACCAAATTCGCATGGCCGAAGGTGATGAGTGGAAAACCGCCTTCAAGACCAAACTTGGTCTCTATGAATGGTTGGTTATGCCTTTTGGCTTATCTAATGCCCCATCTACCATCATGCGTCTCATGAACCATATTTTGAGATCTCTCATTGGGAAGAGTGTAGTTGTTTACTTTGATGACATCCTTGTCTATAGCAAGTCACTAAAGGAGCATGTTACTCATGTTAAGGAGGTCCTTCAAATCCTTCGTCATGAAAAGCTTTATGCTAATCTCCCAAAGTGCACTTTTGCAAGAGACAAGCTGATTTTCCTTGGTTTTGTCGTGTCTTCTAATGGCATTGAAGTTGATGTCTCCAAAGTAAAGGACATACGAGATTGGCCCATCCCTACAAATGTTAGTGAACTTCGTAGTTTTCATGGGTTGGCTGGCTTTTACCGTCGCTTTGTGAAAGACTTTTCTACCATTGCTTGCCCCCTCAACGAATTGACCAAGAAAAATGTCACGTTCGTTTGGGGAAAAGCACAACAAAAGGCTTTTGACGAGCTCAAAAAGAGGCTCACCGAAGGACCACTCCTTGCATTACCGGATTTCACAAAAACCTTTGAGATTGAATGTGACGCTAGTGGTATTGGCATTGGTGGCATCATTATGCAAAATGGGCGTCCTATTGCTTACCATAGTGAGAAACTTGATGGCGCACGCCTAAACTGATGCAGCCCGTCCTACGACCGCTACTACATCTACTCCCACGAGCTCCCCAAGTGGACCCATGACTCGCGCCCGAGCCAAACTCCTTCAAGCTAAGGTGAACTCGCTCCTCTCCTTGTGTGACTTCGATACACCCTTGGATGACCTGCTACTTCATACGCATACACTGTGCATCATCAGGTACGAAGAGAAAGACCCAAGGAACTGAGGAAACAGAGGGGAAGCAACCACTCGCTGCTAGACGCCAGCGGTACTACCGGTTGAGCCGACCGGTACTACCGGTTCAAGCGGTCCTACCGGCCCCAGCTACCGGACGCTCCAGGAAGAACCACTCCACGCCCTAGACGCCAGCGGTACTACTGCCCAAAGAATCGGTACTACGGACAGCGGACTACCGCCCTCCTACCGCCGCTACAGCGCCTCCGACGGAAGCTCCAGTTCGCCAGGCAGTACTACCGCTTCTCGAGCGGTACTACTCGGCCTTGCCTTGTACCCCTTACTATATTTTCCTAATTCGTTCCGAAACTACCCCTGTTTTGTGGGTGGACTATATATAGCCCCCACCCTCTATTGTAAACCCTAGACTTGGATAATAATAGATTAAGGAAACCCTTTGAGGAACTTCTATCTATTGGTCTCATGCTCCTACCAAGGAGCACCGGATTATCCACCCCCCTCTTGGATCTTGCCTAGTGCGTTCAAGTTGTACAAGGCCTTGGGTTCTCGGTTTCTCGCCCCCAAGTCGTCAAGATCTCACCAAGCACCTCATCCCCCGTTGTTGGCGTGGAGAGCGAGCTTCGCCCAACACCGATCCTAGAGATTATGTTGGACCAGTTGCCACCGGCGTGAGTTATCGGCGTGTATCGTGTTTTGTGTGCGTGAGTTCGTCGGGTTCTTCGTGTGCGTGTGTTCGCGGATTTCATCCTCTTTACCCTTCCACCGCTTTACCCTCGATTCCCGCGGAGATTCGTGAAAGATCGGGCCAACCCATGGGTTACCCCATAACATATTGGTATCAAGAGCACGGTTGATCATGAATTTTCCCCCAATTTTTCTTTGATCCCCCTTAAAATCGAAAATCCCACCAAAAAGAGCCCCAATTTGCCTTCGGATTGATCTTTGGATTTGGTGAGTTTTTCGTGGTTTTGTCCATAGATTTGTTGCTTTTGGAGTCGATCTATAGCCCCTGTTGTTCCTAGCTCAGCCTTTCGGTCAGATCACCAAGAATTTGAGGATTTTATCAAGTTGATCTCGTTCCAGTCCCGTGCCTTGCGGTACTACCAGTTGTGCAAGCGGTACTACCGCAACTCACCGGTACTACCGGTTGCACAACCGATACTACCGCTCGCCGGTACTACCGGACGTTGCCAGCGGTACTACCGCTCGCCTCTGACCGTGTTTCTTTGCTCATTTGACGCCTCAGCTTCGTTTGCTGACTTTTCCACTTCACTTGTTCGTGTTTCGCGTGTTTGTCGCCATTTTCACAACAGCTTCCGCATCAAAGTCACCACGCGACACTCGAACATCACCCCCACCAACGGTTGCAAGTCGTCAACAATACCGAAGGTATAACTTGCACCACTTTGACAGCCCCATATCTTCCTTGTGTGTATCTATCCTATGAGAGCAATTCATTTTGTGTTTGTCTAAGCATTGTGCACTTGCCATTGGAAAGTGAGAGTGTGAGGGAAAATCCAAAAGTTAACATAGTAGCATAGAAAGGGAGAAAAAGAGAAAGAATCAAAAAAAAGATAAAATAGAAAGATACATAGTCTCCCAATACAAAGAGAATACCAAGCTTGTAAGCCAATAAGAGAGAGGAAAAGAGCGCACCAAGGCAAGTGCACAAATCTATTGCTTATTCTCTTTTGGCAAACGAGTTGTGGTCTCTCCTTGAGTTGGCACGACAACCGAGCGTAGTCTTCGTTAGGACCTTTTGTGATCATTTTCATAGTCATGCTAACCCCTTTTTCTCCACGTGTGTGTTTTCCGTGTTTTGTAGATCGTATCCTTTTGCTTTTGATCTTTGGTTCTTTACCACGTAGAACAATAACCTTTTGCTTGGATCGTTTCGTTTGGTTTTCAACAATCCTAACCTTCCACCAAAAGCTTTTGAGAGTTGTAACATATTTGTGTGTGAGTTTGTTGCCCATTTCACTTTGCACGCTGTTCGCTCCCTTGTGTGGCAATTGGTTTGATATAATCTCCAAGGTGAGGTAAAAGGCTAACTCTCCGCACCCTTTTTCTCCATATACAACCCTTGTTGGCTTTTCATCATGGACAGGCATGGAGAGCCATCCCAACCACCACAACCTCCGGAGGATGACACACAATTCATGACAAGATGGGACCATTGGAAGGTCCGAGGAGAATTCAACTACCGTTGTGAAGCTCTCGAGCGGCGCCAAGATGAACAATTTAGCGAGGCCCGTGTGGAATTCAAGAACATCGACAACCGCTTCGAAGAAGTCCGTGGCCAAATGCATGCCATGCAACACAACCTCGGTCATCAAAATGAAGCTCTTGGTCGTGCACTCGCCTCAACGGATGAGAAGCTTCAACGCCTCATTGATGGACTAGCAAGGCCACGCTCGCGCGAATCAAGCTCATCTCGGCACTCCTCAAGTGAATCAAGTGCACCTCGCCGTCACGCTTCAAGGCACCGGGATGGACCCGTTCTTCAATCCATGAGCTCTTCGCAAGCGGTACCATCTCCGCGTCACGCCGCAACGTCAAGCTATGATGGTGACCTCTCCGCAAGACCTCCAAGACGTGAAGCGAACCGGCCACAACCAAGGGCACTTGTGATTCAACAAGAGCAACCTCACATGGACCACCAAGGCCATCGCCGTCGACATGTCCCTTCAACAACAAGTGAAGCATCCGAAGAGGACGAACAAGATCACCGTCGACGTGAAGCACGTGAAGAGCCTCCAAGGCGTCATCATCGACATGATCGTCCACGTCGGCAACATGATGGTCATGGCGAGCCTCCTCCACATCAAGAAGAAGAAGAGCAGCCCATTGCGCATGTGGCTCGACGTCCTCCTCGCCACAGGGCGCAAGACAACGTTCCTCGGCATCAACCGCGACAAGAACAAGAGCAAGCTCCCCAAGCTCGTCGCGAGGACCATCAACCTCCTCCTCGTCCTCAACCGCGCCAACAAAACGAGCAAGCTCCCTAAGCTCGTCGCCAAAACCAAGTTCCACAACCAAACGCGGCACCTCAACAACCGCAAGAGCAACGCAACCATCACCAAGCAAGACATGAGAGCTCGGATGATGATGATGACCGCCCAAATCATGGCAACCGCCGCAACCGGAACCGCAATGGAGAAGAAACTTTCGGCAAGCTCAAATTCACCATGCCCAAGTTCACCGGTTCCACTGAGCCCGAGGAATATCTCTCGTGGGAACTCAAGGTCGACAAGATCTTACGCATGCACAACTATAGCAATGAGAAGATGATGGCCATGGCATCCCTCGAGTTTGATGAGTATGCCAACCTTTGGTGGGAACAAGTCCAACTCGCTCGCAGAGCAAAAGAAGAGCCTCCAATTGCTTAGTCAAGGGACAAAGACCGTGGAAGAGTACTTCAAGCAAATGGAGCTCAACATGATCCGTGCCAATATTGAAGAGCGAGATGAACAAACAATGGCATGCTTCCTCAATGGCTTGAACCATCCCATCAAGCGCATCACCGAATTCCAAAAGTACAACAACATGGTTGAGCTTGTGCACATCGCATCAAAGGCCGAGCGTCAAGTGCAAGAGGACATCAAGTACAACAAGCCAAAGACGTACTTCACCTACATGCAAGCGCCAACCACTACTCCCACAACACCAAGTGGAAGCTCCTCAAGCACCACCAAGCTTCCCTTCAAGCCAACTCTCACTCAAGGAAAACAGCACCCAAGTGGCAAACACACAAGGGATGATCAACCATTCAATGGTGAATGCTACAAGTGTGGAGGCAAAGGGCACAAGTCGAATGCATGTGGGAACAAGAAAGTTTTTTTCATCCATGACAACGGCGATGAAGAATACTTGAGTGAAGAAGAGTTTGATGCAAGGGTCAAGGAAGCCATGGCAAGGCAACATTTGGAAGAGGACCAAGAACTTCTTGTGTGTGAGCATGACGCAAGTCCATCGCTTGTGGTCACAAGGGTCTTGACTACCCAAGTCAATGAAAATGAAGACCAACGCTCGAATATCTTCCAAACTCGTGCCGGCATCAATGGGAAGTCCATTAAAGTTGTCATCGATGGAGGGAGTTGCCACAACCTTGCAAGCACGGAATTGTGTGAGAAACTCAACCTCACCCTCCATCCGCATAAACACCCCTACCATATCCAATGGCTAAGTGACCAAGGATCCGTCAAGATCAAGCACACCGTCTCGGTGACGTTCTCAATTGGGCACTACAAGGACACGGTGGAATGTGACGTGGTCCCAATGATGGTTTGTCATATGTTGCTCGGAAGACCGTGGCAATATGACAAGCGTGCTTTGCATAATGGTCACTCAAACACTTACACCTTCAAATGGCTTGATAAAACTTGTGTGTTGCAACCAATGACTCCTAGCCAAATAATTGCGGACAATGCAAAGGCTTTAGAGAGGGCGCAATACACAAAAACACCTTGTGAGAAGAGTGGTGAGCGAGAGAACCACACCATAGTGAGTGAGAGCTACAAGCCAAACTCGAGTGGAAAAATTAAGAGTGTTCTTCTTGCCACCAAAAGTGAGATGAGAGAAGTGCGGAACAACCCATCCATATTGCACTATGTCCTTGTATGCAAGGGACTAGCGCAAGGAACTAACGACTTGACAAATGTTCCTCCTTCTTTGATGGCTATTTTGCAGGAATTCCAAGATGTATTCCCAGAAGAGCTTCCTCATGGCCTTCCTCCTCTTCGTGGAATCAAGCACCGCATCGACCTCATACCCGGCGCTCCCAAACCAAACGCGCGTATCACACAAACCCGGAAGAGACGAAGGAGATCGAACGCCAAATCAACCAACTCGTCTCCAAAGGTTTGATCCAAGTAAGCACTAGCCCAAGCGCGGTCCCCGTGATTCTAGTTCCAAAAACGGATGATACGTTGCGGTTATGCATGGACTGCCGTCCAATCAATGCTATCACCGTGCGTTATCGACATCCTATACCGTGTCTTGATGACATGCTTGATGAGTTATGTGGAGCCACTATATTTTCGAAAATTGATCTTCGTAGTGGTTACCACCAAATTCGCATGGCCGAAGGGGATGAGTGGAAAACCGCCTTCAAGACCAAGCTTGGTCTCTATGAATGGTTGGTTATGCCTTTTGGCTTATCTAACGCCCCATCTACCTTCATGCGCCTCATGAACCATATTTTGAGATCTCTCATTGGGAAGAGTGTAGTTGTTTACTTTGATGACATTCTTGTCTATAGCAAGTCACTAGAGGAGCATGTTAATCATGTTAAGGAGGTCCTTCAAATCCTTCGTCATGAAAAGCTTTATGCTAATCTCCCAAAGTGCACTTTTGCAAGAGACAAGCTGATTTTCCTTGGTTTTGTTGTGTCTTCTAATGGCATTGAAGTTGATGTCTCAAAAGTCAAGGACATACGAGATTGGCCCACCCCTACAAATGTTAGTGAACTTCGTAGTTTTCATGGGTTGGCTGGCTTTTACCGTCGCTTTGTGAAAGACTTTTCTACCATTGCTTGCCCCCTCAACGAATTGACCAAGAAAAATGTCACGTTCGTTTGGGGAAAAGCGCAACAAAAGGCTTTTGATGAGCTCAAAAAGAGACTCACCGAAGCACCACTTCTTGCATTACCGGATTTCACAAAAACCTTTGAGATTGAATGTGATGCTAGTGGTATTGGCATTGGTGGCGTCCTTATGCAAAATGGGCGTCCTATTGCATACCATAGTGAGAAACTTGATGGCGCACGCCTCAACTATCCCATTTATGACAAAGAACTTTTTGCCTTGGTTCGAGTTCTTCAAGTGTGGCAACACTATCTTTGGCCCAAAGAATTTATCATCCATTCCGACCATGAGTCGTTGAAGTATCTTAAGGGCCAAGCCAATTTGAGTAAAAGGCACGCAAAATGGGTTGAGTTCATGGAGTCTTTTCCTTACATTGTCAAATACAAGAAGGGCAAAGAAAATGTGGTAGCGGATGCCTCGTCTCGCAAAAACACAAGCCTTCTTACACGACTCGAAGTAAGTGTCTTGGGTCTTGATGACATCAAATCTTTGTACAGGTCCGACCCTTTCTTTGGACCAATTTTTGCACAATGTTCAATAGACAAAGGGATTAACGATTTCTATTTGCATAAGGGTTTTCTTTTCAAACAAAACAAGTTTTGCATTCCGAAATCGTCTCTCCAACTTTTGCTTCTTCAAGAGTCCCACGGTGGAGGCCTTATGGGTCACTTTGGCCGTGACAAGACTTATGACATGCTCTCCACTCACTACTTTTGGCCAAAGATAAAGCGCGACGTGGAGCGCCACGTCCAACGATGCACTACATGTATCCAAGCTAAGTCTAAGTCCAACCCCTTTGGTCTTTATATGACATTGCCTATTCCTCATGCACCTTGGTCGGACATTAGCATGGATTTTGTATTAGGCTTGCCTAGATCTAAACATGGCCATGATTCTATATTTGTGGTAGTGGATCGCTTTTCAAAAATGGCACACTTTATTCCGTGCCATAAGACCGATGATGCTTCACATGTAGCCAATTTGTTTTCCAGGGAAATAATTAGGCTGCACGGTGTACCAAGAACAATCGTCTCCGACCGCGACGTCAAATTCATGAGCTACTTCTGGAAGACTCTCATGGCCAAGCTCGGCATCAAACCGATGGACAAACCGAGGTCTTCAATCGAAGCCTTGGAACACTCCTCCGGGTGTTGATAAAGAAGAACCTTAAAGACTGGGAGGAATGTATTCCACATGCCGAGTTCACCTACAACCGCGCCAAGCACTCCACCACCATGAGGAGCCCGTTCATGATGATCGCTCACGGCTTGAGCCTCTCACCGCGCTCGATATCCTTCCACTTCCACTTCATGAATGTGCCAATATGGACGTTGTCAAGCGTGCCCAAACAATGAAGAAACTCCATGAAGACACACGAGCTACTATCGAGCAACAAGTCATTCGCCAAGCATCAAGGCTAAACAAGAACAAGAAAGAGATGATCTTTGATGAGGGCGACCTTGTGTGGATCCACTTGAGTAAAGACCGCTTCCCCAAGGAACGCGACTCCAAGCTAAAGCCAAGAGGTGATGGACCATTCAAGGTGCTAAAGAGGATCAACAACAACGCCTATATACGCGATATACCAACATCGAAGTATCTTGTGAGCTCGACATTCAATGTCAAGGACCTCTCACCCTACCATGGAGAAGATGAAGTTGAGAAGGTTGAAGAGTCGAGGACGACTCTTTCCCAAGGGGGGGGGGCTGATGCAGCCCGTCCTATGACCGCTACTACATCTACTCCCACGAGCTCCCCAAGTGGACCCATGACTCGCGCCCGAGCCAAACTCCTTCAAGCTAAGGTGAACTCGCTCCTCTCCTTGTGTGACTTCGATACACCCTTGGATGGCCTGCTACTTCATACGCATACATTGTGCATCATCAGGTACGAAGATAAGGACCCAAGGAACGGAGGAAACGGAGGGGAAGCAACCAGTCGCTGCCAGACGCCAGCGGTACTACCGGTTGAGCCGACCGTACTCTGCAGTTCAAGCGGTCCTACTGCCCCCCTCCACGGACGCTCCAGAAGAACCACTCCACGCCCAGGGTGCCGACCGTACTACCGGTCCTGACTGAATCTGAACGCAAGAGCTTGGCCCACTGCCCTGTACCCCTTACTATATTTTCCTAATTCGTTCTGAAACTACCCCTGTTTTGTGGATGGACTATATATAGCCCCCACCCTCTATTGTAAACCCTAGACTTGGATAATAATAGATTAATGAAACCCTTTGAGGAACTTATATCTATTGGTCTCATGCTCCTACCAAGGAGCACCGGATTATCCACCCCCCTCTTGGATCTTGCCTAGTGCGTTCAAGTTGTACAAGGCCTTGGGTTCTCGGTTTCTCGCCCCCAAGTCATCAAGATCTCACCAAGCACCTCATCCCCCGTTGTTGGCGTGGAGAGCGAGCTTCGCCCAACACCGATCCTAGATATTATGTTGGACCGGTTGCCACCGGCGTGAGTTATCGGCGTGTATCGTGTTTTGTGTGCGTGAGTTCGTCGGGTTCTTCGTGTGCGTGTGTTCGCGGATTTCATCCTCTTTACTCTTCCACCGCTTTACCCTCGATTCCCGCGGAGATTCGTGAAAGATCGGGCCAACCCACGGGTTACCCCATAACATAAACTATCCCATTTATGACAAAGAACTTTTTGCCTTAGTTCGAGTTCTTCAAGTGTGGCAACACTATCTTTGGCCCAAAGAATTTATCATACATTCCGACCATGAGTCGTTGAAGTACCTTAAAGGCCAAGCCAATTTGAGTAAAAGGCACGCAAAATGGGTTGAGTTCATGGAGTCTTTTCCTTACATTGTCAAATACAAGAAGGGCAAAGAAAATGTGGTAGCGGACGCCTTGTCTCGCAAAAACACAAGCCTTCTTACACGACTCGAAGTAAATGTCTTGGGTCTTGATGACATCAAATCTTTGTACGCGTCCGACCCTTTGTTTGGACCAATATTTGCACAATGTTCAATAGACAAAGGGATTGATGATTTCAATTTGCATAAGAGTTTTCTTTTCAAAGAAAACAAGCTTTGCATTCCGAAATTGTCTCTCCAACTTTTGCTTCTTCAAGAGTCCCATGGTGGAGGCCTTATGGGTCACTTTGGCCGTGACAAGACATATGACATGCTCTCCACTCATTACTTTTGGCCAAAGATGAAGCGCGACGTGGAGCACCACGTCCAACGATGCACTACATGTATCCAAGCTAAGTCTAAGTCCAACCCCTTTGGTCTTTATATGCCATTGCCTATTCCTCATGCACCTTGGTCGGACATTAGCATGGACTTTGTGTTAGGCTTGCCTAGATCTAAACATGGACATGATTCTATATTTGTAGTAGTGGATCGCTTTTCCAAAATGGCACATTTCATTCCGTGCCATAAGACCGATGATGCTTCACATGTAGCAAATTTGTTTTTCAGGGAAATAATTCGGCTACACGGTGTGCCACGAACAATCGTCTCCGACCGCGACGTCAAATTCATGAGCTACTTCTGGAAGACTCTCATGGCCAAGCTCGGCATCAAGCTCCTCTTCTCGTCCGCCTCGCATCCTCAAACCGATGGACAAACCGAGGTCGTTAATCAAAGTCTTGGCACACTCCTCCGGGTGTTGATAAAGAAGAACCTTAAAGACTGGGAGGAATGTATTCCACACGCCGAGTTCGCCTACAACCGCGCCAAGCACTCCACCACCATGAGGAGCCCGTTCATGATCGTCTACGGCTTCGAGCCTCTCACCGCGCTCGATATCCTTCCGCTACCACTTCATGAACGTGCCAATATGGACGTTGTCAAGCGTGCCCAAACAATGAAGAATCTCCATGAAGACACATGAGCTACTATCGAGCAACAAGTCCTTCGCCAAGCATCAAGGCTAAACAAGAACAAGAAAGTGATAATCTTCGAAGAGGGCGACCTTGTGTGGATACACTTGAGTAAAGACCGCTTCCCCAAGGAACACGACTCCAAGCTAAAGCCAAGAGGTGATGGACCATTCAAAGTGCTCAAGAGGATCAACAACAACGCTTATATCATCGATATCCCAACATCAAAGTATCTTGTGAGCTCGACATTCAATGTCAAGGACCTCTCACCCTACCATGGAGAAGATGAAGTTGCGACGGTTGAAGAGTCGAGGACGACTCTTTCCCAAGGGGGGGAGCTGATGCAGCCCGTCCTACGACCGCTACTACATCTACTTCCACGAGCTCCCCAAGTGGACCCATGACTCGCGCCCGAGCCAAACTCCTTCAAGCTAAGGTGAACTCGCTCCTCTCCTTGTGTGACTTCGATACACCCTTGGATGGCCTGCTACTTCATACCCATACCTTGTGCATCATCAGGTACGAAGAGAAGGACCCACAGGACGAGGAGCACCAGAAGAGACCAACGCTCTCTGTGCCAGCGGTACTATCTGGACACAGCGGTACTACCACGGCACTACCGCCCTACTGCTAACAACTGTGAAGACCCCAGTGGCCAAATGCTCTCTGCCACTGGCGGTACTACCGGCCCAGGACCCGGTACTACCGGACCCCGGCACTACCGCCCCCTGCTACCGCCACCAACAGAAGGCTCCAGCGCAAGTCCCAGGACGACAAGCGGTACTCTGCCAAGGCGGTACTAGACTGGCACCACTACTACAGCTGGACCGGTACTACCACGACGTGTAACCTGATAGTGTTAAGTCGGCCCAGCGCCTTGTAACCCTCTCTATATTTCGCTATTTGTTCCCAAAATACCCCTGTTTATGTGGTTGGCCTATATATAGCCCCCACCCTCCATTGTAAACCCTAGACTTGGATAATAATAGATTAAGGAAACCCTTTGAGGAACTTATATCTATTGGTCTCATGCTCCTACCAAGGAGCACCGGATTATCCACCCCCCTCTTGGATCTTGCCTAGTGCGTTCAAGTTGTACAAGGCCTTGGGTTCTCGGTTTCTCGCCCCCAAGTCGTCAAGGTCTCACCAAGCACCTCATCCCCCGTTGTTGGCGTGGAGAAGCGAGCACCAACACCGATCCTAGAGATTATGTTGGACCGGTTGCCACCGGCGTGAGTTATCGGCATGTATCGTGTTTTGTGTGCGTGAGTTCGTCGGGTTCTTCGTGGCGTGTGTTCGTGGATTCCATCCCCTTTTCCCCTTCCACCGCTTTACCCTCGATTCCCGCGGAGATTCGTGAAAGATCGGGCCACCCTAAGGGGTTACCCCATAACACCCTAAGTGTGTGATAGCAACTGTTCAAAGCAGCAGTACCATACTCAAGAGTGTTCAACCTAGCAAAAATATCTATGAAAGAGGAATCAGACTTGCCAGGCATTTTGTAAACTATAATTAATTTCTTTATGGCATCAAAAGCTTCATCCTCAGTACATTGAAAATATCTTTCTCAGCCACAACATCTAAAGCATATCTATAACAAAGAGCAATACCGTGGTAGAAACTATTAATAACCAAGCTTAGACTCATCTTAGGCTCAGTTTCCCTTTATAAAGCAGAGATTCTAGACCAAGCTTCTTTGAAACTCTCTTCACTTTTTTGCTTAAAAGTGAAGATCCCTTCCACAGGTTTCACAGATATTGGACCAAGACCAGACATGGTAGCAACTAGGGCAGGAACTAATTTTTTTGTGTTTTTGATAAGAGAAAGCAAACCAAACTAAGCTATTTTTTGGAGTTTTTGATAGAAAGAGGCGAACAAAACCAAGCAAAAGAAACTAAGAAAACTAAAAACAAAGTAAAGAGAAAGGTTGAGGAGGACTCCCCTTGTGAAGACGTCCTTAGCCTCCCCGGCAACGGCGCTAGAAAAACTTGTTGGTGCTTTGTCAACGTGGAGCGCTTCGTCGGGAAACCCAAAGAGCAAGGTATGATGCAGCACAACATCAAGTCTTCCCTCAGTATCGAACCAGTAGGAGGAAGGAAACGTCTCAAAGGTGTTGCAAGCAACGTGTAAACCTGCACAACACAACTCAAGACTTTGCTCCAACTAACAGCGAAGTTGTCAATCTCACCCTTTGTTGTAACAAAGGATTAACTGTATGGTGTGGAAGGTGATGATGGTTTGCAGCAAGTAACAATAATGGTGGAGGATGTATCAATGGTAAAGACTGGACCGGGGTCCATAGTTCACTAGAGGTGTTCTCCTTAGATAAACAAACATGGCATGCTGGGTAAACAAATTATAGAAGGGCAATTGATAGGACTGAGAAAGGCATAACAATGCAATACTAGACAAAATGATCCTATGAGATTCGATTGGGCAATACAACAATATACATAGACCGCCATCCAACTACATCTATGACTAGAACTCCACCTTCAGGTTATCATCCGAACCCCCTCCAGTATTAAGTTGCAAGCAACATACAACTGCTTTAAGCAAAGTGTGTAAGGTAAACAACCCACTTGTTCCATGAACAAGAGACAGTTGTTTTCTCCCTAGTGGTAACAGCACATCTACAATCGTAGAGATTTCTATTACTTCCATTCATTAACTAGAGGCATGAACCCACTATCGAGTATAAATACCCCCTCTTGGTGATATGGGGTGGCCCGATCTTCTCCGCAAGCACTTGTCGATGATGATGGTGGATGATAGATAACTAGCATGTAGCTATGAACTCTCCCGCTCGAACCCTGATGCCAATGCAACAGCTCTCGAACCCTTTGGGATATTCACAACACCACGCTCTTGCGCACGCAGCCGTCGACCACGAACGGTAGTTTGCAATCTACTAATTCCCAATGGAACAACAGATCACACTCAATTGCAGTAGATAATTCGATCACAGGGTAATTCTAGAGGTTCTTGATAAGAAACAACTCCAAAATAGTTTTAGCGTGGTCTAACCTAACTATGGGGACGTCCCGGGGCTTATAAGGGCGGCCGGGACGGCCAAAATCGCGAAACAAAACGTGTCCGATACAGTCAGATCCGTCCAGATCTGTTGGTAACTTTCAGGGCCAGACTTTCCGCCTTAAGTAGGAGCGGATTATTCGCCCGGGATTATCCTCACAGGCGGATTATCACGCTCTTTGAGCCTTGCGCTGAAAAGTCATAGCGAAATTCACAGGGGGCGGATTATCCGCCCTTGTGGGGGCGGATTATCCGCCCCTAAGGGCGATGTATCCTACTCGTTGGAAAGCTCTTGGAGTGATGTTTCCAACAAGTACTTATTTGCTTGATTTGGAGTTTGTATGAAGAATCCACGTCTGTTTCAATTTCAGGGCTTCTGTCTGTCCGAACTAAACCTTCCTTCTTGATGATCTCCTCTTGCGCCTTCTCCTCCTCGTGTCAAGCTTGTTTCCTCAACGAACCTGATCATACACAAGTGCATAGATTTAGGCAGTATAAAGTTCTCATTATCATAAACATCAGATTCATTTAGGAGTGAATTCACCTGTTGTTCAAGTAGCTTTGCACGAGCCCGTGTAATGGGTCCAATTCTAATCTCATTGGACTAATCCTTCTTAGCATTGGCTGGAACATCTTTAGTAGTAATTGGGGTAGGTGTAAATATAGGGATGTCCTCATCATCTCCCCCCCTTCAAAAGGCGTCGACCTCGATGCTCCAAGGTCTTCTCCATTATATGGTGACAAATCAGCAACGTTGAAACTGTTGCTAACTCCACCAAACTCAGCAATAGGAATATCAATCGAGTAGGCATTATCATTGATCTTGGCTAACACCTTGTAAGGACCAGCACCACGGGGCTTCAATTTGGATTGTCGAAGCTTGGGGAACCTATCCTTACGCAGATGCACCCATACCATGTCTCCAGGCTTGAACAAAACCTCCTTTCTTGCTTGATTCCTTGCAGCAGCAATGTTCTTGCCTTTCTTCTCAATAGCCTCTCGAGTCTTCTCATGAATTTTTTTCACATATTCAGCACGTTTTGATGCCTCCATATCAACTCTCTCATGCAATGGTAGAGGCAACAAATCAAGTGGCGTCAATGGCTTGAATCCATACACCACCTCAAAAGGACAAAGATGAGTAGTAGAATGCACAGCCCTGTTGTAAGCAAATTCTACATGTGGCAAACACTCTTCCCACTCCCGCAGATTCTTCTTGATCATAGTCCTCAATAACTGTGACAATGTTCTATTCACCACCTCCGTCTGACCATCTGTTTGGGGATGACAAGTAGTACTGAAAAGCAACTTTGTTCCAAGCTTCCCCCATAAGGTCTTCCAAAAGTAGCTCATGAACTTCACATCACGGTCAGAAACAATCGTCTTGGGTACTCCATGTAGTCTCACGATGTCCCTGAAAAATAGGTTAGCAATATGCGACGCATCGTCGCTTTTGTGGCAGGCAATAAAATGAGCCATCATAGAGAATCTATCCACTACCACAAATATAGAATCATGACCTCTCTGAGTTTTGGGTAAACCTAGCACAAAGTCCATGCTAATATCTTCCCAAGGTGTAGTAGGTGCAGAGAGAGGTGTATACAAACCATGAGGCTTCAACTTTGATTTGGACTTGTTGCATGTAATGCAGCGACTCACAAATCGATAGACATCACGCCTCATCTTGGGCCAATAAAAGTGATCAGCGAGCATGAGCAAAGTCTTCTCACGCCCAAAATGACCCATCAAACCTCCAGCATGTGATTCCTGCACTAAAAACAAACGCAAAGACGATTCTGGAATGCATAGTTTGTTAGCTCTAAATAAATAGCCATCATGTATATGATACTTATCCCAAGCATGTTTCAAAGCACACAAACGATATGGTTCAGCAAAATCATGATCAGTTGCATAAAGTGCAGAAATACTCTCTAATCCAGGAATTTTAACATCAAGATGTGTCAATAACATATTCTTCCTAGACAAAGCATCAGCAACCACATTTTCTTTTCCTTTCTTATATTTTATAATGTAAGGAAATGATTCAATAAACTCAACCCATTTAGCTAAGCGTCTATGCTAGTTTGACTGAGATTTAAGATACTTCAATGCTTCATGATCAGAATGTATGATAAATTCTTTTGGCCACAAATAATGTTGCCAAACCTCAAGAACTCTAACAAGTGCATACAATTCTTTATCATAAACAGGATAATTCAGTCTAGCACCAGCAAGTTTCTCAGAAAAATATGCTATTGGACGACCCTCTTGCATCAAAATGCCACCAATTCCTATACCACTAGCATCACATTCAACTTCAAATTGCTTTGAAAAATCAGGTAATGCAAGCAAAGGTGCAGTAGTAAGCAAACATTTTAATGTATCAAATGCAATATCTTGAGGCCCATACAAATGGCACACCTTTCTTAGTCAATTCATTCAATGGTGCAGCAATAGTGCTAAAATCCTTCACAAAGCGCCTATAGAAACCAGCTAAACCATGGAAACTACGCACTTGACTCACATTCATGGGAATAGGCCAATTTTGAATTGCTTCAATTTTAGATTGATCTACTTCTACCCCATGCTTAGATACAACATATCCCAGAAATATGACCTTATCTTTTGCAAATGTGCACTTCTCAAGATTAGCATATAATTGATTATCACGCAACACTTGAAAAAATTTTATAATATGATCAGAGTGTTCAGATTCATTGCGGCTGTATATGAGTATATCATCGAAATAAACAACCACAAAACGACCAATATGTTCTCTCAAAACATGATTCATTAATCTCATGAATGTACTAGGTGCATTAGTAAGACCAAAAGGAATAACTAACCATTCATACAAACCAAATTTTGTTTTGAAAGAAATTTTCCATTCATCCCCTGGTTTCATCCTAATTTGATGGTATCCACTACGCAAATCAATTTTAGAGAAAATAGCAGCACCACTCAATTCATCTAACATATCCTCTAAGCGTGGAATAGGATGACGATATCGAATAGTGATGTTATTAATAGCTCTACAATCTACACACATGCGCCATGTACCATCTTTCTTAGGTACTAAAATAACAGGAACAGCACAAGGACTAAGAGAAACGCAAATGTACCCTTTGTCGAGCAACGCTTGTACTTGTTTCTGTATCTCCTTAGTTTCTTCGGGGTTGGTGCGGGTATGGTGCCCGGTTTGGTAATGTAGCGCCAGGGATCAAATCTATTTGATGCTCAATGCCACGCAATGGAGGCAATCCAGCTGGCACATCATCTGGAAACACATCACCAAAATCCTGCAAAACAGTAGATACACCAAGAGAAATAGGGGTCATGTCGTTAGAAACCAAAACCTCGCCCTTATACATGAGCACAAGTGGCATGGCTGTAGGATCCTCACTAAATTCTCTCATATCCTCTTTGGTGGCTAGTATGACTAGATTAGGCACTCGCTCACTTTTCGTTATATCATTCTTTTGGGGCTCATTTACAACACTCACAGTTTCAACACTCTCTCGCCTAGGTGCATCTTGCAAGTTCACTTCAATCTTCTGACGAGATTCATTCACAATCTGCTGTTGTGTCATAGGCTGCAAATTGATTTTCTTGCCCTTGAACTCCAAATGATATGTATTAGCTCGGCCATTGTGTTGCACATGGCGATCATAAAGCCAAGGCCGACCCAATTGATAGGGCAAAGGTGTCCGATCTTTCGATGAGAAGGCGATAGTCGATTTGGTGGAGTTCGGGCTTGTGATCGGACTAGGCCAATCTCACGGAGGTTACCGATCCTGCTGGAACACGATCACGACGACCAACGAGGGTCTTAATTCCTACCTGAAATCGAGAACAAGTAAGAACCAATATTGCAATCAAGATATTGCGGATTAAGAGGAAAGCTTTATTGAAGAGGTGGGATCCTGAATAGTTGCGAAGTACAAGAGGCCTCTGCGACGCTCGAGCCTTGGCGAAGTTGCAACTATGGCTAACTTAATGTCTAAACAAAAATCCGAGTCTATGGGGTCGGCTATGGGGAGTATTTAAGGGCAAAAAGGTGGGGTTTCGGCCAGCCATGGAAGTGGTGGCCGAATCCAACCCTAAAAGTCCTTTTCCCCTCAAATACGGACTCTAAAAAGTGGCTAATTAAAATCCTGCGAAAATTACATGGGCCTGGCCCAAAATAAAGGTGTCGCAGCACCATATTAAGCTATGGAAGAATTCGTAAAGTATTGATCTTGAATATTTCGTCCAAGCCTTCTTTCTTCATTATGGAGGCCTCAAAGTTCTGAAATCTTCATCCGTGGCCTTCTCTTGGATCATCACATGCTTGCTGCCATCTCCATGCATGGCCATGCTCCAATGCTTGTCCCTCTCATCCATGCTTGGTCCATCATTCCTAAGAGTAAGAAATACATCTGATTTAGGCAGCATCATATTCTCATGTATGTGAGGAATAGTTCCAAGCGAAAGTACGATAGTTAAGTTGTTTGGCACGAGATCTTGTGATGGGTCCTTGTATGTGTGTTGCTGTAGGTACAACGGTTGTATCAATAGTAGGGATGTCCACATCATGCTCCCCTTCTTGAATTGAAGTCGTCCTCGACGCAATCTCATCTTCCTCACCAAAGTAAGGCTTCAAATCTGCAATGTTAAACGTAGGACTAACCATACCAAAGTCTGCAGGCAACTCAAGTTTATATGCATTATCATTTATTTTCTCTAACACCTTAAAGGGACCAGCAGCACGTGGCATTAACTTAGACTTGCGTAAATCAGGAAAACGATCTTTACGCAAATGTAACCAAACAAGATCGCCAACATCAAACACAACATGCTTTCTCCCTTTATCCCCAAAGAAGTTTATACTTAGCATTCATGTGTTCAATGTTATCTTTAGTAATCTTATACAAGTTTAATATCAATTCAGCGTTGTGTAGCATCCAAATTATGTTACCTTTGAAGAAGGTAAAGGCAATAAATCAATAGGTGCACGAGGAACAAACCATACACAATCTCAAATGGGCACATCTTTGTGGTAGAATACGAAACGATTATAAGCAAATTCTATATGAGGTAAACACTCTTCCCACAATTTTAAGTTCTTCTTTAAAACAGCCCGCAACATAGTAGACAAAGTTCTATTTACTACTTCAGTTTAACCATCAGTTTGGGGATGACATGTAGTACTAAAGAGCAATTTAGTCCCCAACTTAGCCCATAAACATCTCCAGAAGTGGCTAAGAAATTTAGTATCACGATCAGAGACAATAGTATTTGGCACACCATGCAAACGAACAATTTCACGAAAGAATAAATCAGCAATATGTAGCATCATCCGTTTATGACAAGGAATAAAGTGTGCCATCTTAGAAAACCGATCCACAACAACAAAAATACTATCCTCCCTTACGTGTTCGTGGCAATCCCAAAACAAAGTCCATAGAAATATCCTCCCAAGGAACACTAGGAGCAGGAAGAGGCATATATAAACCATGTGGATTAAGCGAGACTTAGCTTTTGACAAGTAGTGCAGCGTGCCACAAATCTCTCAACATCTCGGCGACACGGGGCCAAAAGAAGTGTGCAGAAGAACATCCTCCGTCTTCTTGACACCAAAGTGTCCCATCAATCCTCCTCCATGCGCCTCTGTAACAACAAAAGGCGAAACGAACTATCTGGAATGCATAGTTTGTTAGCACGGAACACAAATCCATCATTGAAGACGAACTTGTTCCAAGTTCTACCATCTCTACAATTCTGCAACACATCTTTAAATTCAGCATCATGCACATATTGTTCCTTAATAGTTTCCAATCCAAATATTTTGAAGTCAAGTTGAGATAACAAAGCATAAAGGCACGACAAAGCATCAGGAATAATATTATCTTTACCCTTTTTGTGTTTTATAACATAAGGAAAAGACTCAATAAATTCAACCCACTTTGCATGACGACGATTCAACTTAGCTTGACTACGAATATGCTTCAAAGATTCATGATCAGAATGTATAACAAATCCTTTAGGCCATAGATAATGTTGCCAAGTTTCTAATGTCCGAACCAACGCATATAATTCTTTATCATAAGTAGAATAGTTCAGACTAGCCCCACTCAATTTCTCACTAAAATATGCAACAGGTTTTCCCTCTTGTAATAACACCCCTCCCAAACCAATTCCACTAGCATCACATTCAAGCTCAAAAGTCTTAGTAAAATCAGGAAGTTGGAGTAAGGGAGCATGTGTTAGCTTATCTTTCAATATGACGAAGGCCTGTTGTTGTGCATCGCCCCAAACAAAGGGCACATCCTTCTTGGTAAGCTCATTCAGCGGCGCGGCAATTGATCCAAAGTCTTTGACAAAGCGCCTATAAAAACCAGCGAGGCCAAGAAAACTCCTTATTTGTGTGACCGTCTTGGGCTGCGGCAAATTCTCAATAGCTTCAATCTTGGCTGGATCCACTTCAATACCCTGTGACGTAACAACATAGCCAAGAAACGCAACTCGATTGGTGAAAAAGGTGCACTTCTCAAGGTTACCAAACAAACGTGCATCACATAAAGCATTGAAAACAGCACGTAAATGGTCCAAATGATCCTCTAAAGATTTGCTATAAATCAGAATATCATCAAAGTAGACTGCCACAAAACGTCCAATGAAAGCACGTAAAACTTCGTTCATTAATCTCATAAAAGTGCTAGGTGCATTAGTTAAACCAAACGGCATTACTAACCACTCATATAAACCGAACTTAGTTTTAAATGTTGTTTTCCATTCATCTCCTAATTTCATACGAATCTGGTGGTAACCACGACGGAAATCAACTTTAGAAAACATGGTAAAGCCACTCAATTCATCTAAACGTGGAATAGGATGACGATATCGAATAGTAATATTATTGATAGCTCTACAATCAGTACACATGCGCGAAGAACCATCTTTCTTAGGTACCAAAATAATAGGAGCGACCAGGGCTAAGGGACTCACGAATATGATCTCATCGAGTAGTTCCTGAATTTGGCGTTGTATCTCCTTTGTCTCCTCTGGATTGGTTCTATATGGCGCGCGGTTGGGCAGCGTGGCACCAGGAATTAGATCAATTTGATGCTCAATTCCTCTAATAGGAGGTAGTCCTGGTGGCAGCTCAGTGGGAAAGACGTCCTCATATTCCTGCAAAAGGTTAGCAATAGCGTGTGGCAAAGAAGGAGGCATATCCTCAAATGAAAACAAAACCTCTTTGCAGACAATTGCATAACATTGAGTATTGTTTACATCTAGTTCAGCAATATCAATTTTATTTGCAAGCATACATGGACTCTTCAAGCAATTTCATAGCATGTGTAGAATCAGATTTAGTGTTCTTTGGTGGTATAAAATCTGCAAACAATCTGATTCTCACTTTTATTTTCTCCTCAGTTTAGCTCTACTAGCTCTAGCAAGATCATCTTTTAAAATCTGTTAAGAGTCATAGGTTTTAGATCAATTTTCTTTCCATCATGCATAAGAGAATAGTGATTAGTTTTGCCATTATGAACAGATTCTCTATCAAATTGCCATGGTCTACCAAGTAACAAAGAACAAGCTTGCATAGGTACAACATCACAATCAACAAAATCAGAATATATACCAATAGTAAAATGCATGCGTACCGTTCTTGTTACCTTGATCTTGCGAGAACTCTCAAACCATTGGATGTAATATGAATGTGGACGCTGTCTTGTTGGAAGCGCAAGCTTCTCTACCATGTCGACAACGGCGATTATTACAACTCCCTCCATCAATGATGATCCATATAGCTCTTTCCTTGACAACACTGCGTGTTTGGAACAGGTTGTGGCGTTGATCTTGCTCAGATTTGCTCAATTGCACACTCAACACCGTTGTGTAATTAAGCTCTTGTATTGATCGACTTGACTCCCATTACCTCTGTCTCTTCATCAACATCAGATATGTCTCCATCTCGAGCAGAAATAAGGGCTAGTGTATCTTCATCGAAGTCACTCGCTGAATCGTATTGACCATCTTCTCGCACCATCATCACCGTTGTGTTGTGCCTTTGTCTCTCAATATGACCAAAACCCTAGCACTTGCGGCATTGTATATCCTTTGTCTTACCGTGGAAGCCATAGAAGATGCACTCTGAGCAGGAGCATTGGATGATGGTGGAGGGCATTTGGAAATCTTGTGGTGGCCTTGGATGTGGTAGTAGGTGGTGGCGAATCACGAGGCGCTGATTGTTAGGATGTCCAAGTGGATGTGCGACTGCAGAATTATTAGTCCTCCTCCATGGTGTTTGGCGATGCACTTCACGTTCGACTTTGCAAGCAAGATGAAACAAGCAGTGATAGAATTATATTCCTTATAATCTAATATGTATTTGAATGTCCTTGTTTAATCCACCAAAAGCGTGCAAGCATTTGTTCATTAGATTCAACAAGACCACGAACCATCCCGTTTGCAATTCTGATAATACTCTTCTAGGAATTTTTCCCTTGCTCTAAGCGTGTCGGATTCTTTAGTAAATCACGTTGATAAGTGGGAGGTACAAAGCGAACACGCATAGCAGTTTTAAAGCAGTCCAAGTACTAGGAATAGTAGTAGGATTTAAGCGACAATACTCGGACCACCAAAGGAAGCAAATTTAGTAAATTCACATGTAGCGACTAACACGCATATTCTCGGGATATTTTAAGCATGCAAAAGCGTTGTTCTACTTCCATCTTCCATGTAAAGATATGCATCGAGGATTATATTTACCCTCAAAAGATGGAATATTTAATTTAAGCTTTGCAACATGATCATCATCACGTCTGCGGTAATTGGCGTTGCGGTAGTAATGTCGGGGACGGCCAATTACTGTGGGTTATTCAACCTCCTCGTCAAGCGGATCGTTGTCGTCGGGTGCATTAGTAGTACCGTAATACATCTCCAATGTCGCGGCCGGCAGCCTTGGCGGAAGTCACGAGTCGCGTCGATAGCGATGGCCATTGTGGAGTCTTGACGGCAATGAACGTAGTCAGGCCGTGATCGGAATCGCGTCGCCATAATAATGTGGGTCTTGGTGCGGTGCGGGCAATCTGTTCAAAAGCTCCTTGAACCGAGCGTCCAGCTTGGCGTTGAAGGACTTCTCGAGTCCATCGATCTTGTCCTGGCGTTGGTGAGCTTGGTGTCAAACTCCCAAAGCGTATCCACGTCTTAGTGCGGTGACCAAGGCGCGGAGAAGTGGGCATGGTTCTTCGTTCGTCATTGTGGCGGGGTTCGCGAAGTATCTGTCATGGTTAGTCCTTAAAAACACGGTATATACTACGAAAATATGGTGGAAGGCGCGTAATCCGTCAAGCAATATCTGAAGCTCTTACAAGTTAAGAACTTAAGAACTCATATTCCATACTATATGCATGCTAACAGGGACTAACCATGGCCAGAGCTTGTCTGTGACTGATGAATACTGTTCCAGGATCAAAGGTGAGGATCTTGCCACGGGGACTGCCGACTAGAGGTGATTTGATGGTGGTGAAGGCCGCATTTTATTAGTGACGCTGAATCGACTCTTGACATTGAGTATTGACAGGCATTTTGCACCCCAATTTGTGGACTTTGGATCACATGAGAGGTTGATTGGTTGGATGATAAGGCAGGAGCAATGATGCTATTTAAAGATAGCATTGAAAGTGATGGACAAGATTCATATGGTGATGCATTACCAATGTGGCTGGGACAAAAGCGTGAAGTAACCCATGCATGGCGACAACATGTCAGAAGAAGGAAGATGAACTTTGAAAGAAAAATATTCAAGATTTATCGCGAATTGGGTCATTTAATATGATACGTGACACCTGATTAATAGGAGATAATAACCACTTTTAGAAGTGCATGTTGAAAGAAAGAACTTCTAAAGTTGGATTAAATTAGCCATTTGTTCTCGATTTGGTAGGATTAAGACCCTCGCTGGTCGGTGATCGTGTTCCTTGGATCGGTAACCTCCAGGAGATTGGCCTAGCGATTGCATTAGCGCTCGTGCTCGCACGTGTAGTCGGATCGTCAAGCCCGAACTCCACCAAATCGGTTATCACCATCTCATCCAAAGATCGGACACCTTTGCCCTATCACGCGTGGAGAAAAATGGGGTTAGCACGACTATGAAAGTGAGCACGAAATGGCCTAACGAAGACTACGCTCGGTTGTCGTGCCAACTCAAGGAGAGACCACAACTCGTTTGCCAAAAGAGGGTAAGCAGCAGTTTGTGCACTTGCCTTGGCGCGCTTCTTCCTCTCTCTTTTGCTTACAAGCTTGATACTCTCTTTGTATTGGGAGACTATGTATCTTTCTATTTTTCTTTTTCTTTTTCTTCCTTCTTTTTTTTGATTCTTTTTCTTTTTCTCCCTTTCTATGCTACTATGTTAACTTTTGTATTTGCCCTCACACTCTCACTTTCCAATGGCAAGTGCACAATGCTTAGACAAACACAAAATGAGTTGCTCTCATAGGATAGGTACACACAAAGGAAGATATGGCTACAAGGGTTGACACAATTTATACCTTAGTTGTTGATGATGATCTTGTGTCTATGGAGCAGGGAAGAGTTTGGGGTCCGTGGTGTCGAAGAGCACGGAGCCCATTGGAAGCTATCATTAGTTAAGTGACACGCTTTACGGAACACAAACAACAATAGACAGATTAGCCAATGCGAAAAGAGGAAAAGGTCAAAAGCCGGCATCAGGGCGGAGACTCCGATGCAGGGGCGGAGTGATGGAGGTGTTAACCTCTTGGGTGCCGATCTTCTGGGATCTGTGGTAGTCGATGGGAAAGCGAGGGAAAGGGAGAAAGGTAAGCGAGCGAACACACCTCGCGAAGAACACGATGAACACATGCAAAACTCACGCGATACAAGGCGATTGCTCTGAGCGGCGACCACGGTCCGATAGAATCCTCGCAAGGAAAAGATCGTCAGCGTGCTCCCTCAAATCCACATCGGAGAGGAAGAACACCTTGGGAGGGTGTTGACAACTTGGAGGCGAGACATCGAACTCCAAGGCCTTGTTCAACGATGGATGCGTGATGCAAAGTCCAATCGAGGTTGGTGGCGATAGTCGGTCCCCTGGGTAAGGGATGAGGCAAAACTAGAGATTCCACAATGGGGTTGTCTTTAGTCTATCATCTATGCCTAAGGGATACATGAAGGGGTGGGGCTCTATTTATAGGCCACCACATAAACAGGGTAGTTTGGGGATAAAACTAGGGTTTGGACGAGATAGAGGGGTACATGGGCGAAGGCCCATGTGTATGCGAGGCCCATCGTGTGGTAGGAGACTCGGTGTGGGTCCGGAGACTCGGTCTAGGCCGAGACTTCAGTCTGTCTCGGTGTCGTCTCCGGAGTGGCGTTCTCTGTCCTCGAGGCGGTTCTTGGAATTCTGGTAGGTCCAGAACTCCGGTGTGAGACCAGAGACTCGGTGTAGCAGGATGGGAGACTCGGTGTAGGCGAAGACTTGTGGTTCAGCGTGGCTTCTCCGTCTCCTCTTCCAAGCCTCCGTCTTGTCGGGCTTGATGTCCCGGGCTTCCTCCCTTGCCTCCGTACTTGTCGGTGTGAACCTATCATGCATATGTGACGGAGTATGAAGTAGCATACCATTCAATAGGGTAGGAAGTGGGCTCGCATAGAGGAACAGGTTCACCTTTGGAGTCCATGACGACTTGGCGTAAGTTGGAGACCATGATGTGGTAACGACCGTAGGTCGGGCTACATCAGCCCCCCCCCCTTCAAAAAGAGTCGTCCTCGACTCTCCATGTTCCTCACGAAGTAGAAGAGGTCGAAGGACATCCTTGATCCTGGAGTTCACCATATAGTCGTCCTCGGGAAGATTGACTTGACAACACTTCAATGTTCCTTCACCTTCCTTGAAGCCTACAAAGCTCACAACAAAAGCAAAGTAACACTCAAAGCGTAGCCAATTCATGAAGATTATAGCATGAGTCCTCAAGTAGAAGGAAGTCACCTTATCGTGTAGAGATAGCTCGATGAAGGGTAGCCATAGGTAACTCTGTTCGGTTCTTTTTGTCAACATATAGTCCATAGAGGTTAACGTGTATGCATTTGTGCCTTCACACAACAAAGACCAAGCAAAATATTTTCGTGCGTGATATAGGAGCATGTCAAATGTGGCATGTCCATTCTTGTTCACAACACTATTAGCACAATACAAGGATAGCAAATGGAATGCATATGCAAGGTCAAAGTGCATGGAAATCGTTTGAACATCATCCAAATGTGGAAACTCAAAAACTCCATATAACGTAGTAGTGGGGCCCTCAAAGCATTGGATACAAATTTCAAACAACATCTTTGATGCAAGAATAGGAGAATTTGGAAAAAACACACAAGGAAGAATGTCCAAAGAAACATCATTATGTGAGCAAACCAACCATTGGAAAGAGAAATTGTTCAACATGGATGTCACACACAAATCATCAAAAGAAAATTTCATGGGAGTATGGGTATCCCAAGTGGAAGCAAAAACGGCATGTTTGCAAACAAAACAAAGGAAAGAGCAAGTGGTCCTTATGTTTGTTGCAACAACAAGACGAGATTCTTGGAAGCTCTCATGACAATACATGCTCTTAATGGAATTGTGGTTGCAAACAAAACATCGGAAAGAGAAAATGTTCAACATTTTTGTTGCAACACACAAAGCATCATTATCCAAAAGCAAAGAAACATGAATGTCACAAGGTGAGATAATACCATCAACATGCTTGCAATCAAACCATATGAAAGAGCAATTTGCCAACATGAAAGATGCAAAGCATGCAAAAGGTATCAGAGCTGGGTTCGGTCTTGAACTCACTTGTGGGATGCTCTCAAGAGCTCTTTTTGTCAACTCGTGCTCAACCGAGGTTGACATGATAGTGCGGGTACCTACACACATCACATGTAAAAGGAAGAACGTGTGTGCATGGTAGAGATACACATCATCCATCATGATGTATCTCTTCTTGTGCACATCACCATTAATGTCAATCAAGTATGAAATAGGTGCATGGTGAGTATGCAAGTGGGGAACATGCTTATCATGGCAATCATCAAAATCTCCAAAAATTGAGAAAGCTATGGGGGCCATCTCATGATAACGCATATGATCAATGTTGTTGCAAGCAAAACAAGTGAAATAGCAAGCATTCATCTTATTGCAAGCAACGGGAGAAATTGAATGACTAGCATGACAAAGCAAGTCCGAAGCAATTGGAGGATACACACAAGATGCATAGCATGGCATGTTTATGGAAATGGTATCGCAATCAAACAATTCCACATGAGCAATATTATGCAAAGGCAAAGCATCACATGGGAATATGAATGAAGCATATGTAATGTCACAAGTATCATCCATAACATGCATATCCTCACAATTCATCATGTCCACTAGTGGGATCATGGCATCATCAACACCCTTATTGTTACCTTGGTCATACCTCTCATATGAAGTGGGTGTTGTGGAAGTAGTGGCCTCCTTGTGGACGACTTCGTCTTCTTGATGTAGCCATGGCGTAGCATCCTCTTCATCCACCATGTATATATTCTCCAATTGAGGCATCATTGCTTCATGGCTTAGCGCGTCTTCATCCATGGAGCCTAGCACAACATAATAGAACACACTAGAGGTAGAGGGTAAGTTGTTATAAATAGAAATGGTCTCACTTGACCTATCAACTACCACTCTCAACTCACTCGGTGTGTCACTCATGCCCTCAAAGTGGAAGCACTCAATCTCACATAAGGTGGAGTCACTCATCTCACTCTTGTTCTCACTCAAGTGGGCTAAGTGGCTCTCATACTCACATGGGATTGGTACCACATCATCACTCAAGCATATGGGGATAGGCTCGGTTTCCTCAACTCCAAGCGCCTCCTTTGGTGAAGGGAAAATCCCATGCTCACCATTCTTGACCTTGTCGCCTTCACGGTTGGATGCCATAAGATGGGCATCATTGCTCTCCTCCATGGTCGAAGGGAAAATCCCATGCTCGACCGTCTTGTGGCCATCTTGTAGCAGTGGTGGAGGTAGGCTCATGCTATCCAACTTGGCGAAGTAGAGGTCTACATTTTCCTCATTGGCGAGGTCGTGGAAGTCAAGCGTAGGCGTTGAAGCTTTATGGCGTGGAGGAAGGCTTGCTCTTGGAGCCATTGTGGTGGTGGCACGAGTAGTTGAAGGTGCCCTTTGATGGTGTCGACGGAGGTCATTGGCGTGCCTTGCCGATGGTTGATGTTGGTGAAGTACTTGGTCATCCACATGACGCTCGCGACGATGATCATTTGCCTTGGCACTCTTCTTGTGCTTGTGGTGCCTTCTTGAGCTTGCTTGAGCATTATGGTTGGTGCTCATCACGAATTCTTCGTCTTGGTGGCGAAGATGCCTTTGACGATGTCTTGTATCCTCTTTATGGTGGCGATGCTCATGAGAGGATGTTTGTCGATGAAGATTCTTGTTTCTTGGCGCCTCTTGATGTATATGATGTTTGGACGCCACTCTTGTTTGGATAGGAGTTGGAGCTTGGCGCCTTGGAGGTGATGGAGCTTGGCGCCTTAGAGATGGTGGAGCTTGAAGCCATCTAGGTGGTGGCACTTGATGCCTTGTCGATGGTGGAGCTTGTCGCCTTGGAGGTGGATCATCGAGTAGGTGGTGCCCTTTGGTGTGGCACGCTTGGCCTTGAAGGTCATGGATTCTTGATGATGCGCCTCCTCTTGCTTGGCATAGTAGGCTTCCATCTCCACACGGTGGAGGAATTCTTCATGGCTCGTGGAGGAGCCATCAAACTCGATGAAGTTCTCCATGTCCTCCATGCTTGGCGACGCATCGTCGATGTCGCACTCGAAGTCGTCCATGCTTGGGGAGTAATTGTTGGTGTAGTACTCCATATCACCCAAGCATGTGTAGCCATTGTCGGTGTAGTGCTCCATAGGATCCATGCATGAGGAGCCATTGTCGACGTAGAGTTCCATGTCTTCCATGCATGTGGAGTCGTCGTAGGTGTAGTGCTCTGGGTCTTCAAAGCATGCGGAGCCATTGTCGGTGTTGTGCTCCGTCATGTCCTCTATACTTGTGGAGTTGTAGTCATTGTGGCTCATCGGATTCTTCATAGATATCATCCTCGATTCCGGAGTCCCTAGACATGATTCACAAGACCAAGCGGTGTATATGGAAGTGGTAGTGGGAGTTAGGGATACAACGTCAAACCTTACTTTACCTTGGAAGATCGTATCGTACAAGTGGCCACACTTGAGAGCAATAAACCAAGCCAAGTGAAGTTCACGCGGAACACCAAAACCAACTACTAACCAAAAAACACACACACAAGGCCTATGGTGGATAGGTATGGAAAGTGGCATGTCAATAACCAATCCGAAATCAAGATGTTGTAATGGCAAGTAAAGAACCACAATAATCACAAAGCAAACAAGTCAATCCACAAGATAGGAAATATGTACAAGGAAACACACACGGTGGGATAAATGGGACTTGTGCGACGGAGAAAGTGAGCTAAGAACCAAATGATTACCTAGCGAAGACTATAAGCTCGTGTCACACAAGTACAAGGAGAGACGCTAGTTCGATTGCAATTAATTGGTGGGCTACAAGATATGCACAATAAGTACCACCTATATGATGTCCATCGAGCTTGCGCTTCCTATTCTATGAGGCACATGTATATTTCTTTCTTTTTTTTCTCTCTTTTTTTTCTATTTTTTTCTTTTCTCTTTTTATTTTTCACTTGCCTCTTCCTTGTGCCAACAACTATACAAGATAACTATATGAAATAGCGCTCACAATGTTTGCTCGGAATCTATAAGGTATCAAATGTGCATAGTCCAAGCAATCATAAGAGGAACTAGTCTCAATAGGTGTTTGTTGCTCGCAAAGATAGTGGGGTTCACAAAGGAATGAAAGTGGGGAAAAGTCGCGGAATGTTATACCTTTCGTCGACGAGCTTCACCCTTTATTGTTGGCTTACGCCTTGCTCACAGAATTTGGATGGAGTAGATAGCATGAACAACGCATATTATGATGTAGTGCTCCTTCTCCTCTTCGAAACGAGCTAAAGAACACCAAAATCCGAGTTGAAATGCAAAAGTTATGCTCAAAACCGTGCTGCAGTTTTTCTGTCTGCAGGGAGGGGCGGAGACTCGATGGAGGTCGGAGACTCCGGTCTAGGCCGGAGACTCCGGTCCGGGAGATTCAGGCGTCAGAACTCGAACGAGACGCATTTTGGGCGGAAAAACTCGAACCAAAACCTCAGATTGATGGGGGAAATCAAGGAATTAGGCCATGGGAACGCAGGGGAAGGTAGATCAACTAGTTTAGCAAGTAATCCACGGATCAAAACCTACCAAAACACACTCAAATCACAGATCGATCCAAAACACGAATTGGGGCTGTTTTTGGTGGAATTTTCGAATTTATGGGGAAAAGACCAAATCGAAGAGAAATCCGTGGCAACCAAAAGCTGCTGATACCTGATGATGGAGGTGTTAACCTCTTGGGTGCCCGATCTTCACGGATCTCGTGGTCAAATCGATGGGAAAGCGAGGGGAAAGGGAGAAGGTAGCGGAAGCGAACACACACCTCGCGAAGAACACGATGAACACACGCAAAACTCACGATACAAGGCCGATTGCTCGAACGGCGGCCACCGGTCCGATAGAATCCTCGCAAGGAAAGATCGGTCAACGTGCTCCTCAAATCCACATCGGAGAGGGAAGAACACCTTGGGGAGGGTCTTGACAACTTGGAGACGAGACATCGAACTCCAAGGCCTTGTTCAACGATGGATGCGTGATGCAAAGTCCAATCGAGGTTGGTGACGATAGTCGGTCCCCTTGGGTAAGGGGATGAGGCAAAACTAGAGATTCCACAATGGGGGTTGTCTTTAGTCTATCATCTATGCCTAAGGGATACATGAAGGGGTGGGGGCTCTATTTATAGGCCAGCCACATAAACAGGGATAGTTTGGGGATAAAACTAGGGTTTGGACGAGATAGAGGGGTACATGGGCCGAAGGCCCAGCTGGCGGCGCGCAGGCCCATCGTGTAGGCCGGAGACTCCGGTGTGGGTTCCGGAGACTCCGGTCTAGGCCGGAGACTCCGGTCTGTCTCCGGTGTCGTCTCCGGAGTGGCGTTCTGACTGTCCTCGGGCGGTTGCTGGGGTCGGTCCGGAGACTCCGGTGTAGCAGGACCAGAGACTCCGGTGTAGGCCGGAGACTTCGGTGGTTTAGCCGTGGCGTCTTCCGTCTCCTCTTCCAAGCCTCCGTCTTGTCGGGCTTGATGTCTCGGGCTTCCTCCCTTGCCTCCGTACTTGTCGGTGTGAACCTATCATGCATATGTGACGGAGTATGAAGTAGCATACCATTCAATAGGGTAGGAAGTGGGCTCGCATAGAGGAACGGGTTCACCTTTGGAGTCCATGACGACTTGGCGTAAGTTGGGGACCATGATGTGGTAACGACCGTAGGTCGGGCTACATCACGGAGACTCCGGTGTGGGAAATCTGCTCGTGTTCTTGAGCGGAAATTCATGCCTAGAGTCCTCAAATCCGCGAAAATTTGGCCAAAATGGGCTGGGAAACGCAGGCAAAAGCTGGACTAACACCTTAGACAAGATTTGGTCAGATCAAAATCACAAATAACGCTCCAAAACGATAGATCGACCCAAAGGCAAATTGGGGTTGTTTTTGGGAAATTTTCGAATTTATGGTGGATAGAAGAAAAATTGAGGGGAAATTCGTGATCAACCTTGCTCTTGATGCCAATATGTTATGGGGTAACCCCTTGGGGTGGCCCGATCTTTCACGAATTCCATGGGAATCGAGGGGAAAGCGGTGGAAGGGGAAAGGGGGATGAAATCCACGAACACACGCACACGAAGAACTCGATGAACTCACGCGCACGAAAACACGATACACGGCGGTAACTCACGCCGGTGGCAACCGGTCCAACATAATCCCTAGGATCGGTGTTGGGCGAAGCTCTCTCTCCACGGCCAAGAACGGGGGCGAGATGCTTGGTGAGATCTTGACTACTTGGGCACGAGACACCGAGATCCCAAGGACTTTTACAACTTGAACGCACTAGGCAAGATCCAAGAGGTTGTGGATAATATGGTTCCCCTTGGTAGGAGCATGAGACAAATAGTTGAAAGATCCTCAAAGGGGTGTCCTCAACTACTATTATCCAAGTCTAGGGTTTACATTAGAGGGGTGGGGCTTTATATAGGCCAGCCACTTAAACAGGGGTAGTTTTGGAATAAAACTGGAAGTTGGGGCGAAACTGGGGGTTACATGGGCCAGGCCCAAGAGGCCTTGACATGCCTGGCATCGAGCAGGCCGGAGACTCCGGTGTTGGGTCCGGAGACTCCGGTGCAGTCGGAGACTCGATGCAGGCGGAGACTCGGTCGATCTCGGACCTGTCTCGGAGGGTATCGATCCGGGCTTGGTTCTGGGCCGGACGGAGGATGGTCTGAGACTCCGGTGTCTGGGACCGAGACTCGGTGTACACCGGAGATTCCGGTGTGCAGAGCTCCAACAGCGTCTTCTCCTGGTCCTTCTTCCTTGGGGGCTTGGTTTGGTGATGTTGCTTCATAGCTGAGGATACAACGTAGTTGCATGAAGTAGCAAGCCATCCAAAGGTAGACCAAAATCACATGAGGAAAGGAGCGAGTTAACCTTGGCTTGTAGGAGCTTGGCTCGGGCGCGAGTCATTGGTCCACTTGGGGGACTAGGTGTTGTAGATGGAGGTGCGTCCGCAGAACGGGCTGCATCAATTAAGGCGAGACTTAGATTTTTGACAAGTATTGCAGCGTGCCACAAATCTCTCAACATCGCGACGCATACGTGGCCAAAAGAAATGTGCAGCAAGAACATCCTCCATTCTCTTGACACCAAAGTGTCCCATCAATCCTCCTCCATGCACCTCCTGTAACAACAAAACACGAACAGAACTATCTGGAATGCATAGTTTGTTAGCATGGAACACAAATCCATCATTGAAGACGAACTTGTTCCATGTTCTACCATCTCTACAATTCTGCAACACATCTTTAAATTCAGCATCATGCACATATTGTTCCTTAATAGTTTCCAATCCAAATATTTTGAAGTCAAGTTGAGATAACAAAGTATAACGGCGCGACAAAGCATCAGCAATAATATTATCTTTACCCTTTTTGTGTTTTATAACATAAGGAAAAGACTCAATAAATTCAACCCACTTTGCATGACGACGATTCAACTTAGCTTGACTACGAATATGCTTCAAAGATTCATGATCAGAATGAATAACAAATTCCTTAGGCCATAGATAATGTTGCCAAGTTTCTAATGTCCAAACCAACGCATATAATTCTTTATCATAAGTAGAATAGTTCAGACTAGCCCCACTCAATTTCTCACTAAAAAATGCAACAGGTTTGCCCCATTGTAATAACACCCCTCCCAAACCAATTCCACTAGCATCACATTCAAGCTCAAAAGTCTTATTAAAATCAAGAAGTTGGAGTAAGGGAGCATGTGTTAGCTTATCTTTCAATATGACGAAGGCCTATTGTTGTGCATCGCCCCAAACAAAGTGATGCAGCCCGACCTACGGTCGTTACTACATCAAGGTCTGCAACTTACGCCAAGTCGCCATGGACTCCAAAGGTGAATCTGTTCCTCTATGCAAGCTCACTTCCTACCCTATTGAATGGTATGCTACTTCATACTCCGTCACATATGCATGATAGGTTCACACCGACCAGTACGGAGGCAAGGGAGGAAGCCCGGAACATCAAGCCCGACAAGACGGAGGCTTGGAAGAGGAGACGGAAGAAGACAGGTCGGCTGTTGCCAGTCCAAGCGGTACTACCGGTTGTCGAACCCAGATTACTGGGTCCCGGTACCTCTGGGTCAGCATACTACCGCCCCCTTCGCTCTTGGCTCCAACGGATGCTCCAAGACATAGCGGTACTACCGGTCCCAGGCGGTACTACATGACCGGTCCTAAGGTCCTAAGTCCGTACTACCGTCATGTTGCCACTTGCACACCAGTTGGGCCACAACCCATGTATTCCCCTTTACTTACCTATTCGCCTAGTTTATCCCCAAACTACCCTTGTTTAGTGGTTGGCCTATAAATAGAGCCCCCACCCCTCATGTATCCCTTAGGCATAGATGATAGACTAAAGACAACCCCCATTGTGGAATCTCTAGTTTTGCCTCATCCCCTTTACCAAGGGGACCGACTATCGTCACCAACCTCGATTGGACTTTGCATCACGCATCCATCGTTGAACAAGGCCTTGGAGTTCGATGTCTCGTCTCCAAGTTGTCAAGACCCTCCCCAAGGTGTTCTTCCCTCTCCAATGTGGATTTGAGGGAGCACGTTGACCGATCTTTCCTTGCGAGGATTCTATCGGACCGGTGGCCGCCGTTCGGGAGCAATCGGCCTTGTATCGTATGAGTTTTGCGTGTGTTCATCGTGTTCTTCGCGAGGTGTGTGTTCGCTTCTGCTACCTTCTCCCTTTCCCCTCGCTTTCCCATCGATTTGACCACGAGATCCGTGAAGATCGGGCACCCAAGAGGTTAACCCCTCCATCATATGGTATCAGCAGCTTTTGGTTGCCACGGATTTCTCATTGATTTGGTCTTTTCCCCATAAATTCGAAAATTCCACCAAAAATAGCCCCAATTCTTGTTTTGGATCGATCTGTGATTTGAGTGCGTTTTGGTAAGTTTTGATCCGTGGATTGCTTGCAAAACTTGTTGATCTACCTTCCTTTGCGTTCCCATAGCCTAATTCCTTGATTTCCCCCTTCGATTTGGTGGTTTTCTTGAAGATTTTCCGCCCAAATCGCCCCAAAATCGCGAAAACGCGTCAAATCTGGGCGTCCCAGGACCAACCGGTACTACCGGGCTCAAAACCCGGTACTACCGCACCTCCCCGGTACCTAAACGGTACTACCGGGCCTTCGTACAACCGGTACTACTGCTCAAAAACCCGGTACTACCGCCCGGTACTGATCAAAAACAGCAGGTTCCCAGATTTCAGCCTCTCACCATTTTGAGCATAACTTTTGCATTCGAACTCGGATTTTGGTGTTCTTTAGCTCGTTTCGAAGAGGAGAAGGAGCTCTACATCATCATCCACGTTGTTCATGCTACCTAGTCCATCCAAATTCCGTGAGCAAGGCGGAATCCAACAATAAAGGGTGAAGATCGTCGACGAAAGGTATAAACATTCCGCGACTTCTCCCCACTTGCATTCCTTTGTGAACCCCACTATCTTTGTGAGCAACAAACACCTATTGAGACTAGTTCCTCTTATGATTGCTTGGGCTATGCACATTTGATACCTTGTAGATTCCGAGCAAACGTGTGAGCGCTATCTCATATAGTTATCTTGTATAGTTGTTGGCACAAGGAAGAGGCAAGTGAAAAAGAAAAGAAAAAGAAAATAAAAGAGTGATACAAAAATAAAAAAAGGAAAAAGAAAAGAAAAAGAAAGAAATATACATGTGCCTCATAGAATAGGAAGCGCAAGCTCGATGAACATCATATAGGTGGTACTTATTGTGCATATCTTGTAGCCCACCAATCTTGTGCAATCGAACTAGCGTCTCTCCTTGTACTTGTGTGACACGAGCTTATAGTATTCGCTAGGTAATCATTTGGTTCTTAGCTCACTTTCTCCGTCGCACAAGTCCCATTTATCCCACTGTGTGTGTTTCCTTGTACATATTTCCTATCTTGTGGATTGACTTCTTTTGCTTTGTGATCATTGTGGTTCTTTACTTGCCATTACAACATCTTGATTTCGGATTGGTTCTTGACATGCCATTTTCCATACCTATCCACCATAGGCCTTGTGTGTGTGTGTTTTTTGGTTAGTAGTTGGTTTTGGTGTTCCGCCTGAACTTCACTTTGCTTGGTTTATTGCTCTCAAGTGTGGCCACTTGCACGATACGATCTTCCAAGGTAAAGTAAGGTTTGACGTTGTATCCCTAACACCCTCTACCACTTCCATATACAACACTTGGTCTTGTGAATCATGTCTAGGGACTCCGGAACCGAGGATTATTTCTATGAAGAATCCACGATGAGCCACCATGCCTATGTCTCCACAAGCATGGATAACATGATGGAGCACTACACCAACAATGGCTCCACATGCTTGGGTGATATGGAGTACTACAACAACAATGACTCCCCAAGCATGGACGACTTCAAGAACGACAACGCGAAGCTCCTCACGTCGCACCGACCAAGACGGAGCCTCCAACTCGAGTGCGCCAAGGTCCATCATCAAATGGACAAGTTCCAAAGCGACCTCCACAACTTCAAGAAGGACATGGACAACGACTTCGACAAAAACATGAGGATGGTCGCCAAGACTAATGATGCTTTGCGCTCATTAGAAAAACTTACAAGGAAGAGTGCCAAGGTCAAGGGCCATCGTCGTGAGCGTCATATGGATGACCAAGTGCGCCACCTATATCAACCATCAGCAAGGCACGCCAATGACCTTCGTCGACACCATCACAAGGCACATTCAACTTCTTGTGCCACCACCAAAATGGCACCAAGAGCAAGCCTTCGTCCACGCCATCAAGCTTCAACGACTACGCTTGCATTTGAAGACCTCATGAACGAGGAAAATGAAGACCTCTACTTCGCCAAGTTGGATAGCATGAGCCTACCTCCACCACTACTACGAGATGGCCACAAGACGGTCGAGCATGGGATTTTCCCTTCGACCATGGAGGAGAGCGATGATGGCCACCTTATGGCATCCAACCTTGAAGGCGACAAGGTCAAGAATGGTGAGCATGGGATTTTCCCTTCACCAAAGGAGGCGCATGGAGTTGAGGAAACCGAGCCTACCCCCATATGCTTGAGTGATGATGTGGTACCAATCCCATGTGAGTATGAGAGCCACTTAGCCCACTTGAGTGAGATGAGTGACTCCACCTTATGTGAGATTGAGTGCTTCCACTTAGAGGGCATGAGCGATACTCCTAGTGAGTTGAGAGTGGTAGTTGATAGGTCAAGTGAGACCATTTCGATTTCTAACAACTTACCCTCTACCTCTAGTGTGTTCTCTTGTGTTATGCTAGGTTCCATGTTGGACCCAGCATCGTGATTAATGGCAGATAGATCGAGCAACATTATCGATTTCATATCAGGGAGGCACGAGCCAAGGAAAAAAATCCATCATGCACACGTTTGTTCTAGTGAAAGGATGACACGTCGTACCTAGCAGAGCGACGCTATCAAGTTTGGAATGGGGAAGGAAAAAAAATTCCATCATACATATGATTCCTCCAATATGAGGTAGACATGCAGGACCAAGCAGCCTGACTAAACGGAAGAGGCATGGAACAACGTTATAGAGTTCAAATCAGGGAGGCGCGAATGGAAAGTTTGGTTTGCTAGAGTCACTGACGTCCGGGACCCACACGCAAAAAAAATATTTCGGCAAGTCAACATCTCGTGAGGAAGAAAAAATCTTACTCCTGTCACACGCCAGTCGAGCTTCCTCCATGTGTTTAGCAGTTTCGTCGTACTAGAGGGGCGCGAAATCAGGAAAAAAAGTTTTGCATCAGCCACGATCGAGCCGAGATTTTTGTCGCGGAAGACGCGCCTTCTACAACGACCGACGGGCCCAGTCATTGCAGAAGGAAACATTTCTTGTATTATGCTTAATGGTGGAGATGATCATGGCTTTAATTACAGTTGGCTAATTAAATTTTGGGAGTAGATATAATTAATGCAGACGCACATCTGCGTAATATTTGAGATCTTGTTATTATCCTGCCCCTGTGTCCACCTAGGACCAGAGTTCTTCACACCTATTCTGAGACTGAGCGTGCCAACCACATGTGGGGTGTATGGGCACCCCTATCGGCTTATTACCTGATTTCATAGTGTTGTTCGAGGGGCCACAACTTAGTTTGGGCTTTATACGTTACCTACTATATTATGCCATGTATGCCATGTATGAGATGTTTATTACCTATTGCTTGATGAGCGTTTATTATTGTTGCGTAGGTGCCGCACTCTGTCACGAAGATATATTGTCTATGGCCTCTATTCACGTGACAAGTCCATGCAACCTCAGGATCCATACGAGGATTAGCTATACCTCGTATGGGTAGCTATTTTTGGTGGCCCCGATGTATTTGCTTTGCGTATAGAAAAGCGTCATGTCCAAAGCCCCTCCGACATACCGATGGGTGTATGTTAATTGATCTGGCAAAAATGGCGGAAGTGCGACTGGAATCTTTGGTGCTCTCCTACGGGGTTAAATCTTTTCAAAAAGTTGTGTCCATGGTTATGCATGACTTGGAGCATAGTTTCTCGACCATAGACAACTTACACTAAAATTTAATCTTATAAATTTGACTCGGTTATGACATGACTAGTAATTTGGATAGCCACCATGGAAAGAATGAATAAAACTACCATTTGTGTGAGTTCCCTCAGCAAGATTTCCTCATTTCGTCTCGAGGGGGAAATACCAAGATGGGTATGTTTGTGGTAGTATTAGGTTGGTTCCGCATAGGTCTTATGTAACACCCTCAGATCGTCCATATGCAAGTTTCAGTGATTCCCGCCAAACCCGCATAGAAACGATTCAAAGGTGCCCACCAAGCACTTTCGTGCGGGTGGAAACCGAAGTAATACCATTACACAATAGTCCACGATGGAACCCACAGAACAGATATATACAACAATGACTCAAAGAGTCAAGAATACAGATATACAATACAAAGATCCAAATCACCTTTAAAACGATACAGCGTCCGAGTATGGACAAGATGCAAATTGAGCTAAGAGCCCTGAAGAATAACCAATGGCGTCCATAGGTATGGTGGACTGAAGCGGCAACGCAGCATGCACTAAACAACCTATAGAGACTCAATACAACTGGCGGCTATTAGATAGGGATAAGAAAGACGTATTCGGATCCAACCTGAGCCTATCACCAAGCATACCCATCCTGGTATTTCCCCTCGAGACCAAATGAGGAAGTCAACAAAGGAACTCACACAGTTGGCAGTTTTATTCATTCCGTTATAGTTGCGGCAATTACTAGTCAGATATAGATATCATGAGTCATCCTGATATTATAAACAGTGGCCAGTTTTAGTTAACCATTTCGTTGTAGTTGCAATACTTACTAGTCAGATACATATAGCATGAGGCATCCCAAAACCAGCAGTTGTTGGTAATTTTATTTATCAATTCCGTTGTAGTGAAACTGATTACTAGTCATTATAAAGTCAAATTTATAGCACTACTTTAGTTATAGTTGTCTATGATCGAGGTACTGTGTTCCAAGTCATCCATAACCGTGGACACGGCTTTCAGAAAGTTTAACCCTATAGGGGCACAAATAGCAACACACGCACGATCAACCTCGAGAAAAACCAAATGAAAACCCAACGAGGCATCACGACAGAGCAATTGCAAGATTCATATAATATTTCAGGGGGCCACCCCACCAAGCTACCCACGACGAAGTTGGCCGGCTCTGATGGACCCAGAGGTTTGCGAGAACGGATGTAAACGACTGGAAACCCGAAAGTGTGACTAGGCTTGTCGATACCGCGTAATCGTGCCACGATCCAAAACAGTACATGTGCTCCACGCGCAATAGTAAATAAAGCAGTAAAGCATGGCATAAGTACAGGATAGTAATAAAGCCCCAAACTACTTTGTGGCCCCAAGAAATAATATATGACTCAAGATTTGGCTAACGAGATTCATGGTCCCACATGCGGATAGTGCCAATATTCAAAGAACAGGTATCAAGTACTCGGGGTCCTACGGGACACAAGTGGACGGTTAAAAACCAAATAACATCTATTGCCCACCTATGCCTCTGCATTATTTACCTACTTTCAATTTTAGTTATTAAACGGTAATTAAAGCTATGATCATCTCCACCATTCAGCATGTGCCAACTACCCAACAACGGTGGAACATCGACGACGCGAAACAACACCTGAGCAAGCAACTACGACTCGCAAGGCCGACTGTCTATCAATCAACAGGCAATAGGAGGTGTCCAAGGCAATATAGAGGCTGCAAGTAATATAACAGGGATATGGAAACTAAAGCATCGCAACACGAATAGCAATAGATCAATAGGAGGAAATAAAGACTATAAAAGTAAAATAGGTAAAAAGGGGGAGAATGCTCTCCTGAGAAACACTGCCGAAGGTTCGTCCGAAGATCGGGTCGACACCCGCATCAACTCATCGTCCTAATCCGTGAAGAAGCAAAGCACTAGAAGAAACACCGGATGCACTATTTAATACTATGGCAGAAGACCGGGCATGATGGATGTATGATGTATGACATGGCAAGAATGCGATGCAATTAGGCAATATTAAGTGGAACCGGGGTCCCGACAATTGTTTAGATGGTTCATGTTGTTTAGCTACCCGCAATTTAAATGTTGTCTTAACAAGGCGAAATTATGTCATCGGTTCGCTATACAAATTTAAATGGGGCCAATATTAGACTAGATTCGCCCGCATATGGTCTACATATTTACTTATTAGGTGAGTCGACAACATCCCCCAAACCACAATATGTATGTAAGCATGACAATTTAATATGCAACAAGTGTATATAGCATTTCATAAAATAGGGGCTCGGAAAAGGGGTCACACATGGATTTCGGCAATCTTGGCGGCCTTAGGTTTTGAGGGTGTTCAACAGGATTGGTCTTGGCTATTGAATGCGGGAAGGAGAACTTGATGCGGCGCAGGGATTGGCTTCGGACTCCGGATCAGGAACTTCGGTTTCCATGTGGACGATCTTGGTGGTCCTGATGGAGATCTCCGTGTCCATGTCGAAGATCTTGTCCGCGGTCCATCGAGTGTCATCGGGTTGGTACATTCTTTGGCTCCTGTACAAGGATCACCAAACATGGATGCATGCTCATCTCTGTGCACCGGTCACGATCCTTAGAGGGGAAGGTCTTGGCAACGAACAACATCGGGACACCGAAGAGTTTGTGGTGGTTTATTACCAGGAACAAACTAGCGAACCGATTGAAAGCCAAGGGAAGGCACACATACACCACCGGCCAGCAAACAACGACGCAACAGCAACCAACATGGTCACACGCCGTCGGTTCCATGGCCGGGGACGCGCTCGATTGGGGCTCTGGACCTGCGCATCTGCGTGCCGAATGGGGGAAAAAGTCCAAGCAGCAGCGACGCGGGCTCGGCGAGCTGGCGGCAGGCGGCGGAAGACGGAGCACCCGGGGACGCGGTGGCTCGCGCGAGGGAGACACGGGCGAGGTGGAGCCGGGGCCAAACAGGGAACACGACCGGCAATGCTCTACAGGGAGGTCGAGGCACGGAGGCCAGCGCTGCGGGCGGCAAGCTTGGGCCCGGTGACGGTGGAAGGCGGTAGGAGGAGAGGAGAGGGTGGCGATGGATGGAAAAATGGGCCTGGCGACGAGGGGGCTTCGCAAGGGAAACGCGCAGGGGAGGGAAGGCCGGGAGGCACGGGATCCCATGGCGGCGGCGAACAGGCCGAGGATTGCGGCGCCGAGGACGCGTGCAGGAGGAGAGAGACGTGAGGGAAGCGGGGGATACGGGGTGGTGGGGCCATCTCGCGAGCGCGATTAGCGTGACGGGGTGGGGGTTGTGTGGGGATCAGGGCGGGTGGATGCTAGCATTACCGAGCGTGGGGGCCGGCTCACGCGGGATGGGGTGGGCATTGCACTCGCTTGATTGGCGGCTTGCCCGTGTGGTGGGGCCGAGGACACGGGGTGGTGCGCGCTGGCGGCAGGGACTGGTGTAGGGTGTGTCTAGGGTTTGGACAAGTAGGATCTAGGGTTTCAGTGGGGTGGTAGTTGGATGGCTGTTGGGCTTTTGAGCTGGCGGCTGGCTGACTCCCCCACAGGTTTTATAAAACTTTTTATTTTATTTATATAGTTGTTTGATATATTTTATAAAATATTTGTATAAATAGTTTTTAGACAAAACAAAATATCTCGAATACCGGATTTTATAATTTGAAATAAAGACGGAGTGCTTGTATAAAACAAAATAGGTATTAATGAAAAGGTTTATCAAAGGCAAAAATATGCATGATGATGTCACGATGATGCATGAATAAAAATAACACGTGATTTTCTAGTAGTGGTTTTACCCGGGGTGCTACATCTTATCTCTCTCTTATAGACAAAAGTTGTATCGAGTCTCTATAAGTTGTTTAGTGCATGTCGCGCTTCCGCTTCAGTCCACCATACATATGTAGGAGAGAGATTCTGAACTCTAAGACTTGACGTGTACTACCATCAGTACTGATAGCTCTCTTTTTCCTTTGCCCTTTGTCGGCACCCCTTTTGCTTAGAAGGTTTTAGTTCTATGTCATTAGTAGTGTTACCCTTCCAGCTTGGTCTGGGCAGGGTTATGGACGCCATTGGTTATTCTTCAGGGCTCTTAGCCCCATTTGCATCTTATCTATACTTGGATGTTGTATTGTTTTCAAGGTAATTTGGATCTTTATACTATGTATCTGTATTCTTGACTCTTTGAGTCATGATTGCATATGTATGTTTTGTGCGTTCCATCATGGACTATTTTGTAATGATATTACTTCATTTTCCATCCGCACACAATTGCTTGGTGGGCATATTTGAATCATTTCTATGCGGATTTGGCGGGAATCGCTAAAACTTGCATATGGCCAATTCGAGTGTGTTATACCAGCCTCGCCTCTCGTGATGAAGTCGGCTTTGATGAGTAGCTTTGCTAGTTAATCTGAGCACCCACGATCCTCTCGTCAGGGGCGTTGTACACCTTGATGAAGGCATCGATGGCGATTACGAAGCGTATGGAGGACAGGCGAATCGATGACAAACTGCTGGATGTAGCTCCTGACGTCTTTGTCCGGGGCTTGAGTAAGCCCAAACTAGTAGGTGATATGCAGGGTGTGCCATTCTCTGGTGGTGGGGGAGGGGGTTGTTCCCCGCGGGATGAAGAGATGGCGGTCGGGAGAGACCTTCGTAGAAAATAACGGTGTGTCGGTCCTGCCCACGGTGCGGAGTGACGAGGACACGGTTTTGATGATGGGTTCTTGGCTTGAAGTCCTCGGTGGTAGGCGAGTCATTGGGCAGCGCCCTGGCGAGTGGGAGCCCTCGAGCAGCCCTAAAAGGCTCCCTTCTTCTTCCGGTTCATGGAGGTAGGCTACGTTGGTGCCGACCAAAGTAGCCGTGCAAGCGCCCCCCTACCTGGAGTGCCAGATGCGGTGTCTTGGTTTTGGATACCGGGAGTATGAGTAGCCCTTTGTTGTTCGACAAGGAATGCAACGTTCGGAGATCTTAATCTTCGAGTTATACAAACACAATCATAGAGAGACTCAGTGTTTTTTACCCAGGTTCAGGTCTGCCGTGAGCGGATCCCTACGTCCTGCAACTATCTACTATCTTCCTATCATAAGGTTACAAAGGGTTCATAGTGGGTCTAAAATTCTCACCCTCCCCCCTCCATCCTGATGTGGGTCTCCTTTTATATGGACAAGGGGTTACCACAGTGGTCGGCTACACGTGGCAGTGGGTCGATGCCACATGGCTGAGTGTAGGGTGCATTCTCTCAATATGGCGTGTCTGCACTGCATTGTTTGTATGTCACACTATGCTCAGGCAGAGTATCCTGTAGTTTAGGCTAGTCATAGATTACAGCTGGCATGTACTATTGCATGTTCCTTGCCCATGGGTAGTCTGCATCCGGGGCATTATCTTGATGGCTAGTCGGGATCTCTAGTTTCCCTTATGGAGGACGGCAATGGTCCCGGTGCAGCGATCATTCCTGCGGGCCGCATCAACGTAGGTTTATGCGCCCCCGGGGGGGACCAGACCCTAGACCTCCACGGGGGGAAGCTCCGTGGGGTACCATATCGGGGCTCTCCGATCGTACCCTAGACCTAGAGACGATAACAGCGGATCGGGCAGAGGTGATGTCGCATGCCTCGTCGAGTAAGTCGACGCCTGTTGGGGATATACTTTCCGGGTATACCCACAGGACTCGCTGACCAGGGTGGCCCACCATCTGGTTAGAGCTTTGCTTCACGGGCGGCCCGGCCAGAGAAAGAGGAGGAGCCAGTTCCGGCTACGACAAGGCCCAGAAGAGTTACCAACTTAGGCATGTAGTATTACTTGTAGTCCAAGCTATATCTAGTTAACGACTCTATAACATAGTCAGATAGGTCTCTTCTATAACCCTAAGTCCTGGTGACTATATAAACCATCCCTATGGGAGCCTTTAGGGCACAATAGTAATAACCACAATCATAACTCGCACAAGCGAACCTCTCTTGTAATCCGCGGTAACATCCTGCTCCTGCCGATATATTACTGGGTTGCTAGCAGGAGTAGGATCCGATCACCACAGTCGAATATGAACCTGGGTAAACTTGTGTTCACCGTTCCTGGAACATCCGACGTCTCACAACCTATCTTCTCAATACCGTCAGGACCCCCTATGCCGTACTTGTCGATAATCCGACGACGGTTGGCGCCCACTGTGGGGCGGATGACTTTTGGAGCTTCGTTCCAGGCAGAATCTGCACGTGTAGGAATTGGCAAAACCAATCGCCATGGGTCGCGTGGTCTACGCAAGTTATGTACCTCTCGTTCTACTCGATGAGACTTGGATTTCGGCTAGCAAACCTGTGACAACCATCATGATCATGCCTATCGTCGAGATCGATATTTACCTCAGTTTTGCTGAACCCGCCCAACCCACCTTGAGGTGATGACCATGGCGAAAGAAAAATCCAGATCTGCTTTATCCACAGAGGCGGAAGAGTTCAAGATCCCAGAAAAAATCGAACCCACCCATCCCACTCCTGTAGTGGAAGAAGTGGTGGAGGAAAAATCCGGATCTGATCTCCTTGTCGAAATCGGATACACGGACGAGGAATATATCCGCTACGGATCCGGCCCTACCAATGCCGTAGCAGAAAAAGTACTCTTGAAGCACAAGATAAATAAGAGGCACTGCTTCGTAACGTAAGCTCTGGATCCGACTTTGTTGATGCTGGAGCCGGCAATGATTCAGTCCTCGACGCAATTGAAGAGAACGCCGACTTACCTGGCTCCCCTCAAGAGTCAATAACGTTGCAGGAACTTCGAGACTTCGGGAAGGAGATGGAGGAGTATGAAGAAGAATATGCCTCCAAACCAACACAAGGTGAGCCCAAGACTCCCCTAGTCCATATGATAGCATGCATGAAAACTACACCTCGCAGGATGACATGGACATCGGAGATTCGTCTGAGGTCCACAAGCCAACTACTACGAAAAGTACCGACGGAAGTCTATCTGCCGGTACCTGACCAAAAGCCGTCTTTGCCACCGGTACGCACGTTAAGGCTATGGGCGGTCAAATAAGAAGAACAACAAGAATTTGACACCGGCAGAGCCGGACATCGAGGAAACCAACAAAGAAAAAGTTGATGAAGAGATCGAGATGGAGAATTAGGATGGATATCCGATTACTACCACGCCGATCGACCCCCCCCCATGTAGATGGACACGTTGTCACCAAGGGTGCACATGAAATTTATGGAGATGCTCTCACAAGTCCAATCCCAACAGCTTCGGATCTTACTTCGGATGCGCTGGAGAAAAGGGCTGAGGACCTGTAAAAGCACCGCTTGTTTTTACTCGAAGAGGCCGCATGCATCATCGAGCTTAGACATCAGTTAGACAATGATCCTTCCAAATATCAGTAAGATTTCAAGTGACTACCAAACAAGACAAGGGGAGGTCCGATTCTTGCTAATAAGAACCCAAACATCCACAAAGATCTATTCGACAGAAAATCTGGAGAGAAGATCTAAGTCTATAGCACGCCCCTGTAGAATGCTGCAGTGGCTCGGGCTATCCTTGCCAACAATCCATCCCCTGAGCATGTCAGGAAATGCGTTGTGTTGCGAGACAAAGGATTGAAGTAGAAGAAAATGGTCGGGTCATGCAGTGGCAAGCTGGCCTCAAAGTCAGAATTCAGCCACACTGGTGCTGACCAAAGCGCTGATGAAAGACCCCGCGGGGATACAGATCAGCGCTATCGTCCCCGGGGAGAAGCAGAAAATTCAAGGACCGGCTCAAACGGCCATTCTCGCAGGCCTGCAGGTGATTGGGAAAGAGTTATTCCTTCTACGTTCGAAGATGCCATCAGGGCAATGGTTCCCCATCAGGGCCATCGTCGGAAAAACAACCGCCATAGAGAAGACCCGGAAGTGCGCCGCCAGCAAGAACAAGATCGGCTAAGAATGCCACCACCAAGCCATCTGACTGGTAACTCCGGACAAAGAGATGACCAGGACCGTCCTGAATGAAGTAGGGACGGAGCCCGAAGAAATCAACATCGGAGTCATCACAATGAGGCTCCACCACCACCAGCGCGAAACCTAGCCGGAAACAACCCACTAGGGCCACCATCGCCTCCAAGAAGCGGACATGAAGGATCCCACCATAGCCATGGAATCCGTAGGGGCGGAGGCGGCAATAGTGAGAGAAGAAGCAGAAATCCAACTCCGTCGCACAAAAACCGTGAGCTTCCAAGGCGCAGATCTCTTTCGCAAAATGAAGCTCGCCACTGCATTGAGTCAAACATAGAAGCGCGACGGTATGAGGAAGAAGACGTGTACGTGGGACCCAAGTGCTTTGGCCCACGCAACCATCAAAAAAAAATTCCGATTGACTTTGGTATTGCCAAACACATCCAACCCTACGACGGTGCGGCTCGGCCAGATACTTGGCTCTAGGAATTTTTCCAGGATTGCTACATCACCAAAGGAGACGACTTGATGCTGGCTCAATGAACTTCCAGAGAATTCAATTCACAACTGGTATGACATGCAAAGTGTGTTCTTTCCAAACTTCAAGGGAACATGCAGGAGGCCCTGCACAGTCAGAAACTTGCAGCATTACACCCAAAGACCCGGAGAAACCTGCCGGGATTACCTCGGACGCTGGATTCACATGAAGAACTCCTATGAAGGAGTAAACGAGCAAACTACAATGCAAGCTTTCATTGCAGAACTCCCAGACGGACTTTTGCGTCACAGATTGAAGCGTGACCATGTCACAGATTTGGGAGAGATGATAGAGACGGCAAGCAAATATGCTTACGCAGATTACGATTCAGAAGGGCTGCTAAATATTCTGGCCAATCCTAATGCGGCCAAACAGCCAAAAGGAACAAGCTTAGAAGCGCAAGAACACCTCGGAAGATAAGACGGCTCCAGACAACACAGTCGTTAACAGAACGTTCGGATTTAGAGGACGAGGAGGGCATGGAGGTGGCCGGGGTCGAGGCCACGGAAGTTCCCGAATCAAGGGCAGAGGAGATCAGCAACCCGGAAGAACCTATACCTGGGCCGACATTGCCAACAACCCCTATGTCCACCATTTGGATTGTAACAGAGGATCTACCCACACAAATGCCGAGTGTCGTTTCAATGATGAAAGCAAAGAAGACAAATCTGCAGGTTACAGGGCCAAGCGACAAAAAGGAAACAATAATTCCGAGAAAGTCAAGGAGCCCAAGGAAGATTCCGATATGGAAGAAGCGGATGCTGCACAGCCCAAGTCGGATGGAAAGAAGGATTTTTTGACAAAGAAACACACATATGTCTGCTTCCTTGGATCTCAACCGGAAAATGCCAAGAAGTCGGTTCTCCGTGAGCTCAACACCACATTTCTGGCTATCCCACAATTTATGGATTGGTCAGACGTAACCATCACCTTTGATCGCTCAGATCACCCGAGGAAAACAAATCGTTGGGTAAAATACACTCTAGTTGTCAATCCTCTTATTGATGGCTATGAGTTCTCCAAAACCCTCATGGACGGTGGTAGCAGCGTTAACATAATCTACATCGAAACGCTCCACCGCATGAAGATCCATAAGAGCCAGTTGAGTTACAACAATGTAACTTTCCATGGGCTCAATGAACTGCCAAGAATTCAATTCACAACTGGTATGACATGCAAAGTGTGTTCTTTTCAAACTTTGAGGGAACATGCAGGAGGCCCTGCATAGTCGGAAACTTGCAGCGTTGCACCCAAAGACCCGGAGAAACCTGCCAGGATTACCTCGGATGCTGGATTAACACGAAGAACTCCTGTGAAGGAGTAAACGAGCAAACTACAATTGAAGCTTTCATTGCAGGACTTCCAGTCGGACTTTTGCATCACAGATTGAAGCGTGACCACGTCACATATTTGAGAGAGATGACAGAGATGGAAAGCAAATATGCTGATGCCGATGATGATTCAGAAGGGCTGCTAAATATTCTGGCCAATCCTAATGCGGCCAAAAAGCCAAAACAACAAGCTCAGTAGCGCAAGAACACCTCGGAAGATAAGCCGGCTTCGGACAACACAGCTGTTAACAGAACGTTCGGATTCGGAGGACGAGGAGGGCGTGGAGGCGGCCGAGGTCGAGGCCGCAGAACTTCCCGAATCTAGGGCAGAGGAGATCAGCAACCCGGAAGAACCTATACATGGGCCGACATTGCCAACAACCCATGTGTCAACCATTTGGATAGTAATAGAGGATCTACCCACACAAATTCCGAGTGTCATTTTAATGACAAAATCAAAAAAGACGAATCCGCAGGCTATAGGGACAAGGGACGAAAAGGAAAGAAAAATTCCGAGAAAGGCAAGGAGGCCAGGGAAGATTCCGACATGGAAGAAGCGGACGCTGCACGGCCCAAGTCGGATGGAAAGAAGGATTTTCCGACAAAGAAAGACGCATACGTCTGCTTCCTTGGATGTCAACACGAAAATTCCAAGAAGGCGGTTCTCCGTGAGCTCAACACCATAGTTCCGGCTATCCCACAATTTATGGATTGGTCAGACGTAACCATCACCTTTGATCGCTCAGATCACCCGAGGAAAACACATCGTTGGGGAAAATATCCTCTGGTCGTCAATCCTCTTATTGATGGCTATGAGTTCTCCAAAACCCTCATGGACGGTGGTAACATTATTAACATAATCTACATCGAAACGCTCCACCGCATGAAGATCCATGAGAGCCAGTTGAGTTACAGCATTGTAACTTTCAATGGCATTGTACCAGAGAGACAGGCGGATTCTCTGGGTTAGATTACTCTAGACGTGACATTCGGAACCCAAGATAATTACCGGACCGAGCCACTCTCTTTCGAGGTGGTACCTTTCAAAAGTTCTTACCACGCCTTCTTCGGGCGTTCGACTTACTGGGCGTTCATGGCTCGTCCCTGTTACATTTACAGCATGATAAAACTTCCAGGTCCGATGGGCATCATCAACATCCGAGGAAATTCGAGGAAAGCGCGAGAGTGCGACGAAGGATATGTTTCCTTTGTCGAAGCCATGCTACACGCCCAGGAGTACCAGGAGATCAAGAAGACCATCAATCCGTCTGAGATGCCCGCTATGAAGAACAAGGTGCTGAAGCCAAGCATACAGTTCAAGGTGTCGGAAGAGACGAAGAAAACATCACTAAAGGAAGATGATCCCTCTAAGATGACGAACATAGGGGTAGGCTTAGACCTCGCATAGGAAAGCGCTCTCGTCGAGTTCCTCCAAGATAATAGTGATATCTTCGCATGGCAACCTTCTGACATGACCGGAGTACCTAGGGAACTCGCCAAGCACTCTCTTAATGTGTACCCAGACGCTAAACCCGCCAAATAGTCCTTACGACGGTTTGGTGCTAAAAAATGCAAAGCAATAGCCAAGGAATTAGCCCGACTAGAATTAGCCGGATTCATAACAGAGGTCATCCATACAGATTGGGTGGCAAGTCCTATACTCATCCCTAAAAAGGACACTATTGATTTAAGGATGTGTGTTGATTATACCGATTTGAACAAGGCATGCCCAATAGACCCATTCCCTTTGCCAAGAATCGATCACGTTATCGACTCAACGGCAGGGTCGGAACTACTCAGTTTTCTCGACGCATATTCCGGATATCACCAAATACCGATGAAAGAATCGGATCAAATTAAGACATCTTTCATCACTCCTTTTGGAACCTTCTGCTACAAAACTATGCCTTTTGGTTTAAAGAACGCAGGAGCAACATATCAATGTACTATGCAACGTTGTCTCAATGATCAAATCGGACGCAATGTCCATGTATACGTAGATGGCATAGTAGTTATGTCCAAAAATAAGGGAACCTTGATTTCTGACTTGGAGGAAACATTTGCTAGCCTATGAAAATTTAACATGATGCTAAATCCGAAGAAGTGTTTCTTTGGAATTCTAGCCAGAAAATTGTTAGGTTTCATTGTCTCTGAGCGAGGCATAGAGGTGAACCGGGACAAAATTAAGGCTATACTCAACATTACCAGACCGAATCGCCTAAAGGACGTGCAACATCTCACTGGTTGGATCGTAACAGTGAGTCGATTCATCAGTCGGCTCGGAGAAACAGCTGCACCTTTATACAAACTCTTGAAGAAAACCGACAAATTTGTCTGGACCCAGGAAGCTGATACTGCCCTACAAAGTTTGAAAGACTTACTTTCAAACCCACGAGTTCTTTTAGTGCCAGTGCCTATGTTACCAACAAGGTTATAAGTGTGGTAACAGTAGTAGAGCGCGAGGAAGAGGGCCACGAGCATAAGGTGAAGCGTCCAACCTACTACCTAAGTGAGGTTCTGACAGAGTCGAAACAACGGTATCCACACCATCAAAAGCTAGCCTATGTAGTGTTCTTTGCATCCAGAAAGCTACGCCATTACTTTCAAGAACACAAGGTTATAGTGGTGAGCAATGCTCCCCTGCAAGATATAATTAACAATCGCGATGCCACATGACGTGTCGAAAAGTGGGGAATAGAGCTTGTAGCTTTCGACATTGACTACAAGCCACGTTCAATAATCAAGTCCCAAATACTTGCCGACTTCGTCGTTGATTGGACGGAGACAGCAGAAAATACAAGTCCTCCAGACTCGGAATTTTGGACCCTTCACTTTGACTGATCAAAAGCACGAGGAGGCTCGGGGGCTGGCGTGGTGCTCAAATCACCCCAAGGAGATAAGATATTCTATGTGTTACAAATACACTTCACGACGACCAGTAATATTGTCGAGTATGAAGCATTGTTACATGGAATATGCATGGACAAAAACATTGGCGTAACAAGACTCATGTGTTACGGAGACCCGGATTTAGTTGCTCAACAAGTATCCGACATCTGCAATGCAAACAAGCACATGGCAGCCTACAAAGCTATCATGGATGAATTATCTAAATAATTTGAGGGTTTTGAGGTTCAACACATCCCTCAAGCAAAAAAATGAGGGGCAGATGATCTATCAAGGATAGGCTCTACGCGGTAATTATGGCGCTTTGTTGATGTGGGAGCGCTTCGTCGGGAAACCCCAAGAGCAAGGTGTGATGCAGCGCAGCAACAAGTCTTCCCTTAGTAAGAAACCGAGGTTATCGAACCGGTAGGAGGAAGGAAATGTCTCAAAGGTGTTGCAAGCAACATGGAAACCAGCACAACACAAACTCAAAACTTTACCCCAACGAACAGTGAGGTTGTCAATCTCACTAGTTGCTGTAACAAAGGATTAACTTTATGGTGTGGAAGGTGATGGTGGTTTGCAGAAAGTAAACAGTAACAGTGGAAGATGTATCAATGGTAAAGATTGGACCGGGGTCCATAGTACACTAGAGGTTTTCTCCTTAGATAAATAAGCATGGCATGCTGGGTAAACAAATTACAGCAGGGCAATTTACAGGACTGAGCAAGGCATAACAATGCAATACTAGACATCATGATCCTATGATATTCGATTGGGCAATACAACAAGATACATAGACCGCCATCCAACTCTATCTATGACTAGAAGTCCACCTTTGGGTTATCATCCGAACCCCCTCCAGTATTAAGTTGCAAGCAAAATACAACTGCTTTAAGCAAAGTGTGTAAGGTAAACAATCCACTTGTTCCATGAACAAGAGGCCGTTGTTTTCTCCCTAGTGGCAACATCACATCTACAACCTTAGAGATTTCTGTCACTTCCCTTGATTAAATAGAGGCATGAACCCACTATCGAGCATAAATACCCCATCTTGGAGTCACTAGTAACTACTTGGCCAAGATAGCTACTAACAACAAAGAGCTTGCAAGATCACGAACAACACATAGATGATAGAATCAAATAGACAAAAGCATTAATCAATCTGACATAGTAATCTCAATATCCATCGGATCCCCGCAAACAGAACATGCATGATTACAAATAGATGACATCTTGATCATGAATGGAGCTCACAACATCTAGACATGAAAGCACAAAGGAGGATATAAAACCATCTAGCTACTACATGGACCCGTAGTCCAAGGTGGAACTACTCACGCTTCATACCGGAGGCTGGCATGATGAAGAAGAAGGCCTCCGGGATGATCTCCCCTCCGGCAGGGTGCCGGGAAGAGCTGCAGATCCCCCCGGTCCAGGGACGATGGTGGCGGAGGCAATAGACGGTTTCGTTTGAATATTGATCGAGTACTTAGGTTATAGGCATCGGGGGCTTCTTATAGGCGAAGAGACGAGGCAGGAGGGCGGCCAGGGGGCCCACACCCTGCCCAGGCGCGGCCTAGGGTGGGCCCGCGCCTAGGGGTGCGGCTGCCCTGTGGCTCCCCTCCGTCTCTCCTCGGGACTTAGTGTTCTCCTCGGTGAAATATTGACTTTGGCTTTTGTCCCGTCCAATTCTGAGAATATTTCCTTACTAGCTTTTCTGGAACCAAAAACAGCAGAAAACAGGCAACTGGCACTGTGGCAACTTGTTAATAGGTTAGTACCAGAAAACATACAAAAACAGCTCAAAGTGTGGACAAAGCAAAGAAAAGTAGATACTAAACAAGCATGGAACATCAAAAATTATAGATACATTTCCGACATATCAAGCATCCCAAATCTTAACTCCTGCTCGTCCTCGAGTAGGTAAGTGATAAAAGAATAATTTTTGAGGTGACATGCACCATCAAGATCAAGATCAAACCACTTGCAAGCATTGGGATCAAAGAACTCTAAACATGAGCATGAAAGATGGAGTTCTAACAGTAAGAAAAAGTAACTATGCATGCAACATGAAAGGCTACAAACAAAGATCATGAAGAATATGCATTGAAAGACGTTTGTTTGTTTCACATACAAAAAACATGGCATAGTGGCATTCACCTTGTCCCTCATGGAGTAGCAAATAGATGCATAGGACACCTTCAAAGTTCATAAGAGTGACTAGATACAAAAAGCACAAGAACAAGTAATAGCAACAATATGCATCAATCAATAAGTTTTGGGACAATGCACATAGAACTAAGAATGGCAACTATGCTCTCTTAACTAGTTCCTAAAGGTAGAAGGTGGAGACTCAAAATAATGGTGGAAGAAAGGCCCTTCATAAAGGGAAGCAGGGATTTCAAGTCTCAAAAAGAGCTTCCAAAAATTATGGCACTTGTTAGCTTTCATCCCTCATTGCCCCCTATCATAAGCATCTTGAAGTGATTAAAGACTCAAGAAAACTCTTGGGTTATCTCCCAACAAGTACTTTTCTTTAATGCCTTTAAGTTAGGCTTGATAGTTTGAGAAGATGCTCACATAATAAATATGAATTGAAGTAAAAGAGAGCATCAAGAAGCAAATTAAAAACACATTTAAGCCTAATCAACTTCCTATGAAAAGGAATCTTGTATCATTAAAGCACAAAGCAACAAGCATAGGAAAGAAAAACAAGTGCAACTTGAAAACTTTCAACATAAAGAGAGGAAACTTAATATTATTGAGATGCATAAAACCATGTTTCGCTCTCTCATAATAGCTTTCAGTAGCATCATGAATAAATTTAATAATATAACTATCACATAAAATATTCCTATCATGAGCCACATGCATATAATGATTATTACTCTCCACATAAGCATAGTCATTCTTATTAATTGTAGTGGGAGCAAATTCAACAAAATAGATATCATTATTATTCTCATCACCATAATCATCAAATATAGGAGGCATATGGTAATCACAATTAATTTTCTCCTTAATAGTAGGTGGACTGAAAATATCATATTCATCATTGTAATCGTCATAAATTGGAGGTGAAGTATCATCATAGGCAATGGAATTTTCAGAATTGGTACCAAAGAGATTTTCAATATCAAAAGTAGTGTGCTTTTCCCAATCATGATCACTACTATAGGTAACAGGCATAGGAACATCATCACGGTTTTTACCCATAGTAGATATTTCAAAAGAATCCACAGGAGCATAACATTCATCCTCCTCTTTTTCATCTAATGAGCTTCATGTTTCAGCAATTTCTTCTTCCATAGGCTCCTGCAAGGTATTAGTCTCTTCCGTTTGTGGAAAGCACCTATTAAAATATTCAAGAATATAGCCATTTTCTTCCTTGTAATTATAGAAGCAAAATTTAAGTATCTCATAAACCTCATATTTAGAAGGTGCATCATCAGTATTTTCAAGCAAACTGGCAAGTTCAAATGCACCCTTGAAAGTAATAAATTCTTCAATATGTTCCACATCATAAAGGTCATAATTTCCTTTAACATAAGAGGATATGGTAACATTATCATTGTACTCACATTGAAAAGGGAGGTGTTTATACCTTCTACAATAACAAGCTTTATCAAAGCAATAAGTAACATTATAAGTGGAGCACACCTCTCTAGCAATAGTATTCAATTTATCAATTTGTGCCCATAAGTGTTTCCCTTTTTGTGACAAACGGTATTCCTTATAGAAGTACTTTTGTTCTTCCGTGAACCCACCTTGCCAATAAGAACTAGTTTCAAAGTAACCATCCATTGATAGAGAGCATGACCAAGCAAGGAAATAACAGACCAGCAACTACAGTAGGAACTAATTTTTTTGTGTTTTTTATAAGAGAAAGCAAACCAAACTAAACTAATTTTTTTGGAGTTTTTGATAAAAATAGACAAACAAAACCAAGCAAAAGAAACTAAGCAAACCAAAATCAAAGTAAAGAGAAAGGTTGTGAAGGACTCCCCTTGTGAAGACGTCCTTAGCCTCCCCGGAAACGATGCTAGAAAACTTGTTGATGGCGCTTTGTAGATGTGGGAGCGCTTCGTCGGGAAACCCCAAGAGCAAGGTGTGATGCAACACATCAGCAAGTCTTCCCTCAGTAAGAAACCAAGGTTATCGAACCAGTAGGAGGAAGGAAACGTCTCAATGGTGTTATGAGAAACGTGGAAACCTGCACAACACAAACTCAAGACTTTGCCCCAACGAACAGTGAGGTTTTCAATCTCACCGGTTGCTATAACAAAGGATTGACTGTATGGTGTGGAATGTGATGGTGGTTTGAAGAAAGTAAACAGTAACAGTGGAAGATGTATCAATGGTAAAGATTGGACCGGGGTCCATAGTTCACTAGAGGTGTTCTCCTTAGATAAACAAACATGGCATGCTGGGTAAATAAATTACAGCAGGGCAATTGACAGGACCGAGCAAGGCATAACAATGCAATACTAGACATCATGATCCTATGAGATTCGATTGGGAAATACAACAAGATACATAGACCGCCATCCAACTGCATCTATGACTAGAAGTCCACCTTTGGGTTATCATCCGAACCCCCTCTAGTATTAAGTTGCAAGCAAAATACAACTGCTTTAAGCAAAGTGTGTAAGGTAAACAATCCACTTGTTCCATGAACAAGAGGCCGTTGTTTTCTCCCTAGTGGCAACATCACATCTACAACCTTAGAGATTTCTATCACTTCCCTTGATTAAATAGAGGCATGAACCCACTATCGAGGATAAATACCCCATCTTGGAGTCACTAGCAACTACTTGGCCAAGATAGCTACTAATAACAGAGAGCATGCAAGATCACGAACAACACATACATGATAGAATCAAATAGACAAAAGCATTAATCAATCTGACATAGTAATCTCAATATCCATCGGATCCCTGCAAACACAACATGCATGATTACAAATAGATGATATCTTGATCATGAACGGAGCTCACAAGATCTAGAAATGAAAGCACAAAGGAGGAGGTACAACCATCTAGCTACTACATGGACCCGTAGTCCAAGGTGGAACTACTCACGCTTCATACCAGAGGCGGTCATGATGAAGAAGAAGGCCTCCAAGATGATCTCCCCTTCGACAGGGTGCCAGGAAGAGCTTCAGATCCCCTCGATCTAGGAACGATGGTGGCGGCGGCTACAGACGGTTTTGTGCAATATTGATCGGGTACTTAGGGTTTAGGCATCAGGGGCTTCTTATAGGCGAAGAGGCAAGGCAGGACGGCGGCCAGGGGGCTTATGTCTACGCACTTCTATTCTTGTAGACAGTTGTTGGGCCTCCAAGTGCAGAGGTTTGTAGAACAGCATCAAGTTTCCCTTAAGTGGATTACCCAAGGTTTATCAAACTCAGGGAGGAAGTGGTCAAAGGTATTCCCTCTTAAGAAATCCTGCAATCAAGATACCGAAGTCTCTTGTGTCCCCAACAAACCCAATACACTTGTCAGGTGTATAGGTGCACTAGTTCGGCGAAGAGATAGTGAAATACAAGTGGTAAATTGCGGAAAATAACCGACTTGTTGTTGACGTGGGAGAACGTGTGTGAGTGACAGAAAAGAGCTTGACGGTGAGGTAAAGACTAAAGAAACAAAAAATGCAACAGATCTAGTAGCAAACGGTGTTTCAATGTTTAGAAACAAGGCCTAGGGATCATACTTTCACTAGTGAACACTCTCTCATATAAATCTTTTCTTAATCATACTACTCTTAACTACTCTCCGGTTGGACACTCTAATCCATGGTAGGGCCTTCCCCAATCTAGATAACCCCACATTGTCACCTTGAGCGCTAGATGGTTCCAACAAACACCACAATTTCATAGAGACATCCAACACCAAATATAACTCATAAAAAATATTCAATCTAGCCAAAGTCCCACACACGGTATGCCCGCTGTTACTTTCACACACGTGGGGAAAATCATAGATCTATTAAAGCACAAAGAGTATTTATCTAGACTCAAGCCTAAGTGCCACCATGGCATGCACGCTGTCACTTTCACACACATGAGGAGAGAAGAGATCTAATGAAGCACTTGAGTAGCAAGGTAGATCTACTTGATTACAAAGCTCATGACCACAAGATCATGCATAGAGAGAGATGAACACATAGCTACCGGTAGATCCCTTAGCCTCGAGGAAGAACTACTCCCTCCTCATCATGAGAATCAGCAATGGTGATGAAGATGGCGATGGAGATCGATGGAGATGGCTCCGAGGGCACTTCCCCGTCCCGGCAGGGTGCCGGAACAGAGACTTTCTGTCCCCCGAATCTCCCCTTCGGTGGTGGTGGTGCTACGGAGGTTTTCGTGGATTTCTTCTGGATTCCCTTGGGTTTTTGGGTCGGAGGCTTCATATAGGCGCAGGAATCAAGGTCGGTGGGGTCCAAGGGGCCCACACCCCCTCCAGGCGCTCCAGGGCTTGCCCGCGCCTAGGGGGTGTGGCCACCCTGTGGCCCTCCTCCGGCTCTGCTTCATGGTTCTGTGTTGCTCCGAGAAAATAATAACTTTGACTTTTGTCCCGTCCAATAACGAGAATATTGATTTTCTGCCTTTTTAGAACCAAAAATAGAAGAAAACAGGCAACTGACATTGTGGCAACTTTTTAATAGGTTAGTTCTAGAAAAGATATAAAAACACCTCAAAGTATAGACAAGGCAAAGCAAAGTAGATACAAAACAAGCATGGAGCATCAAAAATTATAAATACGTTTCCGACGTATCAAGCATCCCCAAGCTTAACTCCTGCTCGTCCTCGAGTAGGTAAGTGATAAAAAGAATTATTTTTGAGGTGACATGCACCATCAAAATCAAGATCAAACCATTTGCAAGCATTAAAAGCTGGGATCAAAGAACTCTAAACATGTGCATGAAAGATGGAGTTCTAACAATAGGACATAGTAACTATGCATGCAACATGAAAGGCTACAAACAAAGATCATGAATAACATGCATTGAAAAACGTTTTGTTTGTTTCACATACAACAAACATAGTGTAACATCCCAGCATATAGGAACTAACGAAGGGTAGATTTAGGAATTTGAAACATTGCATGCATTCATCTATGAAAATGTGGGTAAATTTTTCGCCAAATAAAAACCTAAAGTGATCAAGGTTTCTTTCATACTTTGAAAATAGGTTTAGTCTTGAAGAATGATTGTTATAGACTTTGATATGATCTTTGTGGATTTATGGTTTTGGGAAATGAAATTTGAATTTAAAACTTGAATGTTTGAATTTATAATTCAAAAAGTTTAAGAATTAGATTTGAGTGATTTGGTTTAGTCAAGAGTTAACAATTAATGACTCAAACTTTGAATAAAATAAATGAACCCATAGAATGAATATTGATTTCAAAACTTTATTCAATAAATAAGTTACAGAATGTAACTTATTAGAAATATTTACAATAGTAAATAAAACAAAAGAAAAATCTTTATATATTGAATAATAGTACAATAGTTATTACAAAAGAATAAAATAAAAAATACAAAAGAATAAATTAAAGATTACAATTGAATCATAGAAATATTACAAGTGACTATTCTATAAAAATAAAAAGAGAAAAACCTAAACTAAAGTCTTGATCTTCAAATCTGGTACCTGCAAAACAAACACAAATAAAAATAAAGAAGGTTAAGGTTAGAATGGAATTACTCTCAGACTTGTTAGTGAGGTGCACTGATCAAGATTCATCATTGAGTAATTTTATAAAAGGGGCAAGTTTCACCAATATGAAAGAATATATCTTTCATAATTTTAAGCCAGAAGTTAAATGACAGCAAAGAGGGGCAAGTCTCACTAGCCAAGTAAAAGTAATCAGATAAGAGTAACTTTCAAAATTCTAAACATATCCACATCTGTGCAGCAAGCACAAAAGCAGCACACACACCAAATTGCATGGTGTGTGCTGTCAGCACCTTAGCAACAGCCCAGCAACACAAAGCCATCAACACAACCGTGGACAAGCACACAATCTCATCTTATTGCTCTTACACATTAAGCTCAGTAGCCAGCAGCTAAACCAAGCACACTAGCCAAACCAACCAAAGCCCAGGATCACATCACCAGGATGGTGACATAAGGAGGGGGAAGATCAGGTGGACAGCAAGACCAAGGTCAAGCCATCAGGATCAGGAGATGATGGGCTAGATCAAGGACAAGCCAGGAGCTAAATATACCAGGGGAGCAAAAGATCAAGCTACCACAAGATCCACCACTAGCAATCACAACATCAAGTGATAGTGGTGAGTACATATACCATCAAATGATCTATCTATCTAAGATTAGACCGGCATACATGATCTGTATCACATTCAAACTCTCAGAAAGCACCAAGTGGGGTGAATCCATCACTGAGGTTTTAAACTCTAAAAGCCAACAGCAAAGTACAAAGATCCAACCAAAACTCAAAACAACATCATTAATTTGGCTAGCAAGCTATATTTCAATTCAAGAATAAATATAGCTAAGATTTAACTTCTAGACACATCCCTAAGATAAGGGTAGCACCTCAGAAGTTAATCTTTTGGATCCATATAAATGATCAAGCCTACTATCATTTTTTCCAAGATTTGATTCAAGAAACAGTAGCTCGTACCACTACCAGAACTATCCATATGAATCAACTAGATAAAGCCTAATCCCTAAGCCTCAGACCAACATCATTGGTCTTAGGGATTTCAGAAAAGAACATTTCTACTTATCTTTTAATGCCAAGCTTGCCTTAAGCTTAAACCAACCTAAACAATGGATTAGAATCAATCTTGTGTGCCATACAAAGATGGTGTCACAAGAACAATTCTACATGAATCAGAATAAACATTCCATCTTCACAGATTCAATCAATCAATCTACCAATCATTTTCATGTCATTACAGGAATCATAATTAGAATATTCCTATTTATATCTTCACTGTTTGAGATCATTGTGATCTCAAACCACACATGAATTCTCAAGACAACAACACTAAGACAGTGATTTCATCACACCATACCCATTATCATTAACCAAGAAATGACAGTGGTATGTTATCAACCCACTGACTTTACCAAGCATTGATTTCAGAGCAACTATATCATCTGAATCATATGAAATCTAAACATAAAATCATCTAATAAGCCACCAGATCCATTATAGTTCATCTTAAGTAGCAAGCCTCAAGCTAATAATCATTCAGCATGTTTAGAGACCATCAACACATGATCTAATTCATCCAGATATGGTCAATAGAGGGATATGAACCCTAAATAGAACAAAAACCCCAATAAGGATATGAACCCTAATCAGAACGCAGGCACTAGGCAAGGGTAGCCACTAGATGCACACAGAGATATTCATGGTGATAGGATGAACCAAGATCCACAGAGGCAACTTACCCGGGGTCCTCGCTGCCAAATTAAAGAGGAAGCAGATTGGCCGATGTGCTCGCGGCAGCACGGGGAGCACCCAGAGGGCGCTGCAACCCGCACCAGCCACGGCAGCGGCCACCGCAGCACGCGAACACCACACCTCACCAAGGGAGAGCCCGCGGTGGTGGCGGCAGCACTTCCCCAAACCCTAGGGTTCGGGAACGGGGTGAACCTGGTCGCAGGGGAGCTCCGGAGTCAAATCGAATTGGACCAGATGAACGAGCGTAGTCGCCAACCTCGCCCCATACCACGGCAGCGGCCAGGGAGGGCCACAGCGGCGGCCATCGCCAGCGGTGGCGCCAGAACCCCATGGGGTCGAGAGAGAGAGGGGGAGATGAGAACGAAGAAGAGACAGAGGGAATGAGTGGGCTGGTTGGGCCGAAAACCCTTCGGGTGAGGATTTTGACCCAGCCCTATTGGGCCACAAGGGCTCAGTAAGCCCAAATGGCCAGCCCAAGTTATTTAAAATCTGTTTTAATAAATAGGAAAAGACCAAAATGCCCCTAAAATCAATAAAATTCTAGAAAATAAAATAAAAGTCCAAAAAATTATAAATAAAATATTTTTGGATTCACAAAAATCCAAACTATCCAAATAAATTGAAATATAAAATTTTAGACATATAAATTTTATTAAGAATTTTGTAAATTATATATTCCTTATGGAATTTTAAAAAATTATGGAAAGATGATAAAAATAAATAAATTTCACTTTCATTATATATTAATACTTTAGTATTTTAGAAAAATACTAAATATATATTTAATAACAATTTTTAATAATTAAGTGATAATTCTTCGAAGAATTATTAAATCAATAAAAGTCAAATAAAAGGGAAATAAAATAAAAGAATACAATATTCTATTATAAATATTAAAAATTAATATTTATAAATCCTTTATTATTTAAAAGGAATTTTTATAATAATGGGGAAAATGCATATCAAATTAAATGATGCATTACATTACTTGCATAATCATTTTTGCTTCTTAAAATATTGTCCTTACCGGGCAATAATGATGTTCTTGTAGACATAGAAGCTCAAGGTCCAGTGCAAGCATCAGACTTCACTACCTTGCCATCACAAGGCAAGTTCATCACTTGCTCATATCCTTTGAAGAGTCTTTATCAAAGTATTTGTAAATTGTGTGTTATCATATATACTCTAAAATAAATAAAATATTAATTTCACAAATAAAAAAATTATAGATATCATCCTAAGTGATGATATAATGGAGCAATAGAACTTAGGGTTCTATTTGCAGCAATGATGATCAATTAGGGACTTAATAACCCCTGACATCAGTGATTCTAGCGCCGTATATTACGCGTTAGCCATGAGATTTGGAATGGGACAGAGAAGTCAGTTGTATCTTCTTCCTCTCGCATGAAGCCGGATGTGCAGGTCGTGGCTGTTATCCTTGTAGTGTGCATATTAATTGGTAATTCGTAGAGGATATGCAGCATATGGGTGGGAACCCTCATCGTTCCACGATAGTTCTGGCATCTAACGCTTTGTACAAACCATTGCCGTAATTCATTATGTGGGAATGGTGTACACCAAGGAGGCATGCGAGGTCACGAAGGGGCAGTGATTGGCTTGGACCAACTACTGGGCCCCACATCATGGAACTGTGGACGGGAAAGTACGCCCGTTTGTGCAACAAGGAGTTGATCTCTCATGGGTAAAGTAACGCACCTCTGCAGAGTGTAAGAATTGTAACTTGTTACTCCCTGTTCTGGGAAGGAGCTACGAACGCGGCAGGAAAGGAACTCCATGAAAGTTCTGGTCAACCTGTGAAGGCTGATTGTCATAGATTTTCATAATAAAATCAATCTTTGAAGAAAGATTTACAAAAATTGCATAGTGCCAAGGATTTATAATCCGAGGTGGTAGTTAGAGCATCAAACTTCCCACCTTGCATATAATGAACTTGTTGGGTAACACTGTTACTCATCCTTTCCTTTAATCCCTTGCTTAGACTCTGACGATCCTGAAGACGTGCCAATGTATGCAGCCTAATGTCAAGAAGATGTGTTCTACGAGGAACCTGACCTGTCAGGAGGTGTTGAAGGAGTGGATTACGAAATCCGCTATGGTGTCGATGATAACGAATCCAACTAAATATCCTAGTTAGTAGTAACCAACGGAGCCGAGCAGCATGAACTCTATAGAATAAGATGCTGAGCTCAACTCCTAGTCGGAGTTGCTACTTTTAAATTCCGCTGAAACACTTTATATTTTGGTTTGTAAGTTAAACCTTTTGAAGTCTTGAACTTCTAGTATTGTAATAATAATAACGTGTGAATGTTTGTAATATGGACCCGCAATGTTTCTGTTGTACCACTCTAAGGGATGTGATATTTATAGAACGGTGTTCTGTGAGTGTCATGTCAACGACTATAGTGTACTACACATGCAGTGATATGCTGGGTCACCGCACATAGCATAGTGGCAATCAGCTTGTCCCTCATAGAGTAGCAATATAGATGCATAGGACACCTTCAAAGTTAACAAGGGTGACTAGAAACAAATAGCACAAGAACAAGTAATATCACAATATGCATCAATCAATAAGATTTGGAACACTGCACACAGAATGACAACTATGCTCTCTTAATGGTGCCTAAAAGTTGAAGGTGGAGACTCAATAATGGTGGAAGAAAGGCCTCTTGTAAAGGAAGCAGGGATTACAAGTTTCAAAAAGTGCTTCCAAAAATTATGGTACTTGTTAGCTTTCAGCCCTCATTGCCCCTATCATAAGCATCTTGAAGTGGTTAAGGTTAAAGTGGCAAAGATGGAGTATATGCTTGACGAAGTATAAGTTGGCAATCTCAAGTCCCTTGAATACGAGGGCCACACCTCATGCTACTCAACTTCAGTATTTGCATATCATTGAGAACCGCCAATGGGGTACCCCTTGCACATGGTACAGGAGCTTTCCCATAACCAAAATGACAAGGAAAGCAGACAATGTGCATCTCAGCAATCTTCTTATTTACCATGGGAATATGGTGTTTTTTCTATCTTTCCTATTTTCTCAATGTGTCTCTTTTTTTATAAGAAGAATGCTTCATAGATGTCACTATGGTGATGCTGCAAATTTCCACCATGATTAGGCATGGCTTAGGCTAGCGGCCTAGACGTTTCTCTAACACAAAATACAAACTCCATGGACTTACAAGTTCCCTCTTTATTTCACACCGGTGACATCCATAGACAAAAGAGCATGATATCAACTGAGTATAAAGTACAAGTGCAATGTTGAAAACGTTCCCCATGACAGCACGGTTCTGCTAATTCCAACTTATAAGTGCAAGCATATACAACAAAGTTGTCACAATGGTTCAAGTTTATTAGGGGCAAAGAATATAAAGTGTGCCATCAAGTTCGTGAGGGCTTTAATCACTAAGTTTTCACATAACAAAATAGTTTTTAATTGGAAGATAGCTGAAAACAAGAATATACTTGGAATGGTGTAATACACCATGCCTAGGAGTTTATAGTGGACACTTTGGAATAACTTGGTTTCTTGGGAGTTGGAAGCATGAGTAGAGCTTACTCACAAAAGTGGAGGCTAGCAAAAGACTAGGAGCAACCAACTAAGAGAGCAATAATGGTCATAATCATGCAGTGCAACAAATCATTACTAATCAAAGCAAAGAGTGGTACTACAAGTCAATGACTAAATGATCATAGAGGTAATGGTGACTTGTGAGAGTCATAACATGGTGTGAGCATGTGCCAAGTCAACCCAACCAAAACATCAAAGGAGAATACCACTATACTATGCTTTTGCATGCTAAAACAACACATAATTTCTTCAAGGCACACTAAGCAATCCCAATTGTTTGGAACAAGACATGCTACAGCAATAATCACTAAGCATAAGGTCAAAACAACACCTAGCATGTCATCATAAAGTCTAAGTCACAGTCAATGCAATCTCCTCTTGTACTTACAAGCAAGAACTTACTACTCCTTTCCAACACCAAGCAAATTATTTGAAACAACTCATAAACATAATAATCAATAAATACTAGTGAGCTTGTCTCACAAATCCACAAAGAAGAACTAAAAAGTTCTAAGCTGAAAGCCCAAGAGTTCTAAGGCTAAACATAGTGCTAGCAAAAGTGATCACTCACAAAATAATAAGAGTGAAAACTAGAGTGTTCTAGGCAATGGAAACAGAGTGTGTCTCTCTCCAAAAGAAGTGTGGTGTAACCAACCAACTTAATCAAGCAAACTAAGCAAACGAAAACCAAAAACGAAAACTAAGATGCTCCAAGAACAACACAACAATGCATGAAACAATAAAAACGAAGTGTCTAGAAAGATCTGATATTTTTATTGATGAAGAAGGGGATGCCCAGGGCATCCCCAAGCTTTGACGCTTGTACCTCTTGGATATTTACTGGGGTGACACCGGGGTGGCATCCCCAATCTCGAGCTTTTGTCCATTCTTTATCAAATTACATCATACTTTCTCTACACCTAAATTTTTTCCTTCATACAAAACTTCACACAATCTTCATTAGGAACATTAGTGTATTCGAAAGATATTAGACCTCTGGCAAAGCTTTGGAACAGCAATAATTTTCACTAAAAACACATGCTACTGTAGCAACTCCTTCAAAAAGCTCAGTTTCCCTAAAGAGAACTCAAAAAGGAATCAATAAGAAGCAAATGCAAATAATGGCAGAAATCTGTCAAAACAAACCAGCAGGTAGAAACCGATTTTTCTAAGACCTTATGTTTCTCAAATAAAAAAGTGTTGAACTAATGAAAGTTAGATAGAATACTGGGGGATTTATTCACAAATTTGCAGCTCAGTCTGACTTAGAGAGACTCCTCACGAATTTTTATGGTGGAGGACAGAAATCTATTTCGGGACAGCAACTCCCCAAATCTTACTTCCCTCTCATTAGAGGCCATTCTTGGCACAAAAAAGCAAACAAAAAAGGATAAGGAGAGGTCATTACAGAAGTAATAACTTCCAAGACTCAAGAAAACTCTTGGGTTATCTCCCAACAAGTATTTTTCTTTAATGCCTTTAAGTTAGGCTTGATAGTTTGAGAAGATGCTCACATAAGAAATATTAATTGAAATAAAAGAGAGCATCAAGAAGCAAATTCAAAACATATTTAAGTCTAACCCACTTCCTATGCATAGGAATATTATAAAGAAATAAGTCATGAAAGCACAGAGCAACAAGCATAGGAAAGCAAAACAAGTGCAACTTCAAGATTTTTAACATAAAGAGGGGAAACTTAATATTATTGAGATGCATAAAACCATGTTTCCCTCTCTCATAATAACTTTCAGTAGCAACATGAATAAAATTAACAATATAAATATCACATAAAACATTCTTATCCTGAGCCACATGCATAAAATGATTATTACTCTCCACATAAGCATAGTCATTCTTATTAATTATAGTGGGAGCAAATTCAACAAAATAGTTGTCATTGTTATTCTCATCACCATAATCATCAAATATAGGAGGCATATTGTAATCACAATAAATTTTCTCCTCAATAGTAGGTGGACTGAAAATATCATATTCATCATTGTAATCATCATATATTGGAGGTTTGGTATCATCATAAGCAATAGAATAGCTATCTTCCAAAGCTGGGGGACTAAAAAGATCATTTTCATAAAAACTAGCTTCCATAGCATTAGCAATAATGGTGTCCAAAGAATTCATACTAATAACATTGCTATTAGCATGCAAATAAAGTTCCATAGGTTTTTAATTTTATCTTCAAACACTTCATGTCCTAACTCAAGATAAACACTATAGAGCTCTCTATTTTTTTTGTTGTTTTCCATTAAGCCTAACTAGTGAAAACAAGAAACAAAAAGACAAAACTACAGAATCTAAAGGAAATTACTTCAATCACTCACACTGGAGGATGTGAGTACCTTTTCCCTTACCTCCCCGGCAAAGGCGCCAGAAAAGAGCATGTGGCGTAGAGGAAAGTTAAAAAGCCCAAAACCTCCCCAGCAACGGCGCCAGAAAAGAGCTTGATGTCTACGCACTTCTATTTTTGTAGACAGTTGTTAGGCCTCCAAGTGCAGAGGATTGTAGAACAGCAGCAAGTTTCCCTTATGTGGATTACCCAAGGTTTATCGAACTCAGGGAGGAAGTGGTCAAAGGTATTCCCTCTCAAGCAATCCTGCAATCAAGATACAAGAAGTCTCTTGTATCCCAAACACACCCAATACACTTGTCAGGTGTATAGGTGCACTAGTTCGGTGAAGAGATAGTGAAATACTGGTGGTAACGGTGCCAGAAAATAGCTTCTTACTTATTGTTGACGTGGGAGAACGTGTGTGAGTGACAGAAAAGAGCTTCACGGTGAGGTAAAGACTAAAGGAACAAAACATGCAACAGATCTAGTAGCAAACGGTGTTTCAATGTTTAGAAACAAGGCCTAGGGATCATACTTTCACTAGTGAACACTCTCTCATATAAATATCTTCTCTTAATGATACTACTCTTAACTACTCTCCGGTTGGACACTCTAATCCACAGTAGTGCCTTCCCTAATCTAGATAACCCCACACTGTCACCTTGAGCGCTAGATGGTTCCAACAAACACCCCAATTTCATAGAGACATCCAACTTCAAATATAACTCATAAAAAATATTTAATCTAGCCAAAGTGCCACACACGGTATGCCCGCTGTCACTTTCACACACGTGGGGAAAAGCATAGATCTATTAAAGCACAAAGAGTATTTATGTAGACTCAAACCTAAGTGCCACCATGGCATGCATGCCGTCACTTTCACACACATGGGGAGAGCAGAGATCTAATGAAGCACTTGAGTAGCAAGGTAGATCTACTTGATTACAAAGCTCATGATCACAAGATCATGCATAGAGAGAGAGATGAACACATAGCTACCGGTAGAGCCCTTAGCCTCGAGGAAGAACTACTCCCTCTTCATCATGAGAATCAGCACGGTGATGAAGATGGCGATGGAGATCGATGGAGATGGCTCCGGGGGAACTTCCCCGTCCCGGCAGGGTGCCGGAATAGAGACTTTCTGTCCCCCTAATCTCCCCTTCGGTGGCAGCGGCTCTACGGAGGTTTTCGTGGATTTCTTCTGGATTCCCTAGGGTTTTTGGGTCGGAGGCTTCATATAGGTGCATGAATCAAGGTCGGTGGGGGTCCAGGGGGCCCACACCCCCTCTAGGCGCCTCTAGGGCTTGCCCACGCCTAGGGGGTGCGGCCACCGTGTGGCCCCCCTCCGGCTCTTCTTCATGGTTCCGTGTTGCTCCGGGAAAAATAATAACTTTGGCTTTTGTCCCGTCCAATTCCGAGAATATTGATTTTATGCCTTTCTGGAACCAACAATAGAAGAAAAAAGGCAACTAGCACTATGGCAACTTGTTAATAGGTTAGTTCCACAAAAGATATAAAAACACCTCAATGTATAGATAAGGCAAAGCAAAGTAGACACAAAACAAGCATGGAGCATCAAAAATTATAGATACGTTTCTGACGTATCAGGGGCCCACACCCTGCCCAGGCGCGTCCTGGGGTGGGCCCGCGCTTGAGGGGTCCGACCGCTCTGTGGCTCCTCTCCGTCTCTCCTCGGGACTCCGTGTTCTCCTCGATGACTTTGGCTTTTGTCCCGTCCAATTCCGAGAATATTTCCTTACTAGCTTTTCTGGAACCAAAAACAGCAGAAAACGGGCAACTGGCACTGTGGCAACTTGTTAATAGGTTAGTACCAGAAAACATATAAAAACACCTCAAAGTGTGGACAAAGAAAAGAAAAGTAGATACTAAACAAGCATGGAACATCAAAAATTATAGATATGTTTTCGACGTATCAGGAAACAAGTCCCGGATGGCGCTTTTCTAGAGCATTTAAAGGTCCCCTCCATAACCGGAGTTAATGAGGACTATCTGAAAAAATCTGACTCACCTTTAATAGTAGTTCTGGCTATAATTCCCAGCTGGACAAAACCCTGTCAGGATTTCCTGATAGACGGAAAATTACCCGAAGACGAAGTCTTGATCCGGCAGATTGTCCGACGAGCAAAAGCCTACACAATAATAAATGGTGAGCTCTATAAGCGGAGTGTTTTGGGGGTTTTCAGCGATGTATTTCTTCGGAAGGAGTGGAAATCTTATAAGAAATCCACAAAGGCGAGTGTGGTCACTACACTTCAGCCAGAGCCTTAGTGGCAAAATCTTTTAGACACGTATTCTTTTGGGTTACAGCTAAGGCGGATGCCGATAAACTAGTAAAAACGTGCAAGGCATGCCAAAAGTACGTCTGTTAGGAACATGTTTCGGCTGATCAGCTGCGAACAATCCCTATTACATGGCTATTTGCAGTCTGGGGGCTTGATATAGTAGGCGTTTCTCACAGCAAAATGTGGATTTACTCACCTACTAGTGATGGTGGATAAACTTACAAACTGGATTGAGGCTAAACCCGTAACAAGTTGCAATGGAGCCACAGCCAGAAAGTTCGTCAAGGATGTAATCATCCGATTCGGATATCCGCACAGTATAATTACTAACAACGGGAGAAATTTTCCATGGGGGGACTTGCCGAATTCTACGAGGAGCAAGGGATCCGACTTATTATTGCATCAGTCGCGCATCCATAGCCTAATTGACAAGTCAAAAGAACTAACGGTCTCATTTTACAAGTACTCTGACCTCATCTCGAGGCACCACTTCGTCGTGCCTAGGGGGCTTGGGAGAATAATTACCATCTGTGATATGGTGCTTACGTACAACTCCTAACAGCTCAACCGGATACACTCCTACCTTCTTGGTCTATGGTGCAGAAGCAGTTCTTCCAAGTGATCTAATTCATCAGTCCCCTCGAGTCAAAGCATATATCGAAGAAGATGAAAAGTTTCCCAACAAGATGATCTCGATATAATCGAAGAAGTTTGCGTCGTTGCTAAGTAGAGATCTACAGCCTATCCACAAAAGTTGTGCAAGTATCATAGTCAGAGAGTACAAGACCGTTCTTTCAGGAAGGGCGATTTGGTTCTCCGACTTGTGCAAAAAAGAAAGCACAAACTTTCCCCGAATTGGGAAGGACCTTTTATGATCAATAGAGTTCTGCATAAATGGGTCGTATTATTTAACCGATATGAGACCAGTCAAGGAAACACCAGATACTCGGAAGAGAAAGAGAGCTGGCGATAGTACAGACCCGGATGAGATAGACCGTCTATGGAATATTGCACAGCTACATCCCTTCTATTCTTAGTTATATTTCCTTGTAATCATATATGTACATGTTCAAGGTGAAATAAAGTATTGGTTTCCTCATATGTTATTCATGAGATGTTTTTTACCATCTTATTTCCAAATGAGCATATGTCGTTTCAAAAATCCCAGAATGCTTGAAAGTACTTTATGCTAATATTCATTCTGGTTATGATTTTTGAGTATCTAAAAAATGTTACCTTAGGGTAAAAAATTCAATTTATCGTTTATACTTTGGTTTTTTATCTGATTGCTTAGACGTGGGTATCTTCCGAGTAATGAATTGTTGGTACTGGAGGCCGGATTACTTTTCGAGTTTAAACTGGTTTAGCAATTGAGCTTCATTGCTCGGCAAAGTTTCTGTGCTAAAGGTTGGCCGGCTCATGAAAGGGACGAGGCAGAGAGCCAGATAAAACGACAAGTATAAACATAAAAAAATATAGTGCTTAAGAAATTTTCAAGCACACCCACAAATATATACAAACAAAGTGCTACGATAGTAAAGCATTAAATTTTTTACAGACCAGCACAAGCAAAGTATTGTCTCCATCATTACATGCCCAAGTTCAAAATAATGCGTTATAAATGTTTATGCTGCAGAATCAGGTGGTGGTGATGAAGAGCGTGGAGAGCTGGAGTCATGTCATCGCCGCCCTGGATATCGGACTCGGAAGCTGTTCATCGAGGCTGCCTTCTGGCTCTTGAGGAGAGGGAGGCACACGGCAAGTATAACCTGCATAGGATTCTTGGATAGCCTTGATGTCCTACGGGTTACCCTCATCGTCCTCATCGGCGATACCCTTGGTGACGTGCTAGATATCCATATCACTATGGTGGCTCATCACCATGGTAAGGGAGGTTTGTGCAGCATTCCGCGTAGGAGATCTTGCAGTCTTCAATAAGCTTTAGAATCTCCTTAGCCTTGTCCCTCACCTCTTGCACTGACATTTTATGCAAGTCAGAAAGTCTGACCAACTTGCCAGCCTCTTCAAGAGTCTGGCGGAAGTCGAACAGAAATCTCCGACGAGTTTTATTCGCTCAGGATGAGGTTCGGAGGTAGGAGAATCGAAAAGGTTCAGAGGGTCTAGGAAAGAACCAAATATCAAAATTTGACTTGAAAGAAAGTAAAAAAACAATCAAAGAAAGAAAGTCGGAAATCTTACGTAGCACGGAGTGGTTCCACTGAGCGCGCTCCTCTCAGAGGCTTTTCAGTTCCTTCTCTATGGCCTGGGCTAGATCCCTCTGGCTATCAAAGTCCTTCTTGAGATCATCCAGTTGTTTATCTAGGAGGGCTATCGGCTTCTCGAGCCTCATGCTCTCCATGTTGCTTGACTCTAGGACGACGCTCACAGATTTCACCGATTCAGTTTTAAGCTTTTCAAGCTCATCCCGGAGCTCACATTCTCCATCTCCAAGACCTTGAAGTTCTTGGATTACTCCACCATCTTGCTGGATTCGCACAATAATTCTGCAAAGGGAAAAATATCAGTCGGACAGAACAAGTTTGACTATGGCAAATAGCTAAATGATAAAGAGGAAGCTGGAAAAGTTTACCTTCTACTTCATCTTTCTCAACATTCAGATTTGAATTCTCAAGGCGCAAAGTCTTAATATCTTTGCTCTTATTACATATATTCTTGAGCAATTCCTGGTTACAAGATGTAATTTTCTGTAAGTTTAGAGACTGAATACCGTGAGACAGCTACTAAGACTCGGGCTGCAAATTTAACTAAGTAAAAATACATCATGAGCCTTGGCGGCTAAAATACATCGTTATTTCTATCCTATAAGCATCAACTCGGATTCAATATCATGATGTTTATCCGACTTCATGCTTGGGGGCTAGAGGATATGGTAATAAAATACTGCAAATAAGAATCGGAAACTTACAATGTGTTCCAGGTGCAACTTTTCAAATCCGAGTTTAGTGTTGTGAAACACTTTCTTGGCAAGGGAGAGGGAGGGAACGTCTGTTGCTAGGAGTTCACAAGACTCTATCTTCGCGTCCCAGACAAAAATTTGGTCCAGGATGCTGACCAGCTTCACGTCATCCATCTCTTGCCTCGCTGCCTCTGGAGTGAGGGTTTGCTTCTCAAGACTGGACCAAGCCAGCTTGAGGATCTCCTCCTTCTTCTGCTTCAGACCGAAGACAACAGAGCCGACCACTTTATCCAATTTTCCTATAGATATTACCATGGGATCATTAGCCTTGGAGGGTTCACCCTTGTTAGTTGCCTGGTTGCCAATGGTAACTAGGGCTTTCGAGGTGGTGCTGGCGTCGGGGACGGCAGAGACAGCTTCAGGAGAGGCAGAAACCACTCGTGCTGATGATGAGGCACTGGTTGGAGTTCGCGGTGGCATTGCTAGGGAGATGCCAAGCTTCTACTAACACAGTTACTTGCCCAGCTTGCTATCTAGCTTCACCTTGCTCTTCAAAACTTGTTTTCCTCTAAAACACATAAATCCAAATATTAGGTGTCCTTTCAAAGAAAGAAATGTACAAATTACTGGAAACATTGGCAAGGTGCTTACTTTTTAACTACTGGCAACACTTGGCTGTCAGCAATGATAACAACCTCCTTGGCCTTGCGCTTCTTGGAAGGGGGGCAGGAACTTCTTGTGCCTCATCATCCTCTATCGCCTCCGGATCGTCTGAGAGATAGCCCTCTAGTGGAGCTAGCTTAGACTCGGAGAGTTTCTCGAGCTGACAAAGTCAAAAAGCATCGATGAAAATAGAGTCAGAGGAAGAAACATAAATGAAGAAACAAAACACGAAAGCAGAGTCGAAATAATTACCATAGTCAGAGGACGTGTAGACGTGAACATCTTCAGGGAAACATCTGGAACTTTTTGTTCCACTCTCTCCTTGATCAAAAACTACATGCGGGTCTTTTAATCCTTCGCCAGAATCCGGTTTGGGCAGACCTGCAGGCTGTTCTTCTTGTCGCTGGTGATGGTTTTTATAAGACGATCTCCATGGTGATGCAGAGGCTGGATCCGGTGATCTAGCCAGTAGTGGATCAAGTCGGATCCACGGAGGCCCATATGCTTTTATCAGAAACTCAATCCGCCTCTTGGCAAGGATAAAGATATCCGACAGTTCCGGCACCTCCGCGTCCCATGACTCTTGGTGGGGATCGGCACCATCGACGAAGGCCGGAAGACCTTCTGCCTTTTCTGTAGCCAAAGTATCCTTGTGATAGAAGAAAGTTTCGGCCCAACATTTAACAGATTCACTAGCGTTAGTCCTAGGATAGACTCGGTTTCTCCTAAGGACTAAGCTAAGAGTTCCAGTGGTGTAAGGAACACCGGCACTGATGGAATTCCTCTGTATACCATAATAGTACCGGAAAAGGGCGAGACTTGGCCTAATGCCAAGAAATTCCTCGCACAAAGTTGCATGAGTGCTAAGCTCTAGCAGGGAGTTGGGTGGAAGATTATGGAGATGCACACCGTAGTATTTGAGGACCTCAATGAAGAAGTCCAATGGTGGCAGGCTGAGGCCGTGGTCGACGTGCGTGCCGAACAACACTCGCTCACCATCGCGCGGGGTGATACGTCGGAAACATATCTATAATTTTTGATGTTCCATGCTTGGTTAGTATCTACTTTGCTTTGCTTTGTCTACACTTTGAGGTGTTTTATATGTTTTCTGGTAGTAACCTATGAACAAGATGTCATAGTGCCAGCTGCTTGTTTTCTTTTGTTTTTTGTTCCAGAAAATAAAGTAAGGAAATATTCTCGGAATTGGATAAGACAAAAGCCAAAGTCAATATTTCACCAAGGAGAACACTTAGTCCAGAGGAGAGACAGAGGGGAGCCACAGGGCGGCCGCACTCCCCCCAGGCGTGAGCCCACCCTACGTCGCGCCTAGGCAGGGTGTGAGCCCCATGGCCGCCGTCCTGCCTCGCCTCTTCGCCTATAATAAGCCTCCGATGCCTAAACCCTAAGTACCCTATCAATATTCCACGAAACCGTCTGTAGCCGCCGCCACCATCGTCCCTAGATCGGGGGGATCTGAAGCTCTTCCTGGCACCCTGCCGGAGGGGAGATCATCCCGGAGGCCTTCTTCTTCATCATGCCAGCCTCCGTTATGAAGCGTGAGTAGTTTCACCTTGGACTATGGGTCCATGTAGTAGCTAGATGGTTGAATATCCTCCTTTGTGCTTTCATGTCTAGATCTTGTGAGCTCCATTCATGATCAAGATCTCATCTATTTATAATCATGCATGTTGTGTTTGTGGGGATCCGATGGATATTGAGATTACTATGTCAGATTGATTAATGGTTTTGTCTTATTGATTCTATCATGTCTTTGTTGTTTGTGATCTTTCATGCTCTCCGTTGTTAGTAGCTATCTTGGCCAAGTAGTTGCTAGTGACTCTAAGAGGGGGTATTTATGCTCGATAGTGGGTTCATGCCTCTATTTAATCTAAGGGAAGTGACAGAAATATCTAAGGTTGTAGATGTGCTGCTGCCACTAGGGATAAAACAACGGTCTCTTGTTCATGGAACAAGTGGATTGTTTACCTTACACACTTTTCTTAAAGAAGTTGTCTGTTGCTTGCAACTTAATACTGGAGGGGGTTCGGATGATAACCCAAAGGTGGACTTCTAGTCATAGATGTAGTTGGATGGCGGTTTATGTATATTGTTGTATTTCCCAATCGAATCTCATAGGATCATGATGTCTAGTATTGCATTGTTTTTCCTTGCTAAGTCCTGCCAATTGCCCTGCTGTAATTTGTTTACCCAGCATGCCATGTTTGTTTATCTAAGGAGAACACCTCTAGTGAACTATGGACCCCGGTCCAATCTTTACCATTGACACATCTTCCATAGTTACTGTTTACTTGCTGCAAACCACTATTACCTTCCACACCATACAGTTAATCCTTTGTTATAGCAAACCAGTGAGATTGACAACCTCGCTGTTCGTTGGGGCAAAGTATTGAGTTTGTGTTGTGCAGGTCTCCAAGTTGCTAGCAACACCTTTGAGTCGTTTCCTTCCTCCTACTGGTTCGATAACCTCGGTTTCTTACTAAGGGAAAACTTGCTGCTGTGCTCATCACACCTTGCTCTTGTGGTCTCCCAATGAGGCGTTGACAACACGCCTTCAAGCTTTTTCTGGCGCCATTGCCGGGGAGGCTAAGGATGTCTTCACAAGGGGAGTCCTCCACAACCTTTCTAATTACTTTGTTTTTGTTTTGCTTAGTTTATTTTTCTTGGTTTTTTTGCCTCTTTTTATCAAAAACTCCAAAAAAATAGTTTAGTTTGGTTTGCTTTATCTTATCAAAAACACAAAAAAAATAGTTATTGCTCTCGTTGCTGCTGCTGTTTTGGCTTGCTCCACTTTTGCCAAAATGAACTCTGCTGAGAACACCAAGTTGTGTGACTTCACTATCACAAACAACAATGATTTCCTAAGCACTCCTATTGCTCCACCTGTAACTGATGCTACCTTTTATGAAATTAAGCCTCCTTTGTTGAATCTTGTGATGAGAGAGCAATTTTCTGGCGCTAGTTCTGATGCTGCTATTGCCCATCTCAATAACTTTGTTGAACTTTGTGAGATGCAAAAGTATAAGGATGTAGATGTAGATATTATTAAGCTCAATTTGTTTCATTTCTCCTTGAGAGGAAAAGCTAAAGAATGGTTGCTATCCTTGCCTAGAAATAGTATTGATTCTTAGATTAAGTGCAAAGATGCTTTTATTGGAAAGTACTACCCTCCTGCTAAGATTATATCTACGAGAAGTGATATTATGGGATTTAAACAACTTGATAATGAACATGTTGCTCAAGCTTGGGAAAGAATGAAATCTTTGGTTAAGAATTGTCCCACTCATGGACTTACTGCTTGGATGATTATCCAGACTTTTTATGCAGTTTTGAACTTCTCTTCAAGAAACCTTGTTGATTCAAAGCTGAGGTACCTTTATGACCATCACCTTGGGTGCTGCAACAAAACTCCTTGATAATATGATGGTTAATTATTCTGAATGGCACGCTGAGAGAGCTCCACATGGTAAGAAGGTAAATTCTGTTGAAGAAACCTCCTCTTTGAGTGATAAGATTGATGTTATCATGGTTATGCTTGTTAATGGTAAAGCTCCTTTAGATACAAATAATGTCTCCTTATCCTCTTTGGTTGCTCAATAAGAGCAAGTTGATGTGAACTTCATTAGGAATAATAATTTTGGCAACAATGCTTATGGTAATAACTATAGGCCTTATCCTCCTAATAATAGCAATACCTATGGAAACTCCTACAACAATACTAGAAGTGCCCCCTCTTAAATTGAAGTCATGCTCAAAGACTTTATTAGTAAACAAACCACTTTCAACAAGACTGTGGAGGAAAAGATTTTGAATGTAGAGAAAAAATATTTCCTCTTTGTCTGAAGCACAGTCCTTTTTGATTAATAAAATGGTTGCTAAACCTGAAACCATGGAAAGTACCTTTGCTTCTACTCATGCCATACAAGTTACTATTGATGAAAATGTTAGACTGTTAGCCCAACTACATGCTAAGTGGGAAAGAGAAGCTGAAATTGCTACAAACAATAGTGTGTGCACCATCACCACCACCAATATGGATGCCACTAAACCACAAGAAGTCCCTATTGCTCCTCCTACAATGCCGAAGCCCAATGAGTCTAATACTAGTGATGCTAAGCTTGATTTTGATCTTGATGGTTGCAATATTTCTGAAGTGATTATGTTCCTACAAAAGCTTGCTAGAAGTCCTGATGCTAGTGATATGCATGTAGCTTTCACGAAACACATTATAGATGCTCTTGTTAAAATTAAGGAAGAGAAGTTGAAACACAAAGCTTCTATTCCTAGGAAAGTAGAAGATAGTTGGGAACCCATTATTAATATGAAAGTGAATGACTTTGATCTCAAAGCTTCATGTGACCTTGGTTGTAGTGTCTCTATTATGCCTAGGAAGATTTATGAAATGCTTGATTTGCCACCTTTGGAAGATTGTTATTTGGATGTACCACTTAATGATAATGCTAAGAAGAAACTCATGGGAAGTGTTAATGATGTTCTCATTATGGTTAACAATGCTTATGTCCCTGTTGATTTCTATGTTTTGGATGTTGAATACAATGCCTCTTGTCCTATTACTTTGGGAAGACCTTTTCTTAGAACTGTTGGTGGCATCATTGATATGAAAGAAGGCACCATTAAATATCAATTTCCATTCAAGAAAGGTATTGAACACTTCCCTATGAGGAGAGAGAAGTTGCTTTTTGCTCCTCCTTTCAAGTCAAGGTTTGCTGTTAATGCTTCTTCATTTGAAAATACTTGATTCTTGCTTCTTGTGCCTAACTTAAAGGAGTTAAAGAAAAGTTTTTGTTGGGAGATAACCCAAGAGTTTTCTTGAGTTTTGGAAGTTATTACATTAGTAATTACCTCCCCTTATCCTTTTTGTTTGGTAGACCTCTAATGAGGGGGAAGTAAGATTTGGGGAGTTGTTGTCCCGAAACAGATTTTTGTGCTCCACCGTAAAATTTTGTGAGGGAATCTCTGTAAGTCAGATTGAGCTGATATTTTATGAATAAATCCCAGTATGTTAGATAACTTTTGTTAGTTCAACAATTTTTGATTTGAGCAATAGAAGGTCTTCGAAAAAATCGCTTTCTACCTGCTAGTCCGTTTTGATAGATTTCTACCATTATTTGCATTTGCTTCTTATTGATTCCTTTTTGGGTTCTTTTTGGGAAATTGAGATTTTTGAGGGAATTGCTATAGTAGCTAGTGTTTTTAGTGAAAGTTTTGCTGTTCTAAAGCTAAACCCAAGGGTCTATTATCTTTTGAATACACTAATGTTGCTAATGAAGATTGTGTGAAGTTTTGTATGAAGGAAAATTTTCAGGTGTAAAGAGAGAATGATGTAATGAGATGAAGAATAGAAAAAAGCTCAAGCTTGGGGATGCCACAACGGTGTCACCCCAAGAAATATTCAAGAGGTACAAGCGTCAAAGCTTGGGTATGCCCAAGGCATCCCCTTCTTCATCAATAAAAAGCTCAGGTCTTTCAAGACACTTCGTTTTTATTGTTTCATGCATTGTTGTGTTGTTATTGGAGCGTCTTAGTTTTCGTTTGGTTTTCTTAGTTTGCTTAGTTTGCTTGAATAAAGTATTTTGGACCCCCGTTCTCGCTGTGTTGTTTCAAATAAGTTGATTGGTGTTGGAAAGGAGTAGAAAGTTCTTGCTTGAATAGTGCATGAAGAGCATGCTTTGACTGTGACTTAGACTTTAGCATGCCATGCTAGGTGTTGTTTTGACCTTATGCTTAGTGATTATTGTTGTAGCATTACTTGTTCCAAATAATTGGGATTGCTTAGTGTGCCTTGAAAAAATCATAGTATTGTGGTATTCTCATTTGATGTTTTGTTTGCGTTGACTTAGCACATGCTCACACCATGTTATGAATATAAACAAGTCACCATAGCCTCTATGATCATTTAGTTTTTGACTTGTGGTACCACTCTATGCTTTGATTAGTAATGTTTTGTCGCTCTGCATGATTATGGCCATTATTGCTCTCTTAGTTGGTTGCTCCCAGTCTTTTGCTAGCCTCCACATGTATGAGTAAGCTCTACTCATGTTTCCAACTCCCAAGAAACCAAGTTATTCCAAAGTGTCCACTATAAATTCCTATGCATGGTGTGTTACACCATTCCAAGTATATTCTTGTTTTCATCTATCTTCCAATATGTGAAAACTTAGTGATTAAAACTCTCACAAACTTCTTGGCACACTTTATATTTCTTGCCCCTAATAAACTTGAACCATTGTGTCATCTATGTTTTATATGCTTGCACTTATACGTGGGAATTAGCAGAACCGTGCTATCATGGGGAACACTTTCAACATTGCACTTGTATTTTGTACACAGTTGATATCATGCTCTTTTGTCTATGGATGTCACTGGTGTGAAATAAAAGGGGAGCTTGTATGTCCATGGAGTTATGTATGTGTGTTAGAAAAACGCCTAGGCCGCTAGCCTAAGCCATGCCTAATCATGGTGGAAACTTGCAGCATCACCAGAATGACATCTATGAAGATTTCTTCTTATAAAAAAAGAGAGACTTATTGAGAAAAGAGGAAAGAGAGAAAAAAGCACCATATTCCCATGGTAAATAAGAAGATTGCTGAGATGCTCATTGTCTGCTTGCCTTGTCATTTTGGTTATGGGATAGTTCATGTACCATGTGCAAGGGGTACCCCGTTGGCGGTTCTCTATGATACACATGTACTTAGTATGACAAGAACTCATAGGTGACTAAAGTTGAGTAGCATGAGGAGCGGCCCCCGTATTCAAGGGACATGAGATTGCCAACTTATACTTTTTCAAGCATATACTCCATAGTTTGTTCACTTTAACCTTAATCACTTCAAGATGCTTATGATAGGGGTAATAAGGGCTGAAAGCTAACAAGTACCCTATTTTTTTGAAGCTCTTTTCGAGACTTTAAATCCCTGATTCCCTATATGAAGGGTGTTTCTTCCACTATTATATTGAGTCTCCACCTTCTACCTTTAGGCACTAGTTAAGAGAGCATTGTCCCAAAACTTATTGATTGATGCATATTGTTGATATTACTTGTTCTTGTGCTATTTGTATCTAATCACTCTTATGAACTTTGAAGGTGTCCTATGCATCTATTTGCTACTCCATGAGGGACAAGCTGAATGCCACTATGCTATGTTTTCTGTATGTGAAACAAACAAACATTTTTCAATGCATGGTATTCATGATCTTTGTTTGTAGCATTTCATGTTGCATGCATAGTTACTTTGTCTTACTGTTAGAACTCCATCTTTCATGCACATGTTTAGAGTTCTTTGATCCCAGCTCAATGCTTGCAAATGGTTTGATCTTGGTTTTGATGGTGCATGTCACCTCAAAAATTATTATATTATCACTTACCTACTCGAGGACGAGGAGGTGTTAATCTTGGGGATGCTTGATACGTCAGAAACGTATCTATAATTTTTGATGTTCCATGCTTGTTTAGTATCTACTTTGCTTTGCTTTATCTACACTTTGAGGTGTTTATATATGTTTTCTGGTACTAACCTATTAACAAGATGCCACAGTACCAGTTGCCTGTTTTCTTCTGTTTTTTGTTCCAGAAAAGCTAGTAAAGAAATATTCTTGGAATTGGACGTGACAAAAGCTAAAGTCAGTATTTCACCGAGGAGAACACAGAGTCTAGAGGAGAGACGGAGGGGAGCCACAGGGCGGCCGCATCCCCACCCCTAGCCGCGGGCCCACCCTAGGCCACGCCTGGGTAGGGTGTGGGCCCCCTGGCCACCCTCCTGCCTTGCCTCTTCGCCTATAAGAAGCCTCCGATGCCTAAACCCTAAGTACCCGATCAATATTGCACGAAACCTTCTGTAGCCGCCGCCACCATCATCCCTAGATTGGGGGGATCTGAAGCTCTTCCCGGCACCCTGCCAGAGGGGAGATCATCCCGGAGGCCTTCTTCTTCATCATGCCAGCCTCCGGTATGAAGCATGAGTAGTTCCACCTTGGACTATGGGTCCATATAGTAGCTAGATGGTTGTATCTCCTACTTTGTTCTTTCATGTCTAGATCTTGTGAGCTCCTTTCATGATCAAGATCTCATCTATATGTAATCATGCATGTTGTGTTTGCAGGGATCTGGTGGATAATGAGATTACTATGTCAGATTGATTAATGGTTTTGTCTTATTAATTCTATCATGTCTGTGTTGTTTGTGATGTTGTATGCTCTCTGTTGTTAGTAGCTCTCTTTGCCAAGTAGTTGCTAGTGACTCCAAGAGGTGGTATTTATGCTCGATAGTGGGTTCATGCCTCTATTTCATCTAAGGGAAGTCACAAAAATCTCTAAGGTTGTAGATGTGTTGTTGCCACTAGGGAGAAAACAACGTTCTCTTGTTCATGGAACAAATGGATTGTTTACGTTACACATTTTGCTTAAAGCAGTTGTCTATTGCTTGCAACTTAATATTGGAGGGGGTTCGGATGATAACCCAAAGGTGGACTTCTAGTCATAGATGTAGTTGGATGGCGGTCTATGTATCTTGTTGTATTGCCTAGTCGAATCTCATAGGATTAGAATGTCTATTATTGCATTGTTTTGCATTGCTCAGTCCTGTCAATTGCCCTGCTGTAATTTGTTTACCCAGCATGCCATGCTTGTTTATCGAAGGAGAACACCTCTAGTGAACTATGGAACCCGGTCCAATCTTTACCATTAATACATCTTCCACTGTTACTGTTTAGTTGCTGCAAACCACTATTACCTTCCACACCATACAGTTAATCCTTTGTTACAGCAAACTAATGAGATTGACAACCTCGTTGTTCGTTGGGTCAAAGTCTTGAGTTTGTGTTGTGCAAGTCCCCAAGTTGCTAGCAACACCTTTGAGTCGTTTCCTTTCTCCTACTGGTACGATAACATCGGTTTCTTACTGAGGGAAAACTTGCTGTTGTGCTCATCACACCTTGCTCTTGGGGTCTCCCAACGAGGCGTTGACAACACGCCATCACGGGGTAGGAGTGGCGTGTCCAGCGGCGCTCCGCCATGCGCCAGCGACGAGGTAGCCCTCATCCTCCATGACCTGGATCTCAGCATCGTCCATGACGCTCGAGAACCAGAGGCCCTGCTGCTTCCTTTCGTCCACCGCCACCGATCCCGTCGCCGCCGCTCCAGATCTAGATGCAGAAGCCATCACTCTTGGAGATGAAGGATTGGTGAGGGGAGGAGTTTTTCTCATGGTGTTTAGATGAGAGTGGGTGCGGAGGGCTCAAGTCGTACGAGGAGGCAATAAGTGAAAATGGCGGAGAGATGAATCTGGGGAGAAGGATTTCTCCTCTCTTTTAGTTGCCTCTACGTCAAGACTCGTGCTTCAATCGCGCGATTTGCACCACGCGTAAAGGAGAGTGGGAGGTGGCTTCCTCGCGACTCCTCCGCCCCCTCGATTCTCTCGTGAGCATTAAAATGGTGCTATGATCCATAGGGAACAAACCCACCAACGATCGTGTTGACGGGACTCCTGTTAGTGACAGGACCTGGCCTGAAAAGTTGTCAGCCAGCGCGCCGTTGTTTGAAATCCGGCTCATGTTTGGAAACTGAGCAAGGAAAAGACTAAAATTTAGACTGAAATATATCTGACTCAGATGACTCGGAATCCTACACTGTTGAAATAAGTTTTCGGGAACCCTTCAAGATTCTCAAGACGAAGTAACTGTCAAGTTAGACGATTTATCCGGCTTTAGATCTTGGAGACTTCCGGGGCTACTGTTGGGGATATACTTTCCGGGTATACCCACAGGACTCCTTGACCAGGGTGGCCCACCAAAGGGTTAGAGATTTTCTTCATGGGCGGCCCAATCAGAGAAAGAGGAGGAGCCAGTTCTGGCTATGACAAGGGCCAGAAGAGTTACCGACTTGGGCCTATAGTATTATTGTAGTCCAAGCTATATCTAGTTACCGACTCTATAACATAGCCGGATAGCTCTCTCCTATAACCCTAGGTCCTGGTGACTATATAAACCAGCCCTATGGGAGCCTTTAGGGCACAACCATAGCAATAACCACAATCATAACTCGCACAAGCGAACCTCTCTTGTAATCCTCTATAACATCCGGCTCCCGTCGATATATTACTGGGTTGCTAGTAGGAGTAGGATCCGATCACCGTAGTTGGATCTAAACCTGGGTAAACTTGTGTTCACCGTTCCTAGAACATCCGACGTCTCACACCCCATCTTCTCAACGCCGTCAGGACCCCCTACTGCATACTTGTCGATAATCTGACAACATTGGCATCTTGGATTCCAGTTGGCCAGTAAAAGCTTGCCCTGAGGGACTTTGCAACAAGTGCACGACTACTGGTGTGGTGCATGCAAATGCCTTTGTCTATGTAAGTGAGATGATCCTATCGTCCTCGAGTGCAAAACACCTTTGGAGGATGCTAGTGATACTTCACTTATAGAGCTCGCCATTGATTTGGGTGAAGGCCTTAGAGTGGCAGGCGATGTGCCCAACATCAATTGGGTCCTTAGGTAGCTCCTTCTGCACAAGGTATGAGATGTGCAGGTGTGTCCATGCTGGATCGATTAGCATTACCTCTGTTGGCCCTTCCGGTGCGGGGTCTTCTTCCATTGCTACGGCTGCCTCGAGGTCGATGGGCGTTGCAGCCCCCGATGGTGTTGGTGGTTACGAAGGGTTAGAGGATTTAATTGCCTTGATGGACTGTTCGGTGATATTCTAAAAGAAGACCCCTGTGACATCCCAAAAATCATGTTTTCAAAGTTTGCATATCATTCATGCATTCATAATCATTTTAGGATTATTTCTTCAAAACAGAAACTTTGTGATCTATTATTTTATGTAAGCAAGGCAATGGCCTTAATGTTACTCTCTTTTATGAGAATATTTGTTTTGAGCAGAAAAGATTTGAGCATAGGATTGATTGATATTTCCAAAGCTTGGAAAAAAGTTTTCAAAAGAAAAATATGAATTCAAATCATTCATATGACTATTGTAAATAAATAGTTAAGGCATGGTTTAAATTCTAAAACTCAAAGGGCCAAAGTAATTTGAGTGAGCAACATTGTTCTGTAGCCAAAAAGGTGCAAGTTTTACTTTACAAAATTCAGAACAAGTTTGAATTCAAACCCATGTGAAAAACATTTGAAAAAACATTCCTGAAAATCAAATTAGAAAAATAAAAGGAAAAATAAAAAAATAAAAATAGGCGCTACCCTTTGAGCCCAACAGCAGAAGCAGCCCATTAGCCAGCCCACCTGGGTTTTCCCCCTCTCTCTGCTTTTTACACCGCACCCGCGCTACCCAATCAGTCACTGATCGGTGGACCCTCGCCAGCTCATCTCTGTCTTCCCAAATCACGCCCGCGACCACGTCGTCGCCGGCTCTTTCTCCTCCTTCACTGCCGCGCCATAACTCGAGTAATTGTCGGTGTTTCCGTGCGTGATCCTCGCCCCGGCTCTGGCTACAAAACCCCCTCCCCACCCCGCACATTTCCCCTCGCTCCGCCACCATGCTGCCCCTATTTCACTAAACACCGCCGCTGCTCCGACGGACAGCAGCTCTAATTTCGGCCAACCCCGCCCACCCCTCCACTCCTGGTTCACACGAGCTCGCTCCATTTCGCCTTGCGCACCTCCCAGTAATACCAGTTCACACGCGCGCGCCCTAAAGCCTCGACTACATCTTCGACCAGAACCGCGCCGTCGTCTGCCTCCTCTCCGACGAACTCGTCTGGTTATTACTAACCGCGCCTCCCCCTCTCATTGACTCTTGCGTGACCAGCATCGCTTTACGCATCTAACGCACTGCTTATTTGTCCCTGGCATGATCTGTACCGTCGCCAACAACGACGAGCATCCGTACCTGACGACCGAAGCAACTTCGGCGAGCAATCCCTGACGACCCCATGTGCCCCTCGACAAACGGCGACCACCTCAAGAACCAACACTGCACGGCGAGACTGGTGAGCTAATTCCCTTCCCCTAGCGCTTCCTGTATCACCGGCAGCACCACCGCCTGAGCGCGCCGCCGCCACTCGCCGCCGCTAGCGCCGCTCACTTATGGTCTGTTGGATCTGAGCCGTTAGATCTAGATCCAACGCGTGTGTTAGATCACTTAAGCGAAGCGGTAAGTTGAGATCTGAGTCGTGTGATGCACTTTTAATCCAACGATCCAGAAAGCCTGATCCGCACGAAACGGTATCGACCAATCAGATAGCGCCGCGTGGCCTGTTGTTTGATTTAAAATCTAGAATTAGATCTATTAGATGTTCAAACTTGCAAAATTCATAACTTTTGATCCACACGTTCAAATTTTGCAAATTTTATATCATTGGAATCAGGAGAAAGAATTCTATCCAACCATGTACTTTGTTTAATAAATTGCTTCTGTAAACTTAGTTGTTTTTTCAGAGACATGTGCAAGCATATTTTGTATATAAAAACTATTTGGAAAATGCTTTAAATGCCAAATTAAATTTACTTAGTTTGGAAATGTTTAGTTTATTGATCAGTACTGTTTTACTTGTCTTGTTTGAGTTGGAAAAATCATCTCATAGCATTTGCATGCATTCATATATTTTTGCTTGATTGTTGAAATATGAATTTGGTGCTATCATTTTATTTGTAGATTTTGGTGCTAGTGGTGATTATGATTGTGAAGATTGTTGCTACTCCCCCAACTACCAAGGAAAGTGGTGCTTCATATGTTTGTCCCAATATTTTGACTATGCATTAGAAATATTTTGTATAGGGCTTGCATGTATATTTTTGCTAAGAATCTAAATGTTATGCTTGGGAAATCGTAGTAGTTGTAGAATTGTTAGAATTTTCTCTAAGTTAAGATACTTGCTATTGCCATGCTTAGCCTAGCTAGTAGCAACCAAGGGTGTAATATATACATGCTATGGAAAAATATTGCTAAGTCCTTGACTTATGTTTTTGCTTAATAAAACAACTGTGAATGAAACACCTGGGTGGAATGGTGGATTGGTTTGTGTTGAGTGGTTACACAAGGCCCATTTCTATGGTTTACCTTGTGTATCTCACTTGTGGAATGCCACCCAGGAACAAAGGGATTTGAGATGCCAAATGTTAAGAAGCTTCTAGTGCAGCCACATGGCATTATGGGCTCTTCCTGGTTCATATAGGTTGCAATAACTTAGCCATTTGGACAGTTGGTGGTAGTGGGATGATAGGTTGGAACGCGTCCATTTGGTCTAAGGGAAGGCTACTGAAAGGTCCTGTCTTGGTGAAAATCAAGTCTTGTGGGGAAAGTGCACCACCTCTGCAGATGGAAGAAACTAAGTACTTAGCCCTGTCCCCGGTAATGGAAAATTTTGAGCATCAAGACATGGAAGCTATCAAGAATCTCCTCATCCCAATTTCTAAGTTAAAACTTGTGGATGAACAAGGGTGAAGGTTCACCAATTTCTATTGGTGGTTCCTTGGGAGTTTTTGCCAAACAAAAACTTAGTGTTTTCAACTGATAGGTAAAATCTATTTTGAGCAAAGCAAGCCTAAGGTACACTTAGCCAAATTCATGTAGTAACTAGTTGCTAATATTCTACTAAGGTATCACTTGCCAATACTATTCCAATGTATTGACCCACTGTGGCTGTAACTTATGATGTTGCAGGTTACTCTGATGATGATTAGGGGTTATGAGTCTACACTCAACATGCTTGCTTGTGGCACATGAAGATGAAGACTTTTATTTATATTGTTATGATAAACTCTTGTAATAGCCTATGGCTATGGAGTTGTAAAAGACTATGTTTATCTCTGGAATGACGATGTAATAATGACCTTTGTTTCTATTTACTTCATCTTAAACTGTGGATGCTAGCAATTGATCCAGGGACTAGCATTGCAATCACAGGGATCTTTACCTTTATAAAGGTGGGATCTTACAGATGGTATCAGAGCACTGTGTTGCCTGTAGGTTTATGACCCTAGGATTGGTTTAGAAACCACTAAGGAAAAAATTTCAACAATTTCCACACTTGTATTTTTCTTCTCGTAAACTTTTCTAATCTCCTTTCTCATCTCTATTTGTAGATGAACTCCATCAATGAAGCCGTGAGGAAGGGACCACTCATGGCCATGACTTTGGAGTGTGAGACTGAATTTCCCAAGGCCCTTAAGAACCTCATGGTTACCATGGGGATACATGGTGCAACTGTGTACAAAGCATTCCCCGTGATGGATGAAGGAGAAGAGTATTGGTGGGTGCAACTTCACTTGTACAAAAACAAGGAAGACAACCACAAGGAGTCAGGATTCTGCATGGTCACCAACTAAGAAATGCACACAACATTCTTTGACTCTTCAAGAAATGTAGCATGGAATGCTATCAAGGAGCTTGGTGATAGACTCAAGTGCAGAATGCTCAACACCCAAAATGACCTAAGGGAAGAAAAGAAGCATACCCAAGAGTTAGAGGCTACTAACCAACGTTTAAGAGAAGACATCATAGACTTAGCAATGGAGTCATGTGATCAAGATTGACAGATTGCCTCTAGGGATACCCTGATAGCCAACTTGGCAAGTGAGTGGGGTTTGTAACGTACTTCGTTAGTTGGACCACCACATTTATCATTTTACTTCCAAAAATTTGTCTAAGTTATGTTGAACCTTTGATGCTTGTAATGGATTTGTGTGTGCCATGACTTGTGTGATTGTTGCAAAAGATATGCTTGTGATATTTTGTCTTGTGATTTTTTTCTATTGATGTTGATTCTAACTTTTCTCTATCTTATAAAAATAGATGCCTAATGTTATTATCAGCACGGCCGAGGAGTTCAAGGGAACTCGTTTTGGTACTCGTCTCATTGAGCTCACTAGTGTGCTCAACCTTCCACTTCCTAGCATCATGATGCTTCCCCTCACCAAGTTTGAGAGGAAGGACCTTTGGGGCTTCAGAGTCACTCAGCTTGGACGCCAGACGGAGCCAACCACGGAGACCATCACTTTCAAGCTGATGCATGACGACAAGGAGAAAGGCCTAGATGTAGTCATGCAGGAGTTACTTGGGCGCCTGGTAGGGAGACACTCCAGAGAGCTTAGAGGTCTTTACTTTCACCCCCTTCGGGAGACGCAACAAGGAGGGTGAGGTTATTGAGTACGAGGATGCTGCTAGAGATACGATGGAGCCGATTCGTCTGTACCTCCAGGACCTAGAGGGTCTTATTAGGCACCTAGATACTGATAGGACCAACGACATTCTTAGCAATGACGAGCTCCAGGTTCAGCTCCGAGAGAAGGACAAGCTCTTCGCGGAGCAAGACGAGATAGTCAAGGAAATGGAGGCCAAGTTTGAAAGCCAGGACAAGAAATTCAAAATCCAGGAGAAGAGAGTCCAAGACAGGAACAAGAAGATCCGGGAGATGAAGGAAGAGCTAGAGGCCAAGGACTTCGAGCTCGAGCATCAGCAGGGAGTGATCGAGAGGCTTCGCTCACAGAAGAGGGCTCTTAGGGACAAGATAGAGGCCTTGACTACTAATGTTGAGGAGTACAAGACCGCTATGGAGAATGAAGGTCTTACCCTTGTTTATGTGGAGATTGATGCGGAGGAGTAGTGTTGGCTACTCATTTATCTTTCATCTACTGTACTTTTGATTATTGAGTCGCAATGACCATCCAACATGTGGGTGGCTTTCTATGGTGTGTTTTGCATTTCCAAACTTGATGTTTATGTCGTTTAAACTCTATGTTATTTTGATGTTTGATTATTGTGATTGTCTATGTGATGTATTGTGCATGATAATCATCTATGGGTATCTCATTCTTATCCTTATGAAAACCACAGATGCCTCCTCGATGTGCCAACCCCAACCCAAACAACAACAATGTCACTCCCGAGATGCAGCAGTTGATGATAGCAAAGGCACAACTGATGCAGATGATGAACAATTTTATGCAGAACCAGAATCAGAATAACAGCAACAATAATAACAACAACAACCCAAACAATCCACCAGGATTTGACATGCTCACCAGATTCCTAAGACTGAGGCCTGCAAAGTTCTCAGGAACCACTGATCCAATGGTGGCCAATGATTGGCTACGTTCAGTGAACAAGGATTTGGTAACTGTCGGCTGCACCGACGAGGAGAAGGTCAGGTTTGCAGCACATCTGTTGGAAGGACCAGCAGCAACTTGGTGGGATAACTTTCAGATCACCACTCCCATTGAGTATGTAACTTGGGCTATCTTTGAGGATGGTTTCTGCACAGCTCACATCTCATCCGGGGTGATGAATTTGAAGAAGAAGGAGTTCCATAACCTGAAGCAGTGTCACCGCAGTGTGGATGAATACATTGAGGAATTCAACAATCTGGCGCGTTATGCACCGGATGAAGTTGATACTGATGCCAAGAGGAAGGAGAATTCCTTGAAGGACTGAATGATGAACTTAATCTGCAGCTATCTGTTGCCTATGTCCCAACCTACCAATCACTTTGTTACAAAGCTACCATCTTGGAGAACAAGATGAAACAGGTTGAAAGCAGAAAGAGGAAGCACAGCTTTGACAAGCACAGCTCGGGATCGTCTCACAAGCATTCCCATCATGATGATAGTGGGAGTTCTGGATCCCACAAACATGGAAAGTACAACAACCACCACGGCCACAACCGCCATCATGACAACAAGCATCACCGTAGTCATGATAATGACAAGTATAAGAACCACAAGAGTGGATACAAGAGCCACCACAATGGAAGTGGAAGTGGTAGTGGAAGTCAGCCTGTCAAGAAAGATCTCAGTCAGGTTGAATGCTTCAAGTGTAAGAAGATGGGGCACTATGCTAATGAGTGCCCAGAAAAGAAAGTTAAAGGCGCCAACAAACCCAACCCTTTCCAGAAGGGACAAGTGAACCATATCAATGTGGAAGAAATTTATGAGGAACCTGATGCTGTGGCTGGTAAGTTCAAACTCAATTCTGTTCTAGCACTTGTTCTTTTTCATACTGGCACATCGCATTCATTCATATCAAGAGCATTTGTTGATATAAATGAAATTCCAGTTGAAACTATTGGGTGTCCTATAAAAGTAAGTTCTCCTGGTGGAGAAATGATAGTGAACTCAGGATGCCATGCCCTAGTCATAGAATTTGGGAAGTATAAGTTTCCCATTAATTTGATAATCCTAAATTCCCAAGGATTGGATGTCATTTTTTGGAATGGACTGGATGACTAAGTACAAGGGAGTGCTAGATTGCGCCAATCATACCATCACACTCACAACCCTGGATAATTAAAAGGATTAGATTCAAGACTAACTTTGAATCAAAAGGGAGTAAGCTAAATTCTATTAAGGGGGTTAGCATAGACAGTGTGCTAATTGTGAGAGAATATCCATATGTGTTTATGGAAGAATTGCCGGGAATGACACCAGATAGAGATGTGGAATTTTTGATTGACTTGCTGCCAGGATCTGGACCAATAGCAAAGAGACCTTACAAGATGTCAGTTGATGAGTTGAAAGAACTCAAAAAACAACTTGGAGAATAGTTGCAGAAAGTATTTATTCAACCAAGTTCTTCATCTTGGGGAGCACCAGTCTTGTTTGTGGAAAAGAAAGATAGAAGTCAAAGGTTATGCATCGATTATCGTTCACTCAATGAGGTGACCATCAAGAACAAATATCCTTTGCCTAGAATCAATGACTTGTTTGATCAGTTAGAAGGAGCCTGTGTGTTCTCAAAGATTGATCTCCGGTCAAGCTATTTTCAACTTAAGATAAGGGAACAAGACATACCTAAGACTGCTTTCACCACTTGGTATGGATTGTATGAGTACACCGTGATGCCATTTGGTTTGATCAATGCACCAGCTTACTTCATGAATATGATGAACAAGGTGTTCATGGAGTTCCTTGACAAGTTTGTTGTCGTTTTCATCGATGACATTTTGATCTACTCCAAGAGCAAAGAAGAGCATGAAGGACATTTGCGCTTGATACTTGAGAAGCTTAGAGAGCATAAGTTGTATGCCAAATTTAGCAAGTGTGAATTCTGGTTGAATGAAGTTGGATTTCTTGGACACATCGTGTCAGGAGATGGTGTAGCAGTTGATCCATAAAAGTGTCACCAGAATCTGAATGGGAATCTCCTAAGTCAGTAAAAGAAGTTCGTAGTTTCCTTGGCTTGGCAGGATACTATAGAAGATTCATTGAGAATTTCTCCAAGGTAGCTAAGACAATGACGAAGTTACTCAAGAAAGATAAGAAATTTGCTTGGACTGAAGGATGTGAACTCAATTTCCAAGAGTTGAAGAAGAGACTAGTGACAACACCAGTCTTATGTTTGCCAGATTTGGAGAAGGATTTCCAAGTGTATTGTGATGCATCTCATCAAGGATTAGGCGCAGTTCTGATGCAAGAAGGGAAAGTTGTGGCTTATGCCTCGAGACAACTCAAAACTCATGAGGTGAACTATCCTACTCATGATTTAGAGTTAGCCTCTGTTGTCCATGCACTCAAAACATGGAGACATTATCTTTTGGGAAAGCGATGTGAAGTATTCACAGATCACAAAAGTTTGAAGTATATCTTCACTCAGAAAGAAATCAACATGAGACAAAGAAGATGGCAAGAACTCATCAAGGACTATGACTTGAGTTTGCAATACCACCCCGGTAAAGCAAATGTTGTAGCGGATGCACTAAGCCGTAAGGTATTTGTGAATGGCCTTACTAAGGGAGAGTTGCCAGATGATCTGTGTGCCCAATTTAGAGACCTCAGATTGGAGATTGCGCCTAAGGGACATCTCATGTCATTAGATGTTCAACCCACCTTGTTGGACAAAATCAAGGAAGCCCAAAAGACGGACAAGGAAATTGAAGAGATTAAGGAAAAGATTGGTAAAGGAAAATCCAAAGGATTCCATGAAGACGAAGAGGGTACTTTATGGTATGGAAAACGTATCTGCATTCCACAAGATCCGGAGCTTCGGAAACTGATTTTACAGGAAGCACAGAACTCACGGTATTCCATTCATCCAAGTAACACCAAAATGTACATGGATGTGAAGGAAAGATTCTGGTGGAATAATCTCAAGGACATCGCCGAACATATTGCTTTGTGTGATGTATGTAGTAGAGTGAAAGCGGAACATCAGAAACCAGTAGGTTTGTTACAACCACTACCTATTCCTGATTGGAAGTGGGACAAGTTTGCCATGGATTTCATCACCGGATTGCCAAGGACTAGGTCAGGATATGATTCTATTTGGGTGGTAGTGGATCGCTTAACTGAAGTGGCTCACTTCATACCCGTGAAAACAACTTATACAAGTGGTAAGTTGGCCAAGATCTATATGAATAGGATTGTGTGTCTGCATGGAGTACCCAAGATTATTGTGTCTGATAGGGGAACTCAATTCACTTCTCATTTTTGGAGGCAACTGCATGAGTCATTGGGAACTAGATTGGAATTCAGTACTGCTTTCATCCTTAGACCGATGGACAGACAGAAAGGACCAACCAGATTCTAGAGGATATGTTGAGGGCATGTGCCCTAGACTATGGAGCTAGTTCGGATGAAAGTCTGCCTTACGCAAAATTCTCTTATAACAACAGCTATCAAGCCAGTATTGAGATGGCACCGTTTGAGTTTCTCTATGGGAGGAAGTGTACTACCCCATTACTATGGAATGGTGTGGGAGAAAGAAACTTGTTCGGGCCAGAACTAATCAAAGAAGCTGAAGAGAAAGTCAAGTTAGTCAAGGACAGATTGAAGATAGCACAATCGCGACAGAAGAGCTACGAAGATCCTAAGCGTAGATAAGTCACCTGTGAGGTGGGTGATAGAGCTTATCTTAGAGTGTCACCACTTCGTGGAGTGAAGAGATTTGGAGTCAAAGGAAAATTGGCCCCAAGATATGTAGGACCATTCAAGATTCTGAGCCGTAAAGGAGAAGTGGCATATGAGATTGAATTGGCTGAATCATTGTCTGCCGTTCACAATGTGTTTCATGTGAGTCAGCTAAAGAAATGCCATCCGAAGATGGAAGAGACTTCTTTGAAGGATACTATACCTTTGGAGGAGGTCCAATTGGAAAGTGATCTCACTCATGAGGAAAAACCTATCAAGATTCTTGAGACTGCAGAAAGAGTTACTCGGACAAAGACTATCAAATTCTGCAAGGTTCAGTGGAACCATCATTCCGAAGAAGAAGCAACATGGGAAAGAGAAGATGATCTTCGGAAAGACCACCCTCACCTATTTGCTAGCCAATCCAAATCTCGAGGGCGAGATTCACCTTAAGGGGGTTAGATTTGTAACATCCCAAAAATCATGTTTTCAAAGTTTGCATATCATTCATGCATTCATAATCATTTTAGGATTATTTCTTCAAAACAGAAACTTTGTGATCTATTATTTTATGTAAGCAAGGCAATGGCCTTGATGTTACTCTCTTTTATGAGAAGATTTGTTTTGAACAGAAAAGATTTGAGCATAGGATTGATTGATATTTCCAAAGCTTGGACAAAGTTTTCAAAACAAAAATATGAATTCAAAACATTCATATGACTATTGTAAATAAATAGTTAAGGCATGGTTTAAATTCTATAACTCAAAGGGACAAAGTAATTTGAGTGAGCAACATTGTTCTGTAGCCAAAAAGGTGCAAATTTTACTTTACAAAATTCAGAACAAGTTTGAATTCAAACCCATGTGAAAAACATTTGAAAAAACATTCCTGAAAATCAAATTAGAAAAAGAAAAGGAAAAATAAAAAAATAAAAACAGGCGCTACCCTTTGAGCCCAACAGCAGAAGCAGCCCATTAGCCAGCCCACCTGGGTTTTCCCCCTCTCTCTACTTTTTCCATCAAGTAATCGGTACTGATTGACAGGACCTCGCCAGCTCATCTCTGTCTTCCCCAAATCACGCCCGCGACCACGTCGTCGCCGGCTATTTCTCCTCCTTCACTGTCGTGCCATAACTCAAGTAATTGCCGGCGTTTCCGTGCGTGATCCTCGCCCCGGCTCCGGCTACAAAACCCCCTCCCCACCCGCACATTTCCCCTCGCTTCATTCGCTCGCTCCGCCACCAGGCTTCCCCTATTTCACTAAACACCGCCGCTGCTCCGACGGACTGCAGCTCCAATTCCGGCCAACCCCGTCCACCCCTCCACTCCTAGTTCACACGAGCATGCTCCATTTCGCCTTGTGCACCTCCCAGTACCACCAGTTCACACGCGCGCGCCCTGAAGCCTCGATTACATCTTCGAGCAGAACCGCGCCGCCGTCTGCCTCCTCTCCGACGAACTCCTCAGGTTAGTACTGACCGCGCCTCCCCCTCTCATTGACTCTCACGTGACCAGCATCGCTTTACGCATCTGACGCACTACTTATTTTTCCCTGGCGTGATCTGTACCCTCGCCAACGACGATGAGCAGCCATACCTGACGACCGAAGCAACTCCAACGAGCAATCCCTAACAACCACGTGCGCCCCTCGACAAACAGCGACCACCTCGAGAACCAGCACTGCACGGCGAGACTGGTGAGCTAATTCCCTTCCCCTAGTGCTTCCTGTATCGCCGGTAGCACCACCGCCTGAGTGTGCCGCCGCCACTCGCCGCCGCTAGCGCCGCTCACTTATGGTCTGTTGGATCTGAGCCATTAGATCTAGATCCAACGCGTGTGTTAGATCACTTAAGCGAAGCGGTAAGTTGAGATCTGAGTCGTGCGATGCACTTTGTCAACACCCGGATTTTTCAATCCTAGATGCCTGTTATGCCATACCTCGCAATCCCAGGATTACCATTTTTGCGAGACATAACAGAATTGGATACCATAGTACATCCTCCATTACAAACGATACATAAGTTCTTACACGAATAGGGATCTGTTGATCCAGTTCTTAATACAACATCAAGCAGCGGAATACTTAATAATAACGGTAGCGTAGGCGAAGCTCCATCTTCGGGGTCACAGGCAATGCTGATGATGGGAGATGATCCTAGTTGTCATAACCTTCTTGGGGTCCATCTTCCAGGTACTCCTCTTTATAGTCTGGCCATGGGAATAGCCAGGGACAAAGCCATGAGTACTCTTTAAGTACTCGCAAACTAATACTAACAGGTAAAGGGGTTTTTGGATAATAGGATACTAGGCTCTAGGGTTGTTTTGCAAAAGCTAGATTTATCTCTACTAACTTCCAAAGCTAGTCACAATTTTATAACTCCTAAGTGGGAATTTGTATTTCATATCACAACTTTGTTGTGGTCAAGTCAAAGTCTCAATTCATTTCACAAGTCATTTTGAAAAGTCTGACGGGGGAACAGTATGGCCACTCCAACTGTCCATAATCATGACGCCTATTCGAATAGTTTGACACTCTGTAGAGATTGTACACTTTCACCACAACATTTGATACATCCGTCAGGAACAAATCCTGAATTCACCATACTCAGTATGCGGATAATCAATCCTAACCTTTCAATTACACGCCCTAGTATAAGCACCTCTCCTGTGAGTTTGGCCTCCCAACCATGACCAACTGTCATCTTGGGTACTGCATAGGTGGACAATCTTCACAAGGTAGCCTCAGCTCAGACCTTGGTCGTGAGGGAGCTAATACTAAGGTACATAAGTTTCCAGTCAAGCCCTACCCAATCTTCGGGTATTGTGGTTGTACGATAAAATTGGAATGGTATCGCATCCAGACAACCATCAGTTTTATAAAAGGTCTAAGGCTCATGCCTCAACATTTTCATCACCAAAATCATCAGGTGTTTGGAAACACATGTCCAAAACATTTCAATCGAATGATCCATCATTCTAAGGTTTTCATAACCATTTTCTCACCAAGTATTACCATCTAAAGTTGATCAAGTTTTATGCTTAGCATTATCATCTACAAGTGGGGGTAAGCAATAATGAGGGGTGGTAAACTAGTGGAGTTCTAACTATGTATAACCTTATCTCTCATGATGATATCAAGGTGTCTAATCTTAGGACAAATTTTAAATGCTCTTTATGCAACCTTCTGATAACTTTCTAGTATCTACCAAACTCTTAAGTAAACTCTAAGTAAGCTTTGATAAATAAATAAAGTAAGAAGCTTGCAAATAAAACTAGGATTGGTTTATCAAGTGGGTATGATCATATATGCTTAAAGCATATAGTAGGCATGGTAACAAGCAAGTATTGGCTTGCATAGGTAAAGTATCTTGCAAGTGTTAGCTTGCATCAATGTCCATATAAGATTGCTAAATTGCAAGTGTTAGCTTGCCTTGTGCAGAGCAGTGGTTGAAGTTCTCCTCGGCTTCTTCTTTGTAGTATCCTCCTTCCTCCTCGTATCCTTGGTCCGTACTAGCGTCTATGAATAAATACGAGGTACACAATCACCAAACAATACTTAACTACTTGCAATCATCACACACAAGGGTCCTATAGATGATCTAGCATCATCTCTAACATTACAAGGTTAAGGCTTGGTTTAATTCCTTTTATTTTTAGAGAAGTAATTTCTACTCATTGAAAAACTACTTAAGATTTAATATTCTCCAACCCAAACATGGGATCATGTTGACACATGTCATCACCAGATATTGTAGTCCAAGGGAATGTGATTTAAAGTGGTGTCACAATTTAATAAGGTTTTACCCTTTTATTTTAATTAATTAAAGTGACTAGAAATGCCTATGTAGCATTCTTTTATTACTTTAACATTATTTCTGGAAGTAAACCTATATATTTTTATATATTCTGGAAGGTATGGTTAAATGTGATTTTTGAGAGTTGGAATCAACTCAAAAGCTAGTATGGTTTAAATTTGAAAAATGTTTTAATGCAGAAAAGCTTCTGTCTTGTTATGTTTACTAAGGATGATCTATAGATCCAAATGACTTGAATCCAACGGGCTTGGATTCAGCATTCACAGACCTTTCCAACAAAATTGGTTTCATTCAAATTGGTGCACTAAATCGATCTGGATTCATTTTTGAAAATGGGTACAGAAGTGTGTTTGAATTAAAAAGAAAAAGATTTAATTCAAATCACTGGACTGCGCGGGAAAAGTTACTGGGCCGGCCTGCTAAGCGCAGTGCTCCCGCGGGCTGCTTAAGTGGGTGTCCCCACTTGCCAGTGAGACAGGGAGGCGATGCAGGGAAACGTGGGTCGTTCGATCAGATTCTAATCCAACGGCTGGGAGTCATCATCGACGCGAGACAACGCCGGCGAGAAAGAAACCTAGCGCGGCCAGTGAGGGTTGCTGGGGGCTCACCGGGGTGCTAGCGAGGGTCGGCGAGGCGGGCGAACGACAAAGTCGACTATGGCGAACTCAGGGGTGGTCGCGGCAGCTCCTGAGGTGGACGAAATCGATGGCTCCCTTCTTCTCCAGAGGCGGCGGGCTCCGGTGAAATTCCGGCGAGGTGGTGCTCGCCTTGCTCCGGTGTGGCACGATCAGTGACGAGAGGGGAGTGAGATGGTGTGAAGAAATCGAGCGGGGATGGCCTCTATTTATAGTCGAGTGAGGGGACCAACGGGGCGCACGGTGAGCTCGTCGGCGGCGATGTTACAGGCGGCTAAGTGCATGGGCGATGGTAGGGGACGGTGCGGTGTTCCCTGGCGATGCTCAACGACATGGTTTCGAGGCGTGGGGCGGTGCGGCTTGGTCTGGAACATGCGACGCTCTGTGCGGCAGAGGCGGCGTCTTCGACGGCGGTGGTCGTGTGCGTCACGGGCGTGACAGGGATGTCTGGCGGTCTCTGGGTCGGTGGGGATTGTGTATGCATGCGGCGAGGGCTGTCTGTCAGGCTTGATCGAGGGTGGTGCTCTGCGCCGCGCTCGGCATGGTCATGGCGGTGCGCGCGATCGTGCGTGTGGTCAGTGGTTGGCAAGGTTCGGCGGTGGAGGGAGTGGCGGTGGGCGGTCCGCCTCCAGACATGTTGGCTAGGCTTGCTTCTCTTCCTAGCTTGCTGTCGACATGGGGGTGACATGGGTGTGCTCGGCTGTTCACCATTGTTGGCAATGCCAAGCTTACAGTGATGCTAGTGTTTAGTTAATCTTGCTAGATGATCTACTGAGTTGGTTGTGAGCTAAATAGGGAACAAGTTAGGCCAATTTTACTGCACACTATAGTGTTTGATGTTTGTTTGATTTGTATCTGCAACCTGTTTGATGAAATGGCCGCATGAATTCAAGTTTTGAATTTTGAAAAGATCTTTGGTGGGTTTGCTAGGTAGGTGCTGGTGAGTCCGCAGATGCTTGGGTTTTGAAAGTTGAGCTTGTTTGAGTGGTTTTTGAAAAAGTGGGATCTTCCTATATGATGAAGATCTAATTTTGAATTGTCATTTAAACTATGCATTTGAAAGTTTCTAGATGATCACAAAGTGGTCCTTGATACTTTGTTAGGAGTACATTCAAGGGGTGCAAGGATCCAGAAAAGTTTCTGTTGGGTTCTGAAAGTTTGAGACAGCCAAAGTAGGCATGGGAGTTAAATTGGTCAAAGTGACCATTACTTTAATATATTTGTTTTGATTTACTTGTCTTTAGGAAAAGTGTGGGAAATGTTTTAGATGATGTTTATTTCACCTAAGAAACATTTTACAAGCAATGAAACAATCAAACAAGGTGGTTCCAAAGAATTTCAAAATCCATGCATACACATATGCATGCATTCATAATTTTATTTAGAAAAGTTTTTGTTAACCCTAAATGTTGATGACTAATGCTTGATGATCCAAGCTTAGTATTTTTGGGATGTTACAAACCTTCCCCCCTTAAACAAAATCTCATCCCGAGATTTGAAAAAGGACGAAAAGATTACCTAGGATTTGAAGAGATCGGGAAACTCCGTCCTGATGTGATCTTCGCGCTCCCAGGTAGCTTCCTCTTCTGTGTGGTTGCTCCACTGAATCTTGAGAAACTTGATGCTTCGGGTTCGGGTAGTTCGAAAGGCTTCTTCCAAAATACGGATGGATACTTCAGGATAGGTCAGGTCATCGTTTATCTCTATGGTCCGATGGTCGATATTCTTGAACACTTCGGTCTTCTCGGGGACTTCGAGACACTTGCGAAGTAACGAGATATGGAACACATTGTGTACTGCTGACATCTCTTCGGGTAGCTCCAATTGATACGATACCTCTCCTCGACGGTTCAGAATTTTGAAAGGTCCGATATATCTGGGGGCTAACTTTCTTTGAGTTGGAAACACTGCATTCCCTTCAATGGTGACACTTTCAGATAAACAAAATCTCCTATGTTGAAGGCGAGGTCTCTACGTCTCTTGTCGGTGTAACTCTTTTGTCGGGATTGGGCGGTCTTGAGGTGCTCACGAATCTTGTGAACCTTCTCTTCTGCTTCTCGTAGGATGTCGGGTCCGAAAATCTGACTCTCTCCTACTTCCGACCAGTTCAAAGGGGTGCGACACTTCCTTCCGTACATAAATTCAAATGGGGCCATCTGCAAACTGGCTCGATAACTGTTGTTGTAGGAAAATTCTGCAAACGGCAGATAGTCTTCCCACTTGGATCCATATTCTAACACGCATGCTCTCAGCATATCTTCGAGTATTTGATTTACTCGCTCCGTTTGTCCATCGGTCTGAGGGTGATACGCGGTACTGAAATCTAAGCGGGTTCCTAAACCTTCTTGAACTTTCTTCCAAAATCTAGAGGTAAACTGCGTTCCTCGATCTGATACTATGTTCTTAGGGACTCCATGCAAACTAACTATTCTAGCGATGTACAACTCCGCTAGCTTCAAACTCTGATATGTGGTTTTGACGGGCAAGAAATGGGCGACTTTGGACAATCTGTCCACTATGACCAAGATAGAGTCATTTCCCCTACTTGAAGTAGGCAGTCGAGTGATAAAGTCCATTCCTACAGAATCCCATTTCCATTCCAGAATCTGCAAAGGTTACAACAATCCAGCGGGTCTTTTATGTCCTGCCTTGACTCGCTGACATATATCACACTTGGCGATATAGCTTCCGATTTGTCTCTTCATCTTATGCCACCAAAATTGCTCTTTCAAGTCTTGATACATCTTAGTTCCTCCGGGATGGATAGAATAAATAGTATCATGAGCCTCCTTCAAAATAACTTCTTTCAACTCAGAATCTGCTGGTATACAAAGGCGTCCTTTGTACCACAAAACTCCTTCTTCGTCCTCGGTGAATCCACGTACTTTGCCTGTACCGATACGACGCTTGATTCCGTCGATACTGGCATTTCCCTTCTGCGCCTCTTTAATCTGACTGATCAAAGTGGGCAGAAGTTCTATGCTAGCCAAAAATCCTTCACTTACTAATTCCGTTCGAAAATCTTCCATATCTTTGTGCAAACTTGGTTGCTCCATCAAAATCATGGAGTTCAAGCGGCACGGCAATCTGCTAAGGGCATCGGCTACTACGTTGGCTTTACCAGGGTGATAGTGAATGTCCAGGTCGTAATCCTTGATTAGCTCAATCCATCTTCTCTGCCTCATATTCAGCTCCTTCTGAGTGAATATATACTTTAGGCTCTTGTGATCTGAATAAATCTCACAATGATTTCCCATTAGGTAATGTCTCCATGTTTTTAGGGCTAGAACTATGGCTGCGAGTTCGAGGTCATGGGTTGGGTAATTTTGCTCATGTTGCTTCAGTTGTCGGGATAGATAAGATATAACTTTGCCTTCTTGCATTAGCACATATCCGAGACCAATCTTGGATGCGTCACAATACACATCGAAGGGCCTCGTGATATCCGGCATGATTAAGATTGGGGCTGAAATCAATCTCCTCTTGAGTTCTTGAAAACTCGCTTCACACTTGTCTGTCCATTCAAACTTCTTGTCCTTCTTCAGCAATTGGGTCATGGGTCGGGGGATACTCGAGAATCCTTCTACGAATTTGCGGTAATATCCCGCTAATCCGAGAAATGCACGAACTTGGGTTTGAGTGGTTGGGGCTTGCCAATCTTCTACATCTTTCACTTTGGCAGGGTCAACGGCAATTCCTCCGGCAGATACAATGTGACCGAGGAATCCTACCTCATGTAACCAGAATTCACATTTGCTAAACTTGGCATAAAACTGATGCTCTCTAAGGGTTGCAAGAATGGTCCTTAGGTGTAGCTCATGTTCTTCTTCTGATTTGGAATAAATCAGAATGTCATCGATGAAAACAACGACAAACTTATCCAGGAAGTCCATAAAAATCTTATTCACGAGGTTCATGAAATAAGCGGGGGCATTGGTTAATCCGAAAGACATGACTATATACTCGTATAGTCCATATCTGGTGGTAAAGGAAGTATTTGGAATATCCTCTGCACGAATCTTGAGTTGATGATAACCAGTCCTAAGATCAATCTTAGAAAACACTCTGGCACCGGTCAACTGATCAAACAAATCTTCTATTTTGGTAAAGGGGTACTTGTTCTTGATGGTGGCATCATTCAATTTCCGATAATCCGTACACAAACAGTTACCTCCATCCTTCTTGTCCACAAATAAGACAGGTGATCTCCATGGGGACGCACTTGGTTGAATTAATCCAATTTCCAACATGGAATCCATTTGCTTCTTCAGTTCTGCGAGCTCTGACGGGTTCATACTATAGGGTCTCTGGGCTATGGGTCTTGTTCCGGGGATTAGTTCAATGATAAACTCGATATCCCGATCTGGGGGCATACCGGGCAAAACATCTGGAAATACATCGGGGTATTCACAGACTATCCGGACTTGGTCAATGGTAGGTTGAGCTATACTCTTGTTGCATTTGAATTGACGAGGTAAGGTTTCAGATATATGCTCGACTGATATTCCGGCGGTACTGGTCATAGTGATGGCTTTCTTGGCACAGTCAATCAATCCTTTATGTTTGGACATCCAATCCATTCCTAGTACTACTTCCAAACCTTTAGTTCCGAATACTATCAGATTTGCATAAAAGTCTATGCCATGGATTCAGATAGGGACGGCTTTGCAAATTTGCCTAGCCTTGGTGGTTGATCCGGGAATTTGCACAATCATCACGTGCTTCAATTTGGTTGGTTGAATTTTACTAGTGCATGCAAATTTTTCGGTGACAAATGAATGCGATGCACCAGAGTCAAACAACACTCGTGCATGTACTGAATTAACAGAAAACATACCCAGCACGACGTCTGGCGCTTCCTGAGCTTCTTCAGCATGCATGAGAAAAAGAAGGCCATTGCGGTTGAGTGAATTCCCTGGGGCAAATCTTCTTCCTGGCTGAACACGACGCTGCTGCTGAGCTGGGACATTGGCATTGGGGGCTGTAGCATTCTTCTTGTTGGGGCACTCGTTGGAATAGTGGCCTTTATTTCCACAGTCATAATAGGTCACTTGCGACTTGTCCTTGGCTGCGACAGGCACATCATTACTTCCAGTCCTAGGGGCAGGGTTAGTGTTGGCGGTAGCATTGTTGTTATTGAACTTGGGTGGGGCACGGTTGAAATTGCTAGAGTTGCCGGGGTTGTTGTGATTTCCTCCGGGTCTAGGGTTTCCACGGTTGGGATAGGTTGGACGGTTCATCGGGGGTCTGTTGGTTCTTGGGGCAAATCCTGGAGATGGGTTGGGGCGATACTTTGGGGTCTGATGGGTTCCTGGCTGATGCATCATGCGACGCTTGCGATTCTCATTGGCTTGGTTGATCTTTCCTTCCATCTGGATTGCGGAGTCGACAAGGGCTTCAATATCCGCAAAGGGGATATTGACTAACACTGCCTGCATCTCGTCATGCAGACCATTCAGGAATCTTTCTTTCTTCTTGGCTTCGGTGTCTATCTCGTCCGGGGCATACCTAGCTAATGACAAAAATTTGTCACGGTATTCCACTACAGACATCCTTCCTTGCTTCAGCTCTCTGAACTCGTCTCTCATTCTCTTGATCAAACCCGGTGGCACATGAGTTCTGCTAAACTTGACCTTGAATTCCTCCCAGGTCATCATCTGGCCTCCGGTCATTGCACGAACACTGTTCCACCATGCCCTGTCATCTCCGGCTAGATAATGGGTGGCAAACAGAACTTTCTCGTTGGCTTCTACTCCAGCGACTTCTAGGTTATTTTCCATGGTTTGCAGCCAATCATCGGCGTCTAGGGGCTCTTCCGATTTAGTGAAAACGGGTGGGTTGGTGTTCTGGAAATTCTTGAGTTTAGATCCATGGTTGTCCTGATTTCCATAGCCTTGGTTGTTGTGGGCAAGCTGGGCTATCTGCTGCAGGGTGGCTAGGTTGGCTTGACGTTCCGCTCTTTCAGCTTCGCGGTCAGAAGTCAACATTTGCAGAATCTACAACATCGGGTCCGGGGCTGAACCACTTCCTCCACGTGGCATCTGAAGATTGAGATAGATCATGAGAAAAGAGGGAAATTTCTAAGGTTTCGGGGACTTTGAAAAGTTTTAAAGGTTTGACTCGGATTTTCTAGCAACTTGATTTTTCATTCATTCATTCATAGCACACAGTACAACACACACCACAACACAGAAAAACAGATGATTTTAAGAACCATTCTGAGAACTACGATACAGTGGGACCGAATACTACTCACTACGCTAGTGCTCAAGTGCTACTACTCCTAGGAGTCTGTGGCTTCATCATCTTCATCATCATCGATGAAGGCGAAATCATCCTCATCGGTGAAGAAGTCCATGGCCTGATCCTCCAGAAAATCATCGTCATCGCTAAGATAGGAGTAAGGGTCTCCACGAAGATCCTCTCCTTCATTCTCCCTTTCCTCCAACTGCATGTCTCTCTCGTGGATGGTCTCCTCCAAAGATGAGATGTGGTGGCAAAGACGGGCAATGATGCGCTCCTTCTTGTCGAGCTGACGGCGGCGAGACTTGCGATCCTTTGCTAGCATGGCGATGGTCTGATCCTTCGTCTTGATGATGGCAGACTTGTGGTTGGAGTAGTCACGGCAGTTGTCCAACTCCTACTGACGATCGTACATCATGAAGCTAAGGTGGTCCAATTGGGTCTTCAGCTCGGGGTGGTATGGGGCTTCCAGTGGTTGTCCATTAGCATCACGCCTTGGGCAAAACTCAAAGCGAGTACCCTTGATCTGATTGATGCTCTGCCCACACAGACGGGAAAGAGCTTCCTGCATTGCTCTGGCAAGTCCATCGAGCCAGTTGTTTTCCCTCAAGGTAAACTGAATTCCCTCCGCAGTGGGAGGTTCAATCTTTCCTCGGAGATTTGCAACAATTATCCACTGCAGGTCTTCTCCTCCTTGATCATTGAGCTGAGCTCCGAAGAACTCAAAAGTGACGCTCCAGGAGTTCCGAAAGCTGGTCCAAATCCCTCTCAAAGATAAGGTCTCCTCCATTCCCAGTTGGTAAAACTTGTTGTACTTCACGTCCATCTATAAAAATAGAGGATGAGTAGGTTAGCAGAGTGATCAAGTGTGTCAAAATTTTATGTATTTTGCAAGAGTTTTTGAGGAACATGAATTTTTATGAAAGAATCAAAGAGATAAGAATGAGAATAAGTTTTTTTAAATATTTATTTTCTTTGGTTTCGAAACTAAGTTTTTGGTTCTAACGTCCAGTCTAACTAGGGTCTCCTATGGTCAGGATGGCTCTGATACCAACTTGTCAACACCCGGATTTTTCAATCCTAGATGCCTGTTATGCCATACCTCGCAATCCCAGGATTACCATTTTTGCGAGACATAACAGAATTGGATACCATAGTACATCATCCATTACAAACGATACATAAGTTCTTACACGAATAGGGATCTCATGATCCAGTTCTTAATACAACATCAAGCAGCGGAATACGTAATAATAACGGTAGCGTAGGCGAAGCTCCATCTTCGGGGTCACAGGCAATGCTGACGATGGGAGATGATCCTAGTTGTCATAACCTTCTTGGGGTCCATCTTCCAGGTACTCCTCTTCATAGTCTGGCCATGGGAATATCCAGGGACAAAGCCATGAGTACTCTTTAAGTACTCGCAAACTAATACTAACAGGTAAAGGGGTTTTTGGATAATAGGACACTAGGCTCTAGGGTTGTTTTGCAAAAGCCAGATTTATCTCTACTAAGTTCCAAAGCTAGTCACAATTTTATAACTCCTAAGTGGGAATTTGTATTTCATATCACAACTCTGTTGTGGTCAAGTCAAAGTCTCAATTCATTTCACAAGTCATTTTGAAAAGTCTGACGGGGGAACAGTATGGCCACTCCAACTGTCCATAACATGACGCGGCTATTCGAATAGTTTGACACTCTGCGAGATTGTACACTTTCACCACAACATTCGATACATCCGTCAGAACAAATCCTGAATTCACCATACTCGATCACGGATAATCAATCCTAACCTTTCAATTACACACCCTAGTATAAGCACCTCTCCTGTGAGTTTGGCCTCCCAACCATGACCAACTGTCATCTTGGGTACTACACAGGTGGACAATCTTCACAAGGTAGCCTCAGCTCAGACCTTGGTCGTGAGGGAGCTAATACTAAGGTACATAAGTTTCCAGTCAAGCCCTACCCAATCTTCAGGTATTGTGGTTGTACGATAAAATTGGAGTGGTATCGCATCTAGACAACCATCAGTTTTATAAAAGGGCTAAGGCTCATGCCTCAACATTTTCATCACCAAAATCATCAGGTGTTTGGAAACACATGTCCAAAACATTTCAATCGAATGATCCATCATTCTAAGGTTTTCATAACCATTTTTTCACCAAGTATTCCCATCTAAAGTTGATCAAGTTTTATGCTTAGCACTAGCATCTACAAGTGGGGGTAAGCAATAACGAGGGGTGGTAAACTAGTGGAGTTCTAACTATGTATAACCTTATCTCTCAGGATGATATCAAGGTGTCTAATCTTAGGCCAAATTTTATGCTCTTTATGCAACCTTCCGATAACTTTCTAGTATCTACCAAACTCTTAAGTAAACTCTAAGTAAGATTTGATAAAGAAATAAAGTAAGAAGCTTGCAAATAAAACTAGGATTGGTTTATCAAGTGGGTATGATCATATATGCTTAAAGCATATAGTAGGCATGGTAACAAGCAAGTATTGGCTTGCATAGGTAAAGTATCTTGCAAGTGTTAGCTTGCATCAATGTCCATATAAGCTTGCTAAATTGCAAGTGTTAGCTTGCCTTGTGTAGAGCAGTGGTTGAAGTTCTCCTCGGCTTCTTCTTCGTAGTATCCTCCTTCCTCCTCGTATCCTTGGTCGGTACTAGCGTCTATAAATAAATACGAGGTACACAATCACCAAACAATACTTAACTACTTGCAATCATCACACACAAGGGTCCTATAGATGATCTAGCATCATCTCTAACATTACAAGGTTAAGGCTTGGTTTAATTCCTTTTATTTTTAGAAAAGTAATTTCTACTCATTGAAAAACTACTTAAGATTTAATATTCTCCAACCCAAACATGGGATCATGTTGACACATGTCATCACCACATATTGTAGTCCATGGGAATGTGATTTAAAGTGGTGTCACAATTTAATAAGGTTTTACCCTTTTATTTTAATTAATTAAAGTGACTAGAAATGCCTATGTAGCATTCTTTTATTACTTTAACATTATTTCTACAAGTAAACCTATATATTTTTATATATTCTGAAAGGTATGGTTAAATGTGATTTTTGAGAGTTGGAATCAACTCAAAAGCTAGTATGGTTTAAATTTGAAAAATGTTTTAATGCAGAAAAGCTTCTACCTTGTTATTTTTACTAAGGATGATCTATAGATCCAAATAACTTGAATCCAACGGGCTTGGATTCAACATCCACATACCTTTCCAACAAAATTGGTTTCATTCAAATTGGTGCACTAAATCGATCTGGATTGATTTTTGAAAATGGGTACAGAAGTGTGTTTGAATTAAAAAGAAAAAGATTTAATTCAAATCACTGGATTGTGAGGAAAAGTTCTGGCTGGCCTGCTAAGCGTGATGCTCCTATGGCTGCTTAAGTGGGTGTCCCCACTTGCCGGTGAGACAGGGAGGGCGAAGCGATGCAGAACGTGGGTCGTTCGATCAGATTCTAATCCAACGGCTGGGAGTCATCGTCGACGCGAGACAACACCGGCGAGAAAGAAACCTAGCGCGGTCAGTGAGGGTTGCTGGGGGCTCACCGGGGTGCTGGCGAGGGTCGGCGAGGCGGGCGAACGATGAAGTCGACGATGGCGAACTCAGGGGTGGTCACGGCAGCTCCTGAGGTGGACGAAATCGATGGCTCCCTTCTTCTCCAGAGGCGGCGGGCTCCGGTGGTGCTCGCCTTGCTCTGGGAACGGTGTGGCACGATAAGTGACGAGAGGGGAGTGAGATGGTGTGAAGAAATCGAGCGGGGGTGGCCTCTATTTATAGTCAAGCGAGGGGACCGACGGGGCGCACCGTGAGCTCATCGGGGGCGATGTTACAGGCGGCTATTGGCATGGGCGATGGTAGGGGACGGTGCGGTGTTCCCTGGCGATGCTCAACGACATGGTTTTGAGGCGTGGGGCGGTGCGGCTTGGTCTGGAACATGCGACGCTCTGCGCGGCAGAGGCGGCGTCTTCGACGGCGAGTAGTGGCTGTGCGTCACGGGGCGGCGAACGGGGATGTCTGGCGGTCTCCTAGGTCGGTGGGGATTGTGTATGCACGAGGCGAGGGCGGCGCACGGTCTGTGGGCTTTGGTCGAGGGTGGTGCTCTGGCGCACGCTCGGCATGGTCGCTGGCGGTCTGGGCGCGGTCCGTGCGTGTGGTCCAGTGGTTGGCAAGGTTCGAGCGGTGGACAGGGAGTGTCGATGGACGGTGGGCTGCCTCCCAGACAAGCTGGCTAGGCTTGTTTCTCTTCCTAGCTTGCTGTCGACATGGGGGTGACATGGGTGTTCTCGGCTGTTCACCATTGATGGCAATGCCAAGCTTAGAGTGATGCTAGTGTTTAGTTAATCTTGCTAGATGATCTAATGAGCTGGTTCTGAGCTAAATAGGGAACAAGTTAGGCCAATTTTACTGCACACTATAGTGTTTGATGTTTGTTTGATTTGTATCTGCAGCCTGTTTGATGAAATGGCCGCATGAATTTAAGTTTTGAATTTTGAAAAGATTTTTGGTGGGTTTGCTAGGTTGGTGCTGGTGAGTCTGCAGATGCTTGGGTTTTGAAAGTTGAGCTTGTTTGAGTGGTTTTTGAAAAAGTGGGATCTTCCCATATGATGAAGATTCAATTTTGAATTGTCATTTAAACTATGCATTTGAAAGTTTCTGGATGATCACAAAGTGGGCCTTGACACTTTGTTATGAGTACATTCAAGGGGTGCAAGGATCCAGAAAAGTTTCTGTTGGGTTCTGAAATTTTGAGACAGCCAAAGTAGGCATGGGAGTTAAATTGGTCAAAGTGACCATTCCTTTATGAATTTGGTGCTATCATGGCATTTGCATGCATTCATATATTTTTGCTTGATTGTTGAAATATGAATTTGGTGCTATCATTTTATGTGTAGATTTTGGTGCTAGTGGTGATTGTGATTGTGAAGATTGTTGCTACTCCCCCAACTACCAAGGCAAGTGGTGCTTCATATTTTTGTCCCAATATTTTTACTATGCATTAGAAATATTTTGTATAGGGCTTGCATGTATATTTTTGCTAAGTATCTAAATGCTATGCTTGGGAAATCCTAGTAGTTGTAGAATTATTAGAATTTTCTCTAAGTTAAGATACTTGATATTGCCATGCTTAGCCTAGCTAGTAGCAACCAAGGGTGGAATATATACATGCTATGGAAAAATATTGCTAAGTCCTTGACTTATGTTTTTGCTTAATAAAACAACTAAGTGAATAAAACACCTGGGTGGAATGGTGGATTGGTTTGTGTTAAGTGGTTAATAAATATTGCCAAGGCCCATTTCTATGGTTTACCTTGTGTATCTCACTTGTGGAATGCCACCCAGGAACAAAGGGATTTAAGATGCCAAATATTAAGAAGCTTCTAGTGCAGCCACATGTCTTGGTGAAAATAAAGTCTTGTGGCGAAAGTGCACCACCTCTATAGATGGAAGAAACTAAGTACTTAGCCGTGTCCCCGGTAATGGAAAATTTTGAGCATCAAGACATGGAAGCTATCAAGAATCTCCTCATCCCAATTTCTAAGTTAAAACTTGTGGATGAACAAGGGTGAAGGTTCACCAATTTCTATTATTGGTTCCTTGGGATTTTTTCCAAACAAAAACTTAGTGTTTTCAACTTATAGGTAAAATATGTTTTGAGCAAAGCAAGCCTAAGGTACACTTAGCCAAATTCATGTAGTAACTAGTTGCTAATATTCTACTAAGGTATCACTTGCCAATACTATTCCAATGTATTGACCCACTGTGGCTGTAACTTGTGATGTTGCAGGTTACTCTGATGATGATTAGGGGTTATGAGTCTACACTCAACATGCTTGCCTGTGGCACATGAAGATGAAGACTTTTATTTATATTGTTAAGATAAACTCTTGTACTAGCCTATGGCTATGGAGTTGTAAAAGACTGTTTATCTCTGGAATGACGATGTAATAATGACCTTTGTTTCTATGTACTTCATCTTAAACTATGGAAGCTAGCAATTGATCCAGGGACTAGTATTGCAATCACAGGGATCTTTACCTTTATAAAGGTGGGATCTTACAACCCCGGGTGTTATGGGCACACAAGTGGACCCGATGTTAGCCAGCTTGTCTGCCTCCTCGGTGCTTTTGCGGTCGACGTGCCTTAGTTCGAAGCCATCAAAACTACCTTAGAGGGAGTTGTAAAGCTCCCAGTAGGCTATCATGTTGTCACTAACCACGTAAAACTTTTCCATCAGTTCTAGTATGACGAGGTTGGATTCACCATATATCATCATGCGTGTGGTACCGCAGGATTTGGCCATGTGCATAGCATGGAGGAGAGCCTTGTAATCTGCTTCGTTGTTCGAAGCTCGAAAATTTATCCTTAGCACATACTTCAGCTTGTGTCCTTGTGGTGATTTCAAGATTACACCAGCACCCAGGCCTTCGGCTCTTTTGGAGCCATCGAAGTGCATAGTCCAGGCACTCGACATATCCGGAGGGCCTGGTATTTGTAGCTCTGTCCAGTGGACTATGTTGGAGATCTGTCCTGTGAAGGAAACTAGGGTCCAACGATCCCTTGGTTCATGAGGGGGTGAACATGCTGTTCCAAGGAGCCTCAGTAATGGTGGCGACGGTGGAACAAGCACACAATAGAGAGGTGACACGGGTTTTTTACCCAGGTTCGGGACCCTTGTGAGGAGGTAAATCCCCTACTCCTGCTTTGTTGTATTGCTCGCTTGCTTTTTGAGGGTACGATGGAGGATGATAGTCCAGGGTTTTGGATCACTGGGATCGACCTTTCCTAAGGTAGGAGAAGGGTCCCTTATATGGGGTGGCGATGGACCTCTTCCCCCATCTTTGGGCAGGAAGGGCTACCATAGAGCCACTCCTCGAGGTCCCGGTCCACCAGACTACTTTGTGTGGAATAGGTCTAGGTTGTCCGGGAAACTTCGCTCGTAACCACTAACGTCCTGGTCCCTGGTGCGCCTTCCTTTGTCTCGATGCACAAAAGCGGGGGGAGGGGCACCATCCTCCAACCAGGGCCCCTACAACCCTGCTTTTGACCTGGCTCCTGCCTTGGGACTGCTCCAGGGTGGCATCCAATGCCACTGTTGAACTTGTCGTGTTCCCTTGGTTGGTGCGGCTGATCATGCCAACGAGATATTTACGACCCTAACCCTCTTGAGGGAGGTATTTCATTCCTGTTCTCCCCTTCGTAGGCCTCCCGAGGTAGTCTAGCACGATGATCCTTGAGAGGAGGCCTCCCGAGGTATTTCGTTCCTGTTCTCCCCTCACGAGGCCTAACGAGGTACCGGTGGGAAAGCCAGTCATAGACTGATCGGGGTACCCCCAGTACAAGGTATCTAACAGTAACACATGTCCGTTGAACTGGTGTGTCTCGCTCGCGGTGACGAAGGGCCGAATGGCTGCATTGATGGCTGGCTCTGCGTAGGACGCGTGTCACTCCAGGTTCCCGAGACGCCTTACCGGAAGAGACTTGTCCGCCCGAATCCAATCTCGTCCTATAAGGAAGGGCTATCCTTTGCATGTCAAGATAGATAAATTCTTCTGCCTTGCCTTTGCCGCTTGCTTCCTTGCGCACTTCCCTCCACACAAACTCCTACACTCACCAAGAGTGATGTCTCGACGAGGAGCCTTTTCTTTCATGAAGGGGAAGCCACCTACTGATGGTCCCTCCTGGGCCGAGGAAGGGGAGGAATCCGGGGAGGTTCTGATGCCTTCCATGATCCGGACCGACTCCGGGCTCGAGCGGTGCCACTCACAACTTGCCTCAAGATGGAATGAGTGGGAAGAGACCTAGGTGTGTCCTATATCGGTGGATCCGGCAAGCCTCACCGGCTCAGTGCATCTATTCTTATACCACACTATCATAGCAGGGTTAGTTCCACTGTTCTCCCCCTTCTTCATGGCGGTGCTGGAGCACTACTAAATATGTGCCCTTCTCGCTATCTTTGCGTTATAGTGCGAGATGTTCGTGGGGGTGAATCCCTCCCTACCGCTGTCATGCTAGATATATGCTCTTAGCCTAACCTCCACTTCCTGCATAGCCGGCTGCACCTCCTTCGTGATGGAACGGACATTCGGGCTTCAAATTGGATGGTCGAAGCGCGTGGAGGATTTCTAGAAGTGTTGGCTTCTGATAAATGCGTAGGAAGACAACCCGCATCTCCTGCCTCCTACCACCTTGGCTGAAAAGGTCAGTAACCGCTGGTCCACAGTGAGTCTGGAGGGGGGCAATTCGATGCCCTAGTCATGTGCATCGAGATGCTCAACTCCTCTGGCCCGATGGGCCCTTTGGTGGCCATGGAGTTTCTTCGCCTCAGGATTGCTCCGCTGCAGAAGCACAACAAAAACCCATGGGGCTTCACCATGCGGATCACCTGACCCTGGGGGATGGCATCACCGACGACCCTGTGGTGGTGGTGATATTCATCCATGAGCTCCTACACACCTCCACCGCCTCCGAGCTTCTTGAGGGGGTTATGCCCCTCTTTCTTGATCCTCGCAAGGCATAGATCCGAGCCTCGCTCCCCCAGTTCGACGAGTGGGGTATTATCCCTCCAGGACAAACAAGGAAGTGCCTGAATCCCCCTCGACGAAGAATCTCCCACCACTGTCCCCTCTGAGGGCCTTCTGGGGGCCTCCACGAAATAAGCCACATAGCGAGAAGCTCTGCCAGCGAGGCCGACCCTCCTGAGGTGGCACGATGAAAGAGCACTTGGGAGGAGATCTCCCCTCTTGAGGGTGCTACATCAGGAAGCGGCGGATCTTGTCCCGCAAGGACTTTCATTCCTCCTGGCACAAACCAGGGTAACTGGGGCATGCAGCCCCAATCCGCGGGTTCTCCTAGGTAAGCCATCACCAAGCATTCCTCCCTTCTCTAAATCCTTGAGCCCGTCTTACTCGCCGGAATTTTGCAGTGAGGATCGCCCGCGAAAGCGGCGGCGGCTGAAGAGATCCTTCATTCGGTGGTTCACCCCATAGACTATCCTGACGATGCCCAGGTCCAGCTGGCCATGCAGGCAGAGAGGACAGCGGCCTCTCCAACGTGCAACGTCCGCCCCTTCTTCTCCGGTGCTATTGGTCGGGGAAATGGTTGAGACAGGTGGTGATCTGCCCCCCGAGGAGCCCTCCGGAGGCCGTCCCCTCAGCTGAGGGCGAGGTCCAAGGCCACAGCTCCAGGGTCGCCGGGGAGCGTGGTACCTGCTGGTTCGGGGCCTGCTTTTGATCAACGCACAGATGACTCTCGGTTCACCATCGTCCCCGGCCCTGAAGGTCGCGTTTCCCCTAGACCATCCACCTCGACTCCTGTATGCCGCCTGAGAACCCCTGAGATGGCTCCTTCTAGCAAGGGGCCTAACAAGTCACAGGAGTTGGTTGTAGTGGAGCCAGGGTATAGTCCTCGAGCCGAGCTCCTGGGCTAGCTTGTTTTAGGCGCACACGCCAAGCTCGACCAGTTCTTTGCGGCCGCCATCCGAGAGGACCGCCAGATGGTCCGGGATAGGGCAAAACTTGATGAGGCCCGGAAGATAGTTGATTGGGAGCAGGAGATGTCCCATCTTCATGTGGAGGGCGTGGTTCGAGACGCCTCGGGGCAAGTGGTGAAGGTCATTTCCGATGTGGAAGCCCAAGTCTCCCAGCTCCGGGATGCTCTGACAGCTTGCAAGGGAGACGTCTCCGCTCGGGAGGTTGCCGTGATCCGGCGCCAGGGGGAACTCGAAGCCCATGCTCAAGAGGCCCATGCCAAACCGTGGGACGCCCAGGAGTCCCTCATCAAGGAGGGGGGGAGAGTTCAAAGCATCACGAAGCTCTCTAGGCTGTAGAGAAGCTTCGGGAGAGCTTGATCCGGGAGGCCGAGGACCTCCAAGGAGAGGTTAAAGCTCTAAAGGATACCACCCGCTCGGCTCCTCATGCCCGTGAAGAGGGGGAGCGATAAGCTCGCGAAGCACTGGAGGCCTAGCGTAAGTCTATTTCCATCATTACCGAATACGGTGTCGTTGTCCTCCCACTCCTGGGTTAAGGGTTTCATTACGCCGGAGCTTCATGCCGGCTGTGAGGTCGAGACATCCCTGGAGCTTGTGTGCAGGGTCCTAAACCCCTTAAGCGCAGCGGCGTAGGGCCTGGCTAACTTCATCTCCTTGGAGTGCCAGGATATGCTGACCGCTGTAGGGAGGTCCCTTTTTACCAACCACCTTCAGCGGTCGCCTGAGCTCGACTACTCCATAGCCAAGTGGTGGTCGGAGGCCATGCCAGATCTTGAGGCGAGCGTCGCCCCACTCATCAACCTGCTGATCAAGGAATTTCCATGCATGGTGGGCGATGAGGAGGAGGCCAAACTTGATGGCTTGAGTGACTCTTCTGTCAAGGAAGAAGGCCTCGAGGAGGTGCGCTCTGATGGCACCGCCGGGGTGGCTTAATTCCTTGTCCATGTAATGCTCGTGAGGTGCTTTGTGACCTATTGTTATTATTTTTGCCAAGACTTGTAAGGGTACTTTCCCCGTATTGGGGCCTTAACTGTCTGTTCTTGGTTGTTTTTTTGGCCCTCCTGAAGAGTGGTCGTGCTCCTTCCTATAGATCCCTAGAGGAGGTAGTCTTCGGCCTTTGCATTTGAATCTGCCTCGTAAGTCCCTCGAGGAGGCGACTATAGTATGTGTACTTTCCATTTATAGCTCCTCGAAGACGTAACCATAGGTTCCTCATGCCACTAGAGGGGTTAACTCAAGGGTCGCCACGCTTTGTTCTCAAGGAGAAGGTCGCTTAGGCTTGTACCTGTCCCATAGGTCCCTCAAGGAGGTGGCAATAGGCTCTGTATGTTCAATTCCGTCCCGTAAGTCCCTTGAGAAGGTGACCGTAGGATGCATAATTTCCCTATATAGTCCCTCGGTTAGGGAACTATAGGTTCTGCATAGTGTATGCTCTTCCTTCATGTGTCGTGTGAGGATTATCAAGCGCCGAGAACCGTGGGTGGGGTGACTAATGTCGTGGGAATGGTCACGGCAGATGCTGCAATTGGCAGCGAGTAGTAGAACGAGGGGCAAGGGCGGCCAGCCATCTCATGCGAGATGAGATGAGGCGAGACACGTGGTTTTACCCAGGTTCGCCCCCCCCGGAGGGTAAATACCTACTCCTGCTAGATTGTATTATGGATGTGGTACAATGGGCGAGCTCGGCGGCTAGGCGGCGAGTCGCTTGGGGGTATGATGGAACGTATCTCTACACGCCCCGCAGGGAGGTTTATATAGGCTCACCTCCCCTAGGGTTTACATATCTCAACCGATTCAGTTAAAGCTTCAGTACTCGTTTAACCTAATCCGACTGGGCCTATCTACCGCTTTGGGCCTTGACTTCCAATCGCTTGGTTCCTCGCTAGGCTTCAATCCATTCGCCGTCTTGCGGCCCACTCGCCAAGTCTTGGGCGATTGGAAGCGTCTGCTGGGTATACCCGGTAGGCATATCCCTATCGAGTCCCCGAGGCCGTCGTCGATTTGGCGTGGTGGGCTTTGGCGGTCGAACATACTGAGTAGACATCCAGTCGAATCAACGGCGGGCTCCTGTATAAAGGAAAAACTAATCACACTACTCGCAGCTTTGGCGAGTCGAGTCGGCGAAACACTGTCATAGTGGTTGGGTCGGCGAGCCGAGTGGCTGAAGTTGGACCGTTAAACATGGTCAAACTAGCCGTTGGAGTTAATCCAATGGTAACTTTTGGTGTAATCATCGCGCGGTAACGGTTCCCTGATTTGGCGGGTAGCAACCGCTATATAAGAGGAATGGCTAGCGATCAGAGGACCACCGTCTCACCATTTCCTCCGACTGTGCGCACCTTTCGCCTCCCTCCGCACCGCGACCCAGCCAACCGGAAATCCTCCGAGCCCCCACAAATCTTTCCGCCATGGCCCTCTCCACCGAACCTTGGGGCAGATCGAAATGCACTAGGGCGCAACTGGCTTCCTTTGAGGAGGCCGGGATTCTGCAAGCCGGCTGCTGGCGCCTCCCCGCGGCCGGAGAGGTGACTCCAAACCCAGAGAGAGGAGTTCATCTGCTTCACCGGTCATCTCGAGCAGGGCTAGGGTTCCCCACGTCCCTATTCTTGGCGCTTCGCTTCTCTACGGGATCCAGCCGTCGGATCTGGGCCCCATAGCGTCGAGCAGCTCGCCATCTTTGTGGCGTTCTGCGAGTGCTACTTGGGCTACTTCCCTCTTTGGCAAGATCTGTTCCATGGACGGATCAGCAGCGAGGCGGGCGGCCCAATGCTCGCCAATGGTGGCCTAACCTTCCAATCGAAGTCGAAGGCCTCATTCTTCGACCTGATGCTGCCCGCCAAGGCAGCGGCGGCTGAAAAAGTCGTGGTTCTACGTTGCGAGGCGACTCGGAAGGCGAGCGGCGATTCATGATACTCCGTCGGTCGAACGCGCCGCCTTCAAATCGGCAAGCTTCCGGACCAGCGGATGGTTATCGACGAGATGCTTCAGACCATCCGCGATCTGAAGAAGAAGGGCCTCCAGACGATAAACATGTACAACTGCTGGCTCGGGCGGCGACTCGTCCCGCTGGCCAGGCGCGAGCACTACATGTACCAGTACACCGGCCGGGATGACCCGACAAAAGCTAGCCTGACCGAGTGGAGGCTCGATGACTACACCGCGGCCCTGAAGAAAATCACCCAAGCGGTGTACTTGGACGCTCAAGCTAGGGTCGCCCCTATACTGAAAGCGCTCAGCTAACGGTAATCACTTCAGTATCATTCGCATCAGATCCTTTTGCGATCGCGGTCATACTAACTTCAACTTGCCTTTGTTGCAGCTGTTCCAAGTGGTGGAAGGGTGGCTCCCGCCCTCGGACGACGAGAATTCGAGCTCGTCCGTCCAAGACATGGGCGGGTCGCCCGCTAGGAGCGACGAAAACGACAACGATGACGAATCCGAGGAGGAAGTTGCCCCGTCAGCGTGAGCTCGAGGCGAGCAAGAGCCTCGAGCGCCATGATGATGAAGAAGAACTTCCGGAGACGACCTCGCGCCGCCAAGATACTCCGTCAAAGAAGAAGAAGAAAGAGAAGGAGGCGAAGGCCCCTCCAAGAAGGAAGACGAAACCGACGAGGCCGGCCTCGCCACCACACTCGGCAAGCAGTTCCGACGCCCCTAGCCCGGCCAAGGACGAGGCGCCGCCGACGACGGCCACGCTGGACACGGCCACCATCGAGGTGCCCCTGGCGTTGATGCCTCCGCCATTCGCCCCGGTCTCGGGGCTGGGGGAGGCTCCGGCCGCAGCGACTTCGCCTCGCAGGGAAGCTCCTGTCGAAGAAGTTACAGAGGCTCCGGTCGCAGCTTCAACGGCAAAGAAGCCGTCCGTGTCTTGGGCACGCGACGTCCTAGACATGGGGCTCAGCCGCCGACTGGGCCCTGAGCTGGAGAAGCCAGCCGGCCTCCGTACGGGGCTGCGCTTCATTCCGGTCGCCAAGTTAGTGCACTCACCTTCCTTTGTCTCCCATAATCATTGAATTATCTTGCTTATATGATCAATCTACAGGACCGGAGTGAAGAAGATGGGCCATCCAACCGTGGCTAAGGTGTCGTCCGTCGTCAGCGAGGAGGATTCTTCCCGCAAGAGGAAGGCGGACAAAGTCGTCGTCCCTGCGGATGGCGGCAAGAAGGCCAAGGTGGCGCCGTCGTCACGATTTCGATGACACGGCGGCGGCGCGCTGGTCTCCGTTGCCTGGAACGGCCGAGCCGACCTCTTTTGGGGCGGGTGCCTCTATCGCCACCTTCCCGCGCTTCACGACCAAGACGGCCGCGGCAAGTGGAACTTCGCCTTCGAGCCATGCTCCAGGAGTCGCCGACGCCGAAATCGACCAGCGCCGTGGGCATACGCCATCTCTCCTTGCGTCCGTGGACGCGATACAACTCCACGGCATGCTTGGTGCAGCCATCCAGGTACATCCAGTCCCCGAGGATCAGGTCGGTGTTTTGCAGCGGCCTGATTCTTTTAATGTCTTTTATTCGCCGCATCCGGTCCCGAAGTGCGCATTTCGCTGAATTTCAGTGGGTGGGCACTTTAGGAATTCCTTTGAGTACCAGTCCCCGAGTGCGCACTCGCTGAATTTCAGCGGGTGGGCACTTTAGGAGTTTCTTTGATTGCCAGTCCCCGAGTGCGTACTCGCTGAATTTCAGCGGGTGGGCACTTTAGGAGTTTCTTTGATTGACCTTTTGGTGATGTGCAGGGTCTGCAGCTTGAATCGGCCAACCGATTGGCGGCGAAGCAGCGCGCGGAAAAGGAACTGGCCATCGTCCAGGAGGCGAACGAAGGGCTTCGGGATGTTGCCGCGAAGGCAAAGGAAGCTCGCCAGGGGCTTGTCCCCGCTAGTGAATTGGCGGCGGCGCAGTCGGCTTTGAGTTCGGCCGAACAACGGATCGCCGACCTCGAGCGCCAGCTGCGGGAGGCGAAGGAAGAAGCAAGCTCAGCCGATGGGCGAGCCAAGGCCGCCGTTGCAGCCGCCGAAGAGGATCGCAGAGTGTCGGAAGTCCTTATTGCTGGGCTTCAGGACGACCATACGTTGCTTCAATGCTTCATCACGACCCTCGCCCGCCCGTTGATTGGTAAGCGCGTCTGCCTCTTTCAGTAGCTGTGCCATTTGTGGTGTCCGTCGTATTCATTATTGTCTTCTACTCGCAGGTTGCATCATCGACAGCGCGGAAGAAGCAAGCACGTTCGACGCGCGGCAGTGTGTGAGCACGCTTGTCGATTCGCCACGCGTTTCGGCGTGCATCCGTGCCTACCTCCGGAGATATCGCCGGAAGTGATTCCCAGCGACCTCGTTGAGGTGTGGAGGTATTTGGAGAAGGTGCCCGGTCGTGGAGTTCATGACGATGGCGTTCGGCAGGCGGCGATGGCGCTTAGCCTTGGTCTTGCCCACTTCCCCGAGGACTTCGACATCGACGATGTGACAAGTGGCTACCCATCATCGACTGGCGCGGTGGAGCTTTCCGAGGTCCTCAAGTTGCAAGACCGCGCCGCCAAGTACTCGGGCGTGTCTTGGCGATGGCGACTTCCTCCGTGCAGAGGCGGTCGTTGTGTCGGCGACCCGAGCGCCGCATCGTGATCTCAAGGTTGAGCAACCCTTCCGCGGCGATGGCGGGTGAACTGACGACGTATCCGTCGAACCGTACACGCCGTTCATCCGCAATCGCCGGAGAGTTGGCGTCGTCGCCTAAGCCGCAGAATAGGATAGTTTGCCATGTGGCGTTAGCGCAGTTCGCCATGCGGGCATATTTTGTAATGCGAAACAATGCAACATGCTATCGAATGAGATGTCGTGTCTATTTTGGTAATTGTCAAGTGTTTGTGATTGTTGTTTGAACGAGTCCCGAGCGTCCGCCCTTTGTGGGGTTTACCGTATGTGGTGTGTTTGGTGTCTTTGTGTGTTTTATTATTGTGGTCGACTACTTGGGACTCGAAGAGCCGCTAAGGCGACTCCCTTGAACGCTACTGTGCCGCCGTTTTCCGCGAACGAGGTCGGGTGGCGAGTCCCCGGCGTGGTACTTGGCTGTTCGGCATGACTCGAGGTGAGTGAGGACTTGGCGTTAGTTTGTGCGCGTCCTCCTGCCTGGCCCGTGGGGTCGGTCGGCGTGGCGAGTCTGGGCATGCTCTCCTACTTGGCGTTTTCCGGACCGCCGAGGTGAACTGGTCCGTAGTCCCGGCGTGGTACTTAGCCGTTAAGTCGCTATGTCGAGGATGCGGAGGATCGTGGTCATTGTAAGCGTGGCGTAGTCTTGGTTCGTAGAACCCGGTCGAGCTAAGCGACTCAATGGGGCTCCGGTAGGCGTTTTTCATGGACGATGCAAGACCTGAGGTAGCTCGGTGCTCTTGCACCGCACTACTTAGCTGCCGATCGCTGTACCAAAGGTTGACTTCTGCGGTTAGCGTGATGCTGTTATTACGAGTCGCAGTGGCACAAGACACGGAGTAGGCGCAATTTGCGGTAACGTTTTTTTATTTCATATCGACCGAGAGTACATATGTGGGGTTCTAGGCGAGAACTTCCGTGGGAGGTTTACATTCCATGGTCGGCGTCGAGTTCGCCGTCCCAGCGACGTCGATGAGGTAGTAGCGTCGTTGCGAGTACGGCCGATGGCGAATGGTCCCTCCATGGAGGAAAGCTTGTGCATGCCCTTCTTGTCTGGATGAGACGCAGCACCAGTCGCCTTCTTGGAAGGTGCGAAGTTTTCACCTGGCTGTGATAGCGGAGTCCTTGTTGGTAGATGGCGGTCGCGGCGAAGCTAGGTCGCGTGCCTCGTCGAGTTGATCGACTCCATCTGTCGTGCGAGTTCGTTCGCAGCTTCCGTGTAGTGGGCGACCCTTGGCGAGTCGTGCTCGAGGTCGGTGGGCATGATCGCCTCGGCGCCATACACCATGAAGAAGGGGTGAACCTCGCCGACTGTTGACCGGTGCGGATGCCCGGATGACGGAGGGTAGCTCCTTGACCCAGCACCGGTGCGCTCGAGTGGTACTGAGTCGCGGCTTCAGGCCGTGGAGGATGCTGGTTGGCCCGTTCGCCTGGCCGTTGATTCCGGGTGGGCGACGGGAGGTCGAGCGAATGTGGTGCTCTTCGCGAATTCGGCCATGGCTCCTTTGGCGGTTGGTGCCGTTGTCCGATGATGCTGTTGGGGAACCCGTGGCGATATATGAGTTCGCGTAGGAATTTCGGCGGTCTTCCGTCGCATTTCGGACTGGCTTGGCCTCCACCCACTTTGTGAATTTGTCATTGCGACCAGGAGGTGGGTGTAACCGGAGGAGCCTTCTTGAAGGGCCCACCATGTCCATGCCCCATACGGCGAATGGCCGGTGATGGGGATTGTTTTGAGCGCTGAGCTCGGCACATGCGTCTGGTTGGCGTGCCGGCACATGGCGCATCTGGACAATGTCGACATCGGCGTGTCGCGGTGGCCAATAGAAGCCATGTCGCATAGCCTTGGCAACGAGGGAGCGGCACGGCGTGGGCCGCAGTCACCGGAGTGGATGTCGTGGAGGATCTTGCGTCCTTCGGCGGGTTGGACGCAGCGTTGGAACACCGGTGACATTTGCGCTTGTGGAGCTCACCGTCGATGATGGCGTGGGACTTGCATCGACGGGCGATCATCCGACTGCCTCGTCTCTGGCAAGTTGCGGCTTCGGTAGGCGATGTAGGGCTTGGTCGATCGTCGCTCGTTGACGAGTGCGACCAGGGCTGCCTCTGGTTGAGCGGGACTCGATGTCAATCTCCCTTGGGGGAGGCGATGGCTTGGTGATCGTGTCGAGGAAGACGGCCGGGTGGTGCGAGTCGAGCCGACCCGATGCGAGAGAGGGCATCGGCCTCCTCGTTCTTCCGCCTATCAATCCACTCGACGGAGTAGCCTGTGAAGTGTCCGCCCAAATTGTCCACTGCTTGGCGGTACGCCGCCATGGTGGGGATCTGACGTCGCAGTGCGGCGACTTGTCCTGACGAGGTCGGAGTCGCCGTAGCAGCGTGGCGGTTGACATTCATCTTCCTGGGGCCCTCATGCCGTGTAGTAAGGCCTCGTACTCGGCCATGTTGTTTGTGCAGGTGTGAAGTCGGGCGGAGGACATAGCGGAGCTTGTCGCCGGAGAGGTTAGCACGATCCTCGCGCTGCGCCGTCCGCGTTCTTGGAGCCATCAAAGTGCAGGCTCCATGGTGGAGGTATGGCAGCTTCTCGCTGCTGGGCTTCTTCGATCGGCGATGAAGTCCGCTAGGGCTTGCGACTTGATTGCTCTTCGTGGCTCGTATTTGATGTTGTGGACGCCGATCTCGACGGCCCACTTGGCGACTCGCCCGGTCGCCTCACGGTTGCGGATGATGTCCTGCAACGGTGCGGAGGAGACGACCGTGATCGGGTGCTCTGGAAGTAGTGCGGCGGCGTCATGTGCCAAGACCGCGTATACCAGCTTCTGCTGCGGGTACTGGCCATTTGTTCGGTGAGGACCTCGCTGATGTAGTAGACCGGTCGCTGTACTGGGCGCTCCTTTCCTTCCTCCGGTCGCTCGACGACCATGACCGCGCTGACAACACGCTCGGAAGCCGCGACGTAGACTAGCATGGGTTCTTTGTCGACCGGGGCGGCGAGTAGTGGTGCGGCGAGTAGCACCTTCTTGAGGTCGCGGAGCGCGTCGTCTGCCTCCTTGTCCCACTGGAATGTGGGGTTCTTGCGCATCAGGCGATATAGAGGCATTGCCTTTTCGCCCAAGCGGGGGATGAAGCGACTGAGAGCCGCTACTCGCCCAGCCAGCTTCTGAATGTCGCGCAGGCACTCGGGTTTGCCGAGTCGGGCGATCGTGTCGATCTTGGTGGGGTTCGCCTCGATCCCGCGCTTGGAGACGACATAGCCCAAGATGTCGTCTCGGGTACACCGAAGGTGCATTTGCCTGGGTTGAGCTTTATCTTGTATTTTCGCAAGTTGGCAAACGTTTCCGCCAGGTCGGCGAGTAGGTCGCCCTAGTGAGCGGACTTTACGACCACGTCGTCGATGTAGACGTGGATGTTGTGGCCAATTTGGCTCGCAAGGCATTCTTGCATGCACCGCTGGTAGGTCGCCCCGGCGTTCTTGAGGCCGAAGGTCATGGCGGTGTAGCAGAAAGCTCCGAATGGCGTGATGAACGCCGTCTTCTCCTTGTCCTCGACATCCATTTTGATCTGGTTGTAACCAGAATAGGCGTCAAGGAAACACAGCGATTCCGAGCCCGCGGTGGAATCGATTATCTGGTCGATCCGCGGGAGGACGAACTGCTCCTTTGGGCGGTATTGTGTTTGTGTAGTCGATACACATCCTCTAGGTCCCGTTTTTCTTCTCAACCAGGACTGGGTTTGCCAGCCACTTGGAGTATTTGATTGGCCGGATGAAGCCTGCAGCGAGTAGACGCTGCACCTCTTCGGCGATTGCTCGGCGGCGCTCTTCATTGAAGGGCGCGGCTATGACGAGTCGCACTTTGGGGTCGGTGTTTAGCTTGTGCTCAGCGAGCTCCCTGGGGACACCGGGCATGTCAGAGGGCTTCCATGCGAAGATGTCCCTATCCTCACGGAGGAACTCGATGAGCGCGCCTTCCTATGCCGGGCTCATGCCCGTCCCGATCGTCACCGTCTGGCTGGAGTCGCCTAGGACCAGCTCGACGGTACGGGTGTGCGTGGTGGCCTCAAAGGTTGAGGTGTTTGCGCCCTCCGAGTTGGGCTTCTTGAGTATGGTGGGGTCGTCGTTGTTGACCCCGCTCACGTATTTGGCGAGTTCATCCTCGTGGTTGGTCTCCGCCACGATGACGGCGTCAGCGAGCTCGGCGCCTTTGGCCTCGCACTCGGCGGCCATGTCGGGATCGCCGTTGATGGTGATGACGCCGCACGGCCCGGGGAGCTACATCACGTTGTACGCGTAGTGGGGCGCTGCCATGAACTTGGCAAACGCCTGGCGCCCCAGGACGCAATGGTAGGGGCTGTTGAATGGCACGAGCTCGAAGACGATCCGCTCGGTGCGGAAGTTTGCTGGTGTGCCGAAGGTGACTGGCAGCATGACCTTGCCGATCGGGTACGCCTTCCGACCGGGGACGATGCCGTGGAACATGGTGTGGGTCGTCTCGATCATCGACTGCGGGAGGCGCAGCCGCCTAAAGGTGTCCAGGTACAGGATGTTGATGGAGCTTCCGCCGTCCATCAATGTCTTGGGGAGCCAGTAGTCGCCGACCTTAGGCTTGACCACCAGGGCGACTCGACCTGGGTACTCGATGCATGGCGAGTGGTCTTGTCGACTCCAGGTGATGGGCTGCTCCGACCAGTTGAGGAACTGGGGAACGTCCATCTGGGCCACCGCGTTGACGGCGACGGCGCGGGCGATGACCTTCTTCTCGCGCTTCGTGTTGAAGCCCGTGAAGGTGTGGAGCGAGCCGGCCACTTTGCCGAATTTTCCGCCATTTGGCGGGTCGTTGTCGGGGTCCTCCCGTGCTCGCCGTGCCTTCTCGATCTCCCTGAGCGGCGGTGGTGTGCGTGGCGGGCTTTCCTTCCCTGCTATGAAACGCACATGGTTGGTTAAGGAGAGCCGCGGGGTCGAACCTTGGCTTGGCCTTGTAGTTGCCGCCGTCGCGGCGTTGTCCTCCGTGAAGCTCTTGGGCTCGCGTTGCGTATGCCCGGCGTTGGCGACGAAGTCGACTCGCCCGTCCATCTGGCGCTTGCCGGTGGCGAAGTGTTGCTGTAGCGCAGGTCGGACCGTCGTCCGCTGTCGTTGCCGCTCGTGCGGCATTGACCTCTTGACTCGTCGTCAGTTTCCTGGTTTGGATCTTCCTCCGCGTACCGTTTGGCGATCTCGGGGAGGTCGGGGATGTTGTCGAGTGTGCGGGAGTGTCGCTTGAGCTTGGCGACCAGGGGCTCGTAGCGGCACGAGGTCTTGAAGCAATGGATCGCGGTGTCCGGGTGGATGCCGACCGCGTTGTACCAGAGTTCTTGCCACCGTTGGACCCAGTTGCGGGTCGACTCGCGGGGTCCCTGGACGCATCGCTCCAGGTCCTCGATAGTGGTGGCGCTGGTGTAGGAGCACTCAAGTGCTCGACGAAGCGTCGCGCATCTCCTCCTGTGAGTCTATACTGTCTGAGGGAGGTGTTGATCCATCGCTGCACGTCCCCTCCATCATCAGGGGGAGGTAACGGGCGGCTAGCAGGTCGGTGTGGCCTGCGATCCCCATTGCCATGAGGTATGTGTCGAGCCAGATGGCGGGGTCGTACGAGGAGTCGTACTTTTCTATCTCCTTCGGCGCCTTAAAGTTTGGCGGGTACTTCTCGCCTCGAATCATTGGTCCGAAGCACTTGGGGCCGAGTCGACTGAGCGACCCCATGGGCTCGCCATCGCGGCGATTGGTTAGGGTGTGTCGCAGGTCGTCGGGCTGGCGTGCGCGCCAGCTTTGGTTGTTGATGATGTGGGTGCGGGCGTCGATGGGTTGACCGTTGGCGGCGATGAGGTTGGTCATCGGCCTAGGGTCGTTGGTGGAGAGTGCCGTGTTCGCGGGTCGGTGTTGGAGCTGTAGTGGCTCCGGTGGTGGGAAGTTGAGTGTGTTTTCCGCCATTGGGCGGCCGCTCGAGGCCGCCCTGCTTCCCAAGGAACGCGAGTATACTCGACCTTGCGAGTCGGCGCCCGCTCTTTGCTGCTCGACGGCCTTTGCTGTCGGCTGCTGCCCGGCCTGCCACGAGGTTGTCCATAGGGGTGGAGAACAGTGGGAGGCCGTTTGCGTCTCGCTCCCGTGAGGAGACGACTATCCGCGGCTGGTCCCTGGGGGGTGTGCGGTTGGGTGGAGGCGGGGCGCCCATCGCTGTCGACCCTGGCGGGGGTCGGGCGCTTCCTCCTGGTGGCGCGTTCTCGCAGACGCTTTCGCTGCCGGGTCGTTTTCGTCGTCGAAGTTCAGGGCGCGCCCCTGAACGGTGGGGTTCAGGCGCGACCTGATCCGCTGTTGGTGGTAGCGCGATAGCTCCTGCGCCGTCACCTGCTCGAGGCGGAATTTCTCGCGCTCGGCTTGCTCCTTGCGCACTGCCTCCGCCAGTTTCAGGCGGAGTTCCTCGACCTCCGTCGCTGTGGCGTTAGGAGGGATTGGGGTGGAGAATGGATCCTCCGGCAGATCGGTGCCGGTCGCCATGTAGGTCGCAGCGTGACGGCTGGTTCCGTCACGGAGGTCGGCGGAGTTCTCCGACCCGGAGTCGAATTCGAAGATCCCGAGGATGGAGGGGTCCTCGAAGTCTCCCACGTTGGAGACCTGAGTAATGGAGCCCGCGGGTGAAGCCGCGGTGATGGATCCGGCGAGTGACGCCGGGGTCGCCGAGTCGCCGTCGTCGTTGAGGGTCGCGTCTTCCACGGCCGCTGAGTTTTCGCCCACGTCGCTATGGGCCGAATTGTACTCGGAGGCGAGGCGATGGATCGTGCGGATCTGGCTCTCGGAGAGCCGATCGCGTGGCGGCGACTCGCAGATGCGAGCCGAGTCCTCCGAGACGATGACGTCGGTGAGGCCGACGAAGAGGTTGATCGTGCCGACCGGTAGGATCACGCTGTGCGTGACGGGTCGCGCCGCCGGGACGTAGCTGCTCGACAAGATTTGGAGCATCTTGCCGATCGCTATCATGCGGCCGGTGGCGACCGTCTCGTTGATGGGCAGATTGGATCTCGCCACAGAACACCGGCCTGACCGGCCAGGCCCCACGGTGGGCGCCACTGTCGTGGGAATGGTCACGGCAGATGCTGCAATTGGCAGCGAGTAGTAGAACGAGGGGCAAGGGCGGCCAGCCATCTGCGGTGCGAGATGAGGGCGGAGACACAGGGTTTTACCCAGGTTCGCCCCCCCGGAGGGTAAAGACCTACTCCTGCTAGATTGTATTATGGATGTGGTACAATGGGCGAGCTCGGCGGGTAGGCGGCGAGTCGCTTGGGGGTATGATGGAACGTATCTCTACACGCCCCGCAGGGAGGTTTATATAGGCTCACCTCCCCTATGGTTTACATATCTCAACCGATTTAGTTAAAGCTTGGGTACTCGTTTAACCTAATCCGACTGGGCCTATCTACTCGCCTGGGCCTTCAGCTTCCAGTCGCTTGGTTCCTCGCTAGGCTTCAATCCATTCGCCGTCTTGCAGGCCCACTCGCCAAGTCTTGGGCCAGTCGGAAACGTCCTGCTGGGTATACCCCGGTAGGCATATCCCCATCAACTAATCTCTGGAGCTAGTGCGCAAGTTCAGAACTTGACACTTTAGGCCCCAATGTTGACCGAGGGTGACTTCGGTGATAAACACCGTGCCTAGTCCCCACTCATGCAGTGCACAAAGGGGGGAAGCACCACATAAGAATTAAAGGAGCAAACGAGGAAATCGTCAGAAGAACACCAGAAAACAAGAAATCATTTTTGAGTTTTCACATTGTCCGAGGGAAGAGTTAATTATTACCGTTGCCTCCATGAACGTAGCTCACGGGTAGAACTTGCGAAGGTGCTAGATGTTCTAGGCATTGGGGATTTGGACTCCTTCCTCTATTTCCAGCTAGACTGCTGCGGTGACCAGCATACCACTATATGATGTAGTACACTATAGTCATTGACATAACATCAATGAAACACCATTCCACCAGTATTACATCCCTCAGAGTGGTATAGCAGAAACATAGCAGGTCCAAGACACAACTATAGGTTACAACTCAATTCTTTACAAAAGATCCAGAGAACACTCTAGGTTATAGCGAGAGAAAGCAATTCTTACAAAGAAGAACCAAAAATAACAACTCATAACTATCATGCTAATAATATTTGTAGGGTTCGTAGCATAGAAAACAAAAAAATACTATGATGGGAACAACTAAGTACTAAGATATATCTACTAGATACAATCAACGGGTGGATATACATCCATGGAATACATACCCTCGAAGAACTAATAGCGTTAACGAGGTTGTACTCGTGGATGATGTAGTCGAACGCTTGCCGATCTCAAGATCGTGATGCATCTGGTCCAGCCGGTCCAGCACCATCCAAGTCCAGCACCGCAAAGCAGTGGTGCATCCATGATCGCACACACGTCTGGGTACCCCGACAACCTCCGCTCCCTCGCTCCAGTGAAGCAGCGGAAGCAACAAATCCTTCCAGAAAAAGCCACCGGTAACATGTATCTCGCTGATCCCAGACCATGGGGAAATTCTAAAGGGGGAAGAGAGATCCTTCTCGAGGAGGTGTGAGAGTGGAGGTGGAGGAGGAGGAGGTCCTTATATAGGGGAGGAGGCAACCCAAGGGGGCATGTCCGCCGGCCATGGAGGGTGCCCCCACCTCTCCCTCATTCATGTGGTGGAAGCTCCACTCACATAAAGATGACCCTCCATTTTCTCCACTCAAATTCCCATTAAATTTCCACCAAATTTAATGTAATCTCACTTTAAATAAAACTCCTTTTATTTATTTATTCAGAATTTTGTTAATTACTCTAATTAAAAACATTCACATAAAACACCTTACAACATTTTAATTTCACATGCAGAAACAGTTTCAGCAATTTCAACCGCAACAGTTCTGGTGTCAAGTGAAATAATTCCTGCACTTTGTAATTCTTTCTCTGGCATATTATTTGATCCAAATGGTGTCGGTATCCCTTAAGCGTGTCACCCTATGGTTCACGAATAATGCAGACATGATCGAGACCCCTCTTCGATCAATAATCAGCAGCGGGGCCTAGAGATCTGTACTGACTCCCACACAACGATGACTTCTGTGATCGTGTGAACCTTATACGCCTGTAACTCAATACCTTTGTATCACAATATATTACATGTCCAAGATTTGATCATCTGTATCTTCATATCTAGTTTGATCTTGTTATCGACATGCACTCTTTTTTTGTTCCCGTGATATAACATTCTAGTGATCAAATCACTTGCTTGCAAGCTAACTAATGTGATATCACCGAGAGGGCCCAGAGTATATCTCTCCATCATCGGGATGGACAAATTCCACTCTTGACCCATGTGCCTCAACATAACACCTTCGTAGCACTGAGCCCATCTTTATAGTCACCCTGTTACGGTGTGACGTTTGATGTTATCAAGATACTCTTCTAGTGTTAGTGATTGACATGATCTCGTGGTCTAAGGACTAAGATTACTTCGTATGATTCTATAGCAATATAATCACAATAACCTTGATCGTAATTCTATACTTTGGATGAATGTTCATCATATCATTCCAACAATGTTGTGACCTTGTTATTAACAACATCCAATGTCCATGATCAGGAAACCTTTGATCATCTTGTTAATCAATGAGCTAGTTTATAAGAGAGGCATAACTAGGAACTTTCTTTTTGTTTATTAAACACATATGTATTAATGTTTCCGTATTAATACAATTATAGCATACAAAATAAACATTTATCATAAATAAGGAATATGATAATAACCACTTTTATTATTGCCTCTTGGGCATATTCCCTTCAGTCTCCCACTTGTACTAGAGACAATAATCTAGTTTGAAAACTTTGCGTATTGAACACCTATAGCTTTCTGGTGTTTCATATACGCGATTGCAAGTGGTTAACATAATCTACGGATCTGACGCTTTCACGTCTGTTTGTATTTACATGTCTTTGCGTCTTAACGCATCACTCATTCTCTAATGAGATGACATTGTATAAATTTGGTATTTTGGTGAGACCTTTAGTTCCTTGGGGTTAAATCATGAGAGAATTCCTTATTTGACACTAGTTCTAAATATGATTCCTTATTTGACACTAGAAAATTTCCAGTTCCTTATTTGACCCATGTGATAATTTTTTTTCCTTAAATGACACTACGGTTGATTCTGTTACATTGTTCCGTCATCTTTTTTCCAACTAGACCAAAATACCCCTATGTTAGTCGCTACCTATCCAATCTTTGAACCAGAACCATCCCGTGTATTTTGCTGATTAGGCAAGGACTACTAGTTTGTGGTTTAATGGCTTGTCAGACTTTGGAATTTCCTTGATTTCTACCATGGAAACTGGTGCGCACCTGGTTGGATTGCCGTGATGCTAGATCAATTAAGTCCTGATTGATCAAGGCATTCAGCTTTCAGCGTGTGTGTCCAGTGTCGAGGCTCGCCTGAGATCGGCTGCATGTTGCTGCTGTCACACGGGGCATGGCGGCCATGCACATCGCACACAACCACACTCGTGAAGCAGGCCCATGACGAATATCAGTGCCGTCCGGCATCTGTGCGCGAGTCTGATGGAACTCATCATCGCACGGACTCTATGTTGCTTGTGCTAATGATGCATGAGCAGCATACCTGGATTAATATAACTGAATACTGAATACATCAAACAATTTTAGTCCCATTATGCATCGAGGGCAAAAATGTCTTTCTAAGTCCCCAATTAACACCGTCACTTCTCCAAATGTACTAGAGTGTCATGGGAGGCAAAAGAATTTACACCTAGTGTCAAATAGGGATTAAAAAATTCTAGTGTCAAATAAGGAATCTTATTTGGATGTAGTGTCAAATAAGAAATTCTCTCTTAAATCATGTCGATACTATTGTCATAGAATATATCTTTAGTGTTAGCCCATTGATAACCACACTTTAGTTTGATAACAAACTACTTGACACAAATACCCTCCTTTGCTGCTACTATAGCAGTCATATACTTAGACTTTTGTTGTAGTATCCGTCATAATGTCTTAACTTTGGAATTCATCCAAATCCGTCATGGAAACTTCTTTCCATTTCGTTGTTCCACCCATAGTTTAAATTGAGATAAACTTAATTTGTATCTTGTGACAAAACTAGTATCATTTTTCACTGAACTATTTGTCTCTTATACAAATGGAATATATTCTTAATTTTTCCAAAAGATTATAAGAATATCCTTACTATCGTCCAATGATCATTTTATGATTTATTCTGGTATATTCTCATAACACTTAGAGCATAGGACATATCTGGATGTGTACATATCATGGTATAATTGATCAAAACATTCTTGTGATTTCACTCATCAAGTGTCAAAGCACTTGAATCTTGTTTCACTTATCAAGTGTCGATACACTTGAATCTTGATTCAACTCTTTTCCACGTGAAAAGAACCTTTTATCGTCGTTTCTATATTGAACTCCTTCGAATCGATTAGTCGTGTCCCCGGTTATGGACATGTGAGTAGATCTGACATTCACAGCCACCAGAAAAAATAAATAAATCCCCATACCGCACGATTTCCAAGGCATGAGGCTCCTCTGAGGTGACCGTTGGTCGGCCTCCGTCCATCACCGGCCTCCCTCCGGTGTGAGGGCTGCATGGATTCCTCTGGAGGTTGTTGGAAGATCACCTACTCTGGTGTATCAACGGGTGGTAAGTTCCTTGAAGGCTCACTTCTTCTCTCGGCAGACTCTTGGCTAGTTCTTCTCAACGCCAAAGGCTCTCCTCTTGAGGGAAGATGTTTGGAAAATGGAGAGAAAATTTCTATTGGATCTGTTTTGAGGTTCCCCTCTTACCTTTCTCATGTCAATGATCTTTTGGTTCCTTCTGATGTATTTCTTGGTAGATCTCCTACCATTTCTGGGTCGGATGAGGATACTGGTTTGAAATGGCATGCTCTTTGCTCCTCTTTACCGGCAGATGATCTGGCACAGGCTAAGGGTTTCTTAATGCTTTTTCCCAGTGCTAAAATATTGGTTCTTCTCAACCAGAATGAGGTGGTTATTGATGGTCGGTATTTGCTCCAAGATGAATTGGTGTATTCTGGTATGACTATTGATCTTAATGTTAAAAGGGTCTTGGTGGGTGCTCAAATCTTGGCTAAACATCCCATGACTATTGACATTGTGCCAAAAGCTCTGGATTTCTCCAATGTTTCCTCCAAAGTTGATGCTCCGGCTTCGACCTCTTCTCATAAGCTTAATCAGGCTGTTAAGCACCCTGCCCTGGATTTCTCTTTACGGCAAGATTTTGAGAAAAATATTCTCAAGAAATTGAGGCATCAAGCTAACTTCCTAGCTGGCTTCAGAAGAAAACCTTTCTTTTTGGTCTGTTCATTTGGGAGAGCAAATTTCAAGTTGGACATTCATACGGTTGGAATTGCACTTCAAGCTTGTTTTGGAGGTTGGCAGCAAAATTCCAAGTGGGATCCCTTTAGAACAGAACTCTTCGTTTCTCGGTTGCTTCGAGGGCTGTGGGTTTTGAAATTTACAATATTTCAAAATTTTCTTGCGAATCGTTTGAGATGCATATTAACCTTTGGGGCAATGGAGGCCCAAATTGTATTTTTGAAGAGAAGGAATATTATAAGGAATTAGATAAAGATTGGAAGTTTGTCACGTATAAAAATAAAAGTCCACAAAAATCTCCTTTGATCAAGTATGTGAAAAAGGTGCAGTCCGTCTTTCAGCGACTTAAATTTTCTATTGTTGATGCGGATCCCTCGCCATGCAAGACTAGGAAAATTAATTGTGACATTAATTTTCCTAATCACGGCCGGTCGTATGCTAAGGCTCTCGTTGATAGCGGTATTAATTTGGTGGTAACGCCTGACCGGCCCAGGTGTGGCGAGGATCGCGCGGCATTTAAACTTCCTGGTCTTCTTCCTTTTCTAAAATTTCCAACTTTCCCTAAACGTATGTGGCCCGACAATTCTTTCCTGGGGTGGTTCAAGGCCCACCCAGTTGTGCCTGGTTTGAGGCCCACGATGTACAAATGCTTCTCAGACTTCTCCATTTCCTTGAAAAAATCAACTATTGCAAACGATGTCCCCTCAACTCCCTCTCCTGCAGAAACCCCAACTTCTCCGCTCCGCTCGTCGCTGGCGAAGTCCGAGATAATGGCGAACATTCCAATTGATCCTGCGCCATTTCTGCTGGAGGGCTTCCAGATTATGCAGGTCGCGGGAAGAACAAGGATCAAGAGGGTGGTGGTTCTGCGCAGACCGAGGGCTCATGAATAGTATGCTATCTCCATCAGTAATCCCCTTCCTCCTGGTCCGGTTACTTTTGCCAATATTCGTGATGTTTTGCTTGATTTCCTCAACAATGAGGCCCATGTGGATTTTCGGGACATCCAGGCTTGTCCCTTTGGTGCTGCATATGTTTAGTTCCATCATGTCAGCGACATGGAGCGGCTCATTGCGGCCAGCCCCATCCCGTTCCAAGATGTCAATGTTTCTTTTGTCAAGCACAGTGAGGGGGATAACTGGAGGATGACCCAATTTAACAATGAGTGTTGGGTCATGCTTGTTGGGCCACCTCTGGATCACTGGCACACTGAAGACCTGAACTCCATCTTTGCTGATATTGGAAAGGTTCTCCTGTGGGAGAGGGACCCTGATCACAAGGGCAGAATCCTGGCTAAGGTTAGGGTCACTGATCTTGTGGAGATTCCAAAAGGTGTGAGGTTTAACCTTGGTGACATGGTGGAAACTAAGTCCTGGACTTTTTCTATGGAAGTTCTGAATAGCAACTTTCTTGGTGGTGGCCCACCTGATGAGGATCCTTTACCTGATGACAATGTGGACCCACACCCCTTACCTGACCTTGGCCCATAGGTGCCCCCTCACCCCCCCCCCCGCACCTGCTGGTGGGGCTGGTGGTTGGGGCCAATGGCTGGCTCCACCACCACTTGTTGGGCGTAATGCTGGTTGGAATCAATGGGAAGCTGCTGCTACTCCTGTGCAGGGGCCTGTGGTGGCTCCTGGGAAATATATGCCTATTGATAACTTAAATTTACCACCTCAGGAAGCCAATAGTGCTGTCACTGGTACTGTTATGGTGAAAGACTTGGGGTCTGATGATGATGAATCTGTCAATGCTGAGCCTTTCCCTGCTGAGGTGCCAGTGGTAAATGCTGAAGTTCACGGGGTTGGCATAGGTGAAGGTCTGCTGAATATCCTTCAGAACTATCCTGATGATGATGATGAAGAGAACACCATGGTGTCTGGAGATGATTCTGGGGATAACAATGATTATATGATGGAAGATCATCTTTTTTATCTCCCAATGAAGCCAATCTTCAAGTTGGCCTGGCAAGAACCTTTGTTACAATTCCTGGTATCCATGCTGCAAAATAGGCCTTTTCTCAGCAAGGACTTGAGCTTTGGGAAATATTTTTTGCTCCCCACCAGCACATGGCTTCATCCTTTGAGGGCTCCCTTAAATGTGATATCCATGTAAGTTGGTTCAATTTTATGACCCTCATGCTTGCTACACCTGAAAACTTTAACTCGGCAAGAAATTTCTTGGTTTCTCCTCTCTGGGAAATTATTAAGGAACCTATTACTGAGGAGAGTACCATCTCTTTCATCATTCCTAATGAGAGCTTTTATCAGATGGCCCCTCCCTGCTTGGGTGCTAGTAAAATGATGTCTGCTAGTACTCCTTCCACTCCCTCCAAGAAGAGAAAGGGAAAGGAACCCCTGGTTGAATCTGAGGTGAGAAGGAGTCCTAGAATTGTGGAATTAAATGGAGTTTTCAGAAGTCATATTAATTGCACTATCTCTTACTATCTTACTTGCAATGCTGATCCTCCCTGCTTAAATCCCAAGGTGGTTAAAAATCTTGCTGCTTCTTTCTATAAGGTCAAGGAAGGAGACCTAGAAAATAGGTTGCACAAGAAGGGCAAAGCCTCTGAGATTGCTGTCAAGGAACCTGGAAAGGGAAGCAATAAAGGAAATGGCATCCCAAGTGTAAACCTGGGGGGCAATAAGAAGCCTGGGACTACTGGAACCTGTGGTCAGCAAGCCAAGAAGAAATCTCCTAAATAAGTGTCAAATGTGTCACAAACCTTATTTTGTTGGGACCTTGTTGGTTCCCTGTCTCTTGTCCTATAATAGAATTCTATGGCTAGCTTATCTCAAGTTGTGGTAATTGGTGTGCACCTTGACTCTGTGTTTGGCCTTTGGATTATCAAATGGCTATGTCTTTCATGTCAATGCTTGTGGGTGGTTTCATATGTTGTGTCACCCCAAAATCAATCCTATTATCTGGTTTTTATGGATAACAAAAGAATTTGGAAGATTTTAAATTGGAATATTAGGGGCATAAACTCTGACAAAAAATGGGTGGCCCTCAGAAATAAGATTGATGAATCTAAGTGTGATATTATTTGTCTGCAATAAACCAAAAGGGAGGATTTTGACCTTGCCTGTCTCAGAAATTTCCGCCCTAAAAAGTTTGATAAATTTGAATTCCTACCTTCAAAGGGAGCTTTTGGGTGGCTAATCGTCATTTGGAATAGCTCTCTCTTTTCTATGCAAATATCTTTTCAAAATGAGTATTCCATTTATATAAGTTTGACTTCTCTTCTGTCAAATGATGTTTGGATCCTTACTAATGTTTATGGTCCTTGTCAACCTAAGAAGAAGTCAGATTTTTTGGACTGGTTTGCCAATGTTGATATGCCTGATATGGATTGGATGATTGTGGGGGATTTTAATTTCAAAAGAAAGCTTTCTGGTAGAAATAGGCAGGGTGGGGATGTCAATGACATGCTCCTCTTTAATGAAGCAATTAGCAATATGTGATGGGGATATGCCTACCGGGGTATACCCAGCAGGACGTTTCCGACTGGCCCAAGACTTGGCGAGTGGGCCTGCAAGATGGCGACTGGATTGAAGCCCAGCGAGGAACCTAGCGACTGGAAGCTGAAGGCCCAGGCGAGTAGATAGGCCCAGTCGGATTAGGTTAAACGAGTATCGAAGCTTTAACTGAATCGGTTGAGATATGTAAACCCTAGGGGAGGTGAGCCTATATAAACCTCCCTGCGGGGCGTGTAGAGATACGTTCCATCATACCCCCACGCGACTCACCGCCTAGCCGCCGAGCTCGCCCATTGTACCACCTTCATAATACAATCTAGCAGGAGTAGGTCTTTACCCTCCGGGGGGCTGAACCTGGGTAAAACCCTGTGTCTCCGCCCTCATCTCGCTCCGCAGATGGCTGGCCGCCCTTGCCCCTCGTTCTACTACTCGCTGCCGATTGCAGCATCTGCCGTGACCATTCCCACGACAGTGGCGCCCACCGTGGGGCCTGGTCGGTCTGGCCGGTGTTCTGCGGCGAGATCCAATTTGCCCATCAACGAGACGGTCGCCACCGGCCGCATGATAGCGATCGGCGAGATGCTCCAAATCTTGCCGAGCAGCTACGTCCCGGTGGCGCGACCCGTCATGCATAGCGTGATCCTGCCGATCGGCACGATCAGCCTCTTCGTCGGCCTCACCGACGTCATCGTCTCAGAGGACTCGGCTCGCATCCGCGAGTCGCCGCCATGCGATCGGCTCTCCGAAAGCCAGATCCGCACGATCCATCGCCTCGCCTCCGAGTACAATTCGGCCCACAGCGGCGTGGCCGAACTCAGAGCCGGAAGACGCGGCCCTCAACGACGACGCCGACTCGGCGACCCCGGCGTCACTCGCCGGGTCCATCACCGCGGCTTCACCCGCGGGCTCCATTACTCAGGTCTCCAACGTGGGAGACTTCAAGGACCCCTCCATCCTCGGGATCTTCGAATTCGATTCCGGGTCGGAGAACTCCGCTGACCTCCGTGACGGAACCAGCCGCCACGCTGCGACCTACATGGCGACCAGCACCGATCCGCCAGAGGATCCATTCTCCACCCCAATCCCTCCTAACTCCACGGCGACGGAGGTCGAGGAACTCCGCCTGAAACTGGCGGAGGCAGTGCGCAAGGAGCAAGCCGAGCGTGAGAAATTTCGCCTCGGCGGTGGCGGCGCAGAGCTATCGCGCTACCACCAACAGCGGATCAGGTCGCTGAACCCCACTGCTCAGGGGCGCGCCTGAACTTCGACGAAACGACCCGGCCAGCGATCGTCTGCGAGAACGCGCCACCAGGAGGAAGCGCCACCCCACGGGTCGACGGCGATGGGCGCCGCCCACCCAACCGCACACCCCTGTGGACCAGCGCGGATAGTAGTCTCCTCACGGAGCGAGACGTAAACGGCCTCCCATCGTTTTCTCCACCCCTATGGACAACCTCGTGGCGGGCCGAAAGCAGCCGACAAAGATCACGCCACCGGCGACGGCGCCATACTGATCCAATACGTCAGGGCCGTGCTCGCAAAGGCCGCCGAGCAGCAAAGAGCGGGCGCCGATCAAGGTCGAGTATACTCGCGTTCTTTCGAAGCGGCCTCGGCGTGGCCAATGGCGGCAAACACACTCAATCGCCCACCACCGAGCCACCGCAGCTCAACACCGACCCGCGAACGCGGCACTCTCCAATTAACGACCCTAGGACAGCGACCAACCTCGTCGCCGCCAACGGTCAGCCCATCGACGCCCGCACCCACATCATCAACAACCAAAGCTGGCGCGCACGCCAGCCCGACGACCTGCGGCACACCCTAACCAATCGCCGCGACGGCGAGCCCATGGGGTCGCTCAGTCGACTCGGCCCCAAGTGCTTCGGACCGATGATCCGAGGCGAGAAATACCCGCCAACCTTTAAGGCGCCAAAGGAGATAGAAAAGTATGATCCTCGTCACGACCCCGTCTGCTCGACATACCTCATGGCAATGGGGATCGCAGGCCACACCGACCTACTGGCCGCCCGTTACCTCCCCCTGATGATGGAGGGGACGTGCAGGCACTAGATCAACACCCTTCCTCAGGACAGTATAGACTCCTGGGAGGAGATGCGTGACGCTTTCGTCAGGCACTTCGAGTGCTCCTACACCCGCGCCACCACTATCGAGGACCTGGAGCGATGCGTCCAGGGACCCCGCGAGTCGACCCGCAACTGGGTCCAACGGTGGCAAGAACTCTGGTACAACGCGGTCGGCATCCACCCGGACACCGCGATCCATTGCTTCAAGACCTCGCCGACGTACGAGCCCCTGGTCGCCAAGCTCAGCGACACTCGCACACTCGACAACATCCCCGACCTCCTCGAGATCGCCAAACGGTACGCGGAGGAAGATCCAAACCAGGAAACTGACGACGAGTCAGGAGGTCAACGCCGCACGAGCGGCAACGACAGTGGACGACGGTCCGACCTGCGCTACAGCAACACTCGCCTCACCGGCAAGCGCCGCAGTGACGGGCGAGTCGACTTCGTCGCCAACGCCGGGCATGCGCAACGCGAGCCCAAGAGCTTCCGCCGCGACGGAGGACAACGCCGCGACAGCGGCAACTACAAGGCCAAGCCAAGGTTCGACCCCGCGGCTCTCCTTAACCAACCATGTGCGTTTCATAGCAGGGAAGGAAAGCCCGCCACGCACACCACCGCCGACTGCCACACCCTCAGGGAGATCGAGAAGGCACGGCGAGCACGGGAGGACCCCGACAATGACCCGCCAAACGGCGGAAAATTCGGCAAAGTGGCCAGCTCGCTCCACACCTTCACGGGCTTCAACACGAAGCGCGAGAAGAAGATCATCGCCCGTGCCGTCGCCGTCAACGCGGTGGCCCAGGTGGACGTCCCCCAGTTCCTCAACTGGTCGGAGCAGCCCATCACCTGGAGTCGACAAGACCACTCGCCACGCATCGAGTACCCAGGTCGAGTCGCCCTGGTGGTCAAGCCCAAGGTCGGCGACCTCGCTCCCCAAGACATTGATGGACGGCGAAGCTCCATCAACATCCTGCACTGGACACCTTCAGCGGCTGCGGCTCCGCGATCGATGATCGACGACCCACACCACGTTCCACGGCATCGCCCCCGGCCGGAAGGCGTACCCGATCGGCAAGGTCACGCTGCCGGTCACCTTCGACACCAGCAAACTTCCGCACCGGCGGATCGTCTTGAGCTCGTGCCATTCGACATTTCTTACCATTGCGTCCTGGGCGCCGTTCGCCAAGTTCATGGCAGCGCCCACCACGCGAGAACGCGATGAAGCTCCCCGCCGCGGCGTCATCACCATCAGCGGCGACCCGACATGGCCGCCGAAAAGTGCGAGGCCAAAGCGCCGAAGTCGACGCCATCATCGCGGCGGAGACCAACCACGCGGATGAACTCGCCAAATACGCGAGCGGGGTCAACAACGACGACCCCACCATACTCAAGAAGCCCAACTCGGAGGGCGCAAACACCTCAACCTTTGAGGCCACCACGCACACTCGGACCGTCGAGCTGGTCCCAGGCGACTCCAGCCAGACGGTGACGATCGGGACGGGCATGAGCCCGGCATAGGAAGGCGCGCTCATCGAGTTCCTCCGTGAGAACAGGGACATCTTTGCATGGAAGCCCTCTGACATGCCCGGTGTCCCCAGGGAGCTCGCTGAGCACAAGCTAAACACCGACCCCAAAGTGCGACTTGTCAAGCAGTCGCTGCGACCCTTCAATGAAGAGCGCCGCCGAGCAATCCCCGAAGAGGTGCAGTGTTTACTCGCCGCAGGCTTCATCCGGCCGATCAAATACTCCAAGTGGCTGGCAAACCCAGTCCTGGTCGAGAAGAAAAACGGGACCTGGAGGATGTGTATCGTCCTCCCGCGGACCGACCAGATAATCGATTCCACCGCGGGCTCGGAGTCGCTGTGTTTCCTCGACGCCTACTCTGGTTACAACCAGATCAAAATGGCTGTCACGGACGAGGAGAAGACGGCGTTCATCACGCCATTCGGAGCCTTCTGCTACACCGCCATGACCTCCGGCCTCAAGAACGCCGGGGCAACCTACCAGCGGTGCATGCAAGAATGCCTTGCGAGCCAAATTGGCCGCAACATCCACGTCTACATCGACGACGTGGTCGAAGTCCGCCGCCAGGCGACCTACTCGCCGACCTGGCGGAAACGTTCGCCAACTGCGAAAATACAAGATAAAGCTCAACCTGGCAAATGCACCTTTGGTGTACCGCAGGCGCCATCGGGCTACGTCGTCTCCAAGCGCGGATCGAGGCGAACCCCACCAAGATCGACACGAGCCTCGATCGGCAACAAACCCGAGTGCTTGCGCGATGTTCGAGCTGGCCGGGCGAGTAGCTCTCGCCGCTTCATCCCCGCTTAGGCGAGAAGGCAATGCCTCTATATCGCCTCGATGTGCAAGAACCCCACATTCGATGGGGACAAGGAGGCGGACGACGCCCGCGACCTCAAGAAGGTGCTACTCGCACCGCTACTCGCCGCCCGGTTGACAAAGAACCCATGCTAGTTCACGTCGCTTCCGAGCACGTCGTCGGCGGTCATGATCGTCGGCGACCGGAGGAAGGAAAGGAGCGCCAAGACGGCGACCGTCTACTACATCAGCGAGGTCCTCACGAGTCGAAGTCGCGGTAATGATACCGAAGCTGGTATACGCGGTCTTGAGAACAGCCGACGCCTGCCGCACTACTTCCAGGAGCACCCGATCACGGTCGTCTCCTCCGCACCGTTGCAGGACATCATCCGCAACCATGAGGCGGCCGGGGGAGTCGCCAAGTGGGCCGTCGAGATCGGCGTCCACAACATCAAATACGAGCCACGAAGAGCGATCAAGTCGCAAGCCCTAGCGGACTTCATCGCCGACTGGGAAGAAGCCCAGCAGCCAGAGAAGCTGCCATACCTCCACCATCGAGCTCGCACTTTGACGGTTCCAAGAACGCGGACGGCGCAGGCGCAGGGATCGTGTTAACTTCTCCGAAGGGCGACAAGCTCCGCTATGTCCTCTGCCTGGACTTCACACCCTGCACAAACAACATGGCCGAGTACGAGGCCTTACTACACGGCATGAGGGCTGCCAGGGAGATGAATGTCAACCGCCTACGCTGCTACGGCGACTCCGACCTTGTCGCAGGACAAGTCGCTGGCACCTGCGACGCCGTCTCCCCCACCATGGCGGCGTACCGCTAAGCAGTGGACAATCTGGGCGGACACTTCACAGGCTACTCCGTCGAGTGGATCGACAGGCGGAAGAACGAGGAGGCCGACGCCCTCTCTCGCATCGGGTCGGCTCGACTCGCACCACCCGCCGGCGTCTTCCTCGACACGATCACCAAGCCATCAGTCTCTCCCCCAAGGGAGATCGACATCAGAGTCCCGCTCCAACCAGAAGCAGCCTTGGTCGCACTCGTCAACGGGCCAGACGACTGGACCAAGCCCTACATCGCCTACCTGGAAGCCGGCACCTTGCCGCGACGAAACAGGCTTCGAATGATCGCCCGTCGATGCAAGTCCCACGCCATCATCGACGGTGAGCTCCACAAGCCAGTGTCACCGGCGTGTTCCAACGCTGCGTCAACCCGCCGGACGCAAGATCCTCCGACATCCACTCCGTGATCGGCCACCACGCCGGGCGCCGCTTCTCGTCGCCAAGGCTATGCGACATGGATTCTCTCGGCCCATCAGACACGCCGACGCCGACATCGCCCAGATGCGCCGGTGCAATACGCCAACCAGACGCGCGTCGACCTCAAAACAATCCCCATCACCGCCATTCGCCGTATGGGGCATGGACATGGTGGGCCCTTCAAGAAGGCTCCTCCGTTACACCCACCTCCTAGTCGCGATCGACAAATTCACAAAGTGGGTGGAGGCCAAGCTAGTCCGGAAATGCGACGGGAAGACCGCCACAAAATTCCTACGTGAACTCATATATCGCTACGGGTTCCCCAACAGCATCATCACAGACAACGGCACCAACTTCGCCAAAGGAGCCATGGCGAATGCGAAGAGCACCACATTCGGCTCGACCTCGCGTCGCCCACCCGAATCAATGGCCAGCGGAACGGGCCAACCAAAGCATCCTCCACGGCTGAAGCCGCAACTCCAAGTACCACTCGAGCGCATCGCCTGGTGCTGGGTCGAGGAGCTACCCTCCGTCATCTGGGGAATCCGCACCTCGGTCAACAGGTCGACAGGATTCACCCCCTTCTTCATGGTGTACGGCGCCGAGGCAGTCATGCCCACCGACCTTGAGCACGACTCGCCAAGGGTAGTCCACTACACGGAAGCTGGGAACGAACTCGCACGACAGGATGGAGTCGATCAACTCGACGAGGCACGCGACCTAGCTCGCTCGCGCACCGCCATCTACCAACAAGGACTCCGCCGCTATCACAGCCGGCGGGTGAGAACTCGCACCTTCCAAGAAGGCGACCTGGTGCTGCGTCTCATCCAGGACAAGAAGGGCATGCACAAGCTTTCCCCGCCATGGGAGGGACCATTCGCCATCGGCCGTGTACTCGGCAACGATGCCTACTACCTCACCGACGTCCGCTGGGACGGCGAACTCGACGTCAAGCGACCATGGAATGTAAACCTCCTACGGAAGTTCTACGCCTAGAACCCCACATATGTACTCTCCAGTCGCTACGAAATAAAAAGAAACGGTTACCGCAAATTGTGCTACTCCGTGTCTTGTGCCACTCACACTGTAATAACAAGAACACGCTAACCGCAGAAGTCATCCTTTGGTACAGCCGCGACGGCTAAGTAGTGCGGTGCAAGAGCACCGAGTCACCTCAGGTCTTGCATCGCCCACAAAAACGCCTACAGGAGCCCCATTGAGTCGCTTAGCTCGACTGGTTCTCTGAACCAAGACTACGCCACGCTTCTTACAGCGACCACGGTCCTCCGCATCCTCGACATAGCGACTCGAACGGCTAAGTACCACGCTTTCGGGATGCGGACCAGTTCACCTCGAGCGGTCCGGAAAGCGACAAGTAGGAGAGCATGCCCAGGGACTGACCCCACGGGCCAGGCAGGAGTGACGCGACAAACTAACGCGCCAAGTCCTCACTCACCGAGTCGTGCTGGAACAGCCAAGTACCACGCCGGGACTCGCCACCCGACCTCGTTCAAGACGGAAAGCGGCGAAGTACAGTAGCGTTCAAGGGAGTCGCCTAGCGACTAGCTCTTCGAGTCCGGGCGAGTCGACCACAATAATAAAACACACAAAGACAACAAACACATCACATACGAGGTAAACCCCATAAAAGGGCGGACGCGCTCGGGGACTCGTTCAAACAACAATCACAAACACTTGACAAACACCAAAATAGACACGACATCTCATTCGATAGCATGTTGCATTGTCTCGACACAAAATATGCCCGCATGGCAGAACTGCTGCTAACGCCACAAGGCAAACTATCCTATTCTGCAGGCTTAGACGACGACTCGCCAACTCCCCGGCGATTGCGGATGAACGGCGTGTACGGGTTCGACGGATACGTCGTCAGTTCACCCGCCATCGCCGCGCGGAAGGGTTGCTCAACCTTGAAATCACGACGCGGCGGCTCGGGGTCGCTAGACACGACGACCGTCTCCTGGTACGGAAGGAGGTCGCCCATCGCCAAGACACGCTCCGAGTACTTGGCGGCGCGGTCTTGCAACTTGAGGACCTAGGAAAGCTCCACCGCGCCGGTCGACGATGGGTAGCCACTCGTCACGTCGTCGATGTCGAAGTCCTCGGGGAAGTAGGCAAGTCCAAGACTAAGTGCCGTTGCTGCCCCGCGCCGAAACGCCGACCGCGTCATGAACTCAACGACCACGGGCGCCTTCTCCAAATACCTCCACACCTCAACGAGGTCGCTGGGAATCACTTCCGTGGGCGATATCTCCTGGAGATAGGCACGGATGCACGTCGCCGACAACGTTGCCGAATCGACAAGCGTGCTCACACACTGCCGCGCGTTGAACGTACTTGCTTCTTTCACGCTGTCGATGATGCGACCTGCGAGTAGAAGACAATAATGAATACGACGGACACCACAAATGGCACAACTACTGAAAGAGGCAGACGCACTTACCAATCAACGGGCGGGCGAGATCCGTGATGAAGCATTGAAGCGACGTATGGTCGTCCTGAAGCCCAGCAATAAGGACTTCCGACACTCTGCGATCCTCTTCGGCGGCTGCAACGGCGGCCTTGGCTCGCCCATCGGCTGAGCTCGCTTCTTCCTTCGCCTCCTGCAGCTGGCGCTTGAGGTCGGCGATCCGTTGTTCGACCGAACTCAAAGCCGACTGCGCCGCCGCCAATTCACTAGCGGGGACAAGCCTCGGCGAAGCTTCCTTCGCCTTGCAACAGCTGAAGCCCTTCGTTCGCCTCGGACGATGGCTTCCTTTTTCCGCTGCTGCCGCCGCCAATCGGTCTGCCGATTCAAGTTGCAGACCCTGCACATAACCAAAAGGTCTATCAAAGAAACTCCTAAAGTGCCCACCGCTTAAATTCAGCGAAAAGCGCACTCGGGACCGGCAATCAAAGAAACTCCTAAAGTGCCCACCGCTGAAATTCAGCGAGTGCGCATCGGGACTGGTACTCAAAGAATTCCTAAGTGCCCACCGCTGAAATTCAGCGAGCGCACTCGGGACCGGATGTACCGGATGGCTGCGCCAAGCATGCCGTGGAGTTATATCGCGTCCACGGACGCGAGGAGAGCTGGCGTATGCCCACGGGCGCTGGTCGACTTCAGCGTCGGCGACTCACGGGCGTGGCTCGAAGGTGAAGTTCCACTACGCCGGCCGCCTTGGTCATGAAGCGCGGAAGGTGGCGATAGAGCGGCTCGAACGGCGCCCTCGCCGTGGACGACCGCCTCCGCTGCAGGACCAGCCCGCGGTCGCCGTGTCGTCGAATCGTGACGACGGCGTCACCTTGGCCTTCTTGCCGCCATCCGGGGGCGACGACTTCGCCTTCCTCTTGCGGGAAGAATCCTCCTCGCTGACGACGGACGGCACCTTAGCCACGGTTGGGTGGCCCATATTTTTCACTCCGGTCCTGTACATCAATCATATAAGCAAGATAATTCAATGATTATGGGAGACAAAGGAAGGCGAGTGCACTCACTTGGCGACCGGAATGAAGCGCCTTCAGACGGAGGCGGCTGGCTTCTCCAGCTGTGGCCCGGTCGGCGGTGAGCCCCATGTCCAGACGCCACGTGCCCAAGACACGGACGGCTTCTTCGTCCGAAGCTGCGACGAGCCTCTGAATTCTTCGACAGGAGCTTCCCTACGAGGCGAAGTCGCTGCGGCCGGAGCCTCCCCCAGCCCCGAGACCGGGGCGAATGGCGGAGGCATCGACGCCAGGGGCACCTCGATGGTGGCCGTGTCCAGCGCGGCCGTCGTTGGCGGCGCCTCATCCTTGGCCGGGCTGGGGGCGTCGGAACTGCTTGCCGAGTGTGGTGGCGAGGCCGGCCTCGTCGGTTTCGTCTTCCTTCTTGGAGGGGCCTTCGCCTCCTTCTCCTTCCTCTTCTTCTTTGACGGAGTAGCTTGGCGGCGCGAGGTCGTCTCCGGAAGTTCTTCTTCATCATCATGGCGCTCGAGGCTCTTGCTCGCCTCGAGCTTGCCCGCGGGTCTTGCGAGCCAGCGGGGCGGCTTCCTCCTCGGATTCGTCGTCGTTGTCACTTTCGTCGCTCCTAACGGGCGACCCCGCCCATGTCTTGGACGGACGAGCTCGAATTCTCGTCATCCGAGGGCGGGAGCCACCCTTCCACCACTTGGAACAGCTGCAACAAAGGCAAGTTGAAGTTAGTATGACCGCGACTTCAAAAAGGATCACATCGCAAATGATCTGAAGTGATTACCGTTAGCTGAGCGCTTCAGAGTATAGGCGACCCCAGCTTGACCGTCCAAGTACACCGCTTGGGTGATTTTCTTTAGGGCCGCGGTGTAGTCATCGAGCCTCCACTCGGTCAGGCTAGCTTTTGTCGGGTCGTCCCGGCCGGTGTACTGGTATATGTAGTGCTTTCATACCGCCAGCGGGACGAGTCGCCGCCCGAGCCAGCAGTTGTACAGGTTTATTGTCTGGAGGCCCTTCTTCTTCAGACCGCGGATGGTCTGAAGCATCTCGTCGATGACCATCCGCTGGTCGCCGGGAAGCTTGCCGATTTGAAGGCGGCGCAGCTCGGACCGATCGGCGGTGTACCGCGGAATCGCCGTCTCGCCTTCCGGAGTCGCCTCGGCAACGTAGAACCACGACTTTTTCCAGTCGCTCGCTGCCTTGGCGGGCAGCATCAGGTCGAAGAATGAGGCCTTCGACTTCAGCTGGAAGGTTAGGCCACCCGCCTCCTCGCGGCTGATCCGTCCATGGAACAGATCTTGCCAAAGAGGGAAGTAGGGCCGGCAGCCCAAGTAGCACTCGCAGAACGCCACAAAGATGGAGAGCTGCTCGACGCTATGGGGGCCCATATCCGACGGCTGGATCCCGTAGTAGGAGCAAAAGCGCTGGAAGAATAGGGACGTGGGGAACCCTAGCCCCCGTTCGAGATGACTGGTGAAGCAGATGAACTCCCTCTCTCGCGGGTTTGGAGTCACCTCTCCGGCCGCAGGGATGCGCCAGCAGCCGGCTTGCAGAATCCCGGCCTCCTCAAAGGAAGCCAGTTGCGCCCTAGTGCATTTCGATCTGCCCCAAGGTTCGGTGGAGAGGGCCATGGCGGAAAGATTTGTGGGGGCTCGAAGGATTTCCGGTTGGTTGGGTCGTGGTGCGGAGGGAGGCAAAAGGTGCGCGCAGTCGGAGGAAATGGTGAGACGGTGGTCCTCTGATCGCTAGCCATTCCTCTTATATAGCGGTTGCTACCCGCCAAATCAGGGAACCGTTACCGCGCGATGATTACGCCAAAGGTTACTGTTGGATTAACTCCAACGGCTAGTTTGACCATGTTTAACGGTCCAACTTCAGCCACTCGGCTCGCCGACCCAACCACTATGACAGTGTTTCGCCGACTCGACTCGCCAAAGCTGCGAGTAGTGTGATTAGTTTTTCCTTTATACAGGAGCCCGCCGTTGATTCGACCGATGATGTTCACTCGTGATGCTCCGATCGCCAAAGCAACCACCTACGCCAAATCGACGACGGCCTCGGGACTCTCGATGGGGATATGCCTACCGGGGTATACCCAGCAGGACGTTTCCGACTGGCCCAAGACTTGGCGAGTGGGCCTGCAAGACGGCGACTGGATTGAAGCCCAGCGAGGAACCTAGCGATTGGAAGCTGAAGGCCCAGGCGAGTAGATAGGCCCAGTCAGATTAGGTTAAACGAGTATTGAAGCTTTAACTGAATCGGTTGAGATATGTAAACCCTAGGGAAGGTGAGCCTATATAAACCTACCTGCGGGGCGTGTAGAGATACGTTCCATCATACCCCCACGCGACTTGCCGCCTAGCCGCCGAGCTCGCCCATTGTACCACCTTCATAATACAATCTAGCAGGAGTAGGTCTTTACCTCGGGTCCGAACACAGGTAAACCCTGTGTCTCCGCCCTCATCTCGCTCCGCAGATGGCTGGCCGCCCTTGCCCCTCGTTCTACTACTCGCTGCCGATTGCAGCATCTGCCGTGACCATTCCCACGACAATATGGGTATCATTGAATTGCCCCTTAAAGGAAGAAAGTTCACCTAGAGTAACATATAGAAGGGGCCTCTCCTGGAGAGATTGGATTGGTTCTTTACCTCTGCTTCATGGACTCAGCATTACCCTTCCTCATTTGTTCTCCCCCTTTCCAAACCCACCTCTGATCACCTGCCTTGTGTCATCTCTATTGGCACAAGGATTCCAAAGGCACGGATTTTCAGATTTGAAATTTTTTGGATGCAGCATAGTGATTTTAAATAAATTGTCCAAAATGCTTGGAACATTCCTGTGGGTTTTAGTGACACTGCTAAGAAAATTAATGCTAAGCTTAAAAATGTCAGGAGGGGTCTGAAGCTTTGGGCAAGGAATCTGCCATGGCTTAAATCCCAAATTAGCAATGTCAATGCAACTATTGAACTCTTAGATGTCCTAGAAGAAATGAGGACTCTTACTATTCTGGAATGGAACCTGAGGGACTTGCTGAAAACACATGTAATTTCTTTGCTTCAAAATCAGAATGCTTATTGGAAGTAGAGAGGGAAAATTAAGTGGGTTAAGCTTGGTGATGAAAATACTAAATTATTTCATTCAAAAGCCACCATCAGGTATAGACACAATTATATCTCAGTTCTAAAAATGGAAATAATGAGGATGTTCAGGAACACTCTAACAAGGCTGAGCTTCTTTGGCATGCTTTCAAAGAAATAATGGGCACTTCTGATAAACCTAACCTGCATTTCAACCTGAATGAGCTCTTTGGTGGAGGAATGGCTTCTGATGATAGAACTGATTTGGAAAAGCCTTTCACTGACAAGGAGATTGAAGAGGTGATAAGGACCTCCCTAATGACGAATCCCCTGGTCATGATGGTTTTAATAATGAATTCATCAAGTTCTGTTGGCATATTATTAAAGAGTATGTTAAACAGCTTATTGTTGACTTTTATGATGGCACAATTTCCTTGGAAAGCATTAATGCCTCTTTTATCACTCTTATTCCAAAAATTGAGAATCCTATGACACTTGCAGATTTTAGACCTATTTCTCTGTTGATAGTGTGTTCAAGATTATCACCAAAATTCTGGCCAACAGACTTCAAAATGTTATTCTAAAGCTTGTTCACAAGAACCAATATGGCTTCCTCAAGAAAAGATCTATCCAGGACTGCTTAGGGTGGGACTTTGAGTTTCTCTAACACTGTCATAAATCAAAGGAAGAAATTGTAATTTTAAAATTGGATTTTGAAAAGGTATTTGATAAGATTGAGCACTCTACCATCATTAACATTCTCAGAGCTAAAGGATTTGGTGAGAAGTGGATTAATTGGATTCAAATGATCTTTGGATCTGCATCCTCTGCTGTCCTTCTAAATGGTGTGCCTAGGAAAAAATTCTACTGTAGAAGAGGGGTTAGAGAAGGAGACCATTTATCCCCCTTCTGTTTGTTCTTGCTGCTGATCTTCTTTAGTCTATTCTTAACAAAGCAATGCATCAAGGGCTGCTGTCTCCACCTTTAAGTGGTGTATTCTGTCCTGATTTCCCTGTTATTCAATATGCTGATAACACCCTGCTGGTTCTCAAAGCTGATTCTGGATAACTGCTTTGTCTTAAGGCCCTTCTGCACACTTTTGCTATGTCCACTGGCCTCAAAGTAAACTACTCTAAATCTAGCATGATGCCTATCAATTTGGACTCTGATAGGCTTAGTCATTTTGCAAATATAATCTCCTGCCAGGCTGGGTCTCTCCCTTTTACCTATCTTGGCTTGCCTCTAAGCGTTAATAAGCCTACTGTGGAGCAATTTTTTCCTATTGTGCAAATGGTTGAAAGAAGACTCTGTGGCATTGCCAATTTTTTAAACTATGGAGGAAAGCTGCAACTGGTGAAGTCTGTCTTGTCCTCTCTCCCCATCTACTACATGAGTTGTTTTGAACTTCCTGTCTCTATTAAGGATCAGTTGATCTAATACATGAGACATTGCTTGTGGAGGAAGAAGACTGTGGAAGTCCAAGCTAGAGGATAAGCTTTAGTTGCCTAGAATAAAGTATGCAGACCTAAGACTCAAGGTGGCTTGGGAGTCCTGGATCTTAACATTCAAAACTATGCTCTTCTTTTGAAGAATCTAGACAATTTTTTCAATCATCATGACATTCCTTGGGTCCATCTTGTTTGGAACACTTAGTATAACAATAATGGAAAGTTACCAGGAAGAAGTATGGAGGCGTCTTTTTGGTGGAAAGCACATCTAAAACTAATTGATCTCTTCAAACGAATTGCAAAGTGCACAGTGGGGGATGGTAAAACCACTCTTTTCTGGACTGATATGTGGAGAGAAGAATGTCTGCAACATCAATTCCCTCATTTGCTATCCTTTGCAAGAAATACATGCATTTCTATCAAGGAGTTCATCCAAGCCCCTCATATTCAGGACCATTTTTTCCTACCCATTTCTCAGCAGGCATACTCTGACTTTCTCAACCTGGAACAAATTTGCCAAGGCATTATCACTTCTGGGCAGCATGGAAACACTGATAAGTGGAGCTACATTTGGGGAACTGACTTTTTCTCTGTTAAAAAGGCATATTCTTGTCTCTCTGGCCATGTTGCTACTCCACCACACTTCTCTTGGTTATGGAAATCCTCTTGCCAGCAAAAACACAAGTTCTTTTTCTGGCTGCTCCTTTTAGACATATTAAATATTAGGAACTTGTTGAAGAGAAAGAAGTTTTCACTTCCCTCTTATAACTGTGTGACTTATGGATGCCCTACTGAAGAGACTTTGGTTCACCTATTCTGGGACTGTCCTTTTGCCAAGGCTTGCTGGGATGAAATTTGCCCTTCCAGGAATATTGATATCTCTCTAACTGAGGCCTTCTCAGATATAAAATGCAAATTTAATGTCCCTTTTGCAATGGAGATTATTGTTTTAGGGGCCTGGGGCATCTGGATATGCAGAAACAACAAGATTTCCAAGAATAAACGCCCTGCTTTGGAGGAATGGAAGATTATAGTGTCTCAAGAATTGAGATGGGTGCTGTTTAGAATAAAAAAATATTACCAGGATTTGAAAGCAAATCTAGGTGTTTTGGAGGACCATATTCCTATGGTGTTTCGGGAGATGCAAATCTAGGTGTTTTGCTAAACTTCCAACTCAAATAAATCCCTTTAAGATAAAATCATAAATTATTTATTTTCTTGTTACAATGATTTTCCACTTCATCTTGAAAGTCTTTGAACGTTTTCAAATATTTCATACTTCTTTCTCATTAAGTGAATATTCACTCAAATTTTTGGAGAAAGCATATGAAGTTGAAATCCATCGCTTACGACTACACATAATGGACTACATAAATCGATATGTATAAATTCCAATAATTTAGTCGATCGTTCTTCTTTGGCCTTTGAACGAAGTTTTAATTATCCCGAGAAAAGTGTCACAAATGTCATTTGATCAAATCAAAGACTCAAAAAATCCATGAATATGGAGTTTCTTCATGTTTTCTTTCCAATATAATTTAAACGGCGATGTCAGTTTGTAAGTGATCTTTCAATCATTTGTCTTGCAACATTTTAGCATTAGTTTTTATGGATGTGATTTCTCCAATTAGATTTGTAAATCATCCATCTTATATGGAATATGGTAATTATTTGAACAATCTTTGTTCTCATAATACCTGATTAAAACAAATATTTAAGGCAGGCTTTGATGTCAACGATAAATACAAACAGCAGCTTGTTTGTTTTTGATGAACATCATCACATATTCTCTTGCTAGTTACTTAGGCCATTGTAGTTCATGAATTGCGTCGTTCTGTATGAAATTTCATACCAACCAATTCGGTATTCAATACCTAAGAACCACATTGTTTAACAAGCAAAGATAACAACCATAATATGTATATCATCTATATACCTAAACTAGATATTTCCAGTCTTTTCTTTTCTGCCAAATATATTTCAGCATTTCCTTTCCTTTTAAAAGAATCTATCAACATCAAAAGTGGCACCATATACATGACACATAGTCCAAAGCGTGTATATTCGAATACTAATACCTTTGGAGTTGCATTTTGAAGTAGATCACCATCATCAAATGAATGGTGTTCTTTCAAAATCCATTCTTTAGTAATCTTTTAGTGTAGCAAACACTTTACATACATATTCTATTCATCCTTATCATGACGACTTTCATGATCAAGCTAATGTAGCTTATAAAGGAGAATTCTGAGTATAACATTACTTTCCAAAACCCTTTTGGATGATTGGGATGTCTGGCATCTCCAACCTTTGCAAATTTGCATCCAATATGAAAACATATATTATACTCTATCATATTGCAACCAAAACATTGTTTCAGATATCGTTATATCTGCCACATATGATGGTTTCTAAAACAATACTTTAAGCTCCTAGATAATCTCGATATTTAAATCAAGAATAATGGAGGTAAACATGATACTTAAGATACTAACACTGGAATTGTTACTCTCTATTTAATACTAATTATCAAATTTCACGAAGTAAATAGAGTTTGCTGAAAGTTAGCAATAGGACTTTAAATTTTATATTGACACTCAACACAATACGATACCAGTTCGTAAAGTAAATATCCAGAATTCTATAGTTTTATTATCTCAATTGCAACTAATCATAAGGTGGTGAACGAATGCTAATGACTACAAAAAATTATGCAAATTCACTTTGATTTAATTTATGATAAATTGAGTTCTACTAATCGAAATTAGAAATGAACTCCCACTCAAAAATGACATCCCTCGTGTCTTTTTGGTGATTACATGAACCAAATCCACTGTACCAAGTCCGATCATCACGTGAGTCGGCGTAGCTTCAAAGGCAAGCATCTAAATGGTTATCATATCAAACATATGACTCATGTTTAACCTTTCGGTCCGTGTTTCGAGGCCATGTCTGTACATGCTAGGCTCGCCAAGTAAGAACCTTAGTATTCATGTGTGTAAATGCTAGGATCGCCAAGTAAGAAGCTTAGTATTCGTGTGTGTAAAACTGTCTTACACCCGAGATATGCTCGTGGATTCAAGTACACCTGATCATCACGTGATGTCTTGAAGCGGCAAAACATTGTCGATGCATACTTAAGGAAGAACACATTTTTATCTTGATATTGAAATGAGGGATCATCTTATATTGCTAATAAAATGGCAAACAAGCAATATAAGATGCAAACAAACATCGTATGTGAAAAAGTGAAATGATATGGTTCTTGCACTTGATCTTCATCATGTGCATCGTGGTATGATCTTCATCATTCCTTTATGTGTAAGGCCAAGGTATATGGAACTTACACATTATGTGTTCTGTAAGAGTATCGACTTATACTTTTACTTACAACATCACCATATCATGACACTAGCCCAGCAACAATCTAAACTAGACGCTTCTAATTTGTCCATTGCAAGTTTTACATGGCTTAGGGCTTTCGAAGATAGAACCATTCTTACCTACGAACATGAAACCACAACGAGGATAACCAAATTATTTACAATTCGTTTCAAATTAGATATTGACTATAGTAGGAGAGACAGACACCCGCTAACCACTTAAGCAAAACTAGTTGCATGTCAAGCGTGGAACAGGTCTCACGTGCGAGGACATTTAAAGTTTGTCTGGGCCGCTTCATCCCATTATGCCACCAATATCCAAAGAACAACTAAGAAGCAATAACATGGTCATCATCTCCCACATACTCATATGTGTACTACCCGTGCAAAGAATCTACGCATAGATCCGGCTCTGAACCACTGTAGGGTTCACAGCATAGAAAACAAAAAAATTCCTATGATGGGAACAACTAAGTACCAAGATCTATCTACTAGATACAAGCAACGGGTGGATATACATCCATGTAATACATACCCTCGAAGACCGAATAGCATTAACGAGGTTGTACTCGTGGATGATGTAGTCGAATGCTTGCCGATCTCAAGATCACGATGAAGTCCATCTGGTCCAGCAGGTCCAGCACCATCAAGTCCACCACCGCAAAGAAGTGGTGCATCCGTGATGGCGCACACGTCTGGGTACCCTGACAACCTCCACACCCATGCTCCAGTGAAGCAGCGGAAGCAAAAAATCCTTCCAGAAATAGCCACCGGGAACATGTATCTCGCTGATCCGAGACCATGGGGAAATTCTAAAGGGGGAGAGCGATCCTTCACGAGGAGGTTTGAGAGTGGAGGAGGAGGTCCTTATATATGGGAGGGGGCAGCCCAAGGGGGCATGGCTTCCGGCCATGGAGGGTGCCCCCACCTCTCCCTCATTCCTGTGGTGGAAGCTCCACTCACATAAAGATGACCCTCCATTTTCTCCACTCACATTCCCATTAAATTTCCACCAAATTTAATGTAATCTCTCTTTAAATAAAACTCATTTTATTTATTTATTCAAAATTTTGTTAATTAATCTAATTAACAAACGTTCACATAAAACCCCTTATAGCATTTCAATTTCGCATGCAGAACCAGTTTCAGCAATTTCAACTGAAACAGTTTCGGTGTCTAGTGAAATAATTCCTGCACTTTGTAGTTCTTTCTTTGGCATATTATTTGCTCCAAATGGTGTCGGTATCCCGTAAGTGTGTCACCCTACGGTTCGCGAATAATGCAGACATGATCGAGACCCCTCTCCGATCAATAATCAGCAGCGGGACCTGGAGATCCGTACTGACTCCCACACATTCAATAATGACTTCTGTGATCGTGTGAACCTTATACGCATGTAACTCAATCCCTTTGTCTCGCGATATATTACATGTCCGAGATTTGATCATCTGTATCTTCATACCTAGTTTGATCTTGTTACCGACATGCACTCTTTTCTTGTTCCCGTGATATAACATTCTAGTGATCAAATCACTTGACTGCAAGCTAAATAATGTGTTATCACCGAGAGGGCCCAAAGTATATCTCACCATCATCAAGATGGAAAAATTCCACTCTTGATCCATGAGCCTCAACATAACGCCTTCGTATGACTGAACACATCTTTATAGTCACCCTGTTACGGTGTGACGTTTGATGTTATCAAGATACTCTTCTAGTGTTAGTGATTGACATGATCTCATTGTCTAAGGACAAAGATTACGTCATATGATGTTATAGCAATATAAACACAATGACCTTGATCGTAATGCTATACTTCGGATGAATGTTCATCACATCATTCAAACAATGTTGTGACCTCGTTATTAACAACATCCAATGTCCATGATCAGGAAACCTTTGATCATCTTGTTAATCAACGAGCTAGTTTATAAGAGAGGCATAACTAGGAACTTTCTTTTTGTTTATTAAACACACATGTGTTAATGTTTCTGTATTAATACAATTATAGCAGGTAAAATAAACATTTATCATAAATAAGGAATACGATAATAACCACTTTTATTATTGCCTTTCGGGCATATTCCCTTCAATATTAGCATCTAACTATTTGGCTTGCGTTTCTACTATTGCAATATTCTACAGAAGTTGATTCTAGGGCTAAAGATTATACTCCTATCTAATAAGCAACTTCTTCTTCACTTTAGTTGATGTATATGTTGACTTACTTGACTTCATTGAAGAACTTGAGTTTTTTGGAGATGATTCGCTTGAGCATAAGTTGATTAGACGTCATCTTTATTGGCTTCAGAATCTAGGAAGGGTTAAGAAGATATGGTTGAGTACGAGCATACTCACCAAGTTCACTAAAAAAGAGTGTTTGATGCACTAGATATAGCCACAAACCATAGGTCTTAGGCTATGTATGTTTTCGTAAACATTTCTTCGAAGGTTGATTTTATTCTGAAGAGCTATGTCCATCAGCCTTCACAGGTTTACCAGAACTTTGATGGACTTCCTTTCCTGCCGTGTTCGTAGCTCCTTCCCGGAACAAGGAGTACCGAGTCATAGTTCTTACACTCTGCAGAGGTGCATTTCTTTACCGATGAGAGATCAAATCCTTGTTGCACAACCGGGCAGCTTATTCCCGTCCACAATCCCGTGATGTGGGGCCTAGTAGATGATCCAAGCCAATCACTGCCCTTCTCTACGACCTTGTATGTCTGCATGGTCCTTCGGGCCGGACTACATCTCTGTTAAGCCCCCTTTCGGGCAAGCTATAACCCTAATGAGTCCCTGAAGACTCTATGAGCCGGTTATGCCCCTAGCAAGCTCCATAATAGTATGACTATACCTTCGACAGCCGCTCACAAATAATCTAGACAATAAAATTGTGGGGCCTAAGGGTGCCCACCCATGTGATGAATCCATGCAAGGAATTATAGCATCACATTAAGGTCATCTTGCCTACATACAAAAATAAGAAGATCCAACTGACTTCTCTATCCCTTTCCAAATCTCATGGTTAACACATGATATACAGTGCAAGAATCACTGGCGACATTGGTTGTTAAGTCCTAGAAGATATATTCCTATACAATGTGGTTTCCATTGCCGGTATTAATAGATTAACTGATCACCCTGGACCAGTAACTAAAAGTTCATATTAATTACGAAAATAGAGTTTTCTGACCTTTTGAAATGCAGACGATGACAACACTGGATTTGCAAATACTTGTTAGAAAATAATCAAAGGACATGAGAAAGTGTGAACTTGCCTTTTGTGATTGCAAGATTATGCACTCACGTTCCTCAAGACAATAGAAGATCAAATATCTGAAAACAACATCATTAGTCTGGTAACAAATAATGTTTAAATAAACAAGATGCCATTATGCATAAATAATGTTATGAATTTTATAAAACTCCCAAAATGGATCCCCAATAGTATAGGTTAGTTGAACTTAGGTGATGTATTTAAGGGTTGGATTATCTTATAAGTAAATACACTTATAAAGAATTTAATTTCTCACATACAAGATTAGAATTAATTATTATTTTAAGTTCTCACTTATAAAGTAGAGTACAAATCATTTTAAGATTAGAATTAATTATTATTTGGTAATTAGGATGAAAATCCAAGTGTTGGGTTGTTAAGAGTTTAAGAAACTATTTTATAGTTGTTGTCTAAAGTGGCAAAAAGAATAACCTTTGAAGAAAATATTTCATTGATAAGGTTTAAACAACCTTTATGGTTACCATAATGTGATTGATGTTGTTTTGTGTTTGTTTATTTAGTTTGGACTTGAGATGCTTTATGTCTTAACTGGAATAGACCAAAGTTAACGATAAAAATTAGGTATATATTTAAAGTGTAATTTGTCTAAATAATTACTTAGATTTAGGGTTAGGTTAGGTATGATTAAGGGTGTGAGATCATTCACTTTAACTTTAAGTGAATGATTAGTTTAATTTGGTTGTACTAATATACATCTTATTAATGGAATCATAATTAAATGACCTTAATAATGTGTTAGGGTTTAAAATTATGTTAAGTTTGGTTTTAAGATTTAAGGATCATTCATCCATAATATAGGTGAATGATGCATAAAGTCAATTTGAATGTTTATGGTTTAGATTTGGATTTAACATTCTAAAGGAGTATTATAAGTTTAAGAATTTACATTTAAGGAATTATTGTCGTCATATTGTCGACAACTATACCATAGGGTGTCATGAAGGGGTTGAGAAGATGGGGTGTGAGCCGTATAGTGTTTCGGGTTCCGGGAGCAGTGAGAACAAGTTACCCATGTTCATATCCGACTGTGGTGATCGGATCCTACTCCTGCTAGCAACCCAGTAATATATCGGCGAGAGCCAGATGTTACAGCGGATTACAAGAGAGGTTCACTTGTGCAAGTTGGTTGTGGTTGATCTATGATCTGGTGCCCTAAAGGCTCCCTCAGGTCTATTTTATATAGTCATCGGGGCCTAGGGTTACAGGAGAGACCTATCCGGATACATTACAGAGTCGGTAACTAGATACAACTTAGACTTCAAGTAATACTACAAGCCTAAGTCGGTAAGTATTATGGGCCTTGTCGTAGCCGGAAGTGACTCCTCTTCTTTCTCCGACTAGACCGCCTATGGAGAAAAACTCTAACCCGTTGGTGGGCCACCCTGGTCAGTGATTCCTATGGGTATACCCAGAAATTATATCCCCAATAGTAGCCCCCGGAAGTTTCCAAGATCCAAAGTCGGATAAATCGTCTTGCTTGATGGTTTATTCGTCTTGAGAATAATGAAGGGTTCCTGAAAACTTCATCCAATAGTGTAGGATTCTGAGTCTCATTCTTTACTTCAATCATTTCCTTGCTCGTTTCAAAACATGAGCCGGATTTAAATAGTGTCGTGTTGTCTGACAACTTTTCAGGGTAGGTCTTGTCAATGACAAATATCTTGTCAGCACGACCATTGGTGGGTCCGTTTTACACGGAACAGAACACCATTTCAATGCCCGCATGAGAATCGAGGGGCAGAGGGGTCGCGAGGAAGCCTCCTCTCTCTCTCCTATACGCGTGGCGCAAATCGCGCGGATCCAACATGAATTGTGGTGAAGAGGTTATTAAACTAGAGATTTCTCTCTCCCAGATTCATTCCACACTGCTCTTCATTGCATCCTCGTATTCCTCGAGTGCTTCTCATCCTCTCTCATCTACACACACAAAAAACCAGCGCTGCCAAACTTTGACCTCCTCTGGCTAGATGGAACCATCGTCAAGCTCTGGAGCGGTAGCAACAACGGTCGTGATGGCGGAGGACGAGAGGAAGATGCGGGGCCTCTGGGTCCCAGTGCCATGGAAAACGCCGAGCTGCAACCCATGGAGGACGAGGCTACCTCGTGGCCGGTGCATAGCGGAGCGGCATCAGAGATGCCATCCTAGAACCACGCGATGGCGAGCGAGTCCTTTTCGAGACGCACGTGATCTGCGGCCTCAGCCTCCCACCGTCGGAGTTATTCACAAAAGTTCTCCAATACTACGGTGTGCAACTTTATAACCTCCCCCCTAATTCCTTGCTCAAGTTTAGCACTCATGCATCTCTTAGTGAGGGATTTCTTGGAATTAAGCCGAATCTTACTCTTTTTTGGTACTACTATTGTACCCGTAAGAAATTCATCAGTGCCGAAGTTCCTAATACTACCGGCACTCTTAGCTTTAGTCCTTAGGAGGAACCATATCTATCCTAGGATTAACACTAGTGAATTAGTGACGCTAAACTTGCATTGGATCTCTCAAGAAATAACATATTGTGAACCTAAAATGATTTTTGAAAAAAAATTACGATCATTAAATCATGTACCTGTTGTTCAAACCGGACCCACTTCCTACCGATTCAGCAGGAATTTGTCTTTTTCACGAGGGGTGGACGGAAAGGTTTGAGATACCCGATAGGGACATTATGCATGTAAGGTGGTCTAGTATTTTAAAAATGGGCTGGTACCATTTTGAAACTTTTATTTGGTGGTTTCTTCATAAAACGCCCTATGTTTGGCGCTTGGAAAATGGAAAACTTCCTGCTGCAGCATTGTACGCCATCTCAATATGCACATACTTGCACAATATGGGCATATTATCATAAACTATGCCGTGATTCTGGCCTTAACATTGGTAGTTTGGCCTAAAAGCCATGAAACCTTGAACATGATAGCTCATTTCTTAGAAGGTTTTTCGATATGCGATCAATATACCAGGTTTGATATTTTTACTTGAAACTATGTCACATAACATGACGCCACGTGAAGGTTTTACATTGTTCGAACATTTTTTGAAATTTTTTTGCCTGTTTAAAGCTATGGTCAAAACGACGGGCATGAAGGTTCTTAGCTAGGGGCTGAGCCTCACTAAACTTGCATTGGATCTCTGAAGAAATAGCATATTATGAACATAAAAATTGTTGGAGATATTCCCAATAGGCAACAATAAAATGGTTATTATTATATCTTTGCGTTTATGATAAATGTTTACATCCCATGATATAATTGTATTAGCCAGAAACATTAATACTTGTGTGTTTTGTAAACCTAAAAGAAGTCCCTAGTAAGCCTCTTGTTGAAAATAGCTTGTTGATTAATAGATGATCATGGTTTCCTGATAATGGACATTAGATGTTATTAATAACAAGGTCATGTCATTAGGAGAATGATATGATGGACACACTCCTATAGTAAGTGTAGCGTAAGATCAAGTCATTTAGAGTTTGTTTGCTACAAGCTTTCACATACATAGTAACCTAATCCTTTGACCATGAGATCATGTTAATCACCATCACAGGATGAATGCTTTGATGACATTAAACACCACTTCCATAACTGGGTGGTTATAAAGGTGGTATTGGCTATTTTGAAAGTATGTGTTGAAGCACATGGATCAAGAGTGGGATTTGTCCATCCATATGATGGATAGATATACTCTGGACCCTCTCGGTGGAATGTCATCCAATTGGCTTGCAAGCGTGTGACTAGGTCACACGGGATGTCATATCACGGAATGAGTAAAAAGTACTTATTGGTAACGAGGTTGAACTACGTATAGAGATACCAATGATCAAACCTAGGATAAGTAAAAGTATCGCGCGACAAAAGGAATCGGCATCGTATGTAAATGGTTTATTCGATCACAAAGTAACCATAGAAATATGTGGGAGCCATAATGGATTTCCAGATTTCTCTAATGGTTATTGATCGGAGAGGTGTCTCGATCATGTCTGCATAGTTCACGAACCGTAGGGAGACACACTTAAGCATTCGATGTTGTTTAGTAGATATAGGATATGAGTTGGAGACCAAATGTTGTTCGGTGTCTCGGATTGGATCCAGGACATCACAAGGAGTTCCGGAATGGTCTAGAGAATAAGATTCATATAAGGAAAGTCAATTTCGGGGTTCGGAAATGCTTTCGGTGTTTTGATCGGAAGCTTCTAGAATGTTCTGGAAGGTCCACCATCCTGGAGGGGGTAATTGGAATGCACCATACCCTAATGGGGTAGGAGCATATACCACTAGGTCAAGTCGGCCAAGGATAAGGAAGAGATAATCAAACTCTAGTTTGAATAGTCACACTCTAGTTTGAAAAGTCAAATCCCAATTTGAAAAGTCAAAGTCCTAGTGGAGGGAGGAGAGGAAACCTAGAAGGGAGAGGTTTCCTTCTCCCTCCCCAAGCCGCCGGCAAAGAGGGAATTAGGGGAGGACTCTTCCTCCCCATGCTGCCTCCCCCCGCCCATATAAGGAGGGGAGGGGGCACCCCACCCCTCCACCCCATAAACCCTAGGCCGCCGCCGCCTTGCCCCAAGCCGCCGCCTCCTACACTATGAGACCCTGGCGCATGGCTCAATCGGATTGATAGGAAACCCATACCAACAAGTTGCAACATCTTTTCTAGAAGATCATCCGAAAAGAACTCTAAGGTTAAGCGTGCTTGGCCTAGAGCAATTCTAGGATGGGTGACCGACTGGGAAGTGAGTATCGGGTGCGCACGAGTGAGGACAAAGTGCATAGAAATTACTAGTGTTGGTCTGTGGGGTTAGTCTAGAGATCCTATTGAGCTGCCAGAAGTGACAGCCATCGGTCCGGAGTGACCGGGGGTGTTACAGAGTGGTATCAGAGCCGATCCTCGCGGTTACACGGGCGTGTGCTGGTCAGTGGCGGACATGTGGTGCATGGCTCGTGTGGCCCGGAGTGGACACGGCATGGCACATGTGCCGTCACTGGACGCACAGACGTATGCCAAGAGGGGACGTTCCTGGCTTGTGGTTGATCGACGAGGACGTCGATCTTCTAAGGGTGGGTGTATGTGAGACCCTGGCGCATGGCTCAATAGGATTGATAGGAAACCCATACCAACAAGTTGCAAATTCTTTTCTGGAAGCTCATTCGAAAAGAACTCTAAGGTTAAGTCTGCTTGGCCTAGAGCAATTCTAGGATGGGTAACCGACCGGGAAGTGGGTACTAGATGCGCACGAGTGAGGACAAAGTGCGCAGAAAAGACTAGTGTTCGTCTGTGGGGTTAGTCTAGAGATCCTATTGAGCTGCCAGAAGTGACAGCCATCGGTTCGGAGTGATCGGGGGTGTTACATACACCCAAGCCGCCGCTGCCTCCTCCCCTCGGCACCTGCGCCCTAGACGCCGAGGCCCTCTCTCCTCCACCATACCTGCTCTGGCTTAGGCGAAGCCCTGTAGGATCTATTCCTCCACCTCAATCACCACACCTTCGTGCTGCTGGAATCGCGGGGATATCTATAACCTCCATTGCCTACTGGAACAAGGGAGAGGAAGGTCTTTATCGAGTACCGAACGTGTGACCGACTGCGGAAGCGCTGCCGAAACGTGGCGCCAGAAGGATCGTCTACACGATCTTGAGATCGACAAGTGAATAACTACATCAACCACAAGAATCCGATCTCGTTATACACTTTGTATCTACGAGGGGCAGTACTTTATAAACTCGTTGCACCAATCTCGTCGATTAGATCTTGGCTTTTGTGTGTTCATGCGATAGAAATTTTTTGTTTTCCGTGCTACGAACCCCTAAAGTGGTATCAGAGCCGTGTCTATGCGTAGATCTGTTGCACGAATAGAACACAATGGTTTTGTGGGCGTTGATTATTTTGTTATCGCTTGCTTTTTGTGTAGTTTGCATCTTGCGGGATGGTGGGATGAAGCGGCCCGGGCTAACCTTCATGTCATCATACATGAGACTTGCTCCATGCTCAACATGCAACTTGCATTGCACAAGTGCCTTTGCTGGTGTCTGTCTCTCCCACCATAGTGAAGATTCAATTTACAATGGTCACTTGATAATACTTGTATCAACGTTGTGGTTCATGTTCATAAGTTAGAACGATTCTTATGCAAAAGCCCCAGCCACATAAAACATGCAAAGAAGATTAGAAGCGTCTAACTTGTTTTTGCAGGGCTTGTGTTGTGATGTGATATGGCCATGATTGTGATTATATATGATGTATGTAATGATCCTTATTGTAAGTTGGCAACCGGCAGGAGCCTTATGGTTGTCTTTAAATTTTGTTTAAGACCTGCATGTCTATTCATCAAAGTAGTTGTAATAGTTGCTGTTGGTCATTGACAACCATGAAGCAACGCCATTGACCTTGACGCCACTCCGGTGATGATGGAGATCATGTTCGTTCTTGGATATGGAGATCGAAGGCACAACAAGAAAGGCCATATCATATCACATATTATGAATTGCATGTGATGTTAATCCTTTTATGCATCTTGTATTTCTTAGATTGTGACGGTAACATTATAAGATGATCCATCTCACGAAAAATCAAGTAATAAAGTGTTCATCCTTAGTAGGAACCGTTGCTAAGACTCGTCGTTTCGAAGCACCATGTGATGATTGGGTGTGATAGATTCTACATGTGCATACAACGGGTGCAAGCCAGTTGTAACATCCTAGCATTAGAGCTTACAAATAAGCTGAACTCATATGTGTGCATTGTATTCATGCATAGAAAATCCGAATAATTTTCGCGCTTTTGAATAGAATTTGTCAAAGTGATTGAAGCTTCTCTTAACTTGATGGAATTGAAGTATATCATCAAGTTGACTGTGATAAGTTTCAATATGACCTTTTTTAAAACCTTATTTTGGGTAAAGATGATTTGATCTAAGGGTAGATCAAATATAATAACATTAAACCATAATACATTACTTAATGATTAATATCATATCCTTAAGTGATCATCTCATACTATTCATCACAACGACCCATGAATACCAAGCTATAAATATAACTCAATTAACAAGAATTTAATAAATAAATCATGATGTATCTTATCCTTATATATTTCATTTCTACCATGAGTATCATGGTAATACCTAACTTTAATTCTTTAGTTGTATTGCCTAGGAAAGAAATCAAGTCAAGACCATTCACCACATATCTTTCTTTCCATGCCAATCCTTATCATCTCTTTTAAACCAGGATCTAATATCTGTTGTTCATAAATGTTGAGTAATCAACTATTGATTTATTAAATGTTAGCTTATTAGTTCTTGATCTATCAACTCTTGTTCTTATAATAGAGTTCACTCTAAATCCTTTAGAGAAAGAAGTAAGAAGAGGTAAGTGGTAATGCTAGTTTTAGATATCATTTATAGGATGGGAGTGTTTGAGGAGAATCAAATCAATATAATAATTGATGGAGTTAACTTACTCCTGAATGGATAGAAGAGTTATCTGAAATATATATTATATGGTAGCAAAGAAGATTATAAGGATGAATTTTGGAGATAGTTACCAAGGAGTAATCCTATTGGAACAAGTAGGCATAAACAATGAATAATATCTCTTAGTAAAATGGAAATACTAAGAATATAATTGTAATACAACTATAATGTTGAATTGAAGAAATCCTTGATTAGCCAACTTGAAACCTAAGCCAAAAATGATCAAAGGATTATAATGATCATAATTAAGTCACTAAGAGTGCATAGTTGTATGATGTATACGCGACATTGGTGGATAGCACATGATTAAACCCTAGTCTAGATATATTTTACTAGGATAGTCATGGCAATTCACAATGATATAATGTGAAGTTGGAATATAAGATACTGGAGATAAGTAGAGATAATATAGTATGACTAAGCTGATGCTAGAGCAACATTGAGTTGTAGAAGTAGTATATTCCTCTTTGAGAATACTAAACACTGGAAGGAAGTAGGATTTGATATATACATCCATTGAAGGAATATTAGTGATGAATGATAAAGGAAGAGTATGAATGGAGTTAACTGTAACCACTTGTTGGATTGGAGATTATAATTAGTAGAGTAATTTGATATAATCAAGTGTAGATATGAGAAGAATATGAAACGTTTCAGTGAAAAGCTTCTGAGATTTATAAGTGAGATTACAAATAAAATTGTGAAGTAAGAGAGTAATCATTCAAGTGGACTTGAATTCATTAGAAGCATTCTAGAGATGAGAATTATCTCTATGAGGAGATCATATAGAGCTTTAGTGTTAAGCTCATTGGATTTATAGATGGATTTAGAAGGAGGAAGTATTGGTAAGAATATACTTGTGAAGTAAAGCTCATCATGTCAATACATGATGATAGATGTGAAGTAGTAGTATATCTAGGAAAGGAATTCCTCAAGTAGGAAACAAGAATGATGAAATAGGAAAATTAGGAATTCCTAAAAAGCTATTAACCAAGACTATATCACTCCATATCAAAATCATTATCTATATCACTTTTCTAAAACCTAAAAAATTGCTACAAGGTAAATGAATTACTTTTATCATATAAGTAATGTTCATTAGCAACCATTACATATTAATTTATCACTAGGAGCCACCCACAATAATAAGGAAGAAACTATTTAGGATAACAGGTAATCCTTGGTTGCTTGAGAAGATCAAGTAGAATTGCTCCTTCCTAATATCATTGTAGAAAGGTATATATATAAAACGAATACTTATGTAGTATTAAAGATAGGAATTCTTGGTAAATATTCTACCATAGTTATATAGAAAATCACTTATGCATATCTTTGCCACTTCCATACATCAAAATCATATGTGCCACATAAATAGAAATTGATATAAACCATTATACCCTAATATTATATCCATATATTAAACACACTTAAGCAAGTCGTGAGTAACTAGTTCAAGAAATTATCTATGCATATTTTGAAAAATAAGTAGGGTGGTTAGGATTCACTTATAAATGGATTTTGAATAATAGAATTTACAATTTTATGAACCTTAATAATTAAATCATCTTATATAATGATTGTTATATAATAATAAATATGGATATATTCTATGTATATCCTTATCTATCTTAAACCATTACCATTACATTCATTATGAGGAAATGAAAATCATTTTATTATAACTTATTATATAAAGTAAATCTCTAAAAACCCTAAGTGATAATTATTGCAATCAATAAAGTAGTTTCCTATTAGTTTAAAATTATTAAAAATCAAGAAAGGTACCAACACCAGTTAGTTACCAAGATCCTTGCAGTATTTAGTGTGTTCCATAAAATTCTGGATATTCAAAACCTTATGAAGATTCATATTTTAAAGGGTTTTTACAAAAACAGAAAACAGAAAACAGAAAAGGAAAATCGTTAAATAGTATTGGCCCATGACCCATTCTCTTTTCTCCGTATCTCTTGCTCGCGTGCAGCAGTAGCACCTCTCCCGCTCAATTCTTTATGGCCCACGCTGGCTGCCCTCATGAGCCAAGCAGCTGCCTGGCAGCGTGCCCGCCGCCCGTCAATGCCGCAATGCGCGCAGGCATTGAGATGCTCGCCGCCGTCCCTGAGAGGTGTAGATAAGATCACCGTGTCCTTCTAGACTCTCCATACTCACCTTATCCTCTCTAGTGCTCCCTAGCAAAATCCCCTCTCTCTCAACCAAAACCCTAGCTCCGGTGGTCGTTGTTCCGGCTGCTCCCGATCACCCCTTTCCTCGCCGAAGCAACCCCAGGAAGCTCTGTCGTGTCCTCATTTGCCTCGGACCAAACACGAGAGCTGGCACGCTGTGAGTTGTGCGGAATCGAGCTTTCCCTTCCGTCGGTCGTCGTGGCCATCGTCGCCGTCTGACCACCCCATGCCTCCTCAACCTCTCCATCGTCATCAGGGTGAGCTACCGTTCCTTCAGGACCTCTCCATTCCCTTCATCTCCCTCTGTATCGCTTCCATCAAGAGCACCTGATGCCACCGCTGTTTTCCGCCGTCGTTGGCCATCCTCCGATGACCAAATAGGAGCGGTGCCGCCACTATTAAGCTCAGCATGCTCGCCCCGCGTCAAACAAAACCAACCCCGCAATCCCGCACGTCCCCAATCAACGGATCGAACCTCGATACGAAGATTCGACCTCGGTTGACATCAGTAGGACGTCGTCATTGCATCACCAGAGCCTGGTCAACTAGTTTGACTTGGTCCATTGCCATGTGGCATGTGACCCACCAGTCAGCAACTAGGGCTAGGAAGCCCCAGTGAGAAAATCATCCCACCTCGTGCTGACATCAGCATTACAACATAAAGTCATTTAGTTATTTATTTGTAATTCTATAAAATGAATAAATATTATAAATTCAATATCTTTTGTTTTATAATTCAGAAAAATATGTTTAATATATGAAAATTTACAAAAAAACTAAAAATATATAATTTAACTTTATTATCAAATATTATTGTGTTAACTATTTAAATAATTATTATTTAATAAAGGTTTTAAAGTAATAAAACTTTGAAAATTCTTATTTTAATATTGGTAAATAAGAAAAATATAAATAATGTATAAATTTTTTAGAAAAATAAGAACTACAATTTTTAACTACAAACATAAAATATTATATCACTTAACTAAATATTTATTATTTATTAAGTGTTTATAAAGTAATAAATCTTATAAAAAATCATACCTTAATATTTAAAATTCATAAAAAATACATATAATATACCAAAATGATCACAAAAATATAATCTACATCTTAAAATTATAACTTTCCACTTTTGATGTAAGGAAAAATCTAATACTCTAATAACTTGAATTTAAACCTATTTACGTAATTGATAATTCATATAAGGATAGATAAAAATTGCTAATATTTCTAAAATTATCCCTTTGAGGTCTAAAAATAGTATTAGTCTTAAGTATTGATAATATGAAGTCAAAATAGTTCAACTCATTTTAAATACAATTTTGTTGAATTATCATTCACCAATAAGTGTATATTATTTTCCAAAAGGATTCTTATCAAATATAAAATCTTCAAGAATGATTTGTGATTAAATAAAATCTTTTACCATTACTTCAACCACAAGTTTATAAATATATTATAAATCCAAAGATAATTCATAAGTAGTAAAGTAATGTTGTTTCCATATTAGAAATTATAATCACTCCTTTATAAGGAGATAAATGATTATATTCAATTATAATGTTAAGAAAACATGACTCAAACAGAGGTGCTACCAATCTTAATTAACCTTAAAGAACAATATGAAGTGAACAAATTATAATACCATCTAATGACCAAGATAGATAAGTCTCAACTATTAGTGTGGTCATTACTCAAATGAAGTAATTCTGTATTTCTTGAGAACTATAGTTTGTAAGAAAACCTGAGAATGTTAACTTAAAGTTTAAATGCTTTTGTTTAGTTAAGTAAGATTTTCTTAAAAATTTATTCTTTTAAAATACATTATAAAGCAAGACATAAACATCCCTATAAAGGCACAATTCTTATAAGCAGTCTTTCAGTAGCATTCCACATTTGTGTGTCTTATTGTTGTATGCTATTTATTATATACATGTTGTATCACACACACTCATAAGCCTTAATAAGAAGCACAAGTGTGAAACTTAATCTAAAAGGGAAACACATTCCAAACAAACCATTTCCAGAATACAAACCCTAGATCGAATACGTTTATTCTAGGATTCGAAATTATCAAATTGCATTACATTACTATGCATAATAGCATCTGGCTTCTTTAAACATTAGTCCTTACCAGAATAAGGATGTTGTTTTCAGATATTGGATATTATATTGTCTCGAAGACCGTGAGTGCATAATCTTGCAATCACAAAAGGCAAGTTCACACTTGCTCATGTCCTTTGGTTATTTTCTATCAAATATTTTCAAATCGAGTGTTTTCATCACCTGCATTTCAAAAAGGTCAGAAAACACTATTTTTGATAATAATGTGAACTATTGGTTACTGATCCGGGGTGATCAGCTAATCTATTAAGGCTGGCAGTTGGAATACCACTGCAGAAATATATCATCTAGGACTTAACTACCAATGTCCCCAGTGATTCTTGTGCCGTATATCACACGTTAACCATGATATTTGGAATGGGACGGAGAAGTCAGTTGTATCCTTTTCCTTTCATATGTAGGCAAGGCGACCCTTACGCCCCACATTTTTGGTGTCTTGATTATCTATGAGTGGCTACCAGAGGTATAGCCGGACCTATATGGAACTTGCCAGGGGCATCACCAGCTCATAGAGTCTTCGGGAACTCATGAGGTTTATAGCCTTCCCGAAAGGGGGCTTAACAGAGGTGTAGTCAGCCCTGAAGGAACGTGTAGACATACGGGGTCGCGGAGAAGGCAGTGATTGGCTTGGATCTTAGGTTGGGCCTCAAACCATGGAAGTTTGAACGGGGACATACTCCCGGCCGTGCAACAAAGCTTAAGATCTCTCATGGGAAAACTAACGCACCTCTGTAGAGTGTAAGAACTGTAACTTGTTACTCCCTGTTCCGGGAAGGAGCTACGAACGCAGTAGGAAAGTAACTCCATGAAAGTTTTGGCTAACCTATGAAGGCTGATGGACATAGCTTTTCAGAATAAAAGCAACCTTTGAAGAAATGTTTACAAAAACATGCATTGCCTACGACCTATGGTCTGTGGCTATAACTAGTGCATCAAACATTCCTTTTTAGTGAACTTGCTGAGTACGTTCGTACTCAACGTATCCTTAACCCTTGCTAGATTCTGAAGCCAATACAGATGACGTCTACATCAACTTATGCTCAAGGGAATCATCACCAAAATCTCAAGTTCTTCAATGAAGTCAAGGAAGTCAACATATACATCAACTAAAGTGGAGATGAAGTTGCTAATTAGATAGGAATATAATCTCTAGCCATAGAACCTACTTTTGTAGAGTATTGCAATAGCAGTAATGCAAGCCCAATAGTTTAAATACTAGTCTATTAGTATGATAGTTATGAGTTAATTATTTTTGGTACTTCTTTGCAAGAAGTTTCTTTATCTCTCTTTGACCTAGAGTGTTCTCTGGATCTTTTGTAAAGAGTCGAGTTGTAATCTATAGTCAGGTCTTGGACCTGCTGTGTTTCTGTTGTTGTACCACTCTAAGGGATGTAATACTAGTGAATGGTGTTTCATTGGTGTTATATCAACGACTATAGTATACTACATTATGAAGTGGTATGCTGGGTCACCACACTAGATTTGCACATGCGGATACTAAGGTTAACCTTGACGAGCCTAGCACGTACAGACATGGTCTCGGAACACGAAATACCAAAAGGTAAAGCATGAGTCATATGATTGATATAATGAACATGATGATTGTTCGCCTTTGAAACTACATCATCTCTCATGATGATCGTACTTGGTGTAGTGGATTTGGTTCATGTGATAATTAAAAAAATATGAGGGATGTTGTTTTTGAGTGGAAGTTCACCTAGTTAATTTATGAATTTAATTTTAACTCAATTTATCATAAAATTAGTCTAAACTCTTTGTAAATATGTTGTAGATCATGGCAGCTCCTACCATCAATTTTAATGCGTTCCTAGAGAAAGAAAAGTTGAAAAACAATAGAAGCAACTTCGCGGATTGGTTCCGCAACTTGAGGATTGTCCTCAATGCTGGTCAGTTGACCTATGTGCTGGATGCACCGCTGGGTGACCCGCTTGCAGATGATGCTACCGATGAGGTAAAGAATTTTTTACTCACTCAGAAGAATCAATACTTCACAGTTCAGTGTGCCATCTTGTACGGTTTTGAATCAGATCTTCAGAAGCGGTTTGAGAACCGTGAGCCTTATGATATTTTCTGTGAGCTCAAAATGATATTTGAGACTCATGCGGCTGTTGAAAGCTATGAAGCCTCTGAGAAGTTATTTAACTGCAAGATGGAAGAGGGCAGATCCATTGGAGAGCATGTGCTTAAGATGTCTGGGCACGCGAATAAACTCGTAGATCTGGGAATAACAATTCCTAATGCATTGGGTATTCATCGTGTCCTCCAACCACTACCACCTAGTTACAAGAACTTTGTGATGAACTACAACATGTAGCGCATGGATAAGTCGTTGCCTGAACTCTTCTCCATGTTGAAGTCTACGGAAGTGGTGATCAAGAAAGAGCACCAAGTGTTGATTGTCAATAAGACCACCAATTTCAAGAAGCAAGTCAATCCTAAGAAGAAGGGTAACTTCAATAAGGGCGGCAAGAAAGCTGCTGCACCTACAAAGAAACTCAAGTCTGGTCCTAAGCCTAATACTGAGTGTTTTTACTACAAGGGAGAAGGTCACTCGAAGCAGAATTGCCCCAAGTATATGGCAGATCTGAAGAACGGCAACATCAATAAGAAATTATATTCGATATACATGTTATTGATGTGTATCTTACTAGTAGTCGTAGTAGTGCCTAGGTATTTGATACTGGTTTAGTTTCTCATATTTGTAACTCGAAACTGGTGGGGCGGAATAAGCGAAGATTAGCGAGAGACAAGGTGACGATGCACATTGGAAATGGCTCCAAGGTTGATGTGAGCGCTGTCGGCATTCTCCCTCTTCATCTACCATTGGGATTAGTTTTATAGTTAAATAATTGTTATTTAGTGCTTGCGTTAAGCATGGACATTATATATGGATCTTGTTCATTGCGAGACGGTTACTTGTTTAAGTTCGATAATAATGATTGTTCGATTTATATGAGTAATATCTTTTATGGTCATGCGCCTATGATAAATGGTCTATTATTATTGAATCTCGATAATAGTGATACACATGTTCATAATATAGACCTAAATGAGTGAAATTGAATGATAATTCTACATACATGTGGCACTATTGTCTTAGTAACATTGGAGTGAAGCGTATGAAGAAACTCCATTCTGATGGACTTCTTGAATCACTTGATTTTGAATAACTTGAAAGATGTGAAGTATGTATGATGGGAAAAATGACTAAGACTCCATTCCTGGCATAATGGAGCGAGCTACGGACTTATTGGAAATCATACATATCGATGTGTGTGGCCCGGTGAGTGGCATCGCGCGGTGGTTACCGTTATGTCCTTACTTTCATGGATGACTTGAGTAGATATGGGTATATCTATTTCATGAAACATAAGTCCGAAACTTTCAAGAAGTTGAAAGAATTTCAAAGTGAAGTAGAGAATCAACATAACAAGAAGATTAAATTTCTGCGATCTGATCATGGAGGATAGTATCTTATTTACGAGTTTGGCGAGCATGCAAAGAAATGCGGAATACTTTCATGGTTGACACCGCCGGGAACACCACAAGGTAATGGTGAGTCCGAATGTCGTAATCAAACTCTCTTAGATATGGTTCGTTCTATGATGTCTTTTACAGATTTACCGTTATCATTTTGGGGTTATGCATTAGAAACAGTAGCATTCACTTTAAATAGGGTACCATCTAAATCCATTGAACGACACCTTATGAATTATGGTTTGGGAAGAAACCCAAATTGTCGTTCCTTAAAGTTTGGAGTTGCGAAGCTTATGTAAAGAAGTTACAGCCCGACAAGCTTGAACCCAAAGCGGAAAAATGTGTCTTCATAGGATACCCTAAAGAAACAATTGGGTATATCTTCTATCATAGATCCAAAGGTAATGTTTTTGTTGCCAAGAATTGATACTTTCTGGAAAAGGAGTTTCTCTCAAAAGAAGTGATTGGAAGGAAGTAGAACTTGACAAGGTTGTTGAAACTTCTCTCAGATTTTAGAGTAGCACGGTGCCGGAAGATGTTCCTGTGCCGCCTGCACCAATAAGAGAGGAAGATAATGATAATTATCATGAAACTTTGAAAGAAGTTACTATGGAACCTCGCAGGTCGACGAGGACTCATACCACTCCTGATTGGTATGATCCTGTTATGAATGTCATGTTGGTGGACAACACCGACAACCCTGCGACGTATGAGGGAGCATATTGAACTTAGATTCCAACAAATGGCATGAAGCCATGAAATCCAAGATTGGATCCATGTACGAAAACCAAGTGTGGACTTTGGTGGACTTACCGGATGGCCGGAAGGCCGTCGAGAACAAATGGATTTTCAAGAAGAAAACAGATGCTGATGGTAATTTAACCATCTATAAAGCTCGACTTGTCACGAAAGGGTTCCGACAAATTCAAGGAGTTGACTACGATGAGACTTTCTCACCGGTATGAAAGATAAAGTCTATGAGGATTTTGTTAGCAATCGCTGAATATTACGATTATGAGATATGGCAAATGGATGTCAAAATGGCATTCCTCAATTGTGGCATTGATGAAGAGTTGTATATTGTCGTGGGAATGGCCACGACAGATGCTGCAATCGGCAGCGAGTAGTAGAACAAAGGGCAAGGGCGGCCAGCCATCTACGGTGCGAGATGAGGGCGGAGACACAAGGATTTACCCAGGTTCGGCCCCCGAAGGGTAAAGACCTACTCCTGCTAGATTGTATTATGGAGAGAGTATAAGGGCGAGCTCGACGGCTAGGCGGCGAGTCGCTAGGGTGTATGATGGAACGTGTCCTCTATGCGTACCCTAGGGAGGTTTATATAGGCTCACCTCGCTAGGGTTTACAGATTTACAACCGAATTAGTGAAGGATTCGGAGGGTTCTTGACCTCATCCGACTGGGCCTAGCTACGCTTCTGGGCCTCCAGCCTCCAGTCGCCTAGGTCCTCGCTAAGTCTTGATCCAGTCGCCGTCCGGCAGGCCCACTCGCTGGCATCTTGGGCCAGTAGGAAACGTCCTGCTGGGTATACCCCGTTCGGCATATCCCCATCAGTAGTCCCAGAGGCCGTCGTTGATTCGTCGTAGATTCGTTGTAGGTGTTCGTTGGCAGTCGGAGTATGCGGGTTCAATTCATACGCCCAGTCGAATCGGCGGTGGACTCCCTGAATAAAAGAACGAACTAGTCATTTTAGTCACAATAACAGCGACTAGTCGAATCGCAGCTTAGCGAATGGGTCGGCGAGTAGTCGAGTCACCGTTATGGTGATCAGGTCGGCGAATCATCAAGTCGCTGGAAACAGCGAGTCGAGTAGAAGAAGTTGGACCGCCAGCGCTGGTCAAACTAGTCGTTGGGTAATCCAATGGTAATATCGGCGTAATTACCGCGCGGTAACGGCTCCCCGAAGATGGCGGGTAACAACCGCTATATAAGTAGAGTGACGGGTGAGGGACGAGCATTTCCCACACTTCCTCCGATCTCGCGCACACCCAATCCTTCATTCTGCCCAGCGACCAGAGCGACCCAGAGCGACTCATAGACCCAGATCCTCCAATTGATGGCGCCTCCAACGGAACCATGGGCCAGATCCAAGTGCACGAAGGTGTTGTTGAAGCCGTTCGAGGAGGCGGGGATCCTCCGCGCCGGGAGATGGTGCATCCCCGCGGCTGGAGAGGTGATCCCAGATCCGCGCGAGGGAGAATTCATCTGCTTCACTAGCCACTTGGAACGGGGGCTCGGATTCCCCACTTCCCTCTTCTTCCACCGTTTATGTGCCTACTACGACATCCAACTGTCGAACCTAGGGACGCACAGCATCGAGCAGGTCGCCATATTCATGGAGTTTTGCGAGTGCTACTTGGGATGCCGACCATATTTCCCCCTATGGCAAGATCTGTTTCACGGGAGGATCGGCCACGAAGAGGCAGGCGGCCTGATGCTGGCCGCGGGCGGTCTGACCTTTCAGCTGAAGTCGAAGGCCTCCTTTTTTGATCTGATGTTGCCGAAGAAGGTGGCAAACGAATGGAAGAAGAGTTGGTTCTATGTGACCGAGTCGCCTCTAGCCGACGAGGTGGCGCTTCCAATGTACTCCGTCGACCGGCCCGAGCCGCGTCGGCTTCAGGTCACCAAGTTCCCGTTGGACCAACGGATGGTCGTCGACGAGATGTTGCAGACGATCCGCAACTTGAAGAAGAAGGGCCTTCAAACCATCAATATGTACAATTGCTGGTTCGGGCGGTGGCTAGTGCCTCTGGCCAGTCGCGCCCACTACATGTATGAGTATACGGGTAAGGATGACCCGACGAAGTCCTGCCGAGCTGAATGGAGGCTCAACGACTACACCTCGGCCTTGAAGAAGATCACCGAGGCGGAGTATCTTGACGCGAAAGCCGGTGTCACACCTTACACCGCGAAGCACCAAGCCCCAACGGCGAGTTCTTTTATTTCCTATGCACTCGCAGTCGCAGTTTTGCATTCACGGTCATGCTAATTTCGTCTGGTTGTTGCAGCTGTTCCAAGTGGTGGAAGGTTGGCTTCCACCCACAGATGAGGAGAATTCGAACTCGTCCGCCGAGGACAAGAGCGACTCTTCGCCCGATAAGGGAGATGCCAGAAGTGACGGGGGGCGGTGATGATGATGACGATGACGACAATGGTGACAAAGCCGTGGAGGTCGCCGCACCCATAATTCGCAAGACCCGCGGGTAGCATTAACGCGAGCTCGAGGCCAGAAAGAGCCTCGAGGCCCACGACGAAGACTATGAAGAGCTCCCCGAACACACCTCGCAACGCGAGGCTAAGCCATCGAAGAAGAAACCACCGCCACCGAAGAAGAAGAAGAAGAAGAAGCCGGCCAAGCCGGTGTCACCACCTCGCTCGAGCTAGCCCCGATACTACCGGTAGCCAAGGAAGCCACGACCAAGATGCGATCATACGGCCGGGCGGCTGCCGTTAATGGAAGGAGAGATGCTATTGGCATCGCTGCCACCGCATTTCATCCCAGTCGCCGGACTCGCGGCCGTTCCAGCTACAGGGACCTTGCCGCCGAGGGTAGCTCCCACAAAGATCGCCGCTGACCCTCCTGCCACGGCCTCGTCCTCGAAGAAGCCGACGGTGTCTTGGGCACAGAGTGTGTTCGAGATGGGCCTCAGTCGGAAACTAGGGCCGGAGTTGGAGAAGTCGGCCAATATTCGTACTGGCCTATGTTTTATTCTAGTCGCCAAGTGAGAATCTCTGATTCTTTCATTTATCCGCTCGATTCGTGTCCGACTGGCGAGTTTATTGACAGCATTGTTCTGCAGGACTAGGGTGAAGAAGATAGGTCACCCTTCGGTGGCCAAGGTTCCAATGGGTGCCGCGGAGGCACTAGTCGACCCTTCGAAGAAGAGTAAGGGTGACAAGGTTGAGGCGCCTGCTGAAGGCGCAAAGAAAGCAAAGGGCGACGAGGTCGTCACGATTTCGGATGAGCCAGCGGTTGCCCCGAGCGAGGCTGCAACTACAGTGGGCGCGACTCCGAAGGCCATGGTGGACACAGAGTCGCAGCGGGCGGTACCAGTGGCCTCAGTTGGGGCGACATGCCCACCCTCGAGTGGTATGGGAGCCGCGGTGGCGATGTTCCCTCGCTTTGTAGCGAAGGCCTCCACGGCGAGTGCATCGGTACCGTCGAGCCGGTTGCCCAAGGTCATCGGCATGGAGGTCGAGCAGCGTCGCGGACGTACTCCATTCGTGCTCCCATCGATGGATGCATTGGAGTTTCACGGCATGCTAGGCGCCGCCATCCAGGTATATCCAGTCCCCGAGGATCAGGCCACTGAATTTTAGTGGTCGGATTCTTATTGTTTCTTGAGTCTAGTCCCCGAGTGGCTAGTCGCTGAATTTCAGCGGCTAGGCACTTAGGATTTTCGCTATCCAGTCCCCGAGTGGCTAGTCGCTGAATTCTAGCAGCTAGGCACTTAGGATTTTCGCTGTCCAGTCCCCGAGTGGCTAGTCGCTGAATTTCAGCGGCTAGGCACTTAAGATTTTTGTTGTCCAGTCCCCGAGTGGCAAGTCGCTGAATTTCAGCAGCTAGGAACTTAGGATTTCCATTGCTAGCGCTTCCATGGTTGCGTAGGGCCTGCAGCGCGAGTCAGCGGGGCGGCTTGCCGCCAAGGAGCGTGTGGAGAGGGAGCTCCTCATTATCCGGGACACGAACGAGCAGCTTCGAGCGACTGCGGGTGAGTGGCCATCGTGATTGATGCTGGTCATAAGCCTTGTTCTTCTCGTATTCATGGTTCTGTTGATGCAGACGATAGCGCAGCGGTGGTGGAGAAGGCTCGTCAAGGCCTGGTCCTGGCGAGTGAACTGACGGCTGCACAGTCGTCCTTGAGCGCCGCGGAGAAGCGAATCACCAACCTGGAGCAGGAGCTTAAGCAGGCAAAGGCGGAGGCGACCTCGGCGGATGGGAGGGCCAATGCAACTGTTGCTTATGCTGCTGAGGAGCGGAAGTTGTTGGATGCACTCGTCGCCGGGCTGCAGGACGACCTCTTCGGTCTTCAGGACTTCATCATGGAGCGCTGTCGCCCGTTGATTGGTGAGTTTTTCTTCTGCGAGTCCCCAAGTGTGTGGGTCATGTTGTTTTGCTAGAGCTTCCCTTATTATTTTCTTGTGTGTTGCAGGACTGATTACTGATAATGCCGAAGAAGCGCAGTCGTACGACGCGCGGCAATGCGTCACCACCCTGGTTGATTCTGCCGCGCTGTCAGCGACCTGCATCTGGGCATATCTGCAGGAGATCTCGCCCACGGAGGTGATTCCCAGCGACCTCGTCGAAGTCTAGCACTACCTGGAGAAGGCCCCGTCTATTGTGGAATTCATGACGCGGTCGGCCTATCGTCGTGGTGCAGCGACTGCGCCGAGCCTTGGGCTCGCGCACTTTCCTGACGACTTTGACCTTGACAACGTCACGAGCGGGTACCCTTCGTCGACGGGCGCAGTCGAGATCACCGAAATGCTGAAGCTGACCGAGCGGGCTGCGGTGTACGTCGACCGGGTGTGGGCGATGGGCGACCTCATTCCGTACCAGGAGACGGTTGTCCAGAACGACCCCGAACCGGCACACCGCGACTTCAAGGTGGACCAGCCATTCCGAGCGGCCATGGCGGGTGAGCTTACGATGTACCCATCGAACCCATGGTTTCCTTTTATCCGCTGTCGCAAGAGTGGTGGCGCCTCATCGTCGAAGCCTGCGGAGTAGAATAGTTTGCCGATCGGCGTTAATTAGAATAAGTATGTAACTTCCCTTGTAAGCAAACAAATTTTTCTGCTTGAAGGAATGTAAGCGTTCTTTTGCCAATGTTTTGTGTTTTTGATTGTTGGTTGTGTGAGTCCCCGAGCGCATCCGCCCTTTTATGGGGTTAACCTCGTTTTTATGTGTTGTTCGAACTGTTAGTAAGTTAAGGTCGACTCGCCATGGCTTGGAAAGCTAGTCGCGTGGCGACTCCAAGGGGTGCTCTATACTTAGCCGTTTTCCCGGACGTGAACAGGGTCGGGTGGCCGAGTCCCCGGGCGTGGTACTTAGTGGTTCGAGTCGCATGCCCGAGGTAGGTGAGGAAGGGGGCGTTGTATTAGGCGCGTCGCTCCACCTGATCCATAGGACCAGTCGTGTGGCGAGTCCAGGACGCGCTCTCATACTTGGCATTTTTCCCTGGTCGCTCCGGTTCAGACTGGCATCAGTCCACGAGTGTGCTACTTTACCGTTCGATTCGCTGCGCCAAGGATGTAGAGGACTGGGTCGCTGTGGGAAGCGAATGCGGTTGTCTTGGCTCAGAAAGCCAGTCGAGCGAGGCAACTCCGATGGGGCTCCGGGTTGGCTTTGTTCATGGACGGCACGAGGCCCGAATTTTTTCGTTGCCCTCGGATCGCACTACTTGGCCGTGCCGGTCGCGTCACCAAGGTTTGACTTCCGCGAGTAGCATAGCGTTGTTATTACGCGTGCAAGTGGCACAAGGTACGAAGAGTGGACGCAATTTGTGCGAACCGATCATCTTTATTTCATAGCGGGTAGGAGGTACATGTCAGGAGTTCTAGGTGTAGAACTTCCGTAGGATATTTGCATTCCATGGGTGCTTGACGTCGAGTTTTACATCACCTTGAACATCGGTGAGGTAGTAGGCGTCGTTGTCCAGGATGCACCCAATGGGGAATGGTCCCTCCCACGGGGGAGAGAGCTTCTGCATGCCTTTCTTTTCCTGGATCAGACGTAGTACCAGGTCTCCTTCCTGGAAGGTGCGGGTCCGTACTCACCGGCTATGGTAGCGGCGAAGCCCTTGCTGGTAGATGGCGGTGCGGGAGCGAGCTAGGTCGCGCGCTTCGTCGAGCTAGTCGACTCCGTCCTGGCGTGCGAGCTCGTTGTCAGTCTCCGCGTAGTTGACCACCCGAGGAGAGTCGTGCTCAAGGTCGGTTGGCATGACGGCCTCGGCACCGTACACCATGAAGAAGGGGGTGAATCCTGTCGACCTGTGAACAGAGGTGCGGATGCCCCAGATGACGAAGGGGAGCTCTTCGACCCAGTACCCAGGAGTTCGCTCGAGTGGGACTTGAAGTCACGGCTTCAGGCCGTGGAGGATCTTCTGGTTGGCGCATTCCGCCTGGCCGTTGGACTCCAGGTGGGCGACTGAGGCGAGATCGAGTCGTATGTTGTGCTCCTAGCAGAATTCGGCCATGGCTCCTTTGGCGAAGTTGGTGCCGTTATCCATGATGATGCTGTTTGGGAACCCGTAGCGATAGATGAGCTCGCGTAGGAACTTTGTGGCGGTCTTCCCGTCGCACTTGCGGACTGGCTTGGCCTCCACCCACTTTGTGAATTTGTCGACCGCGACTAGGAGGCGGGTAAAGCTAGAGGGGGCCTTCTTGAAGGGGCCTACCATGTCCATGCCCCATACGGCAAATGGCCAGGTGATGGGGATGGTCTTGAGCGCCAAGCTCGGTACGTGAGTCTGATTGGCATACTTCTGGCACCCGACGCAGCGTTGGACGATGTCGACCGCGTCGGCGTGTGCGGTGAGCCAGTACAAGCCATGTCGCATGGCCTTGGCGAATAGGGAGCGGGCGCCAGCGTGGTGGCTACAGTCGTCAGCGTGGATGTCCTAGAGGATCTTGCGTCCTTCTGCGGGTTGGACGCAGCGTAGGAACACGTCGGTCATGCTGCGCTTGTGGAGCTCGCTGTTGATGATGACAAAGGATTTGTAGTGGCGTGCTATCATCCGGGCCTCCGTTTCGTTAGCGGGTAGGGTGCCTCCCTCCAAGTAGGCGACGTATGGCGCGGTCCAGTCGCTTGGCTCGGCGATCATTGCGACCAGGGTTGCATCCGGTTGCAGCGGAATTCCGATGTCGATCTCCCTCGGGGGAGAGACGGAAGGCTTGGTGATGGTGTCGAGGAAGACGCCGGCGGGTGGTGCGAGTCAAGCTGAGCCAATGCGGGAGAGTGTGTCGGCCTCTTCGTTCTTCCTCCTGTCAATCCACTTGACGAAGTAGCCCACGAAGTGGCCTCCCAGCTAGTCCACTGCTTGGCGGTATGCCGCCATGGTGGGGGAGACTGCATCGCAGGTGCCGGCGACGAGGTCGGAGTCACCCTAGAAGCACAGACGATTGATGTTCATCTCCTTGGCTGCTCGCATGTCGTGGAGTAGCGCCTCCTACTCGGCCATGTTGTTGGTGCAGGGGGTGAAGTCAAGGTACAGGATGTAGCGTAACTTGTCGCCCTTTGGAGATGTGAGGACGATCCCTGCCCCTGCACCATCTGCATTCTTGGAGCCTTCAAAGTGTAAGCTCCAGTAATGGAGGTACGGCAGTTTCTCTAGCTACTGGTCCTCCTGCCAATCGGCGAGAAAGTCTGCGAGAGCCCGCGACTTGATCGCCTTGCGCGGCTCGTACCTGATGTTGTGGACGCCGATCTCGATGGACCACTTGGCGACTCGCCCGGTTTCCTCACGATTGCGGATGATGTCCTGCAACGGTGCTAAGGAGACGACCATTATTGGGTGCTCCTGGAAGTAGTGCGGCAGTCGCAGCTGGGCTCTGAAGACCGCATATACCAATTTTTGGTACTGCGGATAGCGTTGGCGCGACTCGGTGAGGACTTCGCTGATGTAGTATATGAGTCGCTGTACCGGGCGCTCATTGCCCTCTTCTGGTCGTTCGACAACCATGAAGGCACTAACGACTCGCTCGGAGGCCGCGACCTAGACGAGCATGGGCTCCTTGTCGACGGGGGCGGCGAGTAGTGGTGCCGCGAGTATCACCTCCTTGAGAGCGTGGAGCGCGTCGTCTCCCTCCTTGTCCCACTGGAATGTGGGGTTCTTGCACATTAGGCGATAGAGGGGCATCGCCTTCTCGCCTAACCGGGGGATGAAGTGACTGAGAGCCGCGACTCGCCCGGCCAGCTTTTGGACGTCGCGCAGGCACTCGGGTTTGCCGAGGTGGGCGATTGTGTTGATATTGGTGGGGTTCACCTCGATCCCGCGCTTGGAGATGACGTACCCCATCAACTGTCTAGTAGGTACACCGAAGGTGCACTTTCCGGGGTTTAGCTTGATCTTATACCTCCGCAGGTTTGCGAAGGTTTCCGCCAGGTTGGCAAGTAGATCGCCCTCGCGAGTGGATTTCACCACCACGTCGTCGATGTAGACGTGGATGTTGCGGCCAATTTGGGTCGCAAGGCACACCTGCATGCACCTCTGGTAGGTCGCCCCGGCGTTCTTGAGGCCAAAGGTCATGGCGGTGCAGCAGAAGGCTCCGAATGGCATGATGAACGTCGTCTTCTCCTCGTCCTCGACTGCCATTTTGATCTGGTTGTAACCAGAGTAGGCGTCGAGGTAGCATAGTGACTCTGAGCCCACGGTTGAGTCGATGATTTGGTCGATCTGCGGGAGGACGAACTTCTCCTTCGGGCAGACGCTGTTGAGATTTGTGTAGTCGAACTGGTCCTGTTTTTCTTCTTGACCAGGACTGGGTTTTCCAGCCACTTGGAGTATTTGATTGGCCGGATGAAGCCTGCAGCGAGTAGATGCTACACCTCCTTGGCGATTGCTTGGCGCCGCTCTTCATTGAAGGGCCACAGCGACTGCTTGACGGGTCGCTCTTTGGGGTCGGCATTGAGTTTGTGCTCAGCGAGTTCCCTCGGGACACCAGGCATGTTGGATGGCTTCCATGCTAAGATATCGCGATTCTCACGTAGAAACTCGATGAGAGCGCCTTCCTATGCTGGGCTCATGCCTGTTCCGATCGTCACCGTCTGGCTGGAGTCACCTGGGACCAGCTCGACAGTGCGAGTGTGCGTCATTGCCTCGAAGGCGGTGGAGCCGCCACCCTCCGGGTTGGGCTTCTTGCATATGGTGGGGTCGTCATTGTTGACCCCGCTTGCGTACTTGGAGAGCTCCTCTGTGTGGTTGGCTTCTGCCGCTATGACAGCATCGGAAATCTCGGCGCCTTTGGCCTCGCACTCTACGGTCATGTCGGGGTCGCCGTGGACAGTGATGATGTCGCACGACCCGGGGAGCTTCATCGCGTTGTACGCGTAGTGGGGCGCTGCCATGAATTTGGCGAACGCCTGGCGCCCCAGGATGCAGTGGTAGGGGCTGTTGAACGACACCAGCTCGAGGACGATCCGCTCGGTGCGGAAGTTCACTGGTGTGCTGAAGGTGACTGGCAGCGTTACCTTGCCGATCGGGTACGCCTTCCGACCGGGGACGATGTCGTGGAAGGTGGTGTAGGTTCTCTCGATCATCGACTGTGGGAGCCGCAGTCGCCTGAACATGTCTAGGTACAGAATGTTGATAGAGCTGCCGCCGTCCATCAGCGTCTTGGGGAGCCAGTAGTCTCCCACCTTGGGCTTGACCACCAGGGCGACTAGACCCGGATATTCGATCTGTGTCAGTGGTCCTCGTGGCTCCAGGTGATTTGTTGCTCGGACCAGTTGAGAAACTGAGGGATGTCGACCTGGGACACTGCGTTGATGGCGACAGCGTGGGCGATCGACAACGGAGGTCTTAAAGCAGTGGATCGCGGTGTCGGGTGGATTCCGACCGCATTGTACCACAGGTCTTACCACTATTGGACCCAGCTGCCGGTCGACTCGCGGGGTCCCTAGACGCATCGCTCCAGGTCCTTGATGGTGGTGGCACGGGTGTAGGAGCCCTCGAAGTGCCTGACGAAGGCGTCGCGCATTTCCTCCCAGGAGTCGATGCTGTCTGCGGGGAGGGTGTTGATCCATTGCTGGCATGCTCCCTCCATCATCAGGGGGAGGTATCGAGCGGCGAGCAGGTCGGTGTGGCCGGCGATTCCCATCGCCATGAGGTACGTGTCCAGCCACACGGACGGGTCGTACGAGGGGTCGTACTTCTCGATCTCCTTCGGCGCCTTGAAGTTCACCGGGTATCATTCGCCTTGGATCATTGGTCTGAAGCACTGGGGTCCGACTCGGCTCAGCGATCCCCTTGGTTCGCCTTCGCGGCGGTTGGTGAGGGTATGCCTCAAGTCGTCGAGCTAACGTGCGCGCCAGCTCTGGTTATTGATGATGTGGGTGCGCGCGTCGACTGGCTCCCGTTGGCGGTAACGAAGTTGTTCATCGGTCACGGGTCGTTAGTGGAGAGTGTCGCGTGTGCGGGTCAGTGTTGGAGCTGCAGGGGCTCGGGTGGTGGGCAGTTGAGGGTGTTTGCCACCATTGGGCGGCCGCTCGAGGCCGCCCTGCTGCCTGACAAACGCGAGTGCATGCGACCCTGTGAGTCGGCTCCCGCGTTTTGTTGCTCGACGGCCTGGGCGAGTAGAGCCTTGGCGTACTGGATCTGCAGGGCGCCTTTCCCGGTCATGTTGATGTTGTCGACCGCACCTCGGCTCTCGACGATGTTGTCCATCGGGGTGGAGAACAGCAGGAGGCCATTCGCGTCTCACTCTCGCGAGGAGACCAGGATTCTTGGCCGATCCCGGGGGGCGTGCGGCCGGGTGGTGGTGGAGGGGTGCCATTGGCCGTCGCGCCTGGTGGTGGACGGGAGCTCCCTCTTGGCGGCGTGTTCTCGCAGATCACGCGCTCGACTATGTGGGCCGGGTCATTTTCATTGTCGAAGTTTAGGGCGCGGCCCTGAACGGTGGGGTTCAGGAGCGACCTGATGCGGAGTTTGTGGTAGCGTGAAAGCTCCTGCGCCATCACCTGCTCGAGGCGAAATTTTTCGCGCTCGGCTTGTTCCTTGCGGACCGCCTCCTCCAACCGTAGGCAGAGTTCCACGACCTCCATCACCGTCGCGGTTGGCGGGATCAGCATGGAGAAGGGGTCTGGCAGGGCATCGACGCCATTCACCATGTAGGCCGCGACGTTGCAACCAGATCCGATGTGGAGGTCGCCGGAGTTCTCCGACCCAGAGTCAAAGTTGAAGATCCCAAGAATGGAGGGGTCCTCGAAGTCTCCCACGTTGGAGACCTGGGTCATGGAGCCCACGGATGACGTGGTGACGATGGATCCGGCAGCCGATGCCGGGGTCGCCGAGTTGGCGTCGTCATTGGGGGCCGCATCATTCGCGACCACGGTGGTTTCGGCCATGTTGCTATTGGCCGAGTCGTACTCGAAGGCGAGGCGATGGATGGTGTTCGGACCTGACTCTCAGAGAGCCGGTCGCGTGGTGGTGACTCGCGGATGCGAGCCGAGTCCTTCGAGGCGATGACGTCGGTGAAGCCGACGAAGAGGCTGATCGTGCCGACCGGCATGATCACACTGTGCGTGATGGGGCACGCCGCCGGGACGTAGCTGCTCGGCAAGATCTGGACGATCTCGCCGATCGCGATCATGCGGCCGGTGGCGATTGTCTCGTTGATGGGCAGATTGGATCTAGCCGCATAACACCGGCCTGACCGGCCAGGCCCCACGGTGAGCGCCACTATCGTGGGAATGGCCACGGCAGATGCTGCAATTGACAGCGAGTAGTAGAACGAAGGGCAAGGGCGGAAAGCCATCTGCGGTGCGAGATGAGGGCGGAGACACAAGGATTTACCCAGGTTCGGCCCCCCGGAGGGTAAAGACCTACTCCTGCTAGATTGTATTATGGAGAGAGTACAAGGGCGAGCTCGACGGCTAGGCGGCGAGTCGCTAGGGTGTATGATGGAACGTTTCCTCTATGTGTACCCTAGGGAGGTTTATATAGGCTCACCTCGCTAGGGTTTATAGATTTACAACCGAATTAGTTAAGGATTCGGAGGGTTCTTGACCTAATCCGACTGGGCCTAGCTACGCTTCTGGGCCTCCAGCCTCCAGTCGCCTTGGTCCTCGCTAAGTCTCGATCCAGTCGCCGTCCTGCAGGCCCACTCGTTGGCAGCTTGGGCTAGTAGGAAACGTCCTGCTGGGTATACCCCGTTCGGCATATCCCCATCATATATGGTACAACCCAAAGGTTTTGTCGATCCTAAAGATGCTAACAAGGTATGCAAACTTCAACGGTCCATTTATGGATTGAAGCAAGCATCCCGGAGCTGGAATCAATGTTTTGATAAGGTGATCAAAAGCTTTGGATTTATACAAAATTATGGAGAAGCTTGTATTTACAAGAAAGTGAGTGGGGGCTCTGTAGCATTCCTAGTACTATCTATGGATGACATATTGTTGATTGGGAATGATATAGAACTTCTTAAAAGTGTCAAAGACTATTTGAATACTAGTTTTTCAATGAAGGATCTTAGCGAAGCTGCATACATTTTCGGCATCAAGATTTATAGAGATAGATCAAGACGCTTAATAGCGCGTTCACAAAGTACATATTTGAACAAGGTTCTAAAGAGGTTTGGAATGGAAGATAGCAAGAAAGGGTTCTTGCCCATGTTGCCCAATATGACCTTGAGTAAAACTCAAATTCCAGCTATGGCAGAATATAGAGAGAGGATTCGCAAAAACTCCCTATGCCTTAGCCATCGGATCTATCATGTATGCCATGCTATGTACAAGACCAGATATTACATATGTTGTTAGTTTGACTAGCAGATATCAAAGTGATCCAGGAGTAGATCACTGGATAGCGGTCAAAAATACCGTAAAGTACTTAAGAAGGAATAAGGATATGGTTCTTTATTATGGAGGTGATGAATAGCTCGTTGTAAACGATTACACCGATGCTAGTTGGAACACCGATCCGGATGACTCTAAGTCGTAATCTAGATACATATTTACTTTGAATGGTGCAGCAGTGAGCTGGAGGAGTGCTAAGCAAAGCATTGTGGCGAGATCTTCAAATGAATCGGAATACATAGCTGCTTCGGAGGCTTTATAGGAGGCGATAGGGATGAAGGAGTTCATTACGAAGCTTGGTGTGATTCCTAGTGCGTTGGACCCAATGGCTATCTACTATGACAACATGATATCCATAGACAATGCGCAGGAGCCAAGGTCACACAAGAAGCTGAAGCATATCAAGCTACGTTTTCATGCTATTCGCGAGCTTGTCCAAGATGGTGACATAAAGATTTGCAAAGTATAAACAGATCTGAATGTGGCAGATCCGTTGACTAAACCTCTCCCTAGGTCAAAACATGACCAACACCTGAACGTCAAGGGTGTTAGGTACATCACAATGTAATCTATATTATTGACTCTAGTGCAAGTGGGAGACTTTTGGAGATATGCCCAAAAGGCAATAATAAAATGGTTATTATTATATTTTTGTGTTTATGATAAATGTTTACATCCATGTTATAATTGTATTAACCAGAAACATTAATACTTGTGTGTTTTGTAAACATAAAAGAAGTCCCTAGTAAGCCTCTTGTTGAAACTAGCTCGTTGATTAATAGATGATCATGGTTTCCTGATCATGGACATTAGATGTTATTAACAAGATCATGTCATTAGGACAATGATATGATGGACACACTCCTATAGTAAGCGTAGCGTAAGATTAAGTCATTTAGAGTTCGTTTGCTACAATCTTTCAAATACATAGTAACCTAATCCTTCGACCATGAGATCATGTTAATCACCATCACTAGATGAATGCTTTGATGACATCGAACACCACTTCCGTAACTGGGTGGTTATAAAGGTGGCATTAGGTATTTTGAAAATATGTGTTGAGGCACATGGATCAAGAGTGGGATTTGGCCATCCATATGATGGATAGATATACTCTGGACCCTCTCAGCGGAATTTCATCCAATTGGCTTGCAAGCATGTGACTAGGTCACAAGGGATGTCATATCACAGAATGAGTATAGAGTACTTATTGTAACAAGGTTGAACTAGGTATAGAGATACTGATGATCAAACAAGTAAAGGGAATCGGTATCATATGTAAATGGTTCATTCGATCACAAAGTAATCGTAGAAATATGTGGGATCCATAATGGATTTCCAGATTCCTCTAATGGTTATTGATCGGAGAGGTGTCTCGATCATGTATGCATAGTTCACGAACCGTAGGGAGACACACTTAAGGATTCGATGTTGTTTAGTAGATATGGAATATGAGTTGGAGACCGAATGTTGTTCGGAGTCTCGGATTGGATACAGGACATCACGAGGAGTTCAAGAATGGTCTGGAGAATAAGGTTCGTATAAGGAAAGTCAATTTTGGGGTTCAGAAATGTTTTTGGTGTTTCGACCGGAAGCTTCTAGAATGTTCTGGAAGGTCCAACATCCCGGAGGGGGTACTTAGAATGCACCATACCCTAGTGGGTAGGAGCATAGACCACTAGTTCAAGTCAGCCAAGGATATGGAAGAGATAATCAAACTCTAGTTTGAATAGTCAAACTCTAGTTTGAAACGTCAAATCCCAATTTGAAAAGTCAAAGTCCTAGTGCAGGGAGGAGAGGAAATCTAGAAGGGAGAGGTTTCCCTCTCCCTCCCCAAGCCGCCGGCCAAGAGGGAGTTGAGGGAGGACTCGACCTCCCCTTGCCGCATCCCCCCACCCATATAAGGAGGGGAGAGGCGCCCCACCCCTCCACCCCACAAACCCTAGGCCGCCGCCTACACCCAAACCGCCGCCTACACCCAAGCCTCTGTCGCCTCCTCCCCTCGGCACGCCCTAGCCGCCGAGGCCCTCTCTCCTCCACCATACCTGCTCTGGCTTAGGCGAAGCCCCGTAGGATCTATTCCTCCACCTCCACCACCACATCGTCATGCTGCTAGAATCGCGAGGAGATCTACAACCTCCGCTGCCTGCTGGAACAAGGGAGAGGAAGGTCTTCATTGAGTATCGAACGTGTGACCGACTGCGGAAGCACTGCCAGAACATGGCACCGGAAGGATCGCCTACATGATCTTGAGATCGGCAAATGAACAACTATATCAACCACGAGAATCCGATCTCGTTAAACGCTTTGGATCTACGAGGGTTAGTACTCTATAAACTTGCTGCACCAATCTCGTACATTAGATCTTGGCTTTAATGTGTTCATGCGATAGAAATTTTTGTTTTCCATGCTACGAACCCCTACAAAAATGATTTTTGCAAAAAATCACGAGCACTAAAATCGCTGGTCTCCCCAGACCTCTGGCGGCCTGTGCCCCTCCTCCCCTCTACATCACCTCCGACCCCTCTCCCTCACCCTCAACCCCAAGCCCCTATTTTCATCGCTGCCACCACAACCTCCCTCTATCCTTCTCTCCTTTCTTCGCCATGACCCGAGCGAGATCCCCCCGCCGGAGCCACCCTTAGCGAGATCCCTACCTCCTGAGCGAGATCCCCACCTTTGCTTCCCTCTCCATAGTTCCCAATATGCTGAGATGCCTACCTCGCACTCCTCGACTAGATCCCGTAAGGCTGGGTATTCCTCAAGCATGGTGGTGGGACTGGTGGTGCGGCGGGACCTGACAGGGCTGGATCTGGACGCGCTCCAAGCGCTGGTCTAGGTCTTCCTTGACTACTTCAAGAATGACTTCTAGGTATGTTGTTCGTCGATGATTTTCGGCGATTTATGGCTAGTTCTTCATGAATATTGTTTGATATGTGTTGAATATGTGCTGTCGTTAGTTTTGGCCCAGGTCATGTTGTTGTTTGAGTGTTGTTGTGGTGGCTCCCTGGTGGTGTTGTGGTGGTTGTGCTGCCCACCAGCGTTGCTGCTGTCGTCCATCGGAGCTCCTCTTGGGGCTGCTACCTTCTATGTTGCTAGGATGCTACTCCGCCGCTTCTCCGAGCTTAAACCAGATGCTTTGGAATGATAATAAAACAAAGGAAGTACAAGTATACAACATATAATTTCTTATTGCTCAGATGATTTTGATGTACAACTCATGCAATCTGGTATTTGTGTTATTTAGAGCTATTGTCCCCTCTTCCAGTTTCAATGTTGGATGTGAGCAAAATGTTGATTTAAGCGTTGAATATTTTAGGTAGAAAGATGTGTATTTCTAGTTAACATGTGGGGAATAACTTGGAGTTTTCATTCCTATTAATAGTGTTATGGTATTGTTGTAATGTTGTGGATAGTTGCACTTCTAGTAGCTGATTTATACTTGAATGAACAAGTTGGCGAAGCTATTAGTTGGTTCGTTGGTTGGTTGCACTCCTAGTTGCACTAGATACGGAATGAGGTCCCCCTCTTTCCCCTCCTATTTTCCTCATGTCTTAGGGGGTCCTCGTAGTCACTTGCGGTGGTGCCTCTTTGTGTGCCCATTGTTCTCGCACTATGATTGGTCAATCAAGATAGCACTGTGATACGTCTGAAACGTATCTATAATTTTTGATGTTCCATGCTTGTTTAGTATCTACTTTTCTTTGCTTTGTCTACACTTTGAGGTGTTTTTATATGTTTTCTGGAACTTTTGACATAGTGTCAGTTGCTTGTTTTCTTTTGTTTTTAGTTCCAGAAAGACAGAAAATCAATATTCTCGGAATTGGACAGGAAAAAAAATCCAAAGTCAATATTTTACCGTGGGCAACACGGAGCCAGAATACGAGACGGAGGAGGCTCACCAGGGGGCCATACCCCCTATCCTAACGGGTGGGCCCACCCCGCTTCTGGGGGTGCAGCCGCCCTGGTGGCCTCCTGCCTCGCCTCTTCGCCTATAAAGTCCCCCCAATGCCAAAACCCTAGAGACCCGATCAATATTCCACGAAACCGTCCATAGCCGTAGCCACCATCATCCCTAGATCGGGGGATCTGAAGCTCTTCCTGGCACCCGGCCGGAGGGGAGATCATCTCGGAGGCCTTCTTATTCATCATTCCAGCCTTCGGTATGAAGCGTGAGTAGTTCCACCTTGGACTACGAGTCCATGTAGTAGCTAGATGGTTGTATCTCCTCCTTGTGCTTTCATGTATAGATCTTGTGAGCTCCATTCATGATCAAGATCTAATTTATTTGTAATCATGCATGTTGTGTTTGCGGGGATCCGATGTATATTGAGATTACTATGTCAGATTGATTAATGGTTTTGTCTATTTGATTCTATCATGTCTGTGTTGTTTGTGATCTTGCATGCTCTCCGTTGTTAGTAGCTATCCTGGCCAAGTAGTTGCTAGTGACTCCAAGAGGGGATATTTATGCTCGATAGTGGGTTCATGCCTCTAGTTTCCAAGGGAAGTGACAGAAATCTCTTCGGTTGTAGATGTGTTGTTGCCACTAGGGAGAAAACAACGGTCTCTTGTTCATGGAACAAGTGGATTGTTTACCTTACACACTTTGCTTAAAGCAGTTGTCTATTGCTTGCAACTTAATCTTTGGAGGGGTTCGGATGATAACCTGAAGGTGGACTTCTAGTCATAGATGCAGTTGGATGGCGGTCTATGTATATTGTTGTATTGCCCAATCGAATCTCATAGGTTCTTTTTGTCTAGTATTGCATTGTTATGCCTTTCTCAGTCCTGTCAATTGCCCTGCTATAATTTGTTTACCTAGCATGCCATGTTTGTTTATCTAAGGAGATCACCTCTAGTGAACTATGGACCCCGGTCCAGTATTTACCATTGATACATCTTCCATTGTTACTGTTTACTTGTTGCAAACCATCATTACCTTACACACCATACAGTTAATCCTTTGTTACAGCAACCGGTTAGATTGACAACCTCACTATTCGTTGGGGCAAAGTCTTGAGTTTGTGTTGTGCAGGGTTCCACGTTGCTTGCAACACCTTTGAGACGTTTACTCCCTCCTACTGGTTCGATAATCTTGGTTTCTTACTGAGGGAAGACTTGCTGATGTGCTTCTTCACACCTTGCTCTTGGGGTTTCCCGATGAAGTGATCCACATCAACAAGGAGTCATCACGCCGGAGCTGCCCGCGGCGTGTTTGCGTTTATGCCGAGTAGCGTTTGCGTTTAGAATAGGAATGAACCGTGAAACTGATGGACTTGCTGTCAGTTTCTAATTGCTATTGGTAGGCTACTAACCATGCCTTTTTGAACTATATATCTAATAAGATTTCTTCTATTCTCATATTTTCTATACTTTGTGTGGATTAGTGGGTGATGGGTTGCAGAGGAGCTACATCTGTGAGCTGACGATGGCTACATGACAGCTGCCCAATACCGAACTAGCGAAGATGGAGTTTCGAGGGCTGAAGTAGGTGAACCCCTTACTTGGTAAACGATTAAATGTTCTTGTTGCTCGTTTGTTTTGTTTGTGATGATGATCTTTGCCATTGTACCTGAAACCAATAGTTCCTAGCTTAATAAAGAAACTACATTATCTTTCTACATGCCACTCTTACATGCCACCTGAATGCATGATTATGAATTTTAGTGTGTGAAAACATGTCTAACAATAAAACATAGGTATGTAAAAAATGGTCTGTTGCAAAACAAATTCTTAGTTGCTAGCTCAACGCATTGTATTCTGCATGGGTCACTCCTTGTTTTGCATTATAGTCAGTACTATGTCCTCACCTATCTTATTATTGTGATTCATGTTCTTCTTCTTGACTGTTCTACTGTGATCACTAAAGTAGCTTACTTCATAGAGTTTGTGTTCAGTTCCTGAAATTTTATTAAACAATTTTAGTCAATTTTATTTATTAAACAATTGAGAACCATATAAGCTCCATGCAAAGTTTCATTCAAACCGATGAATGCAAATAATATTATTTTCCCTAGATGTATCTCACTAATTATATGACCCTAATTTATTTTTTGAGCGGGTATGTCCCTAATTAGGATGTGTATCAGGTGATATTGTTGCTACTATCAATATGGTTATATTGATGTTGATGTTGTAGGGAGGGGTTCAGGAAGGACCATAACTAACAAGTGTATACTTGAAGAACCATGTTGCCCCCTGTAGTTTAAGTCTAGAAGAATTTACAAGCTACAGAAGCTTTTGTTGTTTGGTTATTTGTGTGCTATTCTGAATGAACTTGAATAGGTTTTATTTTATATTTGATGTTAATAATCTCTGTTGTTGATGTGAAATGACATTTCATATTAATCTCTCCTTGAGCGGAGTACCATCTCTAGCTAAGGAGCACAATGACGAGTTCATATTTTCGACGCAGGTGGGCATCTGGGTCAGTTCGTCTTTAACGTTGTCGTCACCCTTTTCTAACCATTAGGTCAGTGATGTCCACACTTGACTTCCCCATGTACTACGACCTGGGGTTGGTGAGATCAGATTAGTGTTGATGCAATGAGTGGATCACTCCTTAGTTGATGCTACTTATGTACTACTGTTAACTCTAATATGCATGGCGTTGTAAGTTGATGTTTAATACTTCAGTTCTTGAATGTTTTCACTATGCACTGTTTTCTCGTGTCTTGTAGTTTGTGGTATGATCTACCTGGGAAACTCTGAATAAAACTATTTCATGAGCCAAGGATAATTGCTTTGTCGAACTTCTTTATGGGCTATCCTTTATCTTGTTGAACTTCTTGATGGTCTACCCTTTATCTGAACCTACAAATAATTTGTTTGTATGGCTTGTTAATGTACTCATATATACCACCTAGTAGTCACATTGATCAAGAGATGATATATCATAAGGTAATTAAAGTAAGGCATGTTGACCTGTAACTTTGTTAGCACCAAGAGACGTTTTGTACCTCACTGGTACTCTATATTAATTTATTCTCATTCCTTGCTTCTTATTCTGATCTAGATTAATGAAGAAAAATAAAGGTAAATTCCCAGTTTCTTGGCCTTGATGGGGCATGAACCGACAATGCTAGAACAGTTTCTGTTTGGCAAGGACTTCCTCAACTATGTGGGAAGACTGAAGAAGGGTTACCAACTACTACTTAAGAAGCCAATAGACTGATGTGAGTTTTGCTACTTGATTGTAAAGGTTCAGTGAACAAGTGGCTTCAGATAGAACATGCTTGCATTTTGCACATAAGATGGAGATACTTGTTTGTTGGGAGTTACATGTATATCTTTCTTTTTGAGGGAAGATACATGTATATATAATAATGTTGTCATGTGTGAACCTATAAACCTGGCTCTATTTCATGAAATATGTAACAATTATTTAGATCCTATATGTGCTGGTTCACTTGTATATTGTTGGAATAAATGCCTTAATTAATATATGGGCTTGATCTGTATTATTGGGCTACACATTGCTAAATGTAAATAGGTCACGGCCCAAAATTAATAATTCTATAAAAAATGCCATGGTTTGTACTAATTTGGAATTGGACCAGTTTTGCATATAAGAAAAAGGCTAAAAATAAAGAAAGAAAATTGACGTGAAAAGGACAAGGCCCAAAATAATGGATGGTAAAAAGGACATGGCCCAGAAAAGAAAAAGGCCAAATTATTGAGCTCAGCCCATATAAGTGACCGTAATGAACTGGGCTAAATTTACATTATGATGATCTCATTTTGTCATACTTTTGTCACGTAGGATTAGCCACGTAGGATCTGACCTGGCCTAGCTAGATGGCCCGTGGTAATATTGGATCATCATAACGGTAATGATGATCTAATATCGTCATAGACGATTATGACGATTTCGCAGAAAACGTCGTTGTATGCAATTACTGACGCTAAGTTTTTTACAATCTGTTTTTGATCGTCATGTATTGTTCACAGTGATAAAAATGGAGGGTCATGTATCAACAGATTCCTTGTAGTGGAGCACCGCATTCAGCGCGACTTCATGATGTGGTTTCGGTATGCCGGTAGGGGATACTTCTCCATCTCATCTCGGTATTTGATACCCAAATGTGTCGTGTCAACTATTCTCCTCAACTACGGGCGTCTTGCGAGGGGTTTCCTCCATGGCGCTGCTGAGGGGTGCGTGGGTCCTCGCCCGTGGAGGGGTAGTGTCGCAGCGTCTGTTGACCCTTGTAATCATGACTTGGGATAAACTTCTCTGTATGGACCCTTGTATTAGTTATTTCATTTTGCATGTTGTGATGCCCGGAGTTCTGTTGTCTATGGCCATGGAATGATGCCCACCTGACGAGGATGGCGGCGGCCCCTCGTGCCTTTCTTTGCCAGGGATGGGGCCCATGAGACTTCGAGTGTGTCTATCAAGGGGCTGAATGTCCCGGAACAATGTCTTCGCGAGGCGAGACTTGCCAGGACAACGCCTCACAAGGCAAGCCCTGGAGATGACGCCCGGTGGATGCCACCTACTTGGAGTTCCTTTTCATCAGAGACCTGGGCCGTTGCTTTGCAGAATTTGCTCAACAGGATCGTGAGGTGCTTCGCGTGCCTCTAGATGTATAGCCCCTGTCCTCGTGGAGGACTTTAGGTTACTTTGGCGCTCCAGCCGTGGTTTGTTGCCACGACGGATTGGTGAGTCCCCCTGATGAGGGGTTCCATGGTGCGCCCCTGCGGAGGGATCCGGCGCTGATTGTCCACGGGAGCGAGGGCATGGGCCACCTCTAGAGGAATGGGGAGCGGGCCCTGACATAGCTGCCGATGTGCAGGCTCGTGGCCAGGTCGTCTTGCGAGCCGCTTCGTAGACCTCTCGGTGGGGTGCAGTAGGGATGGCGCCTACCTATGGGTGAGGCAGCCCGACATTGGGTCTTCTCCAGCCTACCTATGGGCTGTGTCTTGAGCTCCTTTCCTGGGGCCTCCTGAGGGGATGACCATAGAATGCGAGTGTCTGCTGGAGGAGTCCTGAAATGCACTTATGTGAAGTGTTTTTGAGTTCTAGGAACCGTAGGTGAGGTAACTTACTGCTGAAATTGGCCCGCAAGTTTAGAGCTCGGCACTCTAGGCCTTGGAAGATCCTAGATGCTGGAGAGGGTGTGTCTCCAGGATCTCCCCTATGCCTCTCGAGGAGAAAGCCGTAGGACTAATGCTGGTCCCGCTGGCCTCTCGAGGAGGGAGCTAATGGTCCGCACGAGGGTTTTTATTTTTTTAGGGCCAGGAAATGTGGGTGAGGTAACTTGTGGCCGAGGAACGGGTAGTAAGTTCAGAGCTCAGCGCTTTAGGTGCTGGAGAGCTCGGGCCATGGAGGAACACAACCTCATAAGTCGTTGCCTCGGGGAGTGTTTTTAAACTTCAAGAATTAAGGGCCAGGAACCGTGGGTGAGGTAACTTGCGGTCAAGGAACGGGCCGTAAGTTTAGAGCTTGACACTTGAGGTCCTCGCAAGCTTGGTCTGCAGAGGAACAGAGCCTCATGAGCCGTCGCTTTGATGTTATTATTTTTTGAGATCCAGGAGCGTGGGTGAGGTGACTCGTCATCAGACCCAGTCCATAAGTTCATATCTCGACACTTTAGGTCCTGGATACTTTTCGTCCAACAGAGGGAGTGTTCCCTCACGAGCCACCCCATAGACCTTACGAGGAGAGGGCCGTAGGGGAAAACGCACGTACCGCTGGGGCTTGATACATGCGTCGCGCGAGGAACATAAGCACCAGAGGCCATAAGTGAGGTAACTTATGGCCAGAAAAAGTCTATAAGTTCAGAGCTCGACACTTTAGGCTCTGATGAAGCCGGGGAGTGACTCGCTGAAATACACCGTGCCCAGTCCCCCACTCGCGTGGTGAATGTGAGGGAACTCAAGCGGGTATGGTTTTTTTCAAAAGTATTTTCCAAGGGAAAAACAAAATGTCAAGACGTGCGCGAGTCACAAGATCCAAGAAACTGCAAGGAGTTCAAACTTATTACAACACCGTCGTGGTTCGCACGGGGTCTCCTAGAAAATAAAGCTGCAAGGGATGAGAGTTTCTCAAGGGTCACCTTCAAGAGTTCATGGAGTTAGGCATGCTTTTTGGAGAGATTTGTCCGCCTTCCCGCAGCCTTGAACTCCTGCTCAGCCGGTGGCTTACTGCCTCGGGAGGGCGTGTTAGTATTAAATGCATGCTGGGTGCGGTCCATCGGGAAGTCAGGAGCCTCCCGGTCGAGGCAGTTCTTGGGAGCCTCCTGAGCCCTCACGAGGGTAGGCGGAAGCGGCTTAGAATCCCTCTTGAAGGCGCTGGTGCCGACCGCAACCCGCTCCTCGCGAGGAGATAATAGCGCTGCAGCTGCCCTCTTGGCCATGAAGTTCTCCTGAGCCGCCATCTGCTTCCTTCTCGCGGTGCCGCTGACATAGCCCAATGCATCTAGGTTCTCGGGGTAGGCGGTGGCCGCTTTCTTGTAGGCATGTTCATGAGCGCGAGGCTTCCACCTCATCATAGCGGACCGTGATGACTTTGTCGTTGCCCCTGGGCATCTTGAGGATGTTGTAGGCTTGGTGGATGGCTACCATGAACTTGGACAACGCAGGGTAACCGAGGATGATGTTGCAGGGGAGCTTGATGTGAGCCACATCGAAGTCAACAAGCTCGGTGTGGTAGTTGTCACGCGTCTTGAACATGACGGAGAGGTGCACCTTCCTGATGGGAGTTGTGGACACACTACTTACCCCAAAGAACGGCATGGTCGGCATCAGCCTGTCGTAGGGCACCTGTACCTAGGCGAACGTCTCGGTAGATATTACGCTCAGGCTTGCGCCTCCATCGATGAGATTCTTTGCGACCGCAATGTTGTTTATGGTCGGGTGAAAATCATGGGGAAAGTGCCCACGGACCTAGTGGAGACTGGGTGGTCACGGGCATCGAAGGTGATAGCCTACTGGGACCACTTGAGCTTTGTGTATAGGACACCCGACCGGGCGACGGTGACCTCTCGAGCAAGCAGCTTGAAGTTTCGGTTGGACATCGAGGCCTAGGAACCACAGAGGATGCAGGAAATGGCACCATTCCACACCTGGTAGCCCTCAGGGTCCTCGGCGCATCCTCTCTCCGGCTGAGGAGGGTGCTGCTGCACAGTGTTGGCCTGGTGGCCCGCCTGCGGGGTGTCACGGTCACAATTGTTGTTGTGCCAGTTCTCGCCCCGTGATTGCCTCCCCTGCCGCTGCGCTCGCCGCCTGGTTTTCCCCTACTCTGGTTGTTGCGCATGTCGTGGAGTTTCTTGAGCTCGTAGCAGTCGTTAGTAGGATGTCCCGACCTCTTGTGGAAGTGGATATACGAGCTATCATCCCATTCCCCTTCTCTGCACTCCTCACGAGGACTCATTTAGTCTGGCTCGGTGGCTAGGATGACGGAGGGTCTTCCTTTTGGAGTCCTTGTCCTTTCTCTTGGATGAGCTCGAGTCCTTGCGGGTGGTCTCCGCTTCGGCGAAGCCGAACATCCGCTCCGCCTCCGCCTTGGCACACTTTTTAGCCATGACGAAGAGCTCCACAGCCATGGTGAGGTTCTCACCCCAGATGCTGATCTTCTCCCTCATCTTGATATCCTTGACGCCCTCAGAGAAGGCGGTGATGACGTTGGAGTCTGAGATCTTGGGGATCTTTTTGTAGACTCGGCTGAACCTCTGTAGGAACTTGAAGAGGGTCTCTCCAGGTTGCTGGTGCACCTGGCGGAGGTCGAAGTAGGTGAGTGGGCGCTTGTAGGACCCCTTGAAGTTCGTGATGAAGAGGGAGCTGAGGTCAGCCCACGAGTCGATGGACTCAGCTAGAAGTTTCATCAGCCAGGTGGTGGCGGTGTCCTTCCGGCACAAGGGAAGCCAGTTCGCCATGATACGGTCATCGCCTCCCACGGCCTCGATGCTCGTGGTGTAGAGCTGCAAGAACTTGCATGGGTTGGTCGTTCCATCATAGTGCGCAGGTGTCTCCGGGCAGAACTTGTGCAGCCAGACCACATGACGAATCCCCGCAGTGGTGATTTCTTTGGCGAGATGGTCCTCGTGCCCGCGCAGGGGCGCTGCGGCCACGGGGACGACACGAGCTGGTAGCTATTAGCCATCGGTGGGGTGACCTGGAAGGGTTTGGGGTCCTTGTTGCGGCACTGGGCCAAGAGCGAACCCCCGGCCCCCTGCGTATGGTCCCTGCATCGAGCCCCTAGACCTTCTGGAGAAAGGGTGGCGACATCGACAAGCTCGGCGATCTGGTCGGACCACCTCTCCTTGCCTGGGTCGTCCGGCGGGTGGCCTAGGAGCTCCTGCACCATGCGATTGGCGGCTTCAGGCGTAAGGTGCTCGGCGTGGCCATGCGAGCATGCAGTGCGGGAGAGCGAGGTGGCGTCGTGCGAGGAGTACAAGGAATCTCATGATGGACGGTAGGTAGAGTCCCCATTGTCCTCCGTCCACAGGTCCTGCTCGGAGGGGGCATTGCGGAGTTGGCTCGGTCTAGGCCATGGTCGCCGCGCGATGTAGGGCGCGCTCGGAGCGGGTATCCATGCAGGCCGACATGTCGTTGAGGTCAAAAATGTTGGGGTTCATGGCATGGAAAACAAAAAAATTCTACCGCATGCAAACAAATAGGCCAAGATCTATCTACTAGATTGTAGCAACGAGTCGATTAGAGTACTCACCCTCGAAGATTCCAAAGCGGTAACGAGAGAAGATTCTCATGGGTGATGTAGTTGTACACTTGCTGATCTCAACATCGCGTAGACGATCCTTCCGGTATGCGTTAAGCAGCTCATATCGGTCACACGTTGATTTTCGATGAATACCTTCCTCTCCCTTGTTCTAGCAGGCGGAGGTTGTAGTTCTCCTCGCGATTCCAAAGACGAGGCGTGGTGTCAAGTAGAGGAAGATCCCGTGAGGCTTCGCCTAAGCGGTGCAGTTATGGTGGATCTAGGGTTTCGGTAATCTAGGATTTAGAAGGCCGGAGGAGGAGGTGTCACAAAGGCGCAATGGGCACATGGCCGGCGGAGGCTAGGCTACATGGCGGCGCACGGGGTGGGGAGGGCTTGCTTGGTTGTGGTTTGGGGCAGCCCTCCCCCTCTATTTATGAGAGGGGGGAAGCCTTGGTAGGGGAGGGTTTGAATCCAAACCCAAACCCAAGTTGGATTGAAGGAAGGACTCTTTCCTTCTTCCACTAGGAAACCATTGTTCCAGTTTGACTTTTCAAACCTCCCGTTTGACTTTCAATTTAGAGCTTTAATTCCCTCTTGCAAATGCCCAAACCAAGTGACCTAGGTTATGATCCAATCATTCCACTTACCCATCACACATTCATGGACCACTCCCCTTCCGGTCCGGTGAACCTTCTAGACCCTTCTAGAACCTCTCTGATGAAAACATTGAAATCATTCCCGAACTCTGGGATCGGACTTTCCTTATATGAATCTTATTCTTCGGACCATTCCGGATCTCCTCGTGATATCTCGGATCCCATACGAGACTCCGAACAACATTTGGTATCCCTACTAACATCCCATATCTACTAAACAACATCGAATCCTTAAGTGTGTCTCCCTACGGTTCGTGAATTATGCGGACATGACCGAGACACTTCTCCGATCAATAACCAATAGAGGAATCTGGAAATTCATATGGCTCCCACATATTTCTATGATTACTTTGTGATCGAATGAACCACTTACATACGATACCAATTTCCCTTTTTCTCGCGATAGTTTACTTATCTGAGGTTTGATCGTCGGTATCTCTTGCATACCTAGTTCAACCTCATTACCGATAAGTACTCTTTTCTCGTTCCCGTGATATGTCATCCCTTGTGATCCAGTCACATGCTTGCAAGCCAATTGGATGACATTCCACCGAGAGGGCCCATAGTATATCTATCCGTCATATGGATGGACAAATCCCACTCTTGATCCATGTGCCTCAACACATACTTTCCGAACACTCAATGCCACCTTTATAGCCACCCAGTTATGGTGTGGTGTTTGATGTCATCAAAGCATCCTTTCGGTGATGGTGATTAGCATGATCTCATGGTCGAAGGAATTAGGTTACTATGTATCAGAAATCTTATAGCAAATGAACTATTGAAATGACTTGATCTTAATGCTACGCTTATCTATAGGAGTATGTCCATCATACCATTCTCCTAATGATATGATCTTGTTGTTAACAACATCTCAATGTTCATGATCGGGAAACCACGATCATCTATTAACCAACAAACTAGTATTACAAAGAGGCTTTACTAGGGACTCTAATTTAGTTTACAAATCACACAAGTATTAATGTTTCCTGTTAATACTGTTATAGCATGAATGTAAACATTTATCATAAACACAAAGATATAATAATAATCACTTTTATTATTGCCTCTAGGGCATATCTCCAACAGTCTCCCACTTGCACTAGAGTCAACTAATCTAGATTACATGGTAATATACCGAACACCCATGGCGGTTTGGTGCTGGTCATGTTTTTCCCTCGGGAGAGGTTTATTCAACGGATCCGCCACATTCAGATCTGTGTGTACTATGCAAATCTTTATGTCACCATCTTGGACATGCTCTCGAATAGCGTGAAAACGTAGCTTGATGTGCTTCAGCTTCTTGCGTGACCTTGGTTCTTGCGCATTGACTATGGCGCCCATGTTATCACAGTAGATAGACATTGGGTCCAGCGCACTTGGAACCACACCGAGCTCTATAATGAACTCCTTCATCCATATCGCCACAACGCTTTGCTTTGCACTCCTCCAGCTAACTGCTGCACCATTCAAAGTAAATACGTATCCAGATTGAGATTTAGAATCATCTGGATCGGTGTTCCAACTAGTATCGATGTAACCATTAAAAACAAGGTGTTCATCACCTCCATAAGAAGGAACCATGTCCTTAGTTCTTCTCAATTACTTAAGGATGTTTTTGACCGTTGTTCAATGATCCACTCCTGGATCACTTTGATATTTGCTAGTCAAACTAACAGCATATGCAATGTCGGGTCTAGTACATAGCATGGCATATATAAGAGATCCTATGGCTGGGGCATAGGGAGTCTTACTCATCCTTTTTCTATCTTCTGCCGTTGCAGGACTTTGAGTTTTACTCAAGGTTGTATTGGGCAACATGGGAAAGAACCCTTTCTTGCTATCTTCCATTCCAAACCTCTTTAGAACTTTTTCCAAATATGTACTCTGTGACAATGATATTAGGCGTCTCGATCTATCTCTATAAATCTTTATGCCTAATATGTAAGCTGCTTCGCCAAGATCTTTCATTGAAAAACTATTATTCAAATAATCCTTGACACTATTAAGAAGGTCTACATCATTCCCAATCAACAATATGTCATATACATATAGTATTAAGAATGCTACAGAGCTCCCACTCACTTTCTTGTAAATACAAGCTTCTCCATAAGTTTGTATAAAACCAAAACTTTTGATTACCTTATCAAAACGTTGATTCCAACTTCGGGATGCTTGCTTCAATCCATAAATGGACCGTTGAAGTTTGCATACCTTGTTAGCATCTTTAGGTTGCATCATATACAACTCTTCATCAATGTCTCCATTGAGGAATGTTGTTTTGACATCCATCTGCCATATCTCATAATCATAATATACAACGATTGCTAACAAAATCCTCAAAGACTTTAGCTTCGCTACCGGTGAGAAAGTCTCATCGTAGTCAACTCCTTGAATTTGTCGAAACCCTTTTGCGACAAGTCGAGCTTTATAGATAGTTATATTACCACCAGCATTTGTTTTCTTCTTGAAAATCCATTTGTTCTCGACAGCCTTCCGGCCATCCGGTAAGTCCACCAAAGTCCATACCTGGTTTTCGTACATGGATCCAATCTCGGATTTCATGGCTTCTTGCCATTTATTGGAATCTAGGCTCATCATCGATTCCTCATATGTCGCAGGGTCATCGATGTTGTCCACCAACATGACACTCATAACGGGATCATACCAATCAGGAGTCGTACGAGTTCTCGTTGACCTGCGAGGTTCCGTAGTAACTTCAACCGAAGTTTCATGATCAACATCATTATATTCCTCTCTTATTCGTGTAGGCGCCATAGGACCTACTTCCGGTGCTGTGCTACTCGCAAGTTCGAGAGAAGGTTCAACAACCTCGTCGAGTTCTACTTTCCTTCCAGTCACTTCTTTCGAGAGAAACTCATTCTCTAGAAAGGATCCATTCTTGGCAACGAAGATTTTTCCCTCGAATCTATGATAGAAGGTATACCTAATAGTTTCCTTCGAGTATCCTATGAAGACGCATTTTTCTGCTTTGGGTTCAAGCTTGTCGGGCTGTAACTTCTTTACATAAGCTTCGCAACCCCAAACTTTAAGGAACGACAATTTAGGTTTCTTCCCAAACCATAATTCATACGATGTCGTTTCAACGGATTTAGATGGTGCCCTATTTAAAGTGAATGCGGCTGTTTCTAATGCATAACCCCAAAATGATAGCGGAAAATTTGTAAGTGACATCATAGAACGAACCATATCAAAGAGAGTTCGATTACGACATTCGGACACACCATTACGTTGTGGTGTTCCCGACGGTGTCAATTGTGAAAGTATTCCGCATTTCTTCAAATGCTCTCCAAACTCGTAACTTATATATTCACCTCCACGATTAGATCATAGAAATTTAATCTTCTTGTTACGTTGATTATCTACCTCACTTTGAAATTCCTTAAACTTCTCAAAAGTTTCGGACTTATGTTTCATGAAATAGATATACCCATATCTACTCAAATCATCCATGAAAGTAAGAACATAAGGATAACCACCGCGCGATGCTACACTCATTGGGCCACACACATTGTTATGTATGATTTCCAATAAGTCCGTAGCTCGCTCCATCATACCAGAAAATGGAGTCTTTGTCATTTTACCCATCAGACATGCTTCGCATCTTTCAAGTGATTCAAGAAGTCCATCGGAATGGAGTTTCTTCATACGCTTCACTCCAATATGACCAAGACGACAGTGCCACATATAGGTCGAGTTATCGCTCAATTTCAAACGTTTAGCTTCAATGTTATTAATGTGTGTATTACTACAATCGAGAATCAATAAGAATAGGCCATCTATCAAAGGTGCATGTGCATAAAACATATTACTCATATAAATTGAACAACCATTATTCTCGGAGTTAAACAAGTAACCGTCTCTCAATAAACATGATCCGGATATAATGTTCATCCTCAACGCAGGCACCAAATAACAATTATTTAAGTATAAAACTAATCCCGATGGTAGATGAAGAGGTAGCGTGCCGACCGCGATCACATCAACCTTTGATCCATTTGCAACGCGCATCGTCACCTCGTTCTTCGCTAGTTTCTGTCTATTCTGCAAAGACTGTTTGAGTTACAAATGTGAGCAAATCGAACCCGAGATCAAATACCTAGGCACTACTACGAGTACTAGTGAGATACACATCAATAACATGTATATCAGATATACCTTTATTCTTGATGTTGTCGTTCTTCAAATCCGCCAAGTACTTAGGGCAATTCCGCTTCCAGTGACCTTCTCCCTTGTAGTAAAAGCACCCAGTATCAGGCTTAGGCCCAGCCTTGGTCTTCTTCGCCGGCACGGTAACTTTCTTACCGCCCTTCTTGAAGTTTCCCTTTTTCTTAGACTTGCCTTGCTTCTTGAATTTGGTGGTCTTATTGACCAACAACACTTGGTGCTATTTCTTGATCTCCACTTCCGCAGACTTTAACATGGAGAAGAGTTCAGGAAACGACTTGTCCATGTTTTGCATATTGTAGTTCATCACAAAGTTCTTGTAACTTGGTGGTAGTGATTGGAGGACACGGTGAATCCCCAAAGCATTAGGAATCACTATACCCAAGCTTTGAAGCTTGCTTGCGTGCCTAGACATCTTAAGCACGTGATCACTGACGGAGCTGCCGTCTTCCATCTTGCAGTTAAAGAACTTTTCATAAGCCTCCTAACTCTCAACTGTCGCGTGAGCCTCAAATATCATTTTGATTTCACGGACAATATCATGTGGGTCATTATTCTCAAACCTTTTCTGAAGCTCCGATTCCAAACCATACAAGATAGCACACTTAATCGTGGAGATTGATTCTTAGGCGAGGAAAACATTCTTTACCTCATCGGTAGCATCACCGCAGTGGGTCACCCAATGCATCCAACACATAGGTCAAATTACCAGCATTGAGGACGATCCTCAAATTGCGGAACCAATCCGCAAAGTTGCTTCCATTGTTTTTCAACTTTTCTTTCTCTAGGAACGCATTAAAATTGATGGTAGGGGCCGCCATTGATCTACAACATATTTTCAATAGTTTAGACTAAGTTTATGACAAATTGAGTTCTAATTAATAGTTAAATTAATCTAGTTGAACTCCCACTCAAAACAATATCCCTCACATTTTTTTAGTGATCACATGAACCAAATCCACCACATCAAAACCGATCATCACGAGAGTTTATGTAGCTTCAATGGCGAACAATCAACATGTTCATCAAGAAGACGCCCGAAGCCATGAAGCAATGATGCCTCGAATGGAGAAGATGTACATGGTGCACGAAGATGGTGCTACGCCATGGCTACATCAAGAAGACGAAGTCGTCCACAAGGAGGCCACTACTTCCACAACACCCACTTCATATGGGAGGTATGACCAAGGTAAAAATAAGGGTGTTGATGATGCCATGATCCCACTAGTGGACATGATGAATTGTGAGGATATGCATGCTATGGATAATACTTGTGACATTACATATGCTTCATTCATATTCCCATGTGATTCTTTGCCTTTGCATAATATTGCTCTTGTGGAATTGTTTGATTGCGATACCATTGCCATAAACATGCCATGCTATGCATCTTGTGTGTATCCTCCAATTGCTATGGACATGCGTTGTCATGCTAGTCATTCAATTTCTCCCGTTGCTTGCAATAAGATGAATGCTTGCTATTTCACTTGTTTTGCTTGCAACAACATTGATCGTATGCATTATAATGAGATGGCCCCCATAGCTTTCTCAATTTTTGGAGATTTTGATGCTTGCCATGATAAGCATGTTCCCCACTTGCATACTCACCATGCACCTATTTCATACTTGATTGACATTAATGGTGCTGTGCACAAGAAGAGATACGTCATGATGGATAATGTGTATCTCTACCATGCACACACGTTCTTCCTTTTGTGTTTGATGTGTGTAGGTACCCGCATTATCATGTCAACCTCGGTTGAGCACGAGTTGACAAAAAGAGCTCTTGAGAGCATCCCACAAGTGAGTTCAAGATCGAACCCAGCTCTGATACCTGTTGCATGCTTTGCATCTTTCATGTTGGCAAATTGCTCTTTCCTATGGTTTGATTGCAAGCATGTTGATGGTATTATCTCACCTTGTGACATTCATGTTTCTTTGCTTTTGGATAATGATGCTTTGTGTGTTGCAACAAAAAATGTTGAACATTTTCTCTTTCCGATGTTTTGGGTGCAACCACAATTCCATTAAGAGCATGTATTGTCATGAGAGCTTCCAAGAATCTCGTCTTGTTGTTGCAACAAACATAAGGACCACTTTCTCTTTCATTTGGTTTGTTTGCAAATATATTGTTTTTGCTTCCGCTTGGGATACTCATATTCCCATGCTATTTGCTTTCGATGATTTGTGTGTGACATCCAACATGTCGAGCAATTTCTCTTTCCAATGGTTGGTTTGCGCACATAATGATGTTGCTTTGGACATTCTTCCTTGCGTGTTTTTGCCGAATTCTCCTATACTCGCATCAAGGACGTTGAAAAATTCTAGTCAATTGCCTTGAGTGCCACACTAAAACATTTTATGGAGTTTTTGAGTTTCCACATTTGGATGATGTTCAAACGATTTCCATGCACACTGACCTTGCATATGCATCCCGTTTGCTATACTTGAGTTGTGCTAATCGTGTTGTGAACAAGAATGGACATGCCACAAATGACATGCTCCTCTATCACACACAAACATATGTTGCTTGGTCTTTGTTGTATGAAGGTACAAATGCATATACGTCAACCTCTATGGACTATATGTGATAGGGCAAAGGTGTCCGATCTTTCGATAAGGCGATAGTCGATTTGGTGGAGTTCGGGCTTGACGATCCGACTACGCGTGCGAGCACGAGCGCCAATGCAATCGCTAGGCCAATCTCCTGGAGATTACCGATCCTGCGGGAACACGATCAGCCTGACCAACGAGGGTCTTAATTCCTACCTGAAATCGAGAACAAGTAAGAACCAATATTGCAATCAAGATATTGCGGATTAAGAGGAAAGCTTTATTGAAGAGGTGGGATCCTGAATAGGTGCGAAGTACAAGAGGCCTCTCATGACGCCGAGCCTTGGCGAAGTTGCGACTATGGCTAACTTAATGTCTAAACAAAATCCGAGTCTATGGGGTCGGCTATGGGGAGTATTTAAGGGCGAAAAGGTGGGGTTTCGGCCAGCCATGGAAGTGGTGGCCGAATCCAACCCTAAAAGTCCTTTTCCCCTCAAATACGGACTCTAAAAAGTGGCTAATTAAAATCCTGCGAAAATTACATGGGCCTGGCCCAAAATAAAGGTGTCGCAGCACCATATTAAGCTATGGACGAATTGTAAGTATTGATCTTGAATATTTCGTCCAAGCCTTCTTTCTTCATTATGGAGGCCTCAAAGTTCTGAAATCTTCATCCGTGGCCTTCTCTTGGATCGTCACATGCCTGCTGCCATCTCCATGCATGGCCATGCTCCAATGCTTGTCCCTCTCATCCATGCTTGGTCCATCATTCCTAAGAGTAAGAAATACATCTGATTTAGGCAGCATCATATTCTCATGTATGTGAGGAATAGTTCCAAGAAACAAAAGTACCTGATAGTTAAGTTGTTTGGCACGAGATCTTGTGATAGGTCCTTGTATGTGTGTTGCTGTAGGTACAACGGTTGTATCAATAGTAGGGATGTCCACATCATGCTCCCCTTCTTGAATTGAAGTCGTCCTCGACGCAATCTCATCTTCCTCACCAAAGTAAGGCTTCAAATCTGCAATCTTAAACGAGGACTAACTGTACCAAAGTCTGCAGCAACTCAAGTTTATATGCATTATCATTTATTTTCTAACACCTTAAAGGGACCAGCAAGACGTGGCATTAACTTAGACTTGCGTAAATCAGGAAAACGATCTTTACGGAAATGTAACCAAACAAGATCGCCAACATCAAACACAACATGCTTTCTCCCTTTATCCTCAGCAAGTTTATACTTAGCATTCATGTGTTCAATGTTATCTTTAGTAGTCTTATGCAAGTTTAATATCAATTCAGCGCGTTGTGTAGCATCCAAATTATGTTGCACCGAAGAAGGTACAGGCAATAAATCAATAGGTGCACGAGGAACAAAACCATACACAATCTCAAATGGGCACATCTTTGTGGTAGAATGCAACGAACGATTATAAGCAAATTCTATATGAGGTAAACACTCTTCTCACAATTTTAAGTTCTTCTTTAAAACAGCCCGCAACATAGTAGACAAAGTTCTATTTACTACTTCAGTTTGACCATCAGTTTGGGGATGACATGTAGTACTAAAGAGCAATTTAGTCCCCAACTTAGCCCATAAACATCTCCAAAAGTGGCTAAGAAATTTAGTATCACGATCAGAGACAATAGTATTTGGCACACCATGCAAACGAACAATTTCACGAAAGAACAAATCAGCAATATGCTAAGATCATCCGCTTTATGACAAGGAATAAAGTGTGCCATCTTAGAAAACCGATCCACAACAACAAAAATACTATCCTCCCTTCATACGTGTTCGTGGCAATCCCAAAACAAAGTCCATAGAAATATCCTCCCAAGGAACACTAGGAACAGGAAGAGGCATATATAAACCATGTGGATTAAGGCGAGACTTAGCTTTTTGACAAGTAGTGCAGCGTGCCACAAATCTCTCAACATCCCGACGACACGGGCCAAAATAAGTGTGCAAGAAGAACATCCTCCGTTCTTGACACCAAAGTGTCCCATCAATCCTCCTCCATGCGCCTCAGTAACAACAAAAGACGAACAGAACTATCTGGAATGCATAGTTTGTTAGCACGGAACACAAATCCATCATTGAAGACGAACTTGTTCCAAGTTCTACCATCTCTACAATTCTGGAACACATCTTTAAATTCAGCATCATGCACATATTGTTCCTTAATAGTTTCCAATCCAAATATTTTGAAGTCATGTTGAGATAACAAAGCATAACGGCGCGACAAAGCATCAGCAATAATATTATCTTTACCCTTTTTGTGTTTGATAACATAAGGAAAAGACTCAATAAATTCAACCCACTTTGCATGACGATGATTCAACTTAGCTTGACTACGAATATGCTTCAAAGATTCATGATCAGAATGAATAACAAATTCTTTAGGCCATAGATAATGTTGCCAAGTTTTTAATGTCCGAACCAACGCATATAATTCTTTATCATAAGTAGAATAGTTCAGACTAGCCCCACTCAATTTCTCGCTAAAAGATGCAACAGGTTTTCCCTCTTGTAATAACACCCCTCCTGATGCAGCCCGACCTATGGTCGTTACTACATCAAGGTCTCCAACTTACGCTAAGTCGCCATGGACTCCAAAGGTGAATCCGTTCCTCTATGCAAGCTCACTTCCTACCCTATTGAATGGTATGCTACTTCATACTCCGTCACATATGCATGATAGGTTCACACCGACCAGTACGGAGGCAAGGGAGGAAGCCCGGAACATCAAGCCCGACAAGACGGAGGCTTGGAAGAGGAGACGGAAGAAGACATGTCGATAGTTGCCAGGTCCAAGCGGTACTACCGGTTGTCGGAACCGGTACTACCGGTCAGCGGTACTACCGCCCCCTTCTACCGCTCGCTACTAACGGCTCCAACGGATGCTCCAAGACCGCAAGCGGTACTACCGGTCCCAGAGCGGTACTACCGGTGATGACCGGTACTACCGGTCCTAAGTCCGGTACTACCGGTCATGTCTGCCTGCGTGCACCAGTTGGGCCATAGCCCATGTATCCCCCTTACTTACCTATTCGCCTAGTTTATCCCCAAACTACCCCTGTTTATGTGGTTGGCCTATAAATAGAGCCCCCACCCCTCATGTATCCCTTAGGCATAGATGATAGACTAAAGACAACCCCCATTGTGGAATCTCTAGTTTTGCCTCATCCCCTTTACCAAGGGGACCGACTATCGTCACCAACCTCGATTGGACTTTGCATCACGCATCCATCGTTGAACAAGGCCTTGGAGTTCATTGTCTCGTCTCCAAGTTGTCAAGACCCTCCCCAAGGTGTTCTTCCCTCTCCGATGTGGATGTGAGGGAGCACGTTGACCGATCTTTCCTTGCGAGGATTCTATCGGACCGGTGGCCGCCGTTCGGGAGCAATCGGCCTTGTATCGTGTGAGTTTTGCGTGTGTTCATCGTGTTCTTCGCGAGGTGTGTGTTCGCTTCCGCTACCTTCCCCTTTCCCTCGCTTTCCCATCGATTTGACCACGAGATCCGTGAAGATCGGGCCACCCAAGAGGTTAACCCTCCATCATCCGGTATCGCAGCTTTTGGTTGCCACGGATTTCTAATCGATTTGGTCTTTTCCCCATAAATTCGAAAATTCCACCAAAAACAGCCCTAATTCGTGTTTTGGATCGATCTGTGATTTGAGTGTGTTTTGGTAGGTTTTGATCCGTGGATTGCTTGCTAAACTTGTTGATCTACCTTCCTTTGCATTCCCATGGCCTAATTCCTTGATTTCCCCCTTCGATTTGGTGTTTTTCTTGAAGATTTTCCGCCCAAATCACCCCAAAATCGCGAAAACGCGTCAAATCTGGGCGTCCCAGGACCAAGCGGTACTACCGGTCCCCAAAATCCGGTACTACCGCTCACAACTGGTACTACCTCTCATCCAAGCGGTACTACCCCCAAAGATGAAAAGAAAAACAGATTCCCAGATTTCAGCCCCTCACCGTTTTGAGCATAACTTTTGCATTCGAACTCGGATTTTGGTGTTCTTTAGCTCGTTTCGAAGAGGAGAAGGAACTCTACATCAACATCCACGTTGTTCATGCTATCTAATCCATCCAAATTCCGTAAGCAAGGCAAAATCCAACAATAAAGGGTGAAGATCGTCGACGAAAGGTATAAACATTCCGCGACTTCTCCCCACTTGCATTCCTTTGTGAACCCCACTATCTTTGCGAGCAACAAACACCTATTGAGACTAGTTCCTCTTAAGATTGCTTGGGCTATGCACATTTGATACCTTGTAGAATTCCGAGCAAACATTGTGAGCGCTATCTCTTATAGTTATCTTGTATAGTTGTTGGCACAAGGAAGAGGCAAGTGAAAAAGAAATAAAAATAAAAAGTGACAAAAAAAAAAAATAGAAAAAAAAAAGAAAAAGAAAGAGATACACATGTGCCTCATAGAATAGGAAGCGCAAGCTCGATGAACATCATATAGGTGGTACTTATTGTGCATATCTTGTAGCCCACCAATTTTGTGCAATCGAACTAGCGTCTCTCCATGTACTTGTGTGACACGAGCTTATAGTCTTCGCTAGGTAATCATTTGGTTCTTAGCTCACTTTTTCCGTCGCACAAGTCTCATTTATCCCACCGTGTGTGTTTCCTTGTACATATCTCCTATCTTGTGGATTAACTTGTTTGCTTTGTGATCATTGTGGTTCTTTACTTGCCATTACAACATCTTGATTTCGGATTTGTTCTTGACATGCCACATTCCATACCTATCCACCATAGGCCTTGTGTGTGTGTGTTTTTTGGTTCGTAGTTGGTTTTGGTGTTCCGCGTGAACTTCACTTTGCTTGGTTTATTGCTCTCAAGTGTGGCCACTTATGCGATCGATCTTCCAAGGTAAAGTAAGGTTTGACGTTGTATCCCTAACTCCCACTACCACTTCCATATACACCACTTGGTCTTGTGCATCATGTCTAGGGACTCCGGAACCGAGGATGATATCTATGAAGAATCCATGATGAGCCACCATGACTACGACTCCACAAGTATAGAGGACATGACGGAGCACAACACCGACAATGGCTCCGCATGCTTTGAGGACCCGGAGCACTACACCTACGACGACTCCACATGCATGGAAGACATGGAGCTCTACGTCGACAATGGCTCCTCATGCATGGAGCCTATGGAGCACTACACCGACAATGGCTCCACATGCTTGGGTGATATGGAGTACTACACCAACAACTACTCCCCAAGCATGGACGACTTCGAGTGCGACATCGATGACGCCTCGCCAAGCATGGAGGACACGGAGAACTTCATCGACTTTGATGGCTCCTCCATGAGCCATGAAGAATTCATCCATCGTGTGGAGATGGAAGCCTACTACGCCAAGCAAGAGGAGGCGCATCATCAAGATTCCATGACCTTCAAGGCCAAGCGTGCCACACCAAAGGGCACCACCTACTTCGATGATCCACCTCCAAGGCGACATGTGCCACCACCTAGATGGCGTCAAGCGCCACCATCTCCAAGGCACCAAGCTCCATCACCTCCAAGGCGTCAAGCTCCACCATCTCCAAGGCGCCAAGCTACATCACCGCCAAGGCGCCAAGCTCCAACTCCTATCCAAACAAGAGTGGCGTCCAAACATCATATGCATCAAGAGGCGCCAAGAAACAAGACTCTTCATCGACAAACATCCTCTCATGAGCATCGCCACCATAAAGAGGATACAAGACATCATCAAAGGCATCTTCGCCATAAAGACGAAGAATTCATGATGAGCACCAACCATAATGCTCAAGCAAGCTCAAGAAGGCACCACAAGCACAAGAAGAGTGCCAAGGCAAATGATCATCGTCGCGAGTGTCATGTGGACGACCAAGTGCGCCACCTACATCAACCATCGGCAAGGCACGCCAATGACCTCCGTCGACACCATCATAGGGCACCTTCAACTACTCATGCCACCACCACAATGGCACCAAGAGCAAGCCTTCGTCCACGCCATCAAGCTTCAATGCCTATGCTTGACTTCCACAACCTCGCCAACGAGGAAAATGTCGACCTCTACTTTGCCAAGTTGGATAGCATGAGCCTACCTCCACCACTACTACGCGATGGCCACGAGACGGTCGAGCATGGGATTTTCCCTTTGACCATGGAGGAGAGCGATGATGCCCACCTTATGGCATCCAACCTTGAAGGCGACAAGGTCAAGAATGGTGAGCATGGGATTTTCCCTTCACCAAAGGAGGCGCATGGAGTTGAGGAAACCGAGCCTACCCCCATATGCTTGAGTGATGATGTGGTACCAATCCCATGTGAGTATGAGAGCCACTTAGCCCACTTGAGTGAGAACAAGAGTGAGATGAGTGACTCCACCTTATGTGAGATTGAGTGCTTCCACTTGGAGGGCATGAGTGATACTCCTAGTGAGTTGAGAGTGGTAGTTGATAGGTCAAGTGAGACCATTTTGATTTCTAACAACTTACCCTCTACCTCTAGTGTGTTCTCTTGTGTTGTGCTAGGTTCCATGGATGAAGACGCGCCAAGCTATGAAGCAATGATGCCTCGAATGGAGAAGATGTACATGGTGGATGAAGATGATGCTACGCCATGGATACATCAAGAAGATGAAGTCGTCCACAAGGAGGCCACTACTTCCACAACACCCACTTCATATGAGAGGTATGACCAAGGTACCAATAAGGGTGTTGATGATGCCATGATCCCACTAGTGGACATGATGAATTGTGAGGATATGCATGCTATGGATGATACTTGTTACATTACATATGCTTCATCCACATTCCCATGTGATGATTTGCCTTTGCATAATATTGATCATGTGGAATTGTTTGACTGCGATATCATTGCCATAAACATGCCATGCTATGCATCTTGTGTGTATCCTCCAATTGCTTTGGACTTGCCTTGTCATGCTAGCCATTCAATTTCTCACGTTGCTTGCGATAAGATGAATACTTGCTATTTCACTTGTTTTGCTTGCAACAATATTGATCATATGCATTATAATGAGATGGCCCCCATAGCTTTCTCAATTTTTGGAGATTTTGATGATTGCCATGATAAGCATGTTCCCCACTTGCATACTCACCATGCATCACTTTCATACTTGATTGACATTAATGGTGATGTGCACAAGAAGAGATACGTCATGATGGATGATGTGTATCTCTACCATGCATACACATTCTCCCTTTTGTGTATGATGTGTGTAGGTGCTCAAGATGAGAATGTCAACCTCGGTTGAGCACGAGTTGACAAAAAGAGCTCTTGAGAGCATCCCACAAGTGAGTTCAAGATCGAACCCAGCTCTGATACCTTTTGCATGCTTTGCATCTTTGATGTTGGCAAATTGCTCTTTCCTATGGTTTGATTGCAAGCATGTTAATGGTATTATCTCCCCTTGTGACATTCATGTTTCTTCGCTTTTAGATAATGATGTTCTGTGTGTTGCCACAAAAATGTTGAACAATTTACCCTTCCGATGTTTTGTGTGCAACCACAATTCCATTAAGAACATGTATTGTCATGAGAGCTTCCAAGAATCTCGTCTTGTTGTTGCAACAAACATAAGGACCACTTGCTCTTTCATTTGGTTTGTTTGCAAACACGTTACTTTGGCTTCCGCTTGGGATACTCATATTCCCATGATATTTGCTTTCGATGATTTGTGTGTGACATCCAACATGTCGAACAATTTCTCTTTCCAATGGTTGGTTTGCACACATAATGATGTTGCTTTGGATATTCTTCCTTTTGTGTTTTTGCCAAATTCTCCTAACTTTGCATCAAATATGTTGATCAAATTGCTATTCGATTGCTTTGAGTGCCCCACTACTATCTTATATGGAGTTTTTGCGTTTCCACATTTGGATGATGTTTAAATGATTTCCATGCACACTGACCATGCATATGCATTCCGTTTGCTATACTTGAGTTGTGCTAATCGTGTTGTGAACAAGAATGGACATGCCACAAATGACATGCTCCTCTATCACACACAAACATATGTTGCTTGGTCTTTGTTGTATGAAGGTACAAATGCATACACGTCAACCTCTATGGACTATATGTTGACAAGAAGAACCGAAGAGAGTTACCTATGGCTACCCTTCATCGAGCCATCTCTACACGCTAAGGTGACTTCCTTCTACTTGAGAACTCATGCTATAATCTTCATGAATTGGCTACGCTTTGAGTGTTGCTTTGCTTTTGTTGTGAGCTTTGTAGGCTTCAAGGAAGGTGAAGGAACATTGAAGTGTTGTCAAGTCAATCTTCCCGAGGACAACTATATGGTGAACCCCCGGATCAAGAAGGTCTCTCGACCGCTTCTACTTTGTGATGAGCATGTAGAGTCAAGGACGACTCTTTTTGAAGGGGGGAGATGATGGCCGACCTATGGTCGTTACTACATCTTGGTCTCCAACTTACGCTAAGTCGCCATGGACTCCAAAGGTGAATCCGCTCCTCTATGCAAGCTCCTTCCTACCCTATTGAATGGTATGCTACTTCATACTCCATCACATATGCATGATAGGTTCACATTGACAAGTACGGAGGCAAGGGAGGAACACCGGAGTATCAAGCCCGACAAGACGGAGGCTTGGAAGAGGAGCCGGAAGAAGACAGATCTAACAGCTTGTCGCCAGCGGTACTACCGACTGGCGATCGTACTACCGGCTTATCAAGATTACCGCTACCGGCGGCATTACCGCCCTACGCCACCAATGCGGTCCACGCCAAAGACCTAAGCGGACTACTGGTCCCACGATACTTCGTCTCTGACGGTATCCAGTGACGGACAAGCGGTACTACCGGTCATGTATGCTCACCGTGCATTGGGCCTTCGCCCATGTATCCCCTCTAGCTTACCTATTCCCTAGTTTTATCCCTAAACTACCCCTGTTTATGTGGTTGGCCTATAAATAGAGCCCCCACCCCTCATGTATCCCTGAGGCATAGATGATAGACTAAAGACAACCCCCATTGTGGAATCTCTAGTTTTGCCTCATCCCCTTTACCAAGGGGACCGACTATCGTCACCAACCTCGATTGGACTTTGCATCACGCATCCATCGTTGAACAAGGCCTTGGAGTTCGGTGTCTCGTCTCCAAGTTGTCAAGACCCTCCCCAAGGTGTTCTTCCCTCTCCGATGTGGATTTGAGGGAGCACGTTGACCGATCTTTCCTTGCGAGGATTCTATCGGACCGGTGGCCGCCGTTCGGGAGCAATCAGCCTTGTATCGTGTGAGTTTTGCGTGTGTTCATCGTGTTCTTCGCGAGGTGTGTGTTCGATTCCGCTACCTTCTCCCTTTCCCCTCGATTTCCCATCGATTTGACCACGAGATCCATGAAGATCGGGCCACCCAAGAGGTTAACCCCTCCATCAGTACTACTACGACCCCGACGACGACAATCTGTTTGACGAGGAGGTTGAACAACCTCCACAGGTACCTGCTGGCCGTCCCCGACATTACTACCGCAACGCTCGACCACCGGTATGTGATGATGATCATGTTGCAAAGCTTAAATTAAATATTCCATCTTTTGAGGGTAAATATAATCTTGATGCATATCTTACATGGGAGATGGAAGTAGAACAACGTTTTGCATGTTTAAAATATCCTGAGAATATGCGTGTTAGTGCTGCTACATGTGAATTTACTAAATTTTCTTCCCTTTGGTGGTCTGAGTATTATCGTTTAAATCCTACTACTATTCCTAGTACTTGGACTGCTTTAAAAACTGCTACGCGTGTTCGTTTTGTACCTCCCACTTATCAACGTGATTTACTAAAGAATCTGACACGTTTAGAGTAAGGGAAAAATTCTGTAGAAGAGTATTATCAGGAATTGCAAACGGGGATGGTTCGAGGTGTGGTCTTGTTGAATCTACTGAACAAATTCTTGCACGTTTCTTTGGTGGATTAAACAAGGACATTCAGCACATATTAGATTATAAGGAATATAATTCTATCACTTGTTTGTTTCATCTTGCTTGCAAAGCTGAACGTGAAGTGCAGGATCGCCAAACACCATGGAGGAGGACTAATAATTCTGCAGGTCGCACATCCACTTGGACATCCCGACAATCAGTGCCTCCTTCTCGTGATTCACCACCAGCTACTACCACATCCAAGGCCACCACAAGATTTCCAGCTGCTCCTCCACCGTCATCCAATGCTCCTGCTCGTAGTGCATCTTCTATGGCTTCCACGGGTAAGACAAAGGATATACAATGCTGCAAGTGCTGGGGTTTTGGTCATATTGAGAGACAGTGCACAACACAATGTGTGATGATGGTGCGGGATGATGGTCAATACGATTCAGTGAGTGACTTTGATGAAGATACATTAGCCCTTATTTCTGCTCGAGATGGAGACAATTCTGATGCTGATGAAGAGATAGAGGTAATGGGAGCTGAAGCTGTTGATCAATACAAGAGCTTAATTACACAACGTGTGTTGAGTGTGCAGTTGAGCAAATCTGAACAAGATCAACGCCACAACCTGTTCCAAACACGTGGTGTTGTCAAGGAAAGAGCTCTATGAATCATCATTGATGGAGGGAGTTGTAATAATCTGGCTAGTGTTGACATTGTAGAGAAGCTTGTACTTCCAACAAGACAACGCACACATTCATATTACATCCAATGGTTTGAGAGTTCTCGCAAAATCAAGGTAACAAGAACGGTACGCATGCATTTTACTATTGGTACATATTCTGATTTTGTTGATTGTGATGTTGTACCTATGCAAGCTTGTTCTTTGTTACTTGGTAGACCATGTCAATTTGATAGAGAATCTGTTCATAATGGCAAAACTAATCACTATTCTCTTATGCATGATGGAAAGAAAATTGGTCTAAAACCTATGACTCCCGAACAGATTTTAAAAGATGATCTTGCTAGAGCTAGTAGAGCTAAAACTGAGGAGAAAAATAAAAGTGAGAATCAGATTGTTGCTGCAGATTTTGTACCACCAAAGAACACTAAATCTGATTCTACCCATGCTACTGAAATTCGTTTGAAGAGTCCATGTATGCTTGCAAATAAAATTGATATTGCTGAACTAGATGTAAACAATACTCAATGTTATGCAATTATTTGCAAAGAGGTTTTGTTTTCATTTGAGGATATGCCTCCTTCTTTGCCACCCGCTATTGCTAACCTTTTGCAGGAATATGAGGACGTTTTTCCCGCTGAGCTGCCACCAGGACTACCTCCTATTAGAGGAATTGAACACCAAATTGATCTAATTCCTGGTGCTACGTAGCCCAACCGCGCGCCATATAGAACCAATCCAGAGGAGACAAAGGAGATACAACGCGAAATTCAGGAACTACTCGACAGAGATCATATTCGTGAGTCCCTTAGGCCCTGTGCTGTTCCTATTATTTTGGTACCTAAGAAAGATGGTTCTTCGCGCATGTGTACTGATTGTAGAGCTATCAATAATATTACTATTCGATATCGTCATCCTATTCCACGTTTAGATGACATGCTTGATGAATTGAGTGGCTCTACCATGTTTTCTAAAGTTGATTTGCGTAGTGGTTACCACCAGATTCGATTGAAATTAGGAGATGAATGTAAAACAGCATTTAAAACTAAGTTCGGTTTATATGAGTGGTTAGTGATGCCGTTTGGTTTAACTAATGCACCCAGCACTTTCATGAGATTAATGAACGAAGTTTTACGTGCTTTCATTGGACGTTTTGTGGTAGTCTACTTTGATGATATTCTCATTTATAGCAAATCTTTAGAGGATCATTGGGACCATTTACGTGTTGTTTTCACTGCTTTACGTGATGCACGTTTATTTGGTAACCTTGAGAAGTGCACCTTTTGCACCAATCGAGTTGCGTTTCTTGGCTATGTTGTTACATCCCAGGGTATTGAAGTGGATCCAGCCAAGATTGAAGCTATTGAGAATTGTCCGCAGCCCAAGACGGTCACACAAGTGAGGAGTTTTCTTGGCCTCGCTAGTTTTTATAGGCGCTTTGTCAAAGACTTTGGATCAATTGCCGTGCCGCTGAATGAGCTTACCAAGAAGGATGTGCCCTTTGTTTGGGGCGATGCACAACAATAGGCCTTCGTCATATTGAAAGATAAGCTAACACATGCTCCCTTACTCCAACTTCTTGATTTTACTAAGACTTTTGAGCTTGAATGTGATGCTAGTTGAATTGGTTTGGGAGGGGTGTTATTACAAGAGGGAAAACCTGTTGCATATTTTAGTGAAAAATTGAGTGGGGCTAGTCTGAACTATTCTACTTATGATAAAGAATTATATGCGTTGGTTCGGACATTAGAAACTTGGCAACATTATCTATGGCCTAAAGAATTTGTTATTCATTATGATCATGAATCTTTGAAGCATAATCGTAGTCAAGCTAAGTTGAATCGTCGTCATGCAAAGTGGGTTGAATTTATTGAGTCTTTTCCTTATGTTATCAAACACAAAAAGGGTAAAGATAATATTATTGCTGATGCTTTGTCGCGCCGTTATACTTTGTTATCTCAACTTGACTTCAAAATATTTGGATTAGAAACTATTAAGGAACAATATGTGCATGATGCTGAATTTAAAGATGTGTTGCAGAATTGTAGAGATGGTAGAACATGGAACAAGTTCGTCTTCAATGATGGATTTGTGTTCTGTGCTAACAAACTATGCATTCCGGATAGTTCTGTTTGTATTCTGTTGTTACAGGAGGCGCATGGAGGAGGATTGATGGGACACTTTGGTGTCAAGAAAACGGAGGATGTTCTTGCCGCACACTTCTTTTGGCCACACATGCGTTGAGATGTTGACAGATTTGTGGCACGCTGCACTACTTGTCAAAAAGCTAAGTCTCGCCTTAATCCACATGGTTTATATATGCCTCTTCCTGTTCCTAGTGTTCCTTGGGAGGATATTTCTATGGACTTTGTTTTGGGATTGCCACGAACACAGAAGGGGAGGGATAGTATTTTTGTTGTTGTGGATCGGTTTTCTAAGATGGCACACTTTATTCCTTGTCATAAAACGGATGATGCTGCGCATAATGCTGATTTGTTCTTTCGTGAAATTGTTCGTTTGCATGGTGTGCCAAATACTATTCTCTCTGATCGTGATACTAAATTTCTTAGCCACTTTTGGAGATGTTTATGGGCTAAGTTGGGGACTAAATTGCTGTTTAGTACTACATGTCATCCCCAAACTGATGGACAAACTGAAGTAGTAAATAGAACTTTGTCTACTATGTTGCGGGCTGTTTTAAAGAAGAACTTAAAATTGTGGGAAGAGTGTTTACCTCATATAGAATTTGCTTATAATCGTTCGCTGCATTCTACCACAAAGATGTGCCCATTTGAGATCGTGTATGGTTTTGTTCCTCGTGCACCTATTGATTTATTGCCTTTACCTTCTTCGGTGCAAAATAATTTGGATGCTACACAACGCGCTCAAATGATATTAAACTTGCATAAGACTACTAAAGATAACATTGAACACATGAATGCTAAGTATAAACTTGCTGGGGATAAAGGGAGAAAGCATGTTGTGTTTGATGTTGGAGATCTTGTTTGGTTACATTTGCGTAAAGATCGTTTTCCTGATTTACGCAAGTCTAAGTTAATGTCGCGTGCTGTTGGTCCCTTTAAGGTGTTAGAGAAAATAAATGATAATGCATATAAACTTGAGTTGCTTGCGGACTTTGGTACGGTTAGTCCTACATTTAACATTGCAGATTTGAAGCCTTACTTTGGTGAGGAAGATGATATTGCGTCGAGGATGACTTCAATTCAAGAAGGGGAGCATGATGTGGACATCCCTTCTATTGATACAACCGTTGTACCTACAGCTACACACATACAAGGACCCATCACAAGATCTCGTGCCAAACAACTTAACTATTAGGTACTTTCGTTTCTTGGAACTATTCCTCACATACATAAGAATATGATGCTGCCTAAATCAGATGTATTTCTTACTCTTAGGAATGATGGACCAAGCATGGATGAGAGGGACAAGCATTGGAGCATGGCCACGCATGGAGATGGTAGCAAGCATGTGATGATCCAAGAGAAGGCCACAGATGAAGATTTGAGAACTTTGAGGCCACCATAATGAAGAAAGAAGGCTTGGACGAAATATTCAAGATTAATACTTCACGAATTCGTCCATAGTAAATATGGTGCTGCGACACCTTTATTTCGGGCCAGGCCCATGTAATTTTCGCAGGATTTAATTAGCCACTTTTTAGAGGCCGTATTTGAGGGGAGAAGGACTTCTAGGGTTGGATTCGGCCACCACTTCCATGGCTGGCCGAAACCCCACCTTTTCCTCCTTAAATACTCCCCATAGCCGTCGCCCTAGACTCGGATTTTGTTTAGACATTAAGTTAGCCATCATAGTAACTTCGCCAAGGCTCGAGCGTCGCAGAGGCCTCTTGTACTTCGCACCTATACAGGATCCCACCTTTTTCAATAAAGCTTTCCTCTTAATCCGCAATATCTTGATTGCAATATTGGTTCTTACTTGTTCTCGATTTCAGGTAGGAATTAAGACCCTCTCTGGTCAGGCTGATCGTGCTCCCGCAGAATCGGTAACCTCCAGGAGATTGGCCTAGCGATTGCATTGGCGCTCTTTCACGTGTCGGATCGTCAAGCCCGAACTCCACCAAATCGATTATCGCCATCTCATCGAAAGATCGGACACCTTTGCCCTATCATCACTGTCATATTGACAAACATAAAATTTAGTGGAACATTACTGAATCCATAACTTATAAAAAATATATGAATTGCCACCAAAAGATTAGATTGGCAGTGCCAATGCATAGCTTACACATATTTTAATTCAATTCCAAGAGCATCACATAGTTTCTGTAATAAATCTAGAAAGTTTACTTAGATCATCTTCATGAATACTTTGTTCTAGGAATCATTTTTAACACTAGCTGTCAACATGGATAGCTAAGTTTAGTTCAATACAGACTCCAGATCATCATTGAACCAAAGGTTCAATAACTCAAAGCATAACATATTATCATCTTAGCCAGCTACCAATTCGACCACATTCTTTTATCAAAACCATTTGTTTTCTAGTCTGCTTACAACCCAAAAGTATCTAGCAAGCCAGAGCCCCACACTGCCATCAACTGCTTCACCAACAAACCAAACAGAATATGACATAGACAATACAACATTCCATGTCAACACTAATAGATAAACCCCAGTACTACACCACATTTAATTGAACTATTTAGTAAAACCAAGTTTTGATTCAGCAAGTGTCCATAGTAAGTTTAGTAGTAGAAGAAACTACCATTTCTCTGCTAGCAGTCAATATACCCATCAATTCCACTGCCTTAGTTATCCAAATACAAATCAACACAAATAAGTAATTGATGCATAGGTACATAACCATAACCTGGAGCACACAATTAGAGTACCAGCATTCTTATAGTTCTACAATTAGCATAGTACATCGGCTAGAAGGTCAAAAGAATTACCTGTTCCGGGTAGAGATCGATGCAGCAATCGAAACTAGGGGCATAAGAGATGGAACAGACAAAGAGGCCAGCGCCAGGGTTGCGCCGTGGAACCTTTCCTCCGACGTCAGAGATGGGAATAGACCGCAACAGTTGCTGCAGTATCACACCGCCGTGAAAAGTGCAGGAGCAATGAGTTGTAGTCGAGGTAGGGGAGGTCCTGTTCTTCCTCGAGCAGTAGCCGAGGATATAGGGGCTCTACCGCGCCAGCAACCATGTTGAACGGTACAGCTAGGGCTAGCCGTGGGGGGGCGGGAAGGAGCAGAGCAGCATTGAGGCCAAGGGGATCGACAGAGGGGAGCGATCTAGGGCCTCATCGAAAGTTGATGAGTTGAGTCGAGTTGGTCGCTCGACAGTGAGCGACGGCGCATCAGGCGCATTAGAGAGGGGAACGTGAGGGGAGTGAGTGTTATGGGGTAACCCCTTGGGGTGGCCCGATCTTTCACGAATCTCCATGGGAAATGAGGGGGAAAGCGGTGGACGGCGGAAGAAGGGATGAAAACCACGAACACACGCACACAAATCACGATACACGCCGATAACTCACGCCGGTGGCAACCGGTCCAACATAATCCCTATCGGTGTTGGGCGAAGCTCTCTCTCCACGACCAACAACGGGGGCGAGATGCTTGGTGAGATCTTGACGACTTGGGGGCGAGAAACCGAGAACCCAAGGCCTTGTACAACTTGAACGCACTAGGCAATATCCAAGAGGAGGTGGATAATAGGGTGCTCCTTGGTAGGAGCATGAGACCAATAGATGAAAGATCCTCAAAGGGGTGTCCTTAATCTATTATTATTATCCAAGTCTAGGGTTTACAATAGAGGGTGGGGGATATTTATAGGCCAGCCACATAAACAGGGGTAGTTTAGGAACAAAATGGCAAAATATAGAGAGGGTTACAGGGCGCTGGGCCGACTTAACACGATCTGGTACACGCACGTCCGGTAGTACCGGCTTAGCTACCAGTAGTACCGGTCTCATCCGGTAGTACCGCTTCCTGGTCCGGTAGTACCGCTCACAGTCCTGGGACTTCCGTTGGCGTCTTCAGCGGGGAGCGATAGCAGGGGCGGTAGTGCCGCGGAGCGGTAGTACCGGTTCCAGATCCGGTAGTACCGCTGGAGACAGAGAGTTTTGGGCTTCTGTTGGTGTCTTCGGCGGGGAGCGGTAGCGAGGTAGTGCTGGGCGGTAGTACAGTTCCAGTCCGTAGTACCGGAGCAAAAGTTTTTAGCTTCTTTATTTGGTGTGCCTCCATTCACTGGGTCCTTCTCTTCGTACTGATGATGCACAAGGTATCACGTGTATGAGCCATCCAAGGGTGTATCAAAGATACACAAGGAAAGGAGCGAGTTCACCTTAGCTTGTAGGAGTTTGGCTCGGGCGTGAGTCATGGGTCCACTTGGGGGGCTCGTGGGAGTAGATGTAGTAGCGTTAAATGGGGCCGCATCAGCTCCCCCCTGGGAAGAGTCGTCCTCGACTCTTCAACCTTCTCAACTTCATCTTCTCCATGGTAGGGTGAGAGGTCCTTGACATTGAATGTCGAGCTCACAAGATACTTTGATGTTGGGATATCGATGATGTAGGCGTTGTTGTTGATCCTCTTTAGCACTTTGAACGGTCCATCACCTCTTGGCTTGACTTTGGAGTCACGTTCCTTGGGAAAGCGGTCTTTACTCAAGTGTATCCACACAAGGTCGCCTTCTTCGAAGATCATCTCTTTCTTGTTCTTGTTTAGCCTTGAAGCTTGGCAAAGGACTTGTTGCTCGATCGTAGCTCTTGTGTCTTCATGGAGTTTCTTCATTGTTTGGGCACGCTTGGCAACGCCCATATTGGCACGATCATGAAGAGGAAGTGGAAGGATATCGAGCGCGGTGAGGGGCTCGAAGCCATAGACGATCATGAACGGGCTCCTCATGGTGGTGGAGTGCTTGGCGCGGTTGTAGGTGAACTCGGCGTGTGGAATACATTCCTCCCAATCCTTAAGGTTCTTCTTTATCAACACACGTAGAAGTGTGCCAAGGCTTCGATTGACGACCTCGGTTTGTCCATCGGTTTGAGGATGCGAAGCGGACGAGAAGAGGAGCTTGATGCCGAGCTTGGCCATGAGTGTCTTCCAGAAATAGCTCATGAATTTGACATTGCGGTCGGAGACGATTGTTCTTGGGACACCGTGTAGCCGAATTATTTCCCTGAAAAACAAATTTGCTACATGTGAAGAATCATCGGTCTTATGGCACGGAATGAAGTGTGCCATTTTGGAAAAGCGATCCACTACCACAAATATAGAATCATGTCCATGTTTAGATCTAGGCAATCCTAGCACAAAGTCCATGCTAATGTCCGACCAAGGTGCATGAGGAATAGGCAATGGCATATAAAGACCAAAGGGGTTAGACTTAGACTTAGCTTGGATACATGTAGTGCATCGTTGGACGTGGCGCTCCACGTCGCGCTTCATCTTTGGCCAAAAGTAGTGAGTGGATAGCATGTCATATGTCTTGTCACGACCAAAGTGACCCATAAGGCCTCCACCATGGGACTCTTGAAGAAGCAAAATTTGGAGAGATGACTTCGGAATGCAAAGCTTGTTTTGTTTGAAAAGAAAACCCTTATGCAAATAGAAATCATCAATCCCTTTGTCTATTGAATATCTTGTAAAAATTGGTCCAAAGAAAGTTGAGACGTACAAAGATTTGATGTCATCAAGACCCAAGACATTTACTTCGAGCCACGTAAGAAGGTTTGTGTTTTTGCGAGACAAGGCGTCCGCTACCACATTTTCTTTGCCCTTCTTGTATTTGACAATGTAAGGAAAAGACTCCATGAACTCAACCCATTTGGCGTGCCTTTTACTCAAATTGGCTTGACTCTTAAGATACTTCAACGACTCATGGTCGGAATGGATGATAAATTCTTTGGGCCAAAGATACTGTTCCCACACTTGAAGGACTCGAACCAAGGCAAAAAGTTCTTTGTCATAAATGGGATAGTTAAGGCGTGTGCCATCAAGTTTCTCACTATGGTATGCAATAGGACGCCCATTTTGCATAAGGATGCCTCCAATGCCAATACCACTAGCGTCACATTCAATCTCAAAGGTTTTTGTGAAATCCGGTAATGCAAGAAGTGGTGCTTCGGTGAGCCTCGTTTTGAGATCATCAAAAGCCTTTTGTTGTGCTTTTCCCCAAACAAACGTGACATTTTTCTTGGTCAATTCGTTGAGGGGGCAAGCAATGGTAGAAAAGTATTTCACAAAGCGACGGTAAAAGCCAGCCAACCCATGAAAACTACGAAGTTCACTAACATTGGTCGGTATGGGCCAATCTCGTATGTCCTTAACTTTTGAGACAACGACTTCAATGACATTAGAAGACACAACAAAACCAAGGAAAATGAGCTTGTCTTTTGCAAAAGTGCACTTTGGGAGATTAGCATAAAGCTTTTCATGACGAAGGATTTGAAGGACCTCCTTAACATGAGTAACATGCTCCTCTAGTGACTTGCTATAGACAAGGATGTCATCAAAGTAAACAACTACACTCTTCCCAATGAGAGATCTCAAAATATGGTTCATGAGGCGCATGAAGGTAGATGGAGCATTTGATAAGCCAAAAGGCATAACCAACCATTCATAGAGACCAAGCTTGGTCTTGAAGGCGGTTTTCCACTCATCACCTTCGGCCATGCGAATTTGGTGGTAACCACTACGAAGATCAATTTTCGAAAATATAGTGGCTCCACATAACTCATCAAGCATGTCATCAAGACGCGATATAGGATGTCGATAACGCACGGTGATAGCATTGATTGGATGACAGTCCATGCATAACCGAAACGTATCATCCGTTTTTGGAACTAGAATCACGGGGACCGCGCTTGGGCTAGTGCTTAGTTAGATCAAACCTTTGGAGACGAGTTGGTTGATTTGACATTCTATCTCCTTTGTCTCTTCCGGGTTCGTGCGATACGCGGCGCGGTTTGGGATTGGGGCGCCGGGTATGAGGTCGATGCGGTGCTCGATTCCACGAAGAGGAGGAAGGCCATGAGGAAGCTCTTCGGGAAATACATCTTGGAATTCTTGCAAAATAGCCATCAAAGAAGGAGGAACATTTGTCAAGTCATTAGTTCCTTGCGCTAGTCCCTTGCATACAAGGACATAGTGCAAGATGGATGGGTTGTTCCGCACTTCTCTCATCTCACTTTTGGTGGCAAGAAGAACACTCTTAGTTTTTCCACTCGAGTTTGGCTTGTGGCACTCACTCACTATGGTATGGTTCTCTCGCTCACCACTCTTCTCACAAGGTTATTTTGTGTATTGCGCCCTCGCTAAAGCCTTTGCATTGTCCGCAATTATTTGGCTAGGAGTCATTGGTTGCAACACACAAGTTTTATCACGCCATTTGAAGGTATAAGTGTTTGAGTGACCATCATGCAAAGAATGCTTGTCATATTGCCACGGCCTTCCGAGCAACATATGGCAAACCGTCATTGGGACCACGTCACATTCCACCGTGTCCTTATAGGGTCCAATTGAGAACGTTACCGAGACGGTGTGCTTGATCTTGACGGACCCTTGGTCACTTAGCCATTGTATATGGTAGGGGTGTTTATGCGGATGGAGGGTGAGGTTGAGTTTCTCACACAATTCCGTGCTTGCAAGATTGTGGCAACTCCCTCCATCGATGACAACTTTGATGGACTTCCCATTGATGCCGGCATGAGTTTGGAAGATGTTTCATCGTTGGTCTTCATTATCATTGGCTTGAGTAGTTAATACCCTTGTGACCACAAGCGATGGACTTGCGTCATGCTCACACACAAGAAGTTCTTGGTCCTCTTCCAAATGTTTCCTTGCCATGGCTTCCTTGACCCTTGCATCAAACTCTTCTTCACTCAAGTATTCTTCATCGCTGTTGTCATGGATGAACAAAACTTTCTTGTTTCCACATGCGGCCGACTTGTGTCCTTTGCCTCCACACTTGTAGCATTCACCATTGAATGGTTGATCATCCCTTGTGTATTTGCCACTTGGGGGATGTTTTCCTTGAGGGAGTGTTGGCTTGAAGGGAAGCTTGGTGGTACTTGAGGAGCTTCCACTTGGTGTTGTTGGAGTAGTGGTTGGTGCTTGCTTGTAGGTGAAGTACGTCTTTGGCTTGTTGTACTTGATGTCCTCTTGCACTTGACGCTCGGCCTTTGATGCGATGTGCACAAGCTCAACCATGTTGTTGTACTTTTGGAACTCGGTGATGCGCTTGATGGGATGGTTCAAGCCATTAAGGAAGCGTGCCATTGTTTGTTCATCTCGCTCTTCAATGTTGGCACGAATCATGTTGAGCTCCATTTGCTTGAAGTACTCTTCCACGGTCTTTGTCCCTTGACTAAGCGTTTGAAGCTTGTTGAAGAGGTCACGCGTGTAGTGCGAAGGAACAAAGCGGGATCTCATATGGGCCTTCATATCTTGCCAAGTTGAGATTGGAGGCTCTTCTTTTTGCTTCATGACGAGTTGGACTTGTTCCCACCAAAGGTTGGCATACTCATCGAACTCGAGGGATGCCATGGACATCATCTTCTCATTGCTATAGTTGTGCATGCGGAAGATCTTGTCAACCTTGAGTTCCCACGAGAGATATTCTTCGGGTTTATTGGAACCGGTGAACTTGGGCATGGTGAATTTGAGCTTGCTGAAAGTTTCTTCTCTATTGCGGTTACGGTTGCGGCGGTTGCCATGATTTTGGCGGTCATCATCATCATCCGAGCTCTCATGGCTTGCTTGGTGATGGTTGCGTTGCTCTTGCGGTTGTTGAGGTGCCGTGTTTGGTGGTGGAACTTGGTTTTGCCGATGAGCTTGGGGAGCTTGCTCGTGTTGTTGGCGCGGTTGAGGACGAGGAGGAGGTTGTTGATCCTCACGATGAGCTTGGGGAGCTTGCTCTTGTTCTTGTCGTGGGTGATGCCGAGGAGCATTGTCTTGCGCCCTGTGGCGAGGAGGACGTCGAGCCGCACGCGCAATGGGCTGCTCTCCTTCTTCTTGATGTGGAGGGGGCTCGTCATGATGATCATGTTGCCGATGTTGACGATCATGTCGATGATGACGCCTTGGTGGATCTTCGAGTGATTCACGTTGACGGTGATCTTGTTCGTCCTCTTCGGATGCTTCACTTGTTGTTGAAAGAACATGTCAACTGTGATGGGCTTGGTGGTCCATTTGAGGTTGTTCTTGTTGAATCACAAGTGCCCTTGGTTGTGGCCGGTTCGCTTCACGTCTTGGAGGTCTTGCGGAGAGGTCACCATCATAGCTTGACGTTGCGGCGTGTCGCGGAGATGGTACCACTTGAGAAGAGCTCATGGATTGAAGGACGGGTCCATCCCGGTGCCTTGAAGCGTGACGGCGAGGTGCACTTGATTCACTTGAGGAGTGCCGAGATGAGCTTGACTCGCGCGAGCGTGGCCTTGCTAGCCCATCAATGAGGCGTTGAAGCTTCTCATCCGTTGAGGCGAGGGCGCGACCAAGAGCTTCGTTTTGATGACCAAGGTTGTGTTGCATGGAATGCTTTTGGCCTCGGACTTCTTCGAAGCGGTTGTCGATGTTCTTGAACTCCACTCGGGCTTCGCTAAATTGTTCATCTTGGCGCCGCTCAAGAGCTTCACAACGGTAGTTGAATTCTCCTCGGACCTTCCAATGGTCCCATCTTGTCATGTATTGTGTGTCGTCCTCCGGAGGTGGTGGTGGTTGGGACGGCTCTCCATTCCTGTCCATGATGCAAAACCAACAAGGGTTGTATATGGAGAATAAGGGTGCATAGAGTTCGCCTTTTACCTCACCTTGGAGATTATATCAAACCAATTGCCACACAAATGAGCGAACATCGTGCAAAGTGAAATGGCAAAGAAACTCACACACAAATATGCTACACTCACAAAAGCTTTTGGTGGATGGTTAGGATTGTGGAAAACCAAACGAAACGATCCAAGCAAAAGGTTATTGTTCTAAGTGGTAAAGAACCAAAGATCAAAAGCAAAAGGACACGATCTACAAAAACACGGAAGAACGCACACGTGGAGAATAATGGGGTTAGCACGACTATGAAAATGAGCACAAAAGGTCCTAATGAAGACTACGCTCAAGTGTCGTGCCAACTCAAGGAGAGACCACAACTCGTTTGCCAAAAGAGGTTAAGCAATAGATTTGTGCACTTGCCTTGGTGTGCTCTTTCCTCTCTCTTTTTGGCTTACAAGCTTGGTATTCTCTTTGTATTGGGAGACTAAGTATCTTTCTATTTTTTTTGATTCTTTTCCTTTTTCTCCCTTTCTATGCTACTATGTTAACTTTTGTATTTGGCCTCACACTCTCACTTTCCAAAGGCAAGTGCACAATGCTTAGACAAACACAAAATGAGTTGCTCTCATAGGATAGATACACACAAAGGAAGATATGGGGCTGTCAAAGTGGCGCAAGTTATACCTTTGGTATTGTTGACGACTTGCAACCGTTGGTGGGGATGATGTTCGAGTGTCGTGGTGTCTTTGAGCGCGTGGTGACTTTGATGCGGAAGCTTGTGGTAAAATGGCGACAAACACGCGAAACACGAACAAGTTAAAGAGGGAAAGTCAGCAAACGAAGTTGAGGCGTCAAGAGAAGAAGAAAAACTTTCTGTGTTGCACGGTAGTACCTTGTACGACCAGTAATCTCGGGCGGTAGTACCTTGTGACAGTAGTACCGGGCGCAGAACAAGAACGAGATCCACTTGACACAAACCTCAAATTCATGTGAATCTGACCGAAAGGCTGGGCTAGGAACAGAAAAAGGCTATAGATCGACTCCAAAAGCAACAGATCTATGGACCAAAACCACGAAAAACTCATCAAATCCAAAGATCGATCCGAAGGCAAATTGGGGCTCTTTTTGGTGGGATTTTCGATTTTAAGGGGGATAAAAGAAAAATTGGGGGGAAATTCGTGATCAACCTTGCTCTTGATACCAATATGTTATGGGGTAACCCCTTGGGGTGGCCCGATCTTTCACGAATCTCCATGGGAAACGAGGGGGAAAGCGGTGGACGGGGGAAGAAGGGATGAAAACCATGAACACACGCACACAAATCACGATACACGCCGATAACTCACGCCGGTGGCAACCGGTCCAACATAATCCCTAGGATCGGTGTTGGGTGAAGCTCTCTCTCCACGACCAACAATGGGGGCGAGATGCTTGGTGAGATCTTGACGACTTGGGGGCGAGAAACCGAGAACCCAAGGCCTTGTACAACTTGAACGCACTAGGCAAGATCCAAGAGGAGGGTGGATAATAGGGTGCTCCTTGGTAGGAGCATGAGACCAATAGATGAAAGGTCCTCAAAGGGGTGTCCTTAATCTATTATTATCCAAGTCTAGGGTTTACAATAGAGGGTGGGGGCTATTTATAGGCCTGCCACATAAACAGGGGTAGTTTAGGAACAAAATGGCAAAATATAGAGAGGGTTACAGGGCGCTGGGCCGACTTAACACGATCTAGTACACGCACGTCCGGTAGTACCGGCCTAGCTACCGGTAGTACCGGTCTCATCCTAAGTACCGCTTGGTCCGGTAGTATCTTTCGCGATCTTGGGACTTCCGTTGGCGTCTTCAGCGGGGAGCGGTAGCAGGGGGCGGTAGTGCCGCGGAGCGGTAGTACCGGTTCCAGATCCGGTAGTACCGCTGGAGACAGAGAGTTTTGGGCTTCTGTTGGCGTCTTCAGCGGGGAGCGGTAGCAGGGGGCGGTAGTGCCGCTGGACGGTAGTACCGGTTCCAGATCCGGTAGTACCGCTGGAGACAGAGAGTTTTTGGCTTCTTTCGCTAGTGTGCCTCCGTTCACTGGGTCCTTCTGTTCGTACCTGATGATGCACAAGGTATGCGTATGAAGTAGCAGGCCATCCAAGGGTGTATCGAAGTCACACAAGGAAAGGAGCGAATTCACCTTAGCTTGTAGGAGTTTGGCTCGGGCGCGAGTCATGGGTCCACTTGGGGGGCTCGTGGGAGTAGATGTAGTAGCGTTCGTCGGACGGGCTGCATCAGTGAGTCTCTGTGTGTGCATGTCAACGTGTGTGAGATAAGGAAGAGAGGGTGTGTTGGGACGAGGGTGGCCCAACCGTTTGGGCCGGATTGAACCGAGTCGGTCTGTGGGCCAGGTTGGTCCGTGAATTTAGCCCAGAAGAAAAAAAAATGAATAAATAAAATGGGAAATTACCAACATACCCTAAGCTTATTTTAGCCCTAGAAAAATAAAGAAAATCCTAAAAAATATATATGATATATCTAAATGATCACAAAAATAATATATACCTATAAAAAATATAACATTACTTGTTTAAGTTAAATAAAATGCAAATAAATATTAACACCATTAATTCCTCTGTGAAAATTCATAAAATAAGGAAAAGTCTTAAAAATCAATAAAAATTATTTTTGTGTATTAAAATCAATCTACCATTTTATAAAAATATTAACTTAAAATTTTACAAGTAAAAGTTGAAACAAATATTAAAAAACATTTAATACTTTGAGAAATTTTGTAAACATAAGAATAATATTTAAAAATAAATAAAATCCATTTTTAAGATCTTGAATAGATATTATATACTAGAAAAATATTAAATATACCATTAGAAGGGTTTTTAAGATTTTAAAACAATAAATCCTTATCTATTACCTATTTTGGTAAATTCTTTAAAAACAATTCTTAAGTAAGAAATAATCACAACTTTATATAAAACCTTAAATATTTAATATCTAAGTACTAATTCCAAAACCATAACTTGGATTCATAATCAAGCTTAAGTATAACTATTAACTTTAAAATATTCTTTTATAAAATCTTAAAATTTAAATTAAAAACCCATTTAAATAAACATTGTGTGTCACTCATATATAATATGGTGAATAATCATTATATCTTAATCATTCTTAACATAACTTCAAATCCTAACAAATTACTAAGATCATCTAATTATGCTTCCATTAAATAGATACATATTATTTTCATAATAGCAAAACAAATTTAAGTTAACCATTCACTTAAATATAAAGTGAATAACTCCACACCTTAGTCATACTTATCATAAGTCCAAAACTTGAGAATAATTAAAACAAATTACACCTTAAGTTTATTTACCCTTTTAAAGTTACCTTTAGTCTCAAAAGCTTATAAACATCATGTCTAATAAACTAATTATGTTTTTATAGTTAACTTTGATCTATATTAATTAAGACCTAAAGCATCTCAAGTCCAAACTATCCAAGCAAGCGCAAATGACATCGATCACATTCTATCAACCATAAATATTGTTTAAACCTTACCAAAGAAACCTTTTCTTCAAAGGTTATTCTTTTTGCCACTTCAAACAATAACTCTATAATAATTACATTTAACCCTTAAACAACCCAATACATAGACTTTCATCATAATCACCAAATAGCAACTAATCTCAATCTTAGATTGCTATTGCACTCTACTTTTATATCTTGTATATCAAGACTTAAGTTCCTTATAAATGCATTCCCTGGGAAGTAAAATTTGAAGATGAACCAAATCTTAAAGGAATCACCTAAGTTCACTTCACTTAAAGTATTGGGGATACACTTTGGAGTTTTATAAAAATGCATAGCATTACTTATGCATAATAGCATATTGCTTCTTCAAACATTAGTCCTTACCGGACCTATGATATCCCAAATTGTGATACTAATCTTTTTGTTCTTTTTAAATTGTTTTATCAAAAATAAAACTATAAAGTAAATAAATATAACCTAATTGTTGTTTATATTGTGAGTTTGGGAGAAAATAAAAACAAAAGAATTGAGAATAGAGCGTGTTCTAGCTCTTGATCTCACAACCTAGTGATTATATTAAGAACTATTGCAGCTGCCAGGTGCTCTGCCTAGTAACATTGTTTTAACACCGGTGTATTCCTTTTTTATCCTTCACAACGTGAGTAAAGCAAACTTATGGACTAGGCTCAAGGCCCTATTGTACTCGACGTTCATTTCCTGTTGCGCTGCCTCTTAGTAGCGTTTTGGGACTGCGCCCATCCCGTTTCGATCTCCTCTTACCTCAACCCTACTTGTTGCCCTCTAGGTCAAAGTCGCCGCCACCGTAGGGTCATTCCTGCCGCTAGAGAAACAGGTCACTGCCGCTGCCGCCATCAGGTTGAACACAGGTCGCCACCACTGGACATCAGTCAGTTGACTCCCGCGGTGCGTTGCCGTTATTTATCCTCGATGTTTTGATTCTTTCAGTCAGCGATGTAGACTGGGTTGTAGTTACGTGGGACTGAGTTTGGTGGATTAATTTTCCGTGCTGTTGAGACGTGGTTAGCCTAGTGTCAATGATTTCCTTCATAGAGATTTTAGGAGCAGTGTGCAAGGCTTAAACGAAAAAGGAGCAGGTTTCTAACCTTTATCGATATGCAGTTTTGGTTAGAATTTTTGGCTACACATGTCTAGTTTCAGGAAATTTCTAGGATGCTAATTTGTATTAGGGAAATAATCTGTACCTGTCCAAATTAATAGTGTCTAGCTAGTACGAGAGAGACTAGTGGATTTCATCGTTTGGCACTTGGGGCTGTTTGATTTTGTATTTTCTCCATCATTTCATGCGTACAAAGAGAGGGATGAAATCTACAAGATAATTATAGGACATACCCTAATTCTTTATAGTTGATTAACTGGAGCACACCGTGAATTATATGCTTGTTTGGTCCACTCATACTGTGATTTTTGTAGCCTCAGGTCTAATGCTAATCGGTCATGAAAGGTTTTGCATAGAAAGCTGCTACAATTAGTAAGCTAAAGCTTTAGGATTTACATGCGAGTGAACTGCGAGTTAATTTCTTTGTATGACTCTAATTGAGAAATCATTCGGGGAAATAATTATCCTTTTTATCATGTGTTATTATTTTATTTCATTTAGCCTTTCGGAGGTTGTCCTATGAATAGTTTGCAATGGACAACGAGAATGCTTGTAGGTTGAGACCGCATAGGAGCGATGTTATGTTTTCTTGCATGCTTTTGAAGTGATGATGTGTATTGAGTGTAATGTATATTTCAATAGCAGGTATTAGTACCTCCAGTTCCGAATACTACATTTCAGTTTGCGCCGCACCACGGTTGAGTCAAGTTCATGACGGATAGTGAATTTTGCATATCTCACTTCACTCGGTTTTATTTAATGTTTATGATATTGCTATGATGATAATGATGATGATGACATGCGCATATTATGCATTTATGCATACTCATGATGATAATGATGTTAATGTGACCTACTTTGGTGGGCACATTGCGACCTTCATTGTTGGATTGCGACCCACTTTGGAGGAACCCTCCACAAGTTGGCGTGAGTGGATGCCGACGGGTGTCCACCCAAGTGACACTGGTATTCGCGATGAGATGAGATGAGCATATAGGCATATAAGACATAATTTTATGTTCTAATGGATGAATGATGTCCTAGTGTTTTAATTTATGTAAAGTTACTATTTGTTTGTGAACTTGTTGAGTCTTTGTACTCATCCTTTTTGCTTTCATGTTTTTAGGTAACCCTTGAGGGCGTCATGCATGGGGAGTTCTTGGAGTGGAACCTTCACAATTATCATCTCATGCTCCACACAATCTTCACCAATATTTTGAAACTTTGCTTTTGATCGATAGGAGTCATTCTTGTCATTAATGGTTTCGGAGTATATGAAAGTTTATCACTTAGACTTTGTTGGTGTTACATGCTAGACATTATTAGTAGTATTGTGTTCGGATGGTAGTTTGCTATAGTTGTGGTATTGAAGGTTTATATGGTTGAATGTGTGTCTATCTTTTATTGTGTTTTATCCTTATACTCATGTGTTTATAATATTGCCTGTTATGGATATCCCAAAAACAAAGGAGACTCTGCCAAATTTTCCTAAAAAGTCTTAGTTATTTTTCTATGTGTAAAGTAGGTGGTAACATCTCAAGTGCTTGGTTGGCTTGGGGTGTTACAGTTGGTATCAGAGCAGGCTTTAAGTCCGTGGTATGAATAGAAACTCAGCAAATAACCTTAAAATTTGACACACTGGCGCACAATAGGATGGGTTGGGTCATGCATTGCATTTACGCTTCCGCAATCTTATTGTGGACTTCTTTTATCTTTATTATGGTTGTATGCCAATGGGCAGGCCCTTACCGTGAGAGGCTTCAGGCCTTGATTCATGTATTATTGTTCCTCTGTTCTTGGTAGTAAATAGTTGATTAGTGTTGAAGAGAGAGACAGAGTCTCCTCGTGTTTGATGAAATTTAATGTTGGAAGGGTGAAATTTGAAAATTTATGCTAGTTCAATAAACGTGTGAAAAGCACGATGAAGAGATTTGTATTGATAGATCTAAATTTCCATGTTGCTTGGATGGAATTATGAGGGGACAATTGAGCAGTTTGGTGTTGGCGTCAATGTTTGATGATGTTTAAAGTGGAATATTAAAGGTGGCTTTGCTGATGCTATTTTAAATTTGATATGTGTTTGTTATCCTAAAGGAATTTGAAGGAATAATTTGCTAACCTTGACAAAAGACAAGGTGGACTAGGTGATTAGTTTTGAATGGATAAAGCTAGGCTAGCTAACCTGGATTGTGTTGTTTTGGATAAGATAAGTTATTGATATGAAGACTTCGGTGGATCCAAATCACTATAAGAGGATCATTCCTCTATCCATGCCCTTGAGAAAAACCTTCTACTTGTCCTCCTTATTCCCATTCACCTATTCTTTCTAGTGCTTCACCTACACTTGTGGTTTGATCGACCATCATCTAGTGGAGGAATTACCAACGGTGGCTTATCGTCCAATGATTATGACATATTTCCAATCATGTACTTAAAATGTCCTTTCTAACTATTAGTATTTGCGGAGTAACACTTTCTTTCTTTTACTATTCTCTATCTGTTTTATTCTTCTTTGACATTCCTTGGTATCCATTATTCCACCATGGAGTATAAAGAATGGTCAACGTGCTATTCTATTTGGAGGCAACCTAGAATTTCTTTTAGAGAAGAAAGTTTTGATGTAGCCCGACCTACGGTCGTTACCACATCATGGTCTCCAACTTACGCCAAGTCGTCATGGACTCCAAAGGTGAATCCGTTCCTCTACGCGAGCTCACTTCCTACCCTATTGAATGGTATGCTACTTCATACTCCGTCACATATGCATGATAGGTTCACACCGACAAGTACGGAGGCAAGGGAGGAAGCCCGGAACATCAAGCCCGACAAGATGGAGGCTTGGAAGAGGAGACAGAAGAAGCCAATGCTGAACCACCGGAGTCTCCGGCCTACACCGGAGTCTCCGGTCCTGCTACACCGGAGTCTCCGGTCCTGCGCACCGGAGTCTCCGGACCGACCCCAGCAACCGATCCGGGGACAGTCAGTACGCCACTCCGGAGACGACACCGGAGACTGACCGGAATCTCCGGCCCCTACACCGGAGTCTCCGGCCTACGTGATGGGCCTGCGCGCCGCCAGCTGGGCCTTCGGCCCATGTACCCCTCTAGCTCATCCAAACCCTAGTTTTATCCCTAAACTACCCCTGTTTATGTGGCTGGCCTATAAATAGAGCCCCCACCCCTTCATGTATCCCTTAGGCATATATGATAGACTAAAGACAACCCCCTTTGTGGAATCTCTAGTTTTGCCTCATCCCCTTTACCAAGGGGACCGACTATCGTCACCAACCTCGATTGGACTTTGCATCACGCATCCATCGTTGAACAAGGCCTTGGAGTTCATTGTCTCGTCTCCAAGTTGTCAAGACCCTCCCCAAGGTGTTCTTCCCTCTCCGATGTGGATTTGAGGGAGCACGTTGACCGATCTTTCCTTGCAAGGATTCTATCGGACCGGTGGCCGCCATTTGGGAGCAATCGGCCTTATATCGTGTGAGTTTTGCGTGTGTTCATCGTGTTCTTCGCGAGGTGTGTGTTCGCTTCCGCTACCTTCTCCCTTTCCCCTCACTTTCCCATCGATTTGACCACGAGATCCGTGAAGATCGGGCCACCCAAGAGGTTAACCCCTTCATCATCTGGTATCAGCAGCTTTTGGTTGCCACAGATTTCTCATCGATTTGGTCTTTTCCCCATAAATTCAAAAATTCCACCAAAAACAGCCCCAATTCGTGTTTTGGATCGATCTGTGATTTCAGTGAGTTTTGGTAGGTTTTGATCCGTGGATTACTTGCTAAACTTGTTGATCTACCTTCTCCTGCGTTCCCATAGCCTAATTCCTTGATTCCCCCCATCAATCTGAGGTTTTGGTTCGAGTTTTTCTGCCCAAAATGCGTCCCGTTCGAGTTCTGGACATTTTGGAATCACCCGGACCGGAGTCTCCGGCCTAGACCGGAGTTTCCGGACTTTTTGAGCTCCAGACCGGAGTCTCCGGACCTCCAGACCGGAGTCTCCGCCCCTCCCTGCAGACAGAAAAACTGCAGCACGGTTTTGAGCATAACTTTTGCATTTCAACTCGGATTTTGGTGTTCTTTAGCTCGTTTCGAAGAGGAGAAGGAGCTCTACATCATCATCTGCTTTGTTCATGCTATCTACTCCATCCAAATTCCGTGATCAAGGCGGAATCCAACAATAAAGGGTAAAAATCATCGATGAAAGGTAAACTTTTCCCCACTTGCATTCCTTTGTGAACCCCACTATCTTTGCGAGCGACAAACACCTATTGAGACTAGTTCCTCTTATGATTGCTTGGGCTATGCACATTTGATACCTTGTAGAATTCCGAGCAAACGTGTGAGCGCTATCTCATATAGTTATCTTGTATAGTTGTTGGCACAAGGAAGAGGCAAGTGAAAAAGAAAAAAGAAAAAGAAAAAAAATAGAAAAAAAAGAAAAAGAGAAAAAAAGAAAAAGAAATATACATGTGCCTCATAGAATAGGAAGCGCAAGCTCGATGAACATCATATATGTGGTACTTATTGTGCATATCTTGTAGCCCACCAATCTTATGCAATCGAACTAGCGTCTATCCTTGTACTTGTGTGACACGAGCTTATAGTCTTCGCTAGGTAATCATTTGGTTCTTAACTCACTTTCTCCATCGCACAAGTCCCATTTATCCCACCGTGTGTGTTTCCTTGTACATATTTCCTATCTTGTGGATTGACTTGTTTGCTTTGTGATCATTGTGGTTCTTCACTTGCCAATACAACATCTTGAATTCGGATTGGTTCTTGACATGCCACTTGCCATACCTATCCACCATAGTCCTTGTGTATGTGTGTGTGTGTGTTTTGGTTAGTAGTTGGTTTTGGTGTCCCACGTGAACTTCACTTTGCTTGGTTTATTGCTCTCAAGTGTGGCCACTTGCACGATATGATCTTCCAAGGTAAAGTAAGGTTTGACGTTGCATCTCCAACACCCACTACCACTTCCATATACAACACTTTGTCTTGTGAATCATGTCTAGGGACTCCGGAACCGGGGATGATGTCTATGAAGAATCCATGATGAGCCACCATGACTACGAATCCACAAGTATAGAGGACATGATGGAGCACAACACCGACAATGGCTCCTCATGCATGGAGACTATGGAGCACTACACCGACAATGGCTCCACATGCTTGGGTGATATGGAGTACTACACCAACAATTACTCCCCAAGCATGGACGACTTCGAGTGCGACATCGACGATGCCTCGTCGAGCTTGGAGGACACGGAGAACTTCATCGACTTTGATGGCTCCTCCATGAGCCATGAAGAATTCCTCCACCGTGTGGAGATGGAAGACTACTACGCCAAGCAAGAGGAGGCGCATCATCAAGATTCCATGACCTTCAAGGCCAAGCGTGCCACACCAAAGGGCACCACCTACTTCGATGATCCACCTCCAAGGCGACAAGCGCCACCACCTCCAAGGCATCAAGCGCCACCATCGACAAGGCATCAAGTGCCACCACCTAGATGGCGTCAAGCTCCACCATCTCCAAGGCGCCAAGCTCCATCACCTCCAAGGCGCCAAGATCCACCTCCTATCCAAACAAGAGTGGCGTCCAAACATCATATACATCAAGAGGCGCCAATAAACAAGAATCTTCATCGACAAACATCCTCTCATGAGCATCGACACCATAAAGAGGATACAAGACATCGTCAAAGGCATCTTCACCATAAAGACGAAGAATTCATGATGATCTCCATCCATCATGCTCAATCAAGCTCAAGAAGGCACCACAAACACAATAAGAGTGCCAAGACAAGTGATCATCGTCGTGAGTGTCACATGGACGACCAAGTGCACCACCTACATCAACCATCGGCAAGGCACGCCAATGACCTCCATCGACACCCTCATAGGGCACCTTCAACTACTCGTGCCACCACCACAATGGCACCAAGAGCAAGCCTTCCTCCACGCCATCAAGCTTCAACGCCTACGCTTGACTTCCGCGACCTTGCGAACGAGGAAAATGAAGACCTCTACTTCGCCAAGTTGGCTGAGTTCGGCAAGAGGATGTCTACACTCCAAGGTGGAGGAAGCCACGACCACATATGTGATCAAGTCGATCCGAGCACCTCTCTCGACAACACCATGAGCCTACTTCCACCACTACTATGAGATGGCCACAAGACGGTCGAGCATGGGATTTTCCCTTTGACCACGGAGGAGAGCGATGATGCCCATCTTATGGCATCCAACCTTGAAGGCGACAAGGTCAAGAATGGTGATCATGGGATTTTCCCTTCACCAAAGGAGGCGCATGGAGTTGAGGAACCCGAGCCTACCCCTATATGCTTGAGTGATGATGTGGTACCAATCCCATGTGAGTATGAGAGCCACTTAGCCCACTTGAGTGAGCACAAGAGTGAGATGAGTGACTCCACCTTATATGAGATTGAGTGCTTCCACTTTGAGGGCATGAGTGATACACCTAGTGAGTTGAGAGTGGTAGTTGATAGGTCAAGTGAGACCATTTCGATTTCTAACAACTTACCCTATACCTCTAGTGTGTTCTCTTGTGTTGTGCTAGATTCCATGGATGATGATGCGCCAAGCCATGAAGCAATGATGCCTCGAATGGAGAAGATGTACATGGTGGATGAAGATGATGCTACGCCATGGCTACATCAAGAAGACGAAGTCGTCCACAGGGAGGCCACTACTTCCACAACACCCACTTCATATGAGAGGTATGAACAAGGTAACAATAAGGGTGTTGATGATGCCATGATCCCACTAGTGGACATGATGGATTGTGAGGATATGCATGCTATGGATGATACATATGGTTCACTCATATTCCCATGTGATGCTTTTCCTTTGCATAATATTGATCATGTGGAATTGTTTGAGTGCGATAACATTGGCATAAACATGCCATGCTATGCATCTTGTGTGTATCCTCCAATTTCTTCGGACTTGCCTTGTCATGCTAGTCATTCAATTTCTCCCGTTGCTTGCAATAAGATGAATGCTTTCTATTTCACTTGTTTGGCTTGCAACAATATTGATCACATGCGTTATAATGAGATGGCCCCCATAGCTTTCTCAATTTTTGGAGATTTTGATGATTGCCATGATAAGCATGTTCCCCACTTGCATACTCACCATGCACCTATTTCATACTTGATTGAAATTAATGGTGATGTGCACAAGAAGAGATACGTCATGATGGATGATGTGTATCTCTACCATGCACACACGTTCTTCCTTTTGTGTATGATGTGTGTAGGTACACGCACTATCATGTCAACCTCAGTTGAGCACGAGTTGACAAAAAGAGCTCTTGAGAGTATCCCACAAGTGAGTTCAAGATCGAACCCAGCTCTGATACCTTTTGCATGCTTTGCATCTTTCATGTTGGCAAATTTATATTTCCTATGGTTTGATTGCAAGCATGTTAATGGTATTATCTCCCCTTATGACAATCATGTTTCTTTGCTTTTGGATAATGATGCTTTGTGTGTTGCAACAAAAATGTTGAACAATTTCTCTTTCCGATGTTTTGTGTGCAACCATAATGCCATTAAGAGCATGTATTGTCATGAGAGCTTCCAAGTATCTTGTCGTGTTGTTGCAACAAACATAAGGACCACTTGCTCTTTCATATGGTTTGTTTGCGAACTTGTTGTTTTTGCTTCCGCTTGGGATATTCATATTCGCATGATATTTGATTTTGATGATATGTGTATGGCATACAACATATTGAGCAATTTCTCTTTCCAATGGTTGGTTTGCACACGTAATGCTTTTGTTTTGGATATGCTTCCTCGTGTGTTTTTGCCAAATTCTCCTATTCTTACATCAAAGATGTTGATATATTTAGTCAATTGCTTTGCGGGCCACCCTACTATGTTATATGGAGTTTTTGAGTTCCCACATTTGGATGATGTTCAAACGATTTCCATGCACATTAACCTTGCATATGCATTCCATTTGCTATACATGTCTTGTGATAATAGTGTTGTGAACAATAATGGACATGCCACATTTGACATGCTCCTCTATCATGCACGAAAATATTTTGCTTGGTATTTGTTGTGTGAAGGTACAAATGCATACACGTCAACCTCTATGGACTATATGTTGACAAGAAGAACCGAAGAGAGTTACCTATGGCTACCCTTCATCGAGCTATATCTACAAGCTAAGGTGACTTACTTCTACTTGAGGACTCATGCTATAATCTTCATGAATTGGCTATGCTTTGAGTGTTGCTTCTCTTTTGTTGTGAGCTTTGTAGGCTTCATTGAAGGTGAAGGAACATTGAAGTGTTGTCAAGTCAATCTTCCCGAGGAAGACTATATGGTGAACCCCGGGATCAAGAAGGTCTCTCGACCTCTTCTACTTGGTGATGAGCATGTAGAGTCGAGGACGACTCTTTTTGAAGGGGGGGGATGATGTAGCCCGACCTACGGTCGTTACCACATCATGGTCTCCAACTTACGCCAAGTCGTCATGGACTCCAAAGGTGAATCCGTTCCTCTATGCGAGCCCACTTCCTACCCTATTGAATGGTATGCTACTTCATACTCCGTCACATATGCATGATAGGTTCACACCGACAAGTACGGAGGCAAGGGAGGAAGCCCGGAACATCAAGCCCGACAAGACGGGGCTTGGAAGAGGAGACGTAAGAAGCCATGGCTGAACCACCGGAGTCTCCGGTCCTGCTACACCGGAGTCTCCGGACCGACCCCAGCAACCGACCCGGGGACAGTCAGTACGCCACTCCGGAGACGACACCGGAGACTGACCGGAATCTCCGGCCCTGACCGGAGTCTCCGGCCCCTACACCGGAGTCTCCGGCCTGCGTGATGGGCCTGCGCGCCGCCAGCTGGGCCTTCGGCCCATGTACCCCTCTAGCTCGTCCAAACCCTAGTTTTATCCCTAAACTACCCCTGTTTATGTGGCTGTCCTATAAATAGAGCCCCCACCCCTTCATGGATCCCTTAGGCATAAATGATAGACTAAAGACAACCCCTTTGTGGAATCTCTAGTTTTGCCTCATCCCCTTTACCAAGGGGACCGACTATCGTCACCAACCTCGATTGGACTTTGCATCACGCATCCATCGTTGAACAAGGCCTTGGAGTTCATTGTCTCGTCTCCAAGTTGTCAAGACCCTCTGATGGAGGGGTTAACCTCTTGGGTGGCCCGATCTTCATGGATCTCGTGGTCAAATCGATGGGAAAGCGAGGCAAAGGGAGAAGGTAGCGGAAGCAAACACACACCTCGCGAAGAACACGATGAACACACGCAAAACTCACACGATACAAGGCCGATCGCTCCCGAACGGCGGCCACCGGTCCGATAGAATCCTCGCAAGGAAAGATCGGTCAACGTGCTCCCTCAAATCCACATCGGAGAGGGAAGAACACCTTGGGGAGGGTCTTGACAACTTGGAGACGAGACATCGAACTCCAAGGCCTTGTTCAACGATGGATGCGTGATGCAAAGTCCAATCGAGGTTGGTGACGATAGTCGGTCCCCTTGGTAAAGGGGATGAGGCAAAACTAGAGATTCCACAATGGGGGTTGTCTTTAGTCTATCATCTATGCCTAAGGGATACATGAGGGGTGGGGGCTCTATTTATAGGCCAGCCACTAAACAAGGGTAGTTTGGGGATAAACTAGGAAAATAGGTAAGTAAAGGGGGATACATGGGCGGTTGATGTAGCCCGACCTACGGTCGTTACCACATCTTGGTCTCCAACTTACGCCAAGTCGTCATGGACTCCAAAGGTGAATCCGTTCCTCTATGCGAGCCCCCTTCCTACCCTATTGAATGGTATGCTACTTCATACTCCGTCACATATGCATGATAGGTTCACACCGACCAGTACGGAGGCAAGGGAGGAAGCCCGGAACATCAAGCCCGACAAGACGGAGGCTTGGAAGAGGAGACGGAAGAAGACAGATCGCCAAATGCTCTCTGTCTCCAGCGGTACTACCGGATCTGGCGACCGGTACTACCGGCCAGCGGTACTACCGCCCACTACTACCGCCCCATACAGACGACGCCAACAGAAGTCCCAGGACTGCAAGCGGTACTACCGGATCTGGACCCGGTACTACCGGTCAGCGGTACTACCGGACCCAAGTCCGGTACTACCGGTCATGTGTGCCTGCGCGCACCTGTTGGGCCTTCGGCCCATGTACCCCTCTAGCTCGTCCAAACCCTAGTTTTATCCCTAAACTACCCCTGTTTATGTGGTTGGCCTATAAATAGAGCCCCCACCCCTCATGTATCCCTTAGGCATAGATGATAGACTAAAGACAACCCCCATTGTGGAATCTCTAGTTTTGCCTCATCCCCTTTACCAAGGGGACCGACTATCGTCACCAACCTCGATTGGACTTTGCATCACGCATCCATCGTTGAACAAGGCCTTGGAGTTCGATGTCTCGTCTCCAAGTTGTCAAGACCCTCCCCAAGGTGTTCTTCCCTCTCCGATGTGGATTTGAGGGAGCACGTTGACCGATCTTTCCTTGCGAGGATTCTATCGGACCGGTGGCCGCCGTTCGGGAGCAATCAGCCTTTTATCGTGTGAGTTTTGCGTGTGTTCATCGTGTTCTTCGCGAGGTGTGTGTTCGGTTCCGCTACCTTCTCCCTTTCCCCTCGCTTTCCCATCGATTTGACCACGAGATCCGTGAAGATCGGGCCACCCAAGAGGTTAATCCCTCCATCATCTGGTATCAGCAGCTTTTGGTTGCCACGGATTTCTCATCGATTTGGTCTTTTCCCCATAAAATTCGAAAATTCCACCAAAAATAGCCCCAATTCGTGTTTTGGATCGATCTGTGATTTGAGTGCGTTTTGGTAGGTTTTGATCCGTGGATTACTTGCTAAACTTGTTGATCTACCTTCCTTTGCGTTCCCATAGCCTAATTCCTTGATTTCCCCCTTCGATTTGGTGTTTTTCTTGAAGATTTTCCGCCCAAATCACCCCAAAATCGCGAAACCACGTCAAAACTAGGAGTTTCTGGACCCAGCGGTACTACCGGGCTTAAAATACGGTACTACCGCCCTTTTCCGGTACTACCGGGCCCAAAATCCGGTACTACCGCCCAGTACAGAAAGAAAACAGCAGGTTCCCAGATTTCAGTCTCTCACCGTTTTGGGCATAACTTTTGCATTCGAACTCGGATTTTGGTGTTCTTTAGCTCGTTTCGAAGAGGAGAAGGAGCTCTACATAATCATCCACGTTGTTCATGCTATATAGTCCATCCAAATTCCGTGAGCAAGGCGGAATCCAACAATAAAGGGTGAAGATCGTCGACGAAAGGTAAAACATTCCGCGACTTCTCCCCACTTGCATTCCTTTGTGAACCCCACTATCTTTGCGAGTAACAAACACCTATTGAGACTAGTTACTCTTATGATTGCTTGGGCTATGCACATTTAATACCTTGTAGAATTCTGAGCAAACATTGTGAGCGCTATCTCATATAGTTATCTTGTATAGTTGTTGGCACAAGGAAGAGGCAAGTGAAAAATAGAAAAAAATTGAAAAAAAAATAGAAAAAAGGATAAAAGAAAAATAAAGAGATATACATGTGCCTCATAGAATAGGAAGCGCAAGCTCGATGAACATCATATAGGTGGTACTTATTGTGCATATCTTGTAGCCCACCAATTTTGTGCAATCGAACTAGCGTCTCTCCTTGTACTTGTGTGACACGAGCTTATAGTCTACGCTAGGTAATCATTTGGTTCTTAGCTCACTTTCTCCGCCGTACAAGTCCCATTTATCCCACCGTGTGTGTTTCCTTGTACATATTTCCTATCTTGTGGATTAACTTGTTTGCTTTGTGATCATTGTGGTTCTTTACTTGCCATTACAACATCTTGATTTCGGATTGGTTCTTGACATGCCACTTTCCATACCTATCCACCATAGGCCTTGTGTGTGTGTGTTTTTTGGTTCGTAGTTGGTTTTGGTGTTCTGCGTGAACTTCACTTTGCTTGGTTTATTGCTCTCAAGTGTGTCCACTTGTACGATACGATCTTCCAAGGTAAAGTAAGGTTTGACGTTGTATCCCTAACACCCTCTACCACTTCCATATACACCGCTTGGTCTTGTGAATCATGTCTAGGGACTCCGGAACCGAGGATTATTTCTATGAAGAATCCACGATGAGCCACCATGCCTATGTCTCCACAAGCATGGATAACATGATGGAGCACTACACCAACAATGGATCCACATGCTTGGGTGATATGGAGTACTACAACAACAATGACTCCCCACGCATGGACGACTTCAAGAACGACAACGCGAAGCTCCTCACGTCGCACCGACCAAGACGGAGCCTCCAACTCGAGTGTGCCAAGGTCCATCATCAAATGGACAAGTTCCAAAGCGACCTCCACAACTTCAAGAAGGACATGGACAACGATTTCGACAAAAACATGAGGATGATCGCCAAGACTAATGATGCTTTTCGCTCATTAGAAAAACTTACAAGAAAGAGTGCCAAGGTCAAGGGCCATCATCGTGAGCGTCATATGGATGACCAAGTGCGCCACCTACATCAACCATCGGCAAGGCACGCCAATGACCTCCGTCGACACCATCACAAGGCACCTTCAACTTCTTGTGCCACCACCAAAATGGCACCAAGAGCAAGCCTTTGTCCACACCATCAAGCTTCAACGACTACGCTTGCATTTGAAGACCTCATGAACGAGGAAAATGAAGACCTCTACTTCGCCAAGTTGGATAGCATGAGCCTACCTCCACCACTACTACGAGATGGCCACAAGACGGTCGAGCATGGGATTTTCCCTTCGACCATGGAAGAGAGTGATGATGCCCATCTTATGGCATCCAACCTTGAAGGCGACAAGGTCAAGCTTGGTGAGCATGGGATTTTCCCTTCACCAAAGGAGGCGCATGGAGTTGAGGAAATCGAGCCTATCCCCATATGCTTGAGTGATGATGTGGTACCAAACCCATGTGAGTATGAGAGCCACTTAGCCCACTTGAGTGAGAACAAGAGTGAGATGAGTAACTCCACCTTATGTGAGATTGAGTGCTTCCACTTGGAGGGAATGAGCGATACTCCTAGTGAGTTGAGAGTGGTAGTTGATAGGTCAAGTGAGACCATTTCGAATTCTAACAACTTACCCTCTACCTCTAGTGTGTTCTCTTGTGTTGTGCTAGGTTCCATGGATGAAGACGTGCCAAGCCATGAAGAAATGATGCCTCAATTGGAGAAGATGTACATGGTGCATGAAGATGATGCTACGCCATGGATACATCAAGATGAAGTCGTCCACAAGGAGGCCACTACTTCCACAACACCCACTTCATATGAGAGGTATGAACAAGGTAACAATAAGGGTGTTGATGATGCCATGATCCCACTAGTGGACATGATGAATTATGAGGATATGCATGCTATGGATGATACTTGTGAAAATACATATGCTTCATCCACTTTCCCATGTGATGATTTGCCTTTGCATAATATTGATCATGTGGAATTGTTTGATTGCGATATCATTGCCATAAACATGCCATGCTATGCATCTTGTGTGTATCCTCCAATTGCTTTGGACTTGCCTTGTCATGCTAGTCATTCAATTTCTCCCGTTGCTTGCGATAAGATGAATGCTTGCTATTTCACTTGTTTTGCTTGCAACAATATTGATCATATGCGTTATAATGAGATGGCCCCCATAGCTTCTCAACTTTTGGAGATTTTGATGATTGCCATGATAAGCATGTTCCCCACTTGCATACTCACCATGCATCTATTTCATACTTGAATGACATTAATGGTGATGTGCACAAGAAGAGATACGTCATGATGGATGATGTGTATCTCTACCATGCACACACGTTCTTCCTTTTACATATGATGTGTGTAGGTACCCGCACAAGAATGTCAACCTCGGTTGAGCACGAGTTGACAAAAAGAGCTCTTGAGAGCATCCCACAAGTGAGTTCAAGATCGAACCCAGCTCTGATACCTTTTGCATGCTTTGCATCTTTCATGTTGACAAATTGTTCTTTCCTATGGTTTGCTTGCAAGCATGTTAATGGTATTATCTTCCCTTGTGACATTCATGTTTCTTCGCTTTTAGATAATGATGCTTTGTGTGTTGGAACAAAAGTGTTGAACAATTTACCTTTCCGATGTTTTGTGTGCAACCACAATTCCATTAAGAACATGTATTGTCATGAGAGCTTCCAAGAATCACGTCTTGTTGTTGCAACAAACATAAGGACCACTTGCTCTTTCATTTGGTTTGTTTGCAAACATGTCGTTTTTGCTTCCACTTGGGATACCCATACTTCCATGAAATTTGCTTTTGATGATTTGTGTGTGACATCCAACATGTCGAACAATTTCTCTTTCTAATGGTTGGCTTGCACACATAATGATGTTGTTTTGGATATTCTTCCTTTTGTGTTTTTGCCAAATTCTCCTAACTTTGCATCAAATATGTTGATCAAATTTCTACTCGATTGCTTTGAGTGCCCCACTACTATATTATATGGAGTTTTTGAGTTCCCACATTTCGATGATTTTGCAACGACTTCCATGCACTTTGACCTTGCATATGCATCCCGTTTGCTATACTTGAGTTGTGCTAATCGTGTTGTGAACAAGAATGGACATGCCACAAATGACATGCTCCTCTATCACACACAAACATATGTTGCTTAGTCTTTGTTGTATGAAGGTACAAATGCATACACGTCAACCTCTATGGACTATATGTTGACAAGAAGAACCGAAGAGAGTTACCTATGGCTACCCTTCATCGAGCTATCTCTACAAGCTAAGGTGACTTCCTTCTACTTGGGGACTCATGCTATAATGTTCATGAATTGGCTATGCTTTGAGTGTTGCTTCGCTTTTGTCGTGAGCTTTGTAGGCGTCATGGAAGGTGAAGGAACATTGAAGTGTTGTCAAGTCAATCTTCCCAAGGACGACTATATGGTGAACCCCAGGATCAAGAAGGTCTCTCGACCGCTTCTAATTTGTGATGAGCATGTAGAGTCGAGGACGACTCTTTTTGAAGGGGGGGAGCTGATGTAGCCCGACCTACGGTCGTTACCACATCTTGGTCTCCAACTTACGCCAAGTCGTCATGGACTCCAAAGGTGAATCCGTTCCTCTATGCGATCCCCCTTCCTACCCTATTGAATGGTATGCTACTTCATACTCCATCACATATGCATGATAAGTTCACATCGACCAGTACGGAGGCAAGGGAGGAAGCCCGGAACATCAAGCCCGACAAGACGGAGGCTTGGAAGAGGAGACAGAAGAAGACAGATCGCCAAATGCTCTCTGTCTCCATCGATACTACCGGATCTGGCGACCGGTACTACCGGCTAGCGGTACTACTGCCCACTACTACCGCCCCATACAGACGACACCAACAGAAGTCCCAGGACTGCAAGCGGTACTACCGGATCTAGACCCGGTATGTAACATCCCTAAATTCATATTTCAAAGCTCATTCATATCATCATTGCATCCTTCATCATTTAGGGTTTTCTCAAAATCATTTCAGAAACAGAAGCTTGGTGCTATGATTTCATGTGAGCAGATTTAATTCAAATGGCCATCACCCTTTGAGACTTGATTGTTTAGGAACATGGTTGCTTGCCTCCATTGTTGGAAAGTTTAGGTGTAGCAATTTAACCAAAGTTATCAACTTAGAAATAATTTCAAAACCCTTTTCAAAACATTTGCAAACCAGAGGCAAAGTCTCTGTTTGTATTAAGCCCAAGCTTGATCAAGCCCTTGCAAGGTAACCACATGGTTAAATGACTGATTGTGAAACCTCAGTACCCTACAAAAATCTCCAGAATTGTTTGAATTCAAAAGGATTTGAATTCATATCAAAAATCATTTTAGAAAATGGTTTTAGAAAAAGAAAAGGATTAATCAAAGGAAAAGGGCCGCGCGCCAGGCATCTGGCCCAGCAATGAAACGAGCCCAACAAGCCCACCCGGGAAGTTTTCCTTTTCTTCTCTCACGCACGAGCGCACGCACTCAAATGATGACCTACCCCACACCTTTGCTTATTATCTTGACCAGCGCCCATCGCCAACGTCCCCGTCTTCCCCAAACGCTGGCGACCACGTCGCTGCCGATCATGGCATAATGGCGGCGTAATTGGGCATTAATCCGCGAGCGTTTCCTGTCGAGCCTCTGGCTATAAGATCCTCTCTGCCTCGCGAGCATTTCCCCCCAAACACCTCGCTCACTCCGCCACCAGGCTGCCCTCAATCAACCCCACACCGCCGCAGAGAGAGCCCACTCCGGCGATCAATTCCGGTGAGCCTCGTGTTACCCTCTGCCTCTCACTCTTGCTATCTGATTCAGTGAGTCTTTGCGCACCTCCTGACCCCACTAGTTCATTCTGTACTGCCCCAGGTCGCCGTTTCCGCTTGACACCGCAAGCACCGACGACCACCTCGACTCCGGCGACCAAATTCCGTAAGTCCTGCGGCGCCCTTCACTTCGACTCACACGAGTTTGTTCGCAATGTTCTTACGCATCACCTAAACCCTCCGCTCGTGTTAGGCACGCGGACCCTAACGACTCGACAACGACCACCCGACGCCGTGCACAACTCGACGAAGCTCTCTCAGCCACATCCGCGCCCTTCAAACCGGCGCTACCTTGAGCTTCAGCAGCTTCGCGAGCCTGGTATGACCCTTCTCCCTCATGGACGACCTGGAGCATAAGCTCCGCCAGAAACAGCGCTCGCTTACGCCGCGCCGCCAGGACATGGTCGCTTGCTCGCGAGCCGTTAGATCCAAATCCGAGCGCTAGGATAGATTCATTTAACTGTGAAGCGGTACGCGATCTGGAGCGTACAATCTGTTTAGATCCTGCGGCTGCAGAGCTCGATCCAGTGCGAACCGGTACGCGCCAATCACAACGCGACGCGTGGCTAGGGTTAGATCTAAAAACAGATTTAAAAATCAGATTTTGATCCAAATTCAAACTGCCATAACTTTGGATTTCCACGTTGGAATTTTGCAAACTTTATACCGTTGGATTCAGTGAATCAAGACCTTTCTGAATATCCAATGTGTTTAACAAATAGTAACCATTAGAATGACTTTAATTGTAGAAACTTGTTTAAGGCTATTTTGAGTATGGATTTAGTTTAGTAATTTGTTTTAGGGTTAAATAAGTGTGTTTTGGCAAATTTGGTGTCTTGTTAAGTTTCTGTATTCATGCACTTGCTTGGCAAAGTTTGCAAAATGCCCACTCAGTAAATTCATGCATGCATGCATTCATATTATTTTTGATTGTATATGAATTGTGTGTAAATGTGTGCTACAATTTTGTGTGTAGATTTTGCTAGTGATTGTGACTGTGAAGAGTGCTACTCTCCCCATTACCAAGGCAAGTGATGCTTCATATCTTTTGTCCCATTACTTTCACTATGCATTAGTGTTTTTGCTAAGTAAATCTTGCATGGATTTTATTTTGCTAAGTATAGACCTTGCTATGGGAAAACCTAGTAGATGAAGCCTTAGAAGAAATTTCCTAAGTTAAGATTCCTACTACTTTCATGCTTAGCTTAGCTAATAGAAAACAAGGGTGGAATATATATTCATGCTATGGAAAAATTTCTAAGTCTGTGGACTTATGTTTTGTTTAATAAAACAACTAAGTGAATGAATCACCTGGGTGGAATGGAAGGAATGGTTTGTGTTGAGTGGTTCACAAGGCCATGGACTTGGCTTGTGTATCTCACTTGTGGATGGCCACCCAGGAACAAAGAGATTTGAGATGTCAAATGTTGAGAAGCTTCAAGTGCAACCACTTGGCAATATGGGCTCTGCCATGATCATATAGGTTGCTAGAACTTAGTCTCTTGGACAGTTGGTGGTAGAGGGAATGATAGGTTGGAACGCGTCCATTTGACTAAGGAAAGGCTTCTGAAAGATCTTGTCTTGGGAAACCAAGTCCTGTGGGGAAAGTGCACCACCTCTGCAGAGTGTAAAACCTAAGTACTTAGCCATGTCCCTGGAAAAGGACAATTTGAGCATCAAGACATGGAAGCTATCAAGAATCTCCTCATCTCAATTTCTAAGTTAAAATCTTGTGATTGAACAAGGGTTAAAAGGATCTTCAGTCTTTGATTGGTAGATGCCCTGAGTGGATCTTCAGTCTTTGATTGGTAGATGCCTTGGGTGATTTGTGCCAAACAAAAAAACTTAGTGTTTTCAAAAGTTAAGGAAAAATATATTTTGAGCAATGCAAGCCTAAGCTCCACCTAGCCAAATGCATATAGTATTATAGTCCACTTTAAATAAGCTAAGGTATCACTTGCCAATACTATTCCAAAGTATTGACCCTCTGTGGCTGTAACTTGTAATGTTGCAGGTTACTCCGATGATGAATAGGAGTCATGAGTCTACACTCAACATGCTTGCCTGTGGCACATGAAGATGAAGAATTATGTTTATTACTTATTCCATAAACTCTTGTATTAGGCCTTTGGCCCTGAGTTGTAAAAGACTATGTTTTATCTCTGGAATGGATGTAATAAACGACCTTTGTATCTGTGTACTTCATCTTAAACTGTGGATGCTAGCATTGATCCAGGGACTAGCATTGCAATCACAGGGATCCTTTCCTTTAATAAGGAGGGATCTTACACGGTACTACCGGTCAGCGGTACTACCGGACCCAAGTCCGGTACTACCGGTCATGTGTGCCTGCGCGCACCTGTTGGGCCTTCGGCCCATGTACCCCTCTAGCTCGTCCAAACCCTAGTTTTATCCCTAAACTACCCCTGTTTATGTGGTTGGCCTATAAATAGAGCCCCCACCCCTCATGTATCCCTTAGGCATAGATGATAGACTAAAGACAATCCCCATTGTGGAATCTCTAGTTTTGCCTCATCCCCTTTACCAAGGGGACCGACTATCGTCACCAACCTCGATTGGACTTTGCATCACGCATCCATCATTGAACAAGGCCTTGGAGTTCGGTATCTCGTCTCCAAGTTTTCAAGACCCTCCCCAAGGTGTTCTTCCCTCTACGATGTGGATTTGAGGGATCACATTGACCGATCTTTCCTTGCGAGGATTCTATCGGACCGGTGGCCGCCGTTCGGGAGCAATCTGCCTTGTATCGTGTGAGTTTTGCGTGTGTTCATCGTGTTCTTCGCGAGGTGTGTGTTCGCTTCCGCTACCTTCTCCCTTTCCCCTCGCTTTCCCATCGATTTGACCACGAGATCCGTGAATATCAGGCCACCCAAGAGGTTAATCCCTCCATCAGCTGTGGCCCAACTAGTGCGCGGAGGCACTGACAGGAGCGGTAGTACCGGACTTGGGACCGGTAGTACCGCTTGGTCCGGTAGTGCCGCTCCGGGACCGGTAGTACCGCTGGCGGTCCTGGGACTTCTGTTGGCGACGTCTGTAAGGGGCGGTAGTAGAGGGCGGTAGTACCGCTGGAGACAGAGAGCATTTGGCGATCTGTCTTCTTCCGCCTCCTCTTCAAAGCCTCCGTCTTGTCGGGCTTGATGCTCCGGGCTTCCTCCATTGCCTCCGTACTTGTCAATGTGAACCTATCATGCATATGTGACGGAGTATGAAGTAGCATACCATTCAATAGGGTAGGAAGGGGGCTCGCATAGAGGAACAGATTCACCTTTGGAGTCCATGACGACTTGGCGTAAGTTGGAGACCAAGATGTGGTAACGACCGTAGGTCGGGCTACATCAGCTCCCCCCCCTTCAAAAAGAGTCGTCCTCGACTCTACATGCTCATCACAAAGTAGAAGCGGTCGAGAGACCTTCTTGATCCTGGGGTTCACCATATAGTCGTCCTCGGGAAGATTGACTTGACAACACTTCAATGTTCCTTCACCTTCCTTGAAGCCTACAAAGCTCACAACAAAAGCAAAGCAACACTCAAAGCGTAGCCAATTCATGAAGATTATAGCATGAGTCCTCAAGTAGAAGGAAGTCACCTTATCTTGTAGAGATAGCTCGATGAAGGGTGGCCATAGGTAACTCTCTTCGGTTCTTCTTGTCAACTTATAGTCCATAGAGGTTGACGTGTATGCATTTGTACCATCATACAACAAAGACCAAGCAACATATGTTTATGTGTGATAGAGGAGCATGTCCATTCTTGTTCACAACATGATTAGCACAACTCAAGTATAGCAAGCGGGATGCATATGCAAGGTCAATGTGCATGGAAATCGTTTGAACATCCTCCAAATGTGGAAACTCAAAAACTCCATATAACATAGTAGTGGGGCACTCAAGGCAATTGACTAGAATTTTGATCAACGTCCTTGATGCGAGAATAGGAGAATTCGGCAAAAACACGCAAGGAAGAATGTCCAAAGCAACATCATTATGTGTGCAAACCAACCATTGGAAAGAGAAATTGTTCGACATGTTGGATGTCACACACAAATCATCAAAAGCAAATATCATGGGAATATGAGTATCCCAAGCGGAATTCAAAGTAACGTGTTTGCAAACAAACCAAATGAAAGAGCAAGTGGTCCTTATGTTTGTTGCAACAACAAGACGAGATTCTTGGAAGCTCTCATGACAATACATGTTCTTAATGGGATTTTGGTTGCACACAAAACATCGGAAAGGTAAATTGGTCAACATTTTTGTTGCAACACACAAAGCATCATTATCTAAAAGCGAAGAAACATGAATGTCACAAGGGAAGATAATACCATTAACATGCTTGCAAGCAAACCATAGGAAAGAACAATTTGTCAACATGAAAGATGCAAAGCATGCAAAAGGTATCAGAGCTGGGTTCGATCTTGAACTCACTTGTGGGATTCTCTCAAGATCTCTTTTTGTCAACTCGTGCTCAACCGAGGTTGACTACCTACACACATCAAACACAAAAGGAATAACGTGTGTGCATGATAGAGATACACATCATCCATCATGACGTATCTCTTCTTGTGCACATCACCATTAATGTCAATCAAGTATGAAATAGATGCATGGTGAGTATGCAAGTGGGGAACATGCTTATCATGGCAATCATCAAAATCTCAAAAAATTGAGAAAGCTATGGGGGCCATCTCATTATAATGCATATAATCAATATTGTTGCAAGCAAAGCGAGTGAAATAGCAAGCATTCATCTTATTGCAAGCAACGGGAGAAATTGAATGACTAGCATGACAAGGCAAGTCCAAAGCAATTGGAGGATACACACAAGATGCATAGCATGGTATGTTTATGGCAATGATATCGCAATCAAACAATTTCGCATGATCAATAGTATGCAAAGGCAAAGCATCACATGGGAATGTGGATGAAGCATATGTAATGTCACAAGTATCATCCATAGCATGCATATCCTCACAATTCATCATGTCCACTAGTGGGATCATGGCATCATCAACACCCTTATTGTTACCTTGTTCATACCTCTCATATGAAGTGGGTGTTGTGGAAGTAGTGGCCTCCTTGTGGACGACTTCGTCTTCTTCATGTAGCCATGGCGTCGCATCATCTTCGTGCACCATGTACATCTTCTCCAATTGAGGCATCATTGCTTCATGGTTTGGCGCTTCTTCATCCATGGAACCTAGCATAACACAAGAGAACACACTAGAGGTAGAGGGTAAGTTGTTAGAAATCGAAATGGTCTCACTTGACCTATCAACTACCACTCTCAACCCACTAGGAGTATCGCTCATGCCCTCCAAGTGGAAGCACTCAATCTCACATAAGGTGGAGTCACTCATCTCACTCTTGTTCTCACTCAAGTGGGCTAAGTGGCTCTCATACTCACATGGGATTGGTACCACATCATCACTCAAGCATATGGGGATAGGCTCGGTTTCCTCAACTCCATGCGCCTCCTTTGGTGAAGGGAAAATCCCATGCTCACCATTCTTGACCTGGTCGCCTCCAAGGTTGGATGCCATAAGATGGGCATCATTGCTCGCCTCCATGGTCGAAGGGAAAATCCCATGCTTGACCGTCTTGTGGCCATCTCGTAGTAGTGTTGGAGGTAGGCTCATGCTATCCAACTTGGCAAAGTAGAGGTCTTCATTTTCCTCGTTCATGAGGTGTTCAAATGCAAGCATAGTCGTTGAATCTTGATGGCGTGGACGAAGGCTTGCTCTTGGTGCCATTTTGGTGGTGGCACTAGTAGTTGAAGGTGCCTTGTGACGGTGTCGACGGAGGTCATTGGCGTGCCTTGCCGATGGTTGATGTAGGTGGCGCACTTGGTCATCCATATGACGCTCACGACGATGGCCCTTGACCTTGGCACTCTTCCTTGTAAGTTTTTCTAATGAGCGCAAAGCATCATTAGTCTTGGCGACCATCCTCATGTTTTTGTCGAAGTCGTTGTCCATGTCCTTCTTGAAGTTGTGGAGGTCGCTTTGGAACTTGTCCATTTGATGATGGACCTTGGCGCACTCGAGTTGGAGTCTCCGTCTTGGTCGGTGTGACTTGATAAGCTTGTCGTTGTCGTTCTTGAAGTCGCCCATGCTTGGGGAGTCATTGTTGTTGTAGTACTCCATGTCACCCAAGCATGTGGAGCCATTGTTGGTGTAGTGCTCCATCATGTTATCCATGCTTGTGGAGACATATGCATGGTGGCTCATCATGGATTCTTCATGGAAATCATCCTCGGTCCCGGAGTCCCTAGACATGCTTCACAAGACCAAGTGTTGTATATGGAAGTGGTAGTGGGAGTTAGGGATACAACGTCAAACCTTACTTTACCTTGGAAGATCGTATCGGACAAGTGGCCACACTTGAGAGCAATAAACCAAGCAAAGTGAAGTTCACATGGAACACCAAAACCAACTACTAACCAAAAAACACACACACACAAGGCCTATGGTGGATAGGTATGGAAAGTGGCATGTCAAGAACCAATCCGAAATCAAGATGTTGTAATGGCAAGTAAAGAACCACAATGATCACAAAGCAAAAATATGTACAAGGAAACACACACGGAGGGATAAATGGGACTTGTGCGACGGAGAAAGTGAGCTAAGAACCAAATGATTACCTAGCGAAGACTATAAGCTCGTGTCACACAAGTACAAGGAGAGACGCTAGTTCGATTGCACAAAATTGGTGGGCTACAAGATATGCACAAAAGTACCACCTATATGATGTTCATCGAGCTTGCGCTTCCTATGCTATGAGGCACATGTATAATTATTTCTTTTTCTCTTTTTTTCCTTTTTTCTATTTTTTTTTCTTTTTGTATCACTCTTTTTCTTTTTATTTCTTTTTCACTTGCCTCTTCCTTGTGCCAACAACTATACAAGATAACTATATGAGATAGCGCCCACAATGTTTGCTCGGAATCTAAAAGGTATCAAATGTGCATAGCCCAAGCAATAATAAGAGGAACTAGTCTCAATAGTTGTTTGTTGCTCGCAAAGATAGTGGGGTTCACAAAGGAATGCAAGTGGGGAGAAGTCGCGGAATGTTTATACCTTTCGTCGACGATCTTCACCCTTTATTGTTGGATTCCGCCTTGCTCACGGAATTTGGATGGAGTAGATAGCATGAACAACGTGGATGATGATGTAGAGCTCCTTCTCCTCTTAGAAACGAGCTAAAGAACACCAAAATCCGAGTTCAAATGCAAAAGTTATGCTTAAAATGGTGAAAGGCTGAAATCTGGGAATCTGTTTTTTTCTTTCTATACTGGGCGGTAGTACCGGATTTTGGGAGCGGTAGTACCGGATATGTTGAGCGGTAGTACCGCTGGAGACAGAGACGCCCAGATCTGACGCGTTTTCGCGATTTTGGGGGGATTTGGGCGGAAAATCTTCAAGAAAACACCAAATCGACGGGGGAAATCAAGGAATTAGGCTATGGGAACGCAAAGGAAGGTAGATCAACAAGTTTAGCAAGTAATCCACGGATCAAAACCTACCAACACGCACTCAAATCACAGATCGATCCAAAACACGAATTGGGGCTATTTATGGTGGAATTTTCGAATTTATGGGGAAAAGACCAAATCGATGAGAAATCCGTGGCAACCAAAAGCTGCTGATACCAGATGATGGAGGGGTTAACCTCTTGGGTGGCCCGATCTTCACGGATCTCGTGGTCAAATCGATGGGAAAGCGAGGGAAAGGGAGAAGGTAGCGGAAGCGAACACACAGCTCGCGAAAAACACGATGAACACACGCAAAACTCACACGATACAAGGCCGATTGCTCCCGAACAGCGGCCACCGGTCCGATAGAATCCTCGCAAGGAAAGATCGGTCAACGTGCTCCCTCAAATCCACATCGGAGAGGGAAGAACACCTTGGGGAGGGTCTTGACAACTTGGAGACGAGACATCGAACTCCAAGGCCTTGTTCAATGATGGATGCGTGATGCAAAGTCCAATCGAGGTTGGTGACGATAGTCGGTCCCCTTGGTAAAGGGGATGAGGCAAAACTAGAGATTCCACAATGGGGGTTGTCTTTAGTCTATCATCTATGCCTAAAGGATAAATGAGGGGTGGGGGCTCTATTTATAGGCCAGCCACTAAACAAGGGTAGTTTGGGGATAAACTAGGCGAATAGGTAAGTAAAGGGGGATACATGGGCGGTGGCCCAACTAGTGCGCGCAGGCACTGACAGGAGCGGTAGTACCGGACTTGGGACCGGTAGTACCGCTTGGTCCGGTAGTGCCGCTCCGGGACCGGTAGTACCGCTTGCGGTCCTGGGACTTCTGTTGGCGTCGTCTGTATGGGGCGGTAGTAGAGGGCGGTAGTACCGGTCGCCAGATCCGGTAGTACCGCTGGAGACAGAGAGCATTTGGCGATCTGTCTTCTTCCGCCTCCTCTTCCAAGCCTCCGTCTTGTCGGGCTTGATGCTCCGGGCTTCCTCCCTTGCCTCCGTACTTGTCAATGTGAACCTATCATGCATATGTGACGGAGTATGAAGTAGCATACCATTCAATAGGGTAGGAAGGGGGCTCGCATAGAGGAACGGATTCACCTTTGGAGTCCATGACGACTTGGCGTAAGTTGGAGACCAAGATGTGGTAACGACCATAGGTCAGGCTACATCACCCTCCCCAAGGTGTTCTTCCCTCTCCGATGTGGATTTGAGGGAGCACGTTGACCGATCTTTCCTTGTAAGGATTCTATCGGACCGGTGGCCGCCGTTCGGGAGCAATCGGCCTTGTATCGTGTGAGTTTTGCGTGTGTTCATCGTGTTCTTCGCGAGGTGTGTGTTCGCTTCCGCTACCTTCTCCCTTTCCCCTCGCTTTCCCATTGATTTGACCACGAGATCCGTGAAGATCGGGCCACCCAAGAGGTTAACCCCTTCATCAAGTTTTATTTCTAAAAGACTTGTACTTGGTTCCTATACTAGGTGAGAAGCTTATCCTTCCTTTATCCTTAAGTGTTAGTTTTTAGACCTAGTCACTAATCCGTGAAGTGACCTTTGTTCTTTTAAAATGTGTGTTCGTGTTCTTGAAAGTTTGATAGGTTAGACTTTTGTAGTGGCTTTGCAATAACGATCGATGGGAGTCGACCTCGAACCTTTGGTTCATGCCTATGGAATCTGTTTGCAATGTGAGTGAGGATGCATGAGTGTTAGCTTTGTGTGATTCACTATTTCAGCTATAGAGTTAATAGTTTGGGTGTGGAATGTATTGGCCCCCATACCAATTACAATTATTATTTTCTCTTGTTATGTTGAAGCGGTGAATCATTGGCATGTTCCTTTAGTTTGTTGAGAGACTACGTTGTGCAGCCTAAACGATAGAGTGCTATGATGTTCTAAATGTATTTGGGGCAATTGTTTCCAATCCTAGGACATGAAGTGAGGATAAACCTTTTTTCGTTTCTATGGTATCTTACCAGAAATATGCCCTTCTTGACCACCATGAGAGTTTCATATAGGTTTTGTGGTGCTTTCTAGTTCTGCTCCAAAGTTGAATGTTGAGCATTCAATGATGAGGTACCATCTACATTCTTCATAAGGATTTCATGATTCATCAAGGACAAGTACAATTGTTACTAACCAAGGTACCTTGCTCGTTTCAAGTTCCTCGAGAGCGGGATGTTGATTTTCACATTGATCTTATTCCTGGCATTCGACCTATCTCTACTCCTTATTAGTTGTTATAATGACCTCAAGAAGAGTTGAAGAAGCTATTGGAAGAGATGCTATCCTAGGGTTTATTTTGACATACCGTCTCACCGTGGGAAGCTATTGGAAGAGATGCTATCCTAGGGTTTATTTCCCGTGGCATCTTTATGAGGATAACGAGAAATATACTACATATGTTGATGACTTCGTGGTAGTTTTCATTGAAGATAACCTCATATATTCGAGGACATAAGAAGGGCGCAGAGCACCTTTTGATGTTTGGGCTGGAGACTTTCAGAAAGGAAATTTATGTAAAGCTAAACAAATACGAGTTTCTAATTTCAGAAGTGTCCTTTATTGTTCATGTTTTCTCATGCAAGATAAGAAAGTTATTGATTATGCTTCGAGGAAAAAGCACGAGCAGAACTATCCTACCCATGTTCTAGAGCTTACAACCGTGATGTTTATACTCAAGATTTGGAGGAATTATCTCTATGGAAAATCTTGTGATATTTTCACGAAGCATAAAAGTCTCAAACATCTCTTCATATAGAAGATGTTGAACATGTGACAAATTCGGTGGCTAGAATTGATAAAGAACTATGACCTCACTATCCAGTACAACCCAGGCAGGGCAAATGTGGTTGCAGATACTCTTAGCTGCAAGTCTATACCTCCCATTGTGGATTTCCTTATTGCTGATTTTGAATGGATGGGCATCTCATATTGGTTTGCTGATGTAGCACAAGAGGAAACACAACTCATCCTTCGGTCAGCTATTCCAGATAGAGTGAGAGGGGCATAGCAAAGTGATCGACTATTATAGCAAGCGCGAGAGAACATCCTACAAGGTAGAATTAGAGAGTTTACTCTAGATGCTGTCGGAGCTATTCGGTTACGTGGCCGCCTTAGTGTGCCACAGAAGTCTCATGTGAAGGAGAGGACATTCTTCGGGAGGCAACTCATGCCCCCTACACAGTTTATCTCAGAGAGGCAAAGATGTATCTGGACCTAAAACAGACTTATTGGTGGAAAAAATGAAATTAATGTGGCCAGGTATGTGCCCATTTGTGGGGTTTATCTACAAGTAAAGTGATATGGGATCCCTTGTGGGATTGACCCTAGGGTGGCCCGATCTTCACGGATTTGATGCGGGGAGTGAGGGGATACCCGATGAACACGATGAACGCAACATAAACGCAAGGTAAAGATACAAATACACACAATCACAACCCGATTCGATTTGCTCCCGTTGGCTCGAACAACCAATCCAATAGAATCCTCGGCGAGAGACCGTTAGGTAGAATCACCAAAGGAGAGATCGTCAAGCGGATGATAGAATCCAAATCAAAGGAGAGAGTAGCAACCAAGTAGAATCCCAAATGGGAGAGACCTAGCACTACTAGAATCCTTGATGAGGAGAGACCAAACACTTGAGGAGGGTCTTAATGACTTGGAGAGGAACAACCGAACTCCAAGGCCTTGTACAACTCATAGATTAACTATAGAGAGGGGTTCCCATCTAGCGTTAGGCACAAGCCTTCATTCATCATCAACTCTAGGGTTTCAAGGAGGGGGTGGGGGCTTATATATAGGCCAGCCACGAGCTAGGGGTAAAATAGACATAAACAGGGAGTTCTAGGCGTTACATGGGCCAGGCCCAAAAGGCCTTAACATGCCTGGCGTCGAGCAGGCTGGAGACTCCGGTGTTGGGTCCGGAGACTCCGGTCAATCTCCGGACCCGTCTCCGGAGGGGCCCTCTGGTTGTCCCGGGCTTGGTTCCTGAGGCCGGACCGGAGGATGGTCCGGAAACTCCGGTGTAGGCCGGAGACTCCGGTGTGATGGCCGGAGACTCTGGTCTGGCTTCAGCAACTTCTTGCGTCTTCTCTTCCAGGCCTCTTGCTTGGGGGTCTTGGTTTCTGGGGTCCTCTTGTCATCTCCTCTCGGTGTCATGGTCATGGGCCTAGTCATAGCATGGGCACGTGTCTCAAGTAGGATTCCATTCACATGATATCCAAAGGAGGGTGGGATATGGAATGAGTTCACCTTTGAGGGCGTGGTTGATGTAGCATGGTGTGGACCAATGGTGAATGCCATGTGTTGGGCTGCATCATCTCCCCCCGCTTCAAAACGAGTCATCCTCGACGAAGTTCCATCATCATATAGGGAGAGAGGTGTGCCCATGGTCTTGAGCTTGTATGTTGTTGGATCTCCGGTGTCGTAGCATTGTTCAAATTGGTTGAAGATCTTGAATTTGAGCTTGTCATCAAGATGTGGTTGGAGATCTTGTAACGTGTTCCTTGTAGGTGGTGGGTGAGGTTGTGTATCCTGCAAAACTGATAACAAGGAGAAAGAGTTGTATGAAGGATTGTTAGTATTGGGTACACCCAAATCACTCTTCTCACGTGAGGTGGCATGCGGCGCGGCACTCATGATTTTTCCACTCCTTTGGGGCTTGCAGCACTCACTCACGTGTTGGTGGATCACTCTCTCACCACTCATCTCACAAGGGTCCTTAGCTTGTTTTATCTTGTGCAACGACGTCATGTTGGAAGTGATAACTTGGCTTGGCGTCATAGGTTGTAGCACCAATGTCTTGTCATTCCACCTAAAGGAGTATTGGTTGGATGTACCATCATGTAGTGCGCCCTTGTCGTATTGCCAAGGCCTTCCAAGGAGCATGTGACACACGGTCATAGGCACGACATCACACTCGACGGTGTCTTGATATGGACCAATCTTGAAGGAGACTTTGACCTTGTGTTTGATTTGAATGGTGCCATTGTCATCAAGCCACTTGACATGATAGGGCTGAGGGTGCTCCATGTATGGTAACTTGAAAGATCGATGCTCGCAAGGTTGTGACAACTTCCTCCATCAATGATAACTTTTACGGACTTGCCATCAATTCCGGCTCGGGTTTGGAAGATGTTGAGGCGTTGGTCCTCTCTAGGGATGGAGTTGGTCGTCAAGACTTGGGCGATGACAAGTGAGGGGCTTGGATCATGTTCACAAAGAAGCGTGTCCTCATCTTGCATTGCGGCATCTTTTGTGATAGCGGCTTGGTTCATAGCTTCAAATTCATCTTCGCTCACGGAGTATGTTGCGCCGTTCTCATCCGTTAGCATGACTCTTGTGTTGATGCACTCATAAGACTTGTGGCCCTTTCATCCACACTTGTAGAAAATTACTTGACTCTCCGTTGTTGTGTTGGAGGAGGGTGCCATAGGTGTCTTGGCTTGCTTAGAGGAGCTTGTTGCTTGGTTTGTTGGCTTGGAGGGGCTACTCGAGTTGATTGAAGCGAAGTACGCCCTTTGCTTCTCATAAGCATGTTCCTTTTGCAAGTGGCGCTCGGCCTTGGTTGCTTGGTGAAGAAGGTTCACGAGAGTCTTGTAAGGTTGGAAATCGACTATCTTGCGTATTGGGCGGCTCAAACCATTGAGGAACCGTGCTATTGTTTGCTCCTCGAGTTCCTTCACATCGGCTCTCATCATAGTCATTTCCATCTCCTTGTAGAACTCTTCAATTGTCTTTGTGCCTTGCTTCAAGTTTTGTAGCTTGTCAAAGAGGTCTTGGCGATAGTGCTCGGGGACAAATCTTGCATACATCACATTCTTCATCTCGGTCCAAGTGGTGACCGGTGGTTCTTCTTGCTTCTCACGATTGCTTTGGTAGTCTTCCCACCAAACATTGGCGTAGTCCTCAAACTCAAGAGATGCCATTGCCACTTTCTTCTCTTCGGAAAAGTTGTGGACTCGGAAGATCTTGTCGACTTTGAGCTCCCATTCAAGGTATGCATCGGCATTTTCTTCTCCTTTGAACTTGGGCATAACGAACTTGAGCTTCCCAAACTTGCCATCATCACGCTCATGGTGGTTGTTGCGATGTTCTTGGTGCATACTTACGTCACTTGGAGGGCGTGGAGGCGGAGGAGGAGGCTCTTGATTGCCTTGAGGTTGTTGTGGTGGATGAGCTTGATGATGCTCGAAGTCTCTCCTTCGCCGTTGGTCGGCATCATTGACATTCATAGCCTGACGGTGTCGGTGGTGGTGTTGTGCATGCCGGTTATTGCGTCGAGCTTGGCGTGCATCCTAATAGGGAAAAGGTGTCCGATCTTTCGATGAGATGATGATAATCGATTTGGTGGAGTTCGGGATTGATGATCCGACTACACGTGCGAGCACGAGCGCCAATGCAATCGCTAGGCCAATCTCCTGGAGGTTACCGATCCTGCGGGAACACGATCAGCCTGACCAGCGAGGGTCTTAATTCCTACCTGAAATCGAGAACAAGTAAGAACCAATATTGCAATCAAGATATTGCGGATTAAGAGGAAAGCTTTATTGAAAAGGTGGGATCCTGAATAGGTGCGAAGTACAAGAGGCCTCTGCGACGCTTGAGCCTTGGCGAAGTTGCTACGATGGCTAACTTAATATCTATACAAAATCCAAGTCTAGGGGGACGGCTATGGGGAGTATTTAAGGAGGAAAATGTGGGGTTTCGGCCAGCCATGGAAGTGGTGGCCGAATCCAACACTAGAATTCCTTTCCCCTAAAATACGGACTCTAAAAAGTGGCTATTTAAAATCCTGCGAAAATTACATGGGCCTGGCCCAAAATAAAGGTGTCGCAGCACCATATTAAGCTATGGACGAATTCGTGAAGTATTAATCTTGATTATTTCGTCCAAGCCTTCTTTCTTCATTATGATGGCCTCAAAGTTCTGAAATCTCCATCCGTGGCCTTCTCTTGGATCATCACATGCTTGCTTCCATCTCCATGCATGGCCATGCTCCAATGCTTGTCCCTCTCATCCATGCTTGGTCCATCATTCCTAAGAGTAAGAAATACATCTGATTTAGGCAGCATCATATTCTCATGTATGTGAGGAATAGTTCCAAGAAACGAAAGTACCTGATAGTTAAGTTGTTTGGCACGAGATCTTGTGATGGGTCCTTGTATGTGTGTAACTGTAGGTACAACGGTTGCATCAATAGAAGGGATGTCCACATCATGCTCCCCTTCTTGAATTGAAGTCGTCCTCAACGCAATCTCATGTTCCTCACCAAAGTAAGGCTTCAAATTTGCAATGTTAAACATAGGACTAACCGTACCAAAGTCTGCAGGCAACTCAAGTTTATATGCATTATAATTTATTTTCTCTAACACCTTAAAGGGACCAGCAGCACGCGGCATTAACTTAGACTTGCGTAAATCAGGAAAGCGATCCTTACGCAAATGTAACCAAACAATATCTCCAATAGCAAACACAACATGCTTTCTCCCTTTATCCCCAGCAAGTTTATACTTAGCATTCATATGTTCGATGTTATCTTTAGTAGTCTTATTGATGGGGCAAAGGTGTCCGATCTTTAGATGAGATGATGATAGTCGATTTGGTAGAGTTCGGGCTTGACGATCCGACTACACGTGCGAGCACGAGCGCCAATGCAATCGTTAGGCCAATCTCTTGGAGGTTACCGATCCTGCGGGAACACGATCAGCCTGACCAGCGAGGGTCTTAATTCCTACCTGAAATCGAGAACAAGTAAGAACCAATATTGCAATCAAGATATTGCGGAATTAAGAGGAAAGCTTTATTGAAAAGGTTTGATCCTGAATAGGTGCGAAGTACAAGAGGCCTCTGCGACGCTCGAGCCTTGGCGAATTTTCTATGATGGCTAACTTAATGTCTAAACAAAATCCGAGTCTAGGGTTATGGCTATGGGGAGTATTTAAGGAGGAAAAGGTGGGGTTTCGGCCAGCCATGGAAGTGGTGGCCGAATCCAACCCTAGAAGTCCTTTTCCCCTCAAATACGGACTCTAAAAAGTGGCTATTTAAAATCCTGCGAAAATTACACGGGCCGGGCCCAAAATAAAGGTGTCGCAGCACCATATTAAGCTATGGACGAATTCGTGAAGTATTAATCTTGAATATTTCGTCCAAGCCTTCTTTCTTCATTATGGTGGCCTTAAAGTTCTGAAATCTTCATCCGTGGCCTTCTCTTGGATCATCACATGCTTGCTGCCATCTCCATGCATGGGCATGCTCCAATGCTTGTCCCTCTAATCCATGCTTGGTCCATCATTCCTAAGAGTAAGAAATACATCTGATTTAGGCAGCATCATATTCTCATGTATGTGAGAAATAGTTCCAAGAAACGAAAGTACCTGATAGTTAAGTTGTTTGGCACGACATCTTGTGATGGGTCCTTGTATGTGTGTAGCTGTAGGTATAACGGTTGTATCAATAGAAGGGATGTCCACATCACTTATGCAAGTTTAATATCATTTCAGCGCGTTGTGTAGCATCCAAATTATTTTGCACCGAAGTATGTAAAGGCAATAAATCAATAGGTGCACGAGGAACAAAACCATAGACGATCTCAAACGGGCACATCTTTGTGGTAGAATGCAGCGAACGATTATTAGCAAATTCTATATGAGGTAAACACTCTTCCCACAATTTTAAGTTCTTCTTTAAAACAGCCCGCAACATAGTAGACAAAGTTTTATTTACTACTTCAGTTTGTCCATCAGTTTGGGGATGACATGTAGTACTAAACAACAATTTAGTCCCCAACTTAGCCCATAAACGTCTCCAAAAGTGGCTAAGAAATTTAGTATCACGATCAGAAACAATAGTATTTGGTACACCATGCAAACGAACAATTTCACGAAAGAACAAATCAGAAATATGCGCAGCATCATCCATTTTATGACAAGGAATAAAGTGTGCCATCTTAGAGAACCGATCCACAACAACAAAAATACTATCCCTCCCCTTCTGTGTTCGTGGCAATCCCAAAACAAAGTCCATAGAAATATCCTCCCAAGGAACACTAGGAACAGGAAGAGGCATATATAACCCATGTGGATTAAGGAGAGACTGTAACATCCCTAAAATCATGTTTTAAACTCATGCATATCATCAATGCATCCATGATCATATGAATTTCATTTCAAACAAATCATTTCAAAACAGAAGCATATATGCTTATTATTTCATGTAAGTTTGCTCTAGCCTTAATGTTATCTTCCAATGAGAAGAGTACTTTGTTTTGTTCAGTAAGGTTTGAATTCAAACTTAGGCACCTTCAAAAGCTTGAGCAAAGTTTTCAAAACAAAAGGAATAAATAAAACCAATATTATGCCTATTGTATATATCACATAAAGGCTTGGTTTTATTTTTATTTTCATTTGGTCAAAGTGTTTTGAATAAACAGTAGTGTTTGACACACTTTTGAGTGCAAGGTTTGTAGTATAAAAACCTAGAGAAGATTTGAATTCAAACTCATTTGATTTGGAATTGAAAATCATTTCAGAAAATCAAAACAGAAAAAGAAAAGGAGAAAAGAAATGGAAAAAGGCCAGCGCCACCTATCTAGCCCAGCGACGAATTCAGCCCAGTAAGCCCACCCGGGTTCCCCCTCTCTCTCTCTCACTCGCAGACACACCCACTGAGTGACTGACACCAGGACCCCACCTCCTTTCTGTTTAACTCGCTGACGAGTAGACCCTGTGACCACGTCGTCGTGCATCAAGGCGATCCTCGCTCTGGCTATAAGACCACCTCCCCCATGCGGCCATTTCCCCCAATAAAGCCAGACAGATATGCCCCCAGGTTGCCCGCAATCGCCCTTGCGCCGCCGCAGACAGACGCACTCCGGCGACGAATCTTGGTGAGTACTGACCGCCCCCCAGCCTCTAGTTCAAACCATCGTGACCAGCATGACCTTGCGCGTTTACTGATGGCCTCTGTTTGCTTTCTCATGACCCAGAGCGACGTCTTCTTTCTCACCCGCGAGCACCTGAGCCGCCGCTCGACTCCGACGTGCGATTCAGGTAAAATGAGACCGCCCCTTGCCTCCCCTTTGGTACTGTCTTGATCGCCAGGTCCTTGCGCATCTCCTAAACCATCTGGCTTGTGCTAGGTCGACGCAGAGCCTCGGAAACGTCTTCGACAGCAAGCATCTGACGCTGCCCGCAACTCCGACGAGCTCCCTCGGCCACTACAATGCGCCCCTTGACCAGCCATCGCCACCTTGAGCATAAGCATCGCACGGCGAGCTCGGTAAGCCCCTTCCCCCTCTCCCGCACGACCTAGAATGCTGGTAGCAATTCTGATAGAGGCGTCACCGCCTGTCGCCGCCGCCAGCGCCGCCACTGGATGGTCAAGTGCTGAGCGCCGTTAGATCTAGATCGTGCGGATGCGATAAAACCTAGACGAAGTGGTACGATTCAATCTGAGCCGCACGATTAAGTTAGATCCAGCGGCTCAGAAGCGTGATCCGACGCGAACCGGTACGCGCCAATCAGAGCGTGACGCGTGGCTAGAGAATAGATTTAAAACAGGATTTGAATCTATTAGTGGTTTGAATTTGTTTTAGCTATAACTTTTGATCCCCATGTTCAAATTTGATGAATTTTATATCAATGGAATCAGGAGAACAAGCCCTTTCTAAATATGCAATGTGTTTAATGTTTTGCTTCTGTTAAAATGGTTTTGTTTACAGAAACATGTGTAGGGCTATTTTGAGTATATGAATTGTTTGAGAAATATTTTAAGGTTTAAATAAATGTTGTTTGGCAAGATTTGAACTTGTTTATAAACCAGTACAGTAAACTTGCTTTGTTGAGTTTTAAAAATCATCACATATCATATTGCATGCATTCATATATATTTGTTTGTATATATTTTGTATGTGATTTCTTGTTATGATTTTATGTGTAGATTTTGGTGCCAATAGTGATTGTGATTGTGAGGAGTGTAGCTACTCTCCAAACTACCAAGGCAAGTGGTGCTTCATGATATTTTTATCCCTATGTTTTCTACTAAGCATTAGAAATATTTTGCTAGTCTTGCTTGTTATATTTTGCTTATATGCCATGTTGGGAAATCCTAGTAGTTGTAGAATTGCTAGGAAAATTTCTAAGTTAAGATGCTTATCTATGCCATGCTTAGCGTAGCTAGTAGCAACCAAGGGTGGTGAAAATATACATGCTATGATAAAAATATTTCTAAGTCTTTGGACTTGTGTTTTGCCTACTAAAACAACTAAGTAAATGAAACACCTGGGTGGAATGGAAGGAATGGTTTATGTTGAGTGGTTACACAAGGCCCATTTCTATGGTTTACCTTGTGTATCTCACTTGTGGAAAGCCACCCAGGAACAAAGAGATTTTAGAGGCCAAATGTTAAGAAGCTTCTAGTGCAGCCACTTGGCAATATGGGCTATGCCAGGATCACATAAGTTGCTAGAACTTAGCCATTTGGACAGTTGGTGGTAGTGGGATGATAGGTTGGAACGCGTCCATTTGGTCTAAGGGAAGGCTTCTGAAAGGTCCTGTCTTGGTGAAAATCAAGGCTTATGGGGAAAGTGCACAACCTCTGCAGATGGAAGAATCTAAGTACTTAGCCATGTCCTTAGAAAAGGACAACTTGAGCATCAAGACATGGAAGCTATCAAGAATCTCCTCATCCCAATTTCTAAGTAAAACATGTGGGTGAACAAGGGTGAAGGACTCCAATGTCTATTGGTGGTTCCTTGGGAAAAGTTTTGACAAAGAAAAACTTAGTGTTTTCAACTAATAGGCAAAACCTATTTTGAGCAAAGCAAGCCTAAGCTACACTTAGCCAAATTGCATATAGTATCTAGTCCACCAAAATTATATTAAGGTATCACTTGCCAATACTATTCCAATGTATTGAACCACTGTGGTTGTAACTTGTGATGTTGCAGGTTACTCTGATGAGGATTAGGAGTCATGAGTCTACACTCAACATGTTTGCCTGTGGCACATGAAGATGAAGACTTTTATCTATTTACTTATTTAAACTCTTGTACTAGGCCTGTGGCCTTGGATTTGTAAAGACTATGTTTGTCTCTGGAATGACTGTAATAATGACCTTTGTTTCTGTGTACTTCATCTTAAACTGTGGATGCTAGCATTGATCCAGGGACTAGCATTGCAATCACAGGGATCCTTTTCCTTTATAAAGGAGGGATCTTACAGATGGTATCAGAGCACTGTGTTGCCTGTAGGATTATGACCCTAGGATTGGAAACCACTAAGGAAATTTTTCAACAACTTCTACACTTGTCTATTCTTCTCATAAACTTTTCTAATCTTCTTTCTCATCTCTATTTGTAGATGAACTCCATCAACGAAGCTGTAAGGAAAGGACCACTCATGACAATGACCTTGGAGTGTGAGACAGAATTTCCCAAGGCTCTCAAGGACCTCATGGTTGCAATGGAAATACATGGTGCAACTGTGTACAAAGGTTTTCCTGTGATGGATGAAGGAGTTGAGTACTGGTGGGTGCAACTTCACTTGTATAAAAACAAGGAAGACAACCACAAGGAATCAGGATTCTGCATGTTCACCAATTCAGTGGTGCACACTATATTCTTTGATTCAGCAAGGGATGCATCTTGGAGGACCATCAAAGAACTTGGTGATAGAGTCAAGTGCAGAATGCTCAACCTCCAAAATGACCTAAAGAAAGAGAAGAAACATACCCAAGAGTTGGAGGCTACCAACCAAACCTTAAGAGGAGACATTATAGACTTAGTGATGGAGTCATGTGATCAAGATAGACCGATTGCTACTAGAAACATTATGTTAGCCAACAGATCCAATGAGATAGGATTGTAAGCGTACTTCGCTATTTGGACCACCACTTATCACCTTATTTTCCAAATGTTGCTTAAAATAAGTTGAACCTTGGTTGTTGTAATGGATCCATGTATGCCATGACTTGTGTGTTTTGATTTCCAAGGATATGTATGTGATGCTTTGCCTTGTGTTTTATCTTAAATTGTGTTGTTCTAACTTTTTCTATCTTATAAATAGATGCCTAATGTTACCATCAGCACTGTTGAGGAGTTCCAGGTAACTTGCTTTGGTCCTCGTATTATTGAGCTCACTACTTTGCTCAATCTCCCTCTTCCTACCATCATGGTGCTTCCCCTCACCAAGTTTGAGAGGAAAGACCTTTGGGGCTTCAAGGTCAATCAGCCGGACGCCTTGACCAGGCCTACCACGGAGGCCATCATCTTCAAGCTCATGCACGATGACAAGGAGAGAGGCCTATAGGTAGTCATGCAGGACTTGATTGGACGTCTGTTAGGGAGACACTCTCGACAGGTTAGAGGTACTCACTTCCACGTCTTTGGTAGACGTGATGAGGATGGAGAGGCCATCGACTTCGAGGACACTTCGAGGGATACAACTGAGCCAATTCGCCTATACCTCCAGGACTTAGAGGTTCTTCTTAGGCACGTGGACACTGATAGGACCAACGTCATGCTTAGCAATGATGAACTCCAGGTGCAACTTCGTGAGAAGGACAAGCTCTTCGCGGAGCAAGATGAGATAGTCAAGGAGATGGAGGCAAAGTTCGAGAGCCAGGACAGAAAGTTCAAGAGTCAGGAGAAGCGAGTCCAAGATAGGAACAAGAGGATTCGGGACATGGCCCGAAGAACTGCAGGCCGGACTTGAGCTCGAGCATCAGATTTGTGATTGAGAGGCTTCGTTCTCAAAAGAGGGCTCTCAAAGCCAAAGTAGAGACCTTGACCACCAATTTCGAGGAATACAAGACCGCGATGGAGAATGCAGGTCTTACCTTTGTTGAGGAGGAGGTTGATGCCGAGGAGTAGAGTTGACTACTCATTTATCATTTATTTATCATACTTTATTTGTGTCACAATGACCATCCAACATGTGGATGGCTTGTTATTGGTGTGTTTACTTTGCAAACTTGCCATTTTTGTTGTTGAACTATTGTTATTATGATGCATGTTTTGTGATTGTTTATGTGATGTATTGTGCGTGAAAGCATCTATGGGTATCTCATTCTTATCTCTATTGAACAAACCACAGATGCCTCCCCGTCGTGCCAATCCCAACCCCAACAACAACAACATCACTCCTGAGATGCAGCAAATGATGACAGCTCAGACTCAGCTGATGCAAATGATGACGACGTTCATCCAGAACCAAAACAACAACAACAAAAATAACAACAATAACAACAACAACAACCCATCGGGTTTTGACATGCTTACCAGGTTCTTGAGATTGAGGCCAGCAAAGTTCTCAGGAACAACTGATCCCATGGTGGCCAATGATTGGCTACACTCTGTGAACAAGGACTTGGTAGCGTGGGCATCTTGATGCTGAAAAAGGTCAGATTTGCACATTTGCTGGAAGGACCAGCCGCCACTTGGTGGGATAACTTCCAGATCACCACTCCCATAGAAGATGTGACATGGGCTATCTTTGAGGATGGCTTTCGTACTGCTCATATCTTATCTGGAGTGATGAGTCTGAAGAAGAAAGAATTCCATAACTTGAAGCAGTGCCACCGTAGCATGGCAGAATATATTGAGGAGTTCAACAATCTGGCGTGTTATGCACCGGATGAAGTTGACACTGATGCTAAGAGGAAGGAAAAGTTCCTTGAAGGGCTGAATGATGAACTGAACTTGCAGCTATCAGTGGCCTATGTTCCCACTTATCAGTCTCTCTGTGATAAGGCTGCTATTTTGGAGAGCAAAATGAAGCAAGTTGAAAGCAGGAAGAGAAAGCACTCTGACAAGCACAGCTCGGGATCGTCTCACAAGCGTTCCCATTATGATGGTAGTGGAAGCTCAGGATCCCACAAGCATGGGAAATTCAACAAACACCACAACCACAACCGTCATCATGACAACAAGCATCATCGTAGTCATGACAATGACAAGTACAAGAACCACAAGGGTGGATATAAGAGCCACCACGGTGGTAGTGGAAGTGGCAGTGGAAGTCAGCCTGTCAAGAAGGACATTAGTCAGGTTGAGTGTTTCAAGTGCAAGAAGATGGGGCATTATGCAAATGAATGCCCGGAAAAGAAAGTTGAAGGACCTAACAAGCCCAACCCTTTTCAGAAGTGACAAGTGAACCACATCAATGTGGAGGAAATTTATGAGGAGACTGATGCTGTTGCTGGTAAGTTCAAACTCAATTCCGTTCCAGCATTTGTTCTCTTTGATACTGGTGCATCTCATTCATTCATATCAAGAACATTTGTTGAAAGAAATGAACTTCTGGTAGAAACTATTGGGTGTCCTATAAAAGTAAGTTCTCCTGGCGGAGAAATGATAGTGAATTCAGGATGTCATGATCTAGTCATAGAGTTTGGGAAGTATAAGTTTCCCGTTAACTTGATAATCCTAAATTCCCAAGGATTGGATGTAATTTTGGGAATGGACTGGATGACTAAGCATAAGGGAGTGATAGATTGTGCCAACCATACTGTCTCACTCACAACTCTAGAAAATAAAAGGATCAGATTCAAGACCAATTTTGAAGCAAAACGGAGTAAGCTAAATTCTCTTAAGGGGGTTAGCATAGACAGTGTGCCAATTGTGAGTGAATATCCGGATGTGTTTCCGGAAGAATTGTCGGGAATGACACCAAATAGAGATGTGGAGTTCCTTATTTATTTGCTACCAGGATCTGGACCAATAGCAAAGAGACCGTACAAGATGTCAGTTGATGAACTAAAAGAACTCAAGAAACAACTTGGAGAACAGTTGCAGAAAGGATTTATTCAACCAAGTTCTTCATCTTGGGGAGCCCCAGTTTTGTTTGTGGAGAAGAAAGATAGAAGTCAAAGGCTATGCATAGATTACCGTTCACTCAATGAGGTGACTATCAAAAACAAATACCCTTTGCCTAGAATCAATGACTTGTTTGATCAGCTAGAAGGAGCTTGTGTGTTCTCAAAGATTGATCTCTAGTCAGGTTATTTTCAGCTCAAGATAAGAGAACAAGACATACCTAAAACAGCTTTCAGTACAAGGTATGGATTGTATGAGTATACCGTGATGCCATTTGGTTTGACCAATGCACCATCATACTTCATGAATATGATGAACAAGGTGTTCATGGAATTTCTTGATAAGTTTGTTGTCGTTTTCATCGATGACATTTTAGTCTACTCCAAGAGCAAAGAAGAGCATGAAGGACATTTGCGTTTGATACTTGAGAAGCTTAGAGAGCATAAACTGTATGCCAAATTCAGCAAGTGTGAATTTTGGCTAAATGAAGTTGAATTTCTTGGACACGTTGTGTCAGGAGATGGTGTTGCAGTTGATCCTGCTAAAGTTTCAGCTGTAACTGAATGGGAATATCCCAAGTCAGTGAAAGAAGTTCGTAGTTTCCTTGGCTTAGCAGGTTACTACAGAAGGTTCATTGAGAATTTCTCCAAGGTAGCTAAGCCTATGATAGAATTGCTAAAGAAAGACAAGAAATTTGCTTGGTCTGAAGGTTGTGAACTCAGCTTTCAGGAATTGAAGAAGAGACTTGTGACAACACCAGTCTTGTGTTTGCCAGATTTGGAAAAAGATTTCCAAATATATTGTGATGCATCTCATCATGGTTTGGGTGCAGTACTTATGCAAGACGGGAAAGTTGTGGCTTATGCCTCGAGACAACTCAAAACTCATGAAGTGAACTACCCTACTCATGATCTAGAGTTAGCCTCTGTTGTCGATGCACTCAAAACATGAAGACATTATCTTTTGGGAAAGCGATGTGAAGTGTTCACAGATCACAAGAGTTTGAAGTATATCTTCACCCAGAAAGAAATTAACATGAGACAAAGAAGATGGCTAGAACTCATCAAGGACTATGACTTAAGTTTGCAATACCACCCCGGTAAAGCAAATGTTGTAGCAGATTCTCTAAGTCGTAAGGTTTTTGTGAATGACCTTACTAAAGGAGAATTGCCAGATGATTTGTGTGCCCAATTTAGAGATCTCAGATAGGAGATTATGCCTGAAGGACATCTCATGTCTTTGGATGTTCAACCTACTTTGTTGGACAAGATCAAAGAAGCCCAGAAGACTGATAAGGAAATTGAAGAAATTAAGGAAAAGATTGGCAAAGGAAAAGCCAAAGGATTCCATGAAGACGAGTAGGGTACTTTATGGCATGGGAAACGTATCTGTGTTCCACAAGATCCGGAGCTTCAGAAACTGATTTTGCAAGAAGCACACAACTCACCGTATTCCATTCATCCGGGTAACACCAAAATGTACATGGATATGTGTCACATCCCAAGATTTTCCAAATCTTGTTATGTGAAAAATAAATGAATAAAATAAAACTTTGTTGATTTTCAGGGTGAGAAGAAACTTTTTGAATCCAATTAGAAACTTTCAAAACCTATTTGGATCAAATAAAATCCTAAAGGGATTTAAAAAGATAAATAAACAATAAACTTAAAAATATTTAAAATTACCATTTTTGGATCTTTAAATAAAAGATTTGGTTTTCAAATGAAAGGGTAGAAATATAAGGAATTATTTTTAAAAGCCAAATTAAACCTTCGCCAAGCTTTTGAATTAAAACATTTTGTTTTGAATAAAAATAGTAAAGGTTTGTTTAAATAAAATAATAAGGATTTAATATCCAATTTTTATTTAAATAAAAGGTTTTACCATTTTTATTAAAACATCAAAACTTATTAAATTATTTTTAATAAGTTTTCCACGTATTTTATATCCTCAAGTAAAACTTACTGAAGTGTTTTTGGTTTATTTTTAGATTTCAAAATAAAGATTTTAATAAAATAAATCCTATTTGAAATATTAACTAAGGTCCATCTTATTTAACTATTAATGGACCCTAAAACAAAAATGCTATTTTATTTTAAACAAGTTTTCCAAGTATTCTATATTTTCAAATAAAACCTACTGATTTGGTTTTGAAAATATTTAGATTTTAAATGGAGATTTTATTAAATAAAACAAACCCTATTTGATTAAATAACTAAGGTCCATTTTATTTAATTAATGAATGGATCCTAAAAAGATTAAAAATATTATTTTAGTTTTGAGACTTTGGTTTATGTTGTTAAACATAACCAAATTCAATTGCATTGTTTGGTGAATGTTTGAATTGTTTTGGTTGTTTGAATTGTTGTTTGAATTTCAAAACAGAAAATAGAATTAGAAAAAGAAAAGACATTCAGAGCAAAAAAATATGCAAAGGACCCAGCCCAACAAACCGGCCCAACAAGACCCAGTCCAGCCCACCTACTCTCTCCCGCGGCGAAACGTTTTTCACCGTGGACAGCACCCGCAGAGCCAATGACAGGTGGACCCCAACTCCCTCTCTCACTCCACTAACGAAATGGCCCCACACCCGAGCCTTCTTCCTCACCCGTGACGACCTCTTCTCCCTTCCCTCGTCGCTGTTTCTGGCAGTGATTCCGTGGCTTCAATTCACCTTAATGCGGCCACCATTACTCGCTGTGACCATGCATATTTAAACGCCAGCGTCTCCCCTCCATTTTCCCTCTGTCTCCTCCCCCAAGTGCGCCCCCAGGCTGACGAATTTCGCTCAAACACCGCCACTGTCCGACGACGCTCCGGCGAGGATTCCGGCCAGCCCACGCCACCCCTTGCCTCCTCAAGCACCCAGCCGTGATCTCCATCACCTGGCGGACCTTTCTGCATCCGCAGCTCGCTCGCGCGCGTCCCTGAGCGTCAGCAACGACAACAACCGCCGCCGCCACCGTCTGGTTTAACTCCGGCGAGTGCCCCAGGTAGTTTCCGTCCGCCCCGTCCCCTCTCGTTCACGCACACACCTTTGCCATGTCTTTGCGCATCTGACCATGCCTTTCGTTTGTCTCCTAGTGATCCATAGCACCGTCCTCGACGACGACTGAGCGTGGCCGAGGCGCAGCTCCACTCCGGCGAGAGATTAAGCCCGCTCCAGTGCGCCCCTCGTCGAACCAACAACGCCTTGAGCTTCTCCAGGCTTTTGCGAACACGGTGAGCCTACTCCCTCCCTCTCTCGCTTCCTGCTTCGCCGGCGCCGCCACCGTCTGGCCGCTCCGCCGCCAGTAGCCACCGCAGCGCCGCCCATCTATGGCTGGCACGCTGCGCACCGTAGGATCTTGATCCGACGCTCACGATAGATCCTTAGCCGAAGGGGTACGAGTGATCCTGTGCCGCACGATCTGACTTGATCCAACGCACCAGAGTGCTCAATCCAACCGAAACGGTATGGACGAATAGAATTAGGACGCGTGTCACTGGTTTGAGTTAAAACAGAATTTGAAATCAGAATTAGATGCAATTTTCAAAACCTTGTAACTTTAGTTCTACACGTCCAAATTTTGCAAAATTTATATCAATGGAATCAGTGGAACAAGCCCTAGCCAACCATGCCATTTGTTTAGTAAAAAGCTTCTGGAAAAATGTTTGTTTTTGCCGAAACATTTGTATGCTTGTTTAGATTGTAAAAAATGTTCAAAAATGATTTTAGGGATAAAATCTTTGGCAAATGGTGTGAATTGAACCTACTGGCCATAGTAAACACTTTGTGGTTTCAAAAATGTATTTGGTGAGGAAAAGAATGATTCTTTGATTTAAAACCAATTCTAGTCAAATAGAAATATGGTTTATTTATTAAAAATGGTTTTGGAAGAAAACTTTTGGGAAATGTTTTGTTTTAAACTCTCTGACTCCAAACACCAAGTTTTATGGTTTGAAAACATATTTGGTGAATCTTAGAGATTAATGCCTTAGTAAAAATATTTCTACACTACATAAAATGATACTTGTTTTGAAAATGGTTTATAAAGTGAAACCTTTTTGCAAATAACTTTGCCACTTTACAAAATGACCATTAGGTGCTTTCAAGTATTTAAGACCCATTAGGAACCACTTTTCAAACAAAACAAAGCTTGGCATGCTTGCATGCATTACTTTGACCTTATCATTTTATGTGTTGTTTTGCTTGATTGGTAGATTGAGTTTGTGCCTTGCTTGATTGAATTGTAGTGACTTGAAGAGTGTGATTGTTGCAAGGACAAGGAGTGAACTTATACCCTCTACCAAAAAGGCAAGTGATGCTTCATACCTTTTGTCCCATTACTTTCACTATGCATTAGTGATTTTCTCTAAGTAAAACTTGCATGGAATTTTGCTAAGTATAAACCTTGCTACAGGAAAACCTAGTAGATGAAACCTTAGTGGAACATTTCCTAAGTTAAGATTCCTACTACTATCAAGCTTAGCTGAGCTAATAGAAAACAAGGGTGGAATATATATATTCATACTATGGAAAATTTCTAAGTCTGAGGACTTATGTTTTTCTTAATAAAACAACTAAGTCAATGAATCACCTGGGGGAATGGTAATTGCTTGGTGGTTTTTGGTTGAGTGGTTCACAAGGCCCATGTCTATGGTTGACCTTGTGTATCTCACTTGTGGATGGCCACCCAGGAACAAAGAGATTTGAGATGTCAAATGTTGAGAAGCTTCAAGTGCAGCCACTTGGCATTATGGGCTCTGCCTGGATCATATAGGTTGCAAGAACTTAGCCATATGGACAGTTGGTGGTAGAGTTTGATAGGTTGGAGCAACGTCCATTTTGGTCTAAGGAAGGCTTGAAAGATCTTGTCTTGGTGAAACCAAGTCTTGTGGGAAAGTGCACCACCTCTGCAGTGTAAAATCTAAGTACTTAGCCATGTCCAGTAAAGGACAATTTGAGCATCAAGACATGGAAGCAATCAAGAATCTCATCATTCAAATTTCTAAGTTAAAAACTTGTGGATTGAACAAGGGTTAAAGGATCTTCAATCTTTGATTGGGATAAATGATTTTTGTCAAGCAAAAACTTAGTGTTTTCAAATGTTAAGGAAAAATCTGTTTTGAGCAATGCAAGCCTCAACTCCACTTAGCCAAATGCATATAGATGTTAGACTCCACTATACTACCATAGTATCACTTGCCAATACAATTCAAATGTATTGACCCTTGTGGCTATAACTTGTTATGTTGCAGGTTTGTTTGATATTAGTGAAGTTGATTGATTAGGATTACAAGTCTACAACCAACATGTCTGCCTGTGGCACTTTGAAGATGAAGGACCCCATGCTTATAGTTATTCTGCTGCAATGTAATGTAATAGCCAAATGAGCTATGTAAGATGTAATAAAACTATGTTATTCCTAGTTATAAAGTTGTATTATGACCTTTATTTCTTGATATTACATCTTAACTGTGGATGCTAGCTAGTGATCCAGGGACTAGCATTGTAAACACAGGGGACTCTATCTTATTTAAAGGTTGGGACCCTTACAATATGAAGGAAAGATTTTGGTGGAATAATCTCAAAAAGGACATCGCCGAACATATTGCTTTGTGTGATGTGTGTAGTAGAGTGAAAGCAGAACATCAGAAACCAGCAGGTTTGCTTCAACCACTACCTATTCCTGATTGGAAGTGGGACAAGATTGGTATGGATTTCATTACCGGATTGCCAAGGACCCGGTCAGGATACGATTCTATTTGGGTAGTAGTGGATCGCCTAACTAAAGTGGCTCATTTCATACCCGTGAAGACAACCTATACAAGTGCTAAGTTGGCCAAGATCTATATGAGTAGAATTGTATGTCTACATGGAGTGCCCAAGAGTATTGTGTCTGATAGGGGAACTCAATTCACTTCTCATTTTTGGAGACAATTGCATGAGTCATTGGGAACGAGGTTGGAATTCAGCACTGCTTTTCATCCTCAAACTGATGGTCAAACAGAAAGGACTAATAGATTCTTGAAGACATGTTGAGGGCATGTGCCCTAGACTATGGAGCCAGTTGGGATGAAAGTCTGTCTTACGCAGAATTTTCTTATAACAACAGCTACCAAGCCAGCATTGAGATGGCACCATTTGAGTTTCTCTACGGGAGAAAATGTACCACCCCATTGTTATGGAATGGTGTGGGAGAAAGAAGTTTGTTCGGACCAGAACTTATCAAAGAAGCCGAAGAGAAGGTCAAGTTGGTTAAGGACAGATTGAAGATAGCACGGTCCCGACAGAAAAGCTACGCAGATCCTAAACGTAGAGAAGTCACCTACGAAATTGGTGATAGAGCTTATCTTTGGTGATGGCGAGGGCGGCCATGGAGCTGGAGGTGTTGCCTCCCTCTTGGCGTGAAGCCATTGCGAGCAGCCTGGACCTCCATCTTCTTCTTCTCTCTCTAGGCTCCACTTCTCTTCCCTCCTCCTGTTCAGCTCTGGTCCTCAACAGCAACGCAGCAGAAAGAGAAAGGGGAGGTGGGCAGGTCAGTCTTGTTGCTTGCTCCTGGCTCCTCAATGGCCGCCTTGCCAAAGTATTTATATTTATAAAGGTTGCCAATAGCCTCCTTGCAAACAAGTAATTAATTATATATAAAACGGTTGCCCATGGCCTCCTTTGCCTTTTTGGCCGCAGGAATATATTCCTTTTAGATGTCTTGAAAAGCAGAGTGAGAGGAAGCTGATTAAAACTAGGGCACTGTTTAGTTTTTGCTCAGAGAAAGAGCTATCATGCAATTGAACAAGCTCCTCGCTTTCTTAATCCTGCAATTATCCTCCTAATGAACTCGAGTCTTACATAAGGTCCAACCTCCAAGGAAATATCTGTCTTTTATATATTGTATGTACTCCGTACATATTTCTTTAATATTATCTGCAAAGAAATAGCTCCATGTGCAGCGCAAATTGCAGAGAAAACAATATATAGTACCCCGGCCTCCATCCCAAATTAATTGTAAACAAATGTAGCTCCATCTCATACACATTGTTTGCTCTTATCCTGATGTGATTACCATTTGGATTAAGCATACACTTCCTCACTAAACTATTTTCTCGATCTTTGTCACGTTGCCCTGTACGGAACTCTGGCACAAAAAGAAACTAATAGAGAACACTGTCTGGGAGCATGTGGCGGCGTGTGGATAAAACAATTGATGGTGCAACTTGTGAAGTTGAGTTTGAGAATACAATATTTGAAGGAAACAATTGATGGCGGCGTGTGGATGTCCACAAGATCCTAAGCGTTTAACGTTGCAGATTTGAAGCCTTATTTTGGTGAGGAAAATGAGATTGCATCGATGACGACTTCAATTCAAGAAGGGGAGCATGATGTGGATAACCCTTCTATTGATACAACCGTTGTATCTACAGCTACACACATACAAGGACCCATCACAAGATCTCGTGCCAAACAACTTAACTATCATCTACTTTCGTTTCTTGGAACTATTCCTCACATACATGAGAATATGATGCTGCCTAAATCAGATGTATTTCTTACTCTTAGGAATGATGGACCAAGCATGGATGAGAGGGACAAGCATTGGAGCATGGCCATGTATGGAGATGGCGGCAAGCATATGATGATCCAAGAGAAGGCCACGGATGGAGATTTCAGAACTTTGAGGCCACCATAATGAGGAAAGAAGGCTTGGACGAAATATTCAAGAATAATACTTCACGAATTCGTCTATAGCTTAATATGGTGCTGCGACACCTTTATTTTGGGCCAGGCCCATGTAATTTTCGCCGGATTTTAAATAGCCACTTTTTAGAGTCCGTATTTGAGGGGAAAAGGACTTCTAGGGTTGGATTCGGCCACCACTTCCATGGCTGGCTGAAATCCCATCTTTTCCTCCTTAAATACTCCCCATAGCCGTCACCCTAGACTCGGATTCTGTTTAGACATTAAGTTAGCCATCGTAGCAACTTCACGAAGGCTCGAGCGTCGCAGAGGCCTCTTGTACTTCGCACCTATTCAGGATCCCACCTTTTCAATAAAGCTTTCCTCTTAATCCGCAATATCTTGATTGCAATATTAGTTCTTACTTGTTTTCGATTTCAGGTAGGAATTAAGACCCTCGCTGGTCAGGCTGATCGTGTTCCCGCAGGATCGGTAACCTCCAGGAGATTGGCCTAGCGATTGCATTGGCGCTCGTGCTCGCACGTGTAGTCGGATCGTCAAGCCCGAACTCCACCAAATCGACTATCATCATCTCATCGAAAGATCGGACACCTTTGCCCTATCAAGTGGTATCAGATTTCAGGTTGCTCGGTGAGATTTTACTGTTTTCGTAGATTAGATCTGTTTTTACCTATAACCCACGAAAAAGCCAAAAACACAGTTAGAGTTTAGATCCATCCCATAACCAATCTACGCCTCGCATTATCTTTTCAGTTTTGCATTGTTAAATTTGTGTCTACATCGCCGCGTCGAGTTGCTGGTCTTAGTGTCTCGTCCCTTAGAGTTTCGAGTTCTGATCATAGTAGTCACCGCCACACTCGCCGACCACCGCCACCATATTCCGCCGCCATACACCCCGCCACCATAAACCCTAATACTTCGCCACCGCCTTCCTACCGCGACACAGATCCGATCAGTTTTCCTACCGCGGCACGAGTCCGAGTTGAGTTACTGTTTCCTAGTTGTTTCTTTTTACTTTCCTTCTTTGTTGTTTCCGTGGTAACCTAAAGTCCGTGTCGATCTCAGAGTCCGGCGTAAGTCCAGAACGAGAGCAAAAAAAAATTTCTGGCTATACTACTTTTCGGCTCTGGGGATCACTTTTCTCCATCAGCCGTTATAGCGATATTTTTTTGGCGCCTGCGCGCTTTCCGGAGCAAAATAAAAAAATTCAAATTTTTTTTGGGGCTAACCTATTTTTAGACCCCGTCGATCAGTTCTAGACACTCGCCATCATAGTGATTTTCCACCTCTCGGTTCGCTTTTCAGGGTGCCATATCATCACACATTGCTTGTTGTGTCGCGTCGTGACATCGTTGGTGATCTAGGCAGATTGTTACAACTCCCTCCATCAATGATGATTCGTATAGCTCTTTCCTTGACAACACCACGTGTTTGGAACAGGTTGTGGCGTTGATCTTGCTCAGATTTGCTCAATTGCACACTCAACACACGTTGTGTAATTAAGCTCTTGTATTGATCAGCAGCTTCAGCTCCCATTACCTCTGTCTCTTCATCAGCATCAGAAATGTCTCCATCTCGAGCAGAAATAAGGGCTAATGTATCTTCATCAAAGTCACTCGCTGAATCGTATTGACCATCATCCCACACCATCATCACACGTTGTGTTGTGCACTGTCTCTCAATATGACCAAAACCTCAGCACTTGCGACATTGTATATCCTTTGTCTTACCTGTGGAAGCCATAGAAGATGCACTACGAGTAGGAGCATTGGATGACGGTGGAGGAGCAGCTGAAAATCTTGTGGTGGCCTTGGATGTGGTAGTAGCTGGTGGCGAATCACGAGATGGAGGCGCTGATTGTCGGGATGTCCAAGTGGATGTGCGACCTGCAGAATTATTAGTCCTCCTCCATGGTGTTTGGTGATCCTGCACTTCACGTTCAGCTTTGCAAGCAAGATGAAACAAACGAGTGATAGAATTATATTCCTTATAATCTAATATGTGCTGAATGTCCTTGTTTAATCCACCAAAGAAACGTGCAAGCATTTGTTCAGTAGATTCAACAAGACCACACCAAACCAACCCCGTTTGCAATTCCTGATAATACTCTTCTACAAAAATTTTCCCTTGCTATAAACGTGTCAGATTCTTTAGTAAATCATGTTGATAAGTGGGAGGTACAAAACGAACACGCATAGCAGTTTTTAAAGCAGTCCAAGTACTAGGAATAGTAGTAGGATTTAAACAACAATACTCAGACCACCAAAGGGAAGCAAATTTAGTAAATTCACATGTAGCAGCACTAACACGCATATTCTCAGGATATTTTAAACATGAAAAACATTGTTCTACTTCCATCTCCCATGTAAGATATGCATTAGGATTATATTTACCCTCAAAAGATGGAATATTTAATTTAAGCTTTGCAACATGATCATCATCATGTACCGGTGGTCGAGCATTGCGGTAGTAATGTCGGGGACGGCCATCAGGTACCTGTGGAGGTTGTTCAACCTCCTCGTCAAACAGATCGTCGTCGTCGGGGTCGTAGTAGTACCCGTCGTCTGTCCCGGTATGGCGGAAACCGAGGTGCAGCGGCGAACCAGCAATCCGACCCGTGATCGGGATGCGCCGTGCGCCATGTGTGGGTGCGGGTGCGGGTGCGGGCAATCTGTTCAAAATCTCCTTGAACCGAGCGTCAAGCTTGGCGTTGAAGGATTTCTCGAGTCCATTGATCCTGTCCACGGCGTTGGTGAGCTTGGTATCAAACTCCCCTAGGCGTGTGTAACACCCTCAGAATCGGCCCTATGCAAATTTCAGCGATTTCCGCCAAACCCGCATAGAAACGATTCAAAGATGCCCACCAGGCACTTTCGTGCGGGTGGAAAACGAAGTAATATCATTACACATTAGTCCACGATGGGACCCACAGAACATATATATACAACAACGACTCAAAGAGTCAAGAATTCAGATATACAATACCAAGATCCAAATCACCTGGAAAACGATATAGCGTCCGAGTACGGACAAGATGCAAATTGAGCTAAGAGCCCTGAAGAATAACCAATGGCGTCCATAACCACCGCCAGGCCAAGCGGAAGGGTAACCACGCTAACGACGTCGATCTCAAACCTGCTTAAACAAAGGGTGCCGACAAAGGGCAAAGGAAAAAAGAGCGGTCGATCTTGAGGCCATGCACGGCGAGACTAGAATTCGGCGGTCCTCGCCTACATAGGTATGGTGGACTGAAGCGGCAGCGCAACATGCACTAAACAACCTATAGAGACTCGAGATAACTGACGGCTATCAGAGAGGGATAAGAAAGACCTATTCGAAAACAACCTGATTCTACCACCAAACATACCCATCCTGGTCTTTCCCCCTCGAGACCAAACGAGGAAGTCAACCGAGGAACTCACACAGTTGGCAGTTTTATTTATTCAGTTATCGTTGCAGCAATTACTAGTCAGGTATAGATAGTCATCCTGATATAATAAGCAGTGGGTACTTTTAGTTAACCATTCCATTATAGTTGCAACACTTACTAGTCAGATACAATAAGCATGAGATATCCCAAACCCATCAGTTGTTGGTACTTTTATTTAGCCATTCCGTTGTAGTGGAGCTGATTACTAGTCATATCGGATACAAGTCAATTTATAACAGTAAACTTTAGTTATAGTTGTCTATGATCGAGAACTGTGCTCCAAGTCATCCATAACCATGACACGGCTTTTCAAAAGATTTAACCTGCGGTGCACCAAAGTATCCACGCACTTGACCCTTTTGCGGATCGGTTAACATACACCCATCGGTATGTCGGGCCTAAGTCATAGCGTTTCCCGGACCAAAGCAAGTACATGGGGCCACCCACTAAGCTACCATAGCGAAAGTCGGCGGTCTCGAAGACGGACTCGGGGTTTGTGTGTAGCCGGTATGTAACTGGGAACCGAAAGTGTGGAGCTTGTCGTCTGGTAACACGGGTCACGGTCCTAAGCAGTATAGGTGCGATACCTCGCACAATTTAAATTAAGCGATAAAGCATGGCATAAGTACAGGATAGTAATAAAGCCCCAAACTAATTGTGGCCCCGGTACAATACTTTGAAATCAGGTACTAATCGATGGGGTGCCCACACCACACAATGGTTAGCGCTCGATCTCGAGCAGTGTCAAGAACTCGGGGTCCCACGGGACACAAGTGGACGGTTAACAACCAAATAACATCTATTGCCCACATGCCTCTGCATTTACCTACTTCAATTTTAGTTATTAGGCGGTAATTATAGCCACGATCATCTCCAACATTAAACATGCGGCAATACTCCAACAAGCTGTGGTACTTGACGACACGCAACAACTTGAGCAAGCAACTACGACACGCATAAGTCCAACTATCTACCAAACAACAGGTAATAGGATGTGTCCAAGGCAATATAAGGCTGCAAGGGATATCACGGGTACGAAAACTAGAGCATCGCAACACATATAGCAATAGATCAACAGGGGGGAATAAAGACTATAAAAGTAAGATAGGTAGAAAGGGGGAGAATGCTCGCCTGAAAACATTGCCGAAGGTTCATCCGAAGATCGGGTCGACACTCGCATCAACTCATCGGCCTAGTCCGTGAAGAAGCAAAGCACTAGAGAAAACACCGGATGCACTATTTAATACTACGGCAGAAGATCGGGCATGATGCAGGTATGATGTATGACATGGCAAAGGTGCGATGCATTTAGGCAATATTAAGCGGAACCGGGGTCCCGACAATTAAGTATATGGTTATAGTTGTTCTAGATACCCATAATTTAAATGTTGTCTTAACAAGGCAAAATTATATCACCGGTTCGCTACAAATTTAAATGGGGCCAATATAAGACTAGAATAGTCCATATATGATCTCCATATTTAATTGTGAGGTGAATCGGCATAGTGCCCCCGAACCCCAATATGCATGCAAACATGACAAATGATGTGCAACAAGTATAATTATATATTATAAAAATATAAGGGTCTCAAAAAGGGGTCACACATTAGAGGGGGCTCGACGATCTTGGTTCGATGTGGTTCGGGGGATCGGTCTTCGGGTTCGGGTTCGGGAACGGGTCTTCGAGCTGGGAAGGAGAACTTGGTGTCCATGTAGGAGTACTTGATGTTCCATCTCGGTCAACGATGTAGAACTTGGCGGGGTTAGCAACACAACAGCAGGTATCTTATCAGAGGTAACACCCGGTACACGATGAAACCTCGCCTTGCAATCACGTTGTACCACGGTCACATCACCTTCAACAAAACCACCTCAACTCACCACGGACAAGATCAAGGCAGGCTTGGGCGCGTACATCTGCATAAGCCATCTACACGTTGACCAAAAGCTACACCAAGACGAACACTAATACATGAACGCTGCAACGAGGACTGGTCCCATACGGGCATTACCTCGAACACATAAGCAGCGGGAGGGCGACGAGCTTGTTCGGGTGGACCCTAGACACCAGGGATAGGAAGGCGCGGGGCTTTCCTACTCAACACAAGGGGAGACCGGTGAGGTCTGATCGGAGCAGAGCCTCACGGCGAGCTCGAGAGAGGCAAACACAGGGCCGGCGGAGAAAGGCGTCGGCCTTGGAGGCAGGGCAGCGAGAGAGGCACCATGCCAGCGAGGCGAAGCGGACGGCGCGGTCGGGCTCATGCGGACGATGGCGAGAGGGCAGGCAGGCGGACGGCCCAGGCGCCCAGTGGCGTTCCAGGTCGGCGGGGACGGGAGGCGGCAGTGGCGGTCGCGGGGATGCGTAGAGAGGGGCGAGGGGGCCACCGGCGCTGAGCAAGGCGAGTGTGTGCAGCTTGCAGCGAGGCGCTCGGCTCAGGGCGAGCTGCGAGGAGCTTCGGCACGGAACAGCATGGCGTGGCGTGGCAGGCTCGGGATGGAGAGCAGAGAGGCCGAGCGGGGAGGGCGCGCGCGGGGCGCAGACGGGGGCCACCGAGAGGCGCGGGCGAGGTGGACCGGTGGTGGTTGGCGGCTCGAAGCAGGGGGTCTCGGCGGTGGATGGCGGGGAGCAGGAGGCGGTGGTGGAGGGACGCCGTGGCCAGTCCTGTGGCCGGGCAGGCTTCGGTGAGGGCGGGGAGGAGAGAGCCAGGGGAGAGAGCGGGGTCGGGGTGGGGCCAGGTGAGCGGGGCGAGCGGCCCGAGGTGGTCGGGGTGCTGCGTCGCGTGGGGCTTGGGTGAGATCGGCCAGGTGGCCCTCGGGTGTGTACCGCGTGCGTGGTGTGCGTGTGTGTGTTTGGGTACCAGGGTGGAACCGGTCAAGCGGGCAGGTGGGGGGTGTGAGCTGGGGTATGGTGGTGGCAGCGGCGGGTGGGAGTAGGTGGTCTAGGTTTGTTAGGGTTTCCAGCTAGGCTGGTTTTTGGGCTGGGTCGGGGTCGTAGACTGCTGCTAGCTGGGCCGTTGGGCCTGGCGGCGGTCTCCTCCGGGGTTTATAAAATAGGATTTTTATATTATAATATATTCATTTTGTTTTGTTTAAAATAAAACAGTTGCAACTATGTTGTAGACAAAATAAAATATTCGGATAGGCCAGATTTGATTTGAATAAAGAAATGGGGTATTTTAGAAAACAAAGAGAGGCTTTTAGAGAAATAGTTTTTAGTTTAACAGATGCATGATGGTGCCATGATGATGGAAAAATAAAAACATAAGCGATTTTCTAGTAGTGGTTTTGGCGGGGCGCCACAATTCGACACCACTAACAATGGATCTCGCCCTCGAGATCCGCCTCATGGTACCGGGAAGAAGGGCGGCGATCTGAATCTTCTCGCATCGTGTAGATCCTCGCGACACCGCTAACAAGAGGTCGTTGTCCGTGATCGTCGAGAGAACACTCCGGGAAACAGGGCGAAGGTAGAGGTATCAACAAATAAAGCCACCTCTAGCTTCGATAGAAAGAGGGAACCGATGCATTCTCATCCTCTTCAATGTACAAAAGCGAATAGAAGGGGTAGTCGGCATGGGGGCCAATCCATCACGCACCCAAACTATTACTCCGCACAATTAGTAGATAAGCGTGCAACCATTCTCGGAATCAGACTGAAGATCTCGACAATCGAGGTTTAGAAACAAAGGAGTGATGCAGACTCTGCATCGGATCTGGCGTAGATGATGTCGTCGCGTCGGAAAATAACGGAAGGCACAAACAAGGAACAAAGAATGGTAGCACAGAAGACGGATTCCTCAGATATCATGAACACCGGATGGTAGAACACCGTTATCAAAGGAGGAAGCGAAACCCTGAAGGTACGAGGAACCCAACCACGAGAAATCCTGGACTCGAAGAGAGAGAAGAGAGCGGATTCAAAACACGCAGAGGTGAGAGGAGAGCAGCAGAGGGTAAGGAGTAAAATCAGACCTAATCAGAACTATCCAACCGACTTTGCAAAAATAGTTTTGACACTCTACTTCGGCCGTTAGCTAGGTTATCCTACAGGCTGGACTTGTGGGGTATCGCAACTGCTGGGCTCTGATACCACTCTGTAACACCCTCAGAATCGGCCCTATGCAAATTTCAGCGATTTCCGCCAAACCCGCATAGAAACGATTCAAAGGTGCCCACCAGGCACTTTCGTGCGGGTGGAAAACAAAGTAATATCATTACACATTAGTCCACGATGGGACCCACAGAACATATATATACAACAGCGACTCAAAGAGTCAAGAATTCAGATATACAATACCAAGATCCAAATCACCTGGAAAACGATATAGCGTCCGAGTACGGACAAGATGCAAATTGAGCTAAGAGCCCTGAAGAATAACCAATGGCGTCCATAACCCTGCCCAGGCCAAGCCGGAAGGGTAACCCTGCTAACAACGTCGATCTCAAACCTGCTTAAACAAAAGGGGTGCCGACAAAGGGCAAAGAAAAAAGAGAGCGGTCAAGATCGAGGTCGATTACGGCGAGACTAGAATTCGGCGGTCCTCGCCTACATAGGTATGGTGGACTGAAGCGGCAGCGCAGCATGCACTAAACAACCTATAGAGACTCGAGATAACTGACGGCTATCAGAGAGGGATAATAAAGACCTATTCGAAAACAACCTGATTCTACCACCAAACATACCCATCCTGGTCTTTCCCCCTCGAGAACAGGTGTCAAGAACTCGGGGTCCTACGGGACACAAGTGGACGGTTAACAACCAAATAACATCTATTGCCCACCTGTGCCTCTGCATTTACCTACTTCAATTTTTAGTTATTAGACGGTAATTATAGCCACGATCATCTCCAACATTAAACATGCGGCAATACTCCAACAACTGTGGTACTTGACGACACGCAACAGCACTTGAGCAAGCAACTACGACACGCAAGTCCAACTATCTACCAAACAACAGGTAATAGGATGTGTCCAAGGCAATATAAGGCTGCAAGGGATATCACGGGTACGAAAACTAGAGCATCGCAACACATATAGCAATAGATCAACAGGGGGGAATAAAGACTATAAAAGTAAGATAGGTAGAAAGGGGGAGAATGCTCGCCTGAAAACATTGCCGAAGGTTCATCCGAAGATCGGGTCGACACTCGCATCAACTCATCGGCCTAGTCCGTGAAGAAGCAAAGCACTAGAGAAAACACCGGATGCACTATTTAATACTACGGCAGAAGATCGGGCATGATGCAGGTATGATGTATGACATGGCAAAGGTGCGATGCATTTAGACAATATTAAGCGGAACCGGGGTCCCGACAATTAAGTATATGGTTATAGTTGTTCTAGATACCCCGCAATTTAAATGTTGTCTTAACAAGGCAAAATTATATCACCGGTTCGCTACACAAATTTAAATGGGGCCAATATAAGACTAGAATAGTCCATATATGATCTCCATATTTAATTGTGAGGTGAATCGGCATAGTGCCCCCGAACCCCAATATGCATGCAAACATGACAAATGATATGCAACAAGTATAATTATATATTATAAAAATATAAGGGTCTCGAAAAGGGGTCACACATTAGAGGGGGCTCGACGATCTTGGTTCGATGTGGTTCGGGGGATCGGTCTTCGGGTTTGGGTTCGGGAACGGGTCTTCGAGCTGGGAAGGAGAACTTGGTGTCCATGTAGGAGTACTTGATGTTCCATCTCGGTCAACGATGTAGAACTTGGCGGGGTTAGCAACACAACAGCAGGTATCTTATCAGAGGTAACACCCGGTACACGATGAAACCTCGCCTTGCAATCACGTTGTACCACGGTCACATCACCTTCAACAAAACCACCTCAACTCACCACGGACAAGATCAAGGCAGGCTTGGGCGCGTACATCTGCATAAGCCATCTACACGTTGACCAAAAGCTACACCAAGACGAACACTAATACATGAACGCTGCAACGAGGACTGGTCCCATACGGGCATTACCTCGAACACATAAGCAGCGGGAGGGCGACGAGCTTGTTCGGGTGGACCCTAGACACCAGGGATAGGCAGGCGCGGGGCTTTCCTACTCAACACAAGGGGAGACCGGTGAGGTCTGATCGGAGCAGAGCCTCACGGCGAGCTCGAGAGAGGCAGCCGACACAGGGGCCGACGGAGAAGGGCGTCGGCCTTGGAGGCAGGGCCGGCGAGGGAGAGGGGCACCGCGGCCAGCGGAGAGAGGCGAGGAAGCGGGACGGCGCCGGTCGGGCTCATGCGGACGATGGCGAGAGAGGGCCGAGGCAGGCGGACGACGGCCCGAGGGGCGCCCGCGGTGGCGTTGCCGAGGTCGGCGGGGACGGGAGGCGGCAGTGGCGGTCGCGGGGATGCGTAGAGAGGGGCGAGGGGGCCACCGGCGCTGGGCAAGGTGAGGTGAGGCGCGGCGGCTTGCAGCGAAGGAGGCGCTCGGCTCCGGGGCGAGGCTGCGGGGAGCTCGGCACGGAGCAGCGCTGGGAGACACAGCGTGGCCGGCGACGAGGCTCGGGATGGAGAGCAGAGAGGCCGAGCGGGGAGGGCGCGCGCGGGCCGCAGACGGGGGCCACCGAGAGGCGCGGGCGAGGTGGACCGGTGGTGGTTGGCGGCTCGAAGCAGGGGGTCTCGGCGGTGGATGGCGGGGAGCAGGAGGCGGTGGTGGAGGGGACGCCGGCGGCGGGGTCACGCGGCCGGAGGCAGAGCTCGGTGAGGGGGGCGGGGAGGAGAGAGCCAGGGGAGAGAGCAGGGTCGGGGTGGGGCCAGGTGAGCGGGGCGAGCGGCCCGAGGTGGTCGGGGTGTTGCGTCGCGTGGGGCTTGGGTGAGATCGGCCAGGTGGCCCTCGGGTGTGTACCGCGTGCGTGGTGTGCGTGTGTGTGTTTGGGTACCAGGGTGGAACCGGTCAAGCGGGCAGGTGGGGGTGTCTGGGCATGGTGGTATGGTGGCGGGTGGGAGTAGGTGGTCTAGGGTTGTTAGGGTTTCCAGCTAGGCTGGTTTTTGGGCTGGGTCGGGGTCGTAGACTGCTGCTAGCTGGGCCGTTGGGCCTGGCGGGCGGCGGTCTCCTCCGGGGTTTATAAAATAGGATTTTTATATTATAATATATTCATTTTGTTTTGTTTAAAATAAAACAGTTGCAACTATGTTGTAGACAAAATAAAATATTCGGATAGGCCAGATTTGATTTGAATAAAGAAATGGGATATTTTAGAAAACAAAGAGAGGCTTTTAGAGAAATAGTTTTTAGTTTAACAGATGCATGATGGTGCCATGATGATGCAAAAATAAAAACAACAGCGATTTTCTAGTAGTGGTTTTGGCGGGGCGCCACAATTTATCCACGTCTTCAGCGCGACTGACCAAGAGCTCGGAGAAGTGGGCATGTAGTTCTTCGTTCGTCATTGTGGCAGGGTTCCCCGAAGTATCTGTCATGGTTAGTCCTTAAAAAGCACAGGTATATACTACGGGAATATGGTGGAAGACACGCGTAATCCGTCAAGCAATATACGAAGCTCTTACAAGTTCTTACCAAACAGCAGGAAAAGGCGATGTGTAACCGCGAGGATCAGTGGGTCCAGAGATTGAACCGAGCGATTACCAGGAGTCGAGACACCGGACATGGAGAATATCTGTGGAGCTCTGGGAAGGCTTAGCAAGGGGGTTAGCAATTATCAAAACAGCAATCCAAAAGTTGAAAGAATGCTCAACGACGGTACTGTGCTGGTCCTAGGCTAGACCGTACTAGAGACGCGAGCCTAGATCACCAACGATGTCACGACGCGACACAACAAGCAATGTATGATGATATGGCACCCTGAAAAGCGAACCGAGATGCGGAAAATCACTATGATGGCGAGTGTCTAAAACTGATCTACGGGGTCTAAAAACAGTATAGCCCCCAATTTTTTTTTCAAAATTTTTGTATTATGCTCCGGAAAGCGCGCAGGCGCCAAAAAAATGTCGCTATAACGGCCGATGGAGAAAAGTGATCCCCGGGGTCAATTTTTTTTTTGCTCTCCTTCTGGACTTACGACCGGACTCTAAGCTCGACACGGACTTTAGCTGAACATGGAAACAACAAAGAAGGAAAGTAAAAAGAAATAACTAGGAAACAATAACTCAACTCGGACTCATGCCGCGGCAGGAAAACTGATCGGATCTGTGTCGCGGTAGGAAGGCGGTGGCGGAGTATTAGGGTTTATGGTGGCTGGGTGTATGGCGGCGGAATATGGTGGCGGAATATGGTGGCGGTGATCAGCGAGTGTGGCGGTGACTACTATGATCAGAACTCGAAACGCTAAGGGACGAGACACTAAGACCAGCAACTCGATGCGACGATGTAGACACAAATTCAACAATGCAAAAACTGAAAAGATAATGTGAGGCGTTGATTGGTTATGGGATGGATCTAAACTCTAACTGTGTTTTTTGGCTTTTTCGTGGGTTATAGGTAAAAAACAGATCTAATCTATGAAAAACAGTAAAATCTCACCGAGCAACCTGAAATCTGATACCACTTGATAGGGCAAAGGTGTCCGATCTTTCGATGAGATGATGATAATCGATTTGGTGGAGTTCGGGCTTGACGATCCGACTACACGTACGAGCACGAGCGCCAATGCAATCGCTAGGCCAATCTCCTGGAGGTTACCGATCCTACAGGAACACAATCAGCCTGACCAGCGAGGGTCTTAATTCCTACCTGAAATCGAGAACAAGTAAGAACCAATATTGCAATCAAGATATTGCGGATTAAGAGGAAAGCTTAATTGAAAATGTGGGATCCTGAATAGGTGCGAAGTACAAGAGGCCTCTGCGATGCTCGAGCCTTGGCGAAGTTGCTACGATGGCTAACTTAATGTCTAAACAAAATCCGAGTCTAGGGTGACGGCTATGGGGAGTATTTAAGGAGGAAATGGTGGAGTTTCGGCCAGCCATGGAAGTGGTGGCCGAATCCAACCCTAGAATTCCTTTTCTCCTCAAATACGGACTCTAAAAAGTGGCTATTTAAAATCCTGTGAAAATTACATGGGCCTGGCCCAAAATAAAGGTGTCGCAGCACCATATTAAGCTATGGACGAATTCGTGAAGTATTAATCTTGATTATTTCGTCCAAGCCTTCTTTCTTCATTATGGTGGCCTCAAAGTTCTGAAATCTCCATCCGTGGCCTTCTCTTGGATCATCACATGCTTGCTGCCATCTCCATGCATGGCCATGCTCCAATGCTTGTCCCTCTCATCCATGCTTGGTCCATCATTCCTAAGAGTAAGAAATACATCTGATTTAAGCAGCATCATATTCTCATGTATGTGAGGAATAGTTCCAAGAAACAAAAGTACCTGATAGTTAAGTTGTTTGGCACGAGATCTTGAGATGGGTCCTTGTATGTGTGTAACTGTAGGTACAACGATTGTATCAATAGAAGGGATGTACACATCACATCCTCATCATCATCACTTGTGTCCCATACCGGTTCTTGATTTTGTTGACGTTTCTCGTGGTGGTTATGAGGAGGATGACGACGCCTATCATTGTGGTTAGCTTCATCTTGGAGTTCTCGAGGTTGGTGCACGTCGATGATTGCTTGGTGTGGTGGTGGACCATGCTCTTGTCGTTGTTGTTGAGGTTGGGCAGCATTTGGGTCCACCGCTTGAGGGGGACGATGACGAGCTTGTGGGTCCCCATTATGGTGGTGGGGTTCTCCGCGGCGGGAGTGTGACCTTGAAGACTCGCCATGTCGACTTGAGGAGTGCGTGCGGGAGGAACTTGACGAGCTTGAGCGATGACCGTGTTGGTTGCCAAGGTTGGCAATAGCTCGGTGAAGAGCTTGGAATTGAGCATGGTGCTCCTCTTGACGTTGCCGCTCACGGTACTCAAATTCTCGAAAAGTATCATCAAGACGGTGCTCAAGTCGCTCAAATTGATTGTTGAATTCTTGGCGTTGCGCCCATAAGTTGTGGCGCGTGGCAAAGCCATCTTGGTTGTTGAAATTGCAATCTCCACTAGCTCCACTTGCCCTAGACATGGTGCACAAACACACATGATAGATATGGTGAGATTGGTGGAATGGTAATTGCTACCTTGCCTCACCGGAGTCAACGATTGGAAAGATTGTTGTTGCCGAGAGCAAAGCGAATAGTGGGTACACAAGACACACACACACACAAAGGCCTATGGTGGTAGGTTAGAAAGGTGGATAGCAAATGGAACAACCAAAAGAAAAGGATATTGTCAAAAGTGGGTACAATCCAACAAAAACAAAGTCAAAGGAAAAGGTCAAAAAGGGTGACGAGAACCTACGACTATACACACACGGTGGAGATTAATGTGGCTAGCACGACTATGAAAAATGAGCAACGAACAAAATTGGACCTAACGAAGACTAATGCTCGGTGTCGTGCCAACGCTTGGAGAGACCGTAGCCCGTTCGCACAAGGTTGAGAAGCAACGGATTTGTACGCTTGCCTTGCTCTTGCTCGCACTCTTGCTTAGAAGCTTTGGACTCTCTTTAGCTATTGGTATCTTTCTTTGTTTCTTTTGCTTAGAATCTTTTTTTAACTCTGGAGTCAATTTTGTTATTGCCTCTATATCATGACTATGCAAGAGCAAGCGCACAATGCTTCAGCAAACATAGGAGGGCTACTCTCGATAGGTTAGGTAACACACACAGGAAGAAGGGGGGTTAACAACGGTTGTGCAAGTTATACCTTGTGGTGATGTTGTACTTGCAATCGTTGGTGAAGGATGGTTCAAGTTCCGCGGTGTCGATGTCGAGCACGAGGTGTTGTTGGCGTTGCGGAAGCTTGTTAGTTGATAGACACTCAGGCGAAACACAAACACACAAAGGAAATTAGTCGAAAAAGGAAAATGGGTCAAAATTTTTGTTCAGGGCCGGAGACTCCGGTGTGTTTGGGCCGGAGACTCCGGTCTGGACCGGAGACTCCGGTCTAGTTCCAGCACGACGAACAGCTCAAGTTCATGAGCGGAAATTCGGCCCTTTAACCCTCAAATCCAGAAAATTTCGATCAAATTGGGCTGGGAAATGCAGGGCAAAGGTTGACCAAAACCAAGGACAAGTTTCTAATGGACCAAAACCACAATCAACTCACCAAATCAAGAGATCGATCCAAAAGCAATTTAGGGCTAATATTGTTGGTATTTTCGAATTTATAGTGGATATGGGGGGAACGAAGTCAAATCCATGGCAAACAAAAGCTCTGATACCAGTTGATATGGGATCCCTTGTGGGATTGACCCTAGGGTGGCCCGATCTTCACGGATTTGATGCGGGGAGTGAGGGGATACCCGATGAACACGATGAACGCAACATAAACACAAGGTAAAGATACAAAAACACGCAATCACAACCTGATTCAATTTGCTCCCGTTGGCTCGAACAACCAATCCAACATAATCCTCGGCGAGCGACCGTTAGGTAGAATCACCAAAGGAGAGATCGGCAAGCGGATGATAGAATCCAAATCAAAGGAGAGAGTAGCAACCAAGTAGAATCCCAAAGGGGAGAGACCTAGCACTACTAGAAACCTTGATGAGGAGAGACCAAACACTTGAGGAGGGTCTTGACGACTTGGAGACGAATAACCGAACTCCAAGGCCTTGTACAACTCATAGATTAACTATAGAGAGGGGTTCCCATCTAGGGTTAGGCACAAGCCTTCATTCATCATCAACTCTAGGGTTTCAAGGAGGGGGTGGGGGCTTATATATAGGCCAGCCACGAGCTAGGGGTAAAATAGACATAAACATGGAGTTCTGGGCGTTACATGGGCCAGGCCCAAAAGGCCTTAACATGCCTGGCGTCGAGCAGGCCGGAGACTCCGGTGTTGGGTCCGGAGACTCCGGTCTGGGACGGAGACTCCGGTCAATCTCCGGACCCGTCTCCGGAGGGGCCCTCTGGTTGTCCCGGGCTTGGTTCCTGAGGCCAGACCGGAGGATGGTCCGGAAACTCCGGTGTAGGCCGGAGACTCCGGTGTGATGGCCAGAGACTCCGGTCTGGCTTCAGCAACTTCTTGCGTCTTCTCTTCTAGGCCTCTTGCTTGGGAGGCTTGGTTTCTGGGGTCCTCTTGTCATCTCCTCTCGGTGTCATGGTCATGGGCCTGGTCATAGCATGGGCACGTGTCTCAAGTAGGATTCCATTCACATGATATCCAAAGGAGGGTGGGATATGGAATGAGTTCACCTTTGAGGGTGTGGTTGATGTAGCATGGTGTGGACCAATGGTGAATGCCATGTGTTGGGCTGCATCATAAAGGCTGAGCATAAGAGGCTAACGAGAATGATGCAATCCTTAGAGGTTCGAGACTGGCCATGAGATGACATTGCCATGGATTTTGTTGTTTGTCTACCTCGTACGCGAAGGGGGGAAGATGAAATATGGTGGTCGTGGATCAACTTAGCAAACTTTCTCATTTTATCCCTATCTGCACCACCGAATATGCAAGTGACTTCACACATATATATGTACATGAGATAGAAAGGGTGCATGGTGCTCCTAAAAATATCACTTCTGATAGGGATGCGAAGTCTACAATCAATGATTTGGGAGTAGAGTACCTTGGGGGACGCAGCTAATGATGTTGCATCCCCAAATAGATGGTCAGTCAGGGCATATAATCTAAACACTCAAAGATATGTTGAGATGTTATATGTCCTATCTTGTCAAGGGAGTTGCAGGGATCACTTGCCATTGTGGAGTTTTCTTATAATAATATTTATGAGGTTATCATACGGATGCCACCCCACAATGCTTCATATGGAAGAAAGTGCGGATCTCCACTATGTTGGGATGTCGTGGGCGATAAGGCAGTGTGTTGCAGCCCAACACATGGCATTCACCATTGGTCCACACCATGCTACATCAACCACACCCTCAAAGGTGAACTCAATCCATACCCCACCCTCCTTTGGCTATCATGTGAATGGAATCCTACTTGAGACACGTGCCAATGTTATGACCAGGACCATAACCATGACACCGAGAGGAGATGACAAGAGGACCCCCGAAACCAAGACCCCCAAGCAAGAGGCCTGGAAGAGAAGACGCAAGAAGCTGCTGAAGCTAGACCGGAATCTCCGGTCCAGACCGGAGTCTCCGGTTGTTATGGGATCCCTTGTTGGATTGACCCTAGGGTGGCCCGATCTTCACGGATTTGATGCGGGGAGTGAGGGGATACCCGATGAACACGACGAACGCAACACACACGCAAGGTAAAGATACAAACACACGCAAACATAACCCGATTCGATTTGCTCCCATTGGCTCGAACAACCAATCCAATAGAATCCTCGGCGAGAGATCGTTAGGTAGAATCACCAAAGGAGAGATCGGCAAGCGGATGATAGAATCCAAATCAAAGGATAGAGTAGCAACCAAGTAGAATCCCAAGGGGAGAGACCTAGCACTACTAGAATCCTTGATGAGGAGAGACCAAACACTTGAGGAGGGTCTTGATGACTTGGAGACGAACAACCGAACTCCAAGGCCTTGTACAACTCATAGATTAACTATAGAGAGGGGTTCCCATCTAGGGTTAGGCACAAGCCTTCTTTCATCATCAACTCTAGGGTTTCAAGGAGGGGGTGGGGGCTTATATATAGGCCAGCCACGAGCTAGGGGTAAAATAGGCATAAATAGGAAGTTCTGGGCGTTACATGGGCCAGGCCCAACCCGAGGCGCGCAGGCCCGATACACGTGGTCCGGAGACTCCGGTCAATCTCTGGTGTCGTCTCCGGAGGGGCCTTCTGACTGTCCTGGGCGCTGGTTTGGGGGTCGGTCCGGAGATGGACCGGAGACTCCGGTGTGGTGGACCGGAGACTCCGGTCTGGTCCGGAGACTCCGGTCTAGCTTCAGCAGCTTCTTGCGTCTTCTCTTCCAGGCCTCATGCTTGGGGGTCTTGATCTCTGGGGTCCTCTTGTCATCTCCTCTCGGTGTCATGGTCATGGTCCTGGACATAGTATTGGCACGTGTTTCAAGTAGGATTCCATTCACATGATAGCCAAAGGAGAGTGGGGTATGGAAAGAGTTCACCTTTGAGGGTGTGGTTAATGTAGCATGGTGTGGACCAATGGTGAATGCCATGTGTTGGGCTGCAACATCTCCCCCCGCTTCAAAACGAGTCGTCCACGATGAAGTTCCATCATCATATAGGGAGGAAGGTGTGTGCAAGGTATTGAGCTTGTATGTTGTGGGATCTCCAGTGTCGTAACCTTGTTCAAATTGGTCGAAGATCTTGAAGTTGAGCTTGTCATCAAGGTGTGGTTGGAGATCTTGTAGCGTGTTCCTTGTAGGTGGTAGGTGATGCTGTGTATCCTGCAAAACCGACAACAAGGAGAAAGAGTTGTATGAAGGATTGTTAGTATTGGGTACGCTCAAATCACTCTTCTCACGTGTGGTGGCTTGCGATGTGGCACTCATGATTTTTCCACTCAGGTGGGGCTTGTAGCTCTCACTCACGTGTTGGTGGATCACTCTCTCACCACTCATCTCACAAGGGTCCTTAGCTTGCTTTATCTTGGGCAGCGACGTCATGTTGGAAGTGATAATTTGGCTTGGCGTCATAGGTTGTAGCACCAATGTCTTGTCATTCCACTTAAAGGAGTATTGGTTGGAGGTACCATCATGTAGTGCACCCTTGTCGTATTGCCATGGTCTTCCAAGGAGCATGTGACACACGGTCATAGGCACGACATCACACTCGACGGTGTCTTGATATGGACCAATCTTGAAGGAGACGTTGACCTTGTGTTTGATTTGAATGGTGCCATTGTCATCAAGCCAGTTGACATGATAGGGTTGAGGGTGCTCCATGTATGGTAACTTGAGTTTCTCACAAAGGTCGATGCTCGCAAGGTTGTGATAACTTCCTCCATCAATGATAACTTTTATGGACTTGCCATCAATTCCGGCTCGGGTTTGGAAGATGTTGAGGCGTTGATCCTCTCTAGGGATGGAGTTGGTCGTCAAAACTTGGGCGATGACAAGTGAGGGGCTTGGATCATGTTCACAAAGAAGTGTGTCCTCATCTTGCATTGCGGGATCCTTTGTGATAGCGGCTTGGGTCATAGCTTCAAATTCATCTTCGCTCACGGAGTATGTTGCGCCGTTCTCATCCGTTAGCATGACTCTTGTGTTGATGCACTCATAAGACTTGTGGCCCTTTCCTCCACACTTGTAGCAAACGACATGACTTTCCGTTGTTGTGTTGGAGGTGGATGCCATAGGTGTCTTGGATTGCTTGGAGGAGCTTGTTGTTTGGTTTGTTGGCTTGGAGGGGCTACTCGAGTTGAGTGAAGCGTAGTACGCCTTTTGCTTATCATAAGCATGTTCGTTTTGCAAGTGGTGCTCGGCCTTTGTTGCTTGGTGAAGAAGGTTCACGAGAGTCTTGTAAGGTTGGAAATCGACTATCTTGCGTATTGGGCGGCTCAAACCATTGAGGAACCGTGCGATCGTTTGCTCTTCGAGTTCCTTCACATCGGCTCTCATCATAGTCATCTCCATCTCCTTATAGAACTCTTCAATTGTCTTTGTGCCTTGCTTCAAGTTTTGTAGCTTGTCGAAGAGGTCTTGGCGATAGTGCCCGGGGACAAATCTTGCATACATCACATTTTCATCTCGGTCCAAGTGGTGACCGGTGGCTCTTCTTGCTTCTCACGATTGCTTTGGTAGTCTTCCCACCAAACATTGGCGTAGTCCTCAAACTCAAGGGATGCCATTACCACTTTCTTCTCTTCGGAAAAGTTGTGTACTCGGAAGATCTTGTTGACTTTGAGCTCCCATTCAAGGTATGCATCGGCATTTTCTTCTCCTTTGAACTTGGGCATAACGAACTTGAGCTTCCCAAACTTGCCATCATCACGCTCATGGTGGTTGTTGCGACGTTCTTGGTGCATACTTGCGTCACTTGGAGGGCGTGGAGGCGGAGGAGGAGGCTCTTGATTGCCTTGAGGTTGTTGTGGAGGGTGAGCTTGATGATGCTCGAAGTCTCTTCTTCGCCGTTGGTCGGCATCATTGACGTTCATAGCTTGACGATGTCGGTGGTGGTGTTGTGCATGTCGGTTATTGCGTCGCGCTTGGCGTGCATCCTCATCATCATCACTTGTGTCCCATACCGGTTCTTGATTTTGTTGACGTTGCTCGTGGTGGTCATGAGGAGGATGACGACGCCGATCATTATGGTTAGCTTCATCTTGGCGTTCTTGAGGTTGTTGCACGTCGATGATTGCTTGGTGTGGTGGTGGACCATGCTCTTGTCGTTGTTGTTGCGGTTGGGAGCATTTGGGTCCACCGCTTGAGGCGACGATATGAGCTTGTGGGTTCCTATTATGGTGGTGGGGTTCTCATGGCGGGAGTGTGACCTTGAAGACTCGCCATGTCGACTTGAGGAGCGCTGCGGGAGGAACAGCGAGCTTGAGCGATGACCGTGTCGGTTGCCAAGGTTGGCAATAGCTTGGTGAAGAGCTTGGAATTGAGCATGGTGCTCCTCTTGACGTTGCCGCTCACGGTACTCAAATTCTCGAAAAGTATCATCAAGACGGTGCTCAAGTCGCTCAAATTGATTGTTGAATTCTTGGCGTTGCGCCCATAAGTTGTGGCGCGTGGCAAAGCCATCTTGGTTGTTGAAATTGCTATCTCCACTAGCTCCACTTGCCCTAGACATGGTGCACAAACACACTTGATAGATATGGTGAGATTGGTGGAATGGTAATTGCTACCTTGCCTCACCGGAGTCAACGATTGGAAAGATTGTTGTTGCCGAGAGCAAAGCGAATAGCGGGTACACAAGACACACACACACAAAGGCCTATGGTGGTAGGTTAGAAAGGTGGATAGCAAATGGAGCAACCAAAAGAAAAGGATATTGTCAAAAGTGGGTAAAATCCAACAAAACAAAGTCAAAGGAAAAGGTCAAAAAGGGGGATGAGAACCTACGACTATACACACACGGTGGAGATTAATGTGGCTAGCACGACTATGAAATAAATGAGCAAAGAACAAAATTGGACCTAACGAAGACTAATGCTCGGTGTCGTGCCAACGCTAGGAGAGACCGTAGCCCGTTCACACAAGGTTGAGAAGCAACGGATTTGTACGCTTGCCTTGCTCTTGCTCGCACTCTTGCTTAGAAGCTTTGGACTCTCTTTTGCTATTGGTATCTTTTTCTTTGTTTCTTTTGCTTAGAAGCTTTTTTTTGTACTATGGAGTCAATTTTGTTATTGCCTCTATATCATGACTATGCAAGAGCAAGCGCACAATGCTTCGGAAAACAAAGGAGGGCTACTCTCGATAGGTTAGGTAACACACACAAGAAGAAGGGGGTTAACAATGGTTGTGCAAGTTATACCTTTTGGTGATGTTGAACTTGCAATCGTTGGTGAAGGGATGGTTCGAGTTTCGCAGTGTCGATGTCGAGCACGAGGTGTTGTTGGCGTTGCGGAAGCTTGTTAGTTGATAGACACTCAGGCGAAACACAAACACACAAGGGGGGTTAGTCGAAAAAGGAAAAGGGGTCAAATTTTGATCAGGGCCGGAGACTCCGGTGTCGGGCGGAGATTCGGTGTGGTCAGGAGACTCGGTGTGATGACCGGAGACTCGGTCTGGTTCAACCTGACGAACGGCTCGAGTTCATGAGCGGAAATTCGGCCCTTTAACCCTCAAATCCAGAAAATTTCGACCAAATTGGGCTAGGAAACGCAGGGCAAAGGTAGACCAAATCCAAGGACAAGTTTCTAATGGATCAAAACCACAATCAACTCACCAAATCAAGAGATCGATCCAAAAGCAAATTGGGGCTAAATTTTTGGTATTTGAATTTATGGTGGATATGGGGAACGAAGTCAAATCCGTGGCAACCAAAAGCTGCGATACCGGTTGATATGGGATCCCTTGTGGGATTGACCCTAGGGTGGCCCGATCTTCACGGTTTGATGCGGGAGTGAGGGATACCGATGAACACGACGAACGCAACACACACGCAAGGTAAAGATACAAACACACGCAAACACAACCCGATTCGACGGTTCTGCTGGCTCGAACAACCAATCCAATAGAATCCTCGGCAGAGACCGTTAGGTAGAATCACCAAAGGAGAGATCGACAAGCGGATGATAGAATCCAAATCAAAGGAGAGAGTAGCAACCAAGTAGAATCCCAAGGAGAGACCTAGCACTACTATAATCCTTGATGAGGAGAGACCAAACACTTGAGGAGGGTCTTGACGACTTGGAGACGAACAACCGAACTCCAAGGCCTTGTACAACTCATAGATTAACTATAGAGAGGGGTTCCCATCTAGGGTTAGGCACAAGCCTTCTTTCATCATCAACTCTAGGGTTTCAAGGAGGGGGTGGGGGCTTATATATAGGCCAGCCACGAGCTAGGGGTAAAATAGGCATAAATAGGAAGTTAAGGCGTTACATGGGCCAGACAACCCGAGCATTGCACGACACGTGGTCCGGAGACTCGGTGATGGCCGGAGACTCGGTCCGACCGAGACTCCGGTCAATCTCCGTGTCGTCTCGGAGGGGCCTTCGATCATCTGGCGCTGGTTTGGGGGTCGGTCCGGAGATGGACCGGAGACTCCGGTGTGGTGGACCAGAGACTCTGGTCTGGACTGGAGACTCCGGTCTAGCTTCAGCAGCTTCTTGCGTCTTCTCTTCCAGGCCTCTTTCTTGGGGGTCTTGATCTCTGGGGTCCTCTTGTCATCTCCTCTCGGTGTCATGGTCATGGTCATGGTCCTGGACATAGTATTGGCACGTGTTTCAAGTAGGATTCCATTCACATGATAGCCAAAGGAGAGTGGGGTATGGAAAGAGTTCACCTTTGAGGGTGTGGTTAATGTAGCATGGTGTGGACCAATGGTGAATGCCATGTGTTGGGCTGCAACATCGGTCTACCACACCGGAGTCTCCGGTCCATCTCCGGATCGACCCCCGAACCAGCGCCCAGGACAGTCAGGATGCCCCTCCGGAGACGACACCGGAGATTGACCGGAGTCTCCGGTCCAGACCGGAGTCTTCGGCCATCACACCGGAGTCTCCGGACCAAGTGTATCGGCCTCAAGGCCAAGTTGGGCCTGGCCCATGTAACGCCCAGAACTTCCTATTTATGCCTGTTTTACCCCTAGCTCGTGGCTGGCCTATATATAAGCCCCCACCCCCTCCTTGAAACCCTAGAGTTGATGATGAATGAAGGCTTGTGCCTAACCCTAGATGGGAACCCCTCTCTCTAGTTAATCTATGAGTTGTACAAGGCCTTGGAGTTCGGTTGTTCGTCTCCAAGTCGTCAAGACCCTCCTCAAGTGTTTGGTCTCTCCTCATCAAGGATTCTAGTGGTGCTAGGTTTCTCCCTTTGGGATTCTACTTGGTTGCTACTCTCTCCTTTGATTTGGATTCTATCATCCGCTTGCCGATCTCTCCTTTGGTGATTCTACCTAACGGTCTCTCGCCGAGGATTATATTGGATTGGTTGTTCGAGCCAACGGGAGAAAATCGAATCGGGTTGTGATTGCGTGTGTTTGTATCTTTACCTTGCGTTTGTGTTGCGTTCATCGTGTTCATCGGGTATCCCCTCACCCCCCCGCATCAAATCCGTGAAGATCGGGCCACCCTAGGGTCAATCCCACAAGGGATCCCATATCAACTGGTATCAGATCTTTTGGTTGCCACGGATTTGACTTCGTTCCCACATATCCACCATAAATTCGAAAATACCAAAAATTTTAGCCCCAATTTGCTTTTGGATCGATCTCTTGATTTGGTGAGTTGATTGTGGTTTTGATCCATTAGAAACTTGTCCTTGGATTTGGTCTACCTTGCCCTCAGGCTTCCTAGCCCAATTTGGTCGAAATTTTCTGGATTTGAGGGTTAAAGGGCCGAATTTCCGCTCACGAACTCGAGATGTTCGTCGTGCTGGAACCAGACCGGAGTCTCCGGTCATCACATCGGAGTCTCCGGACCACCCTGGAATCTCTGGCCCCAACACACCGGAGTCTCCGGCCCTGAACAAAAATTTGACCCCTTTTCCTTTTTTTTGACTAATTTCCTTTGTGTGTTTGTGTTTCGCCTGAGTGTCTATCAACTAACAAGCTTCCGCAACGCCAACAACACCTCGTGCTCGACATCGACACCACGGAACTCGAACCATCCCTTCACCAACGATTGCAAGTACAACATCACCAAAAAGGTATAACTTGCACAACCGTTGTTAATCCCCTTTCTTCCTGTGTGTGTTACCTAACCTATCGAGAGTAGCCATCCTATGTTTGCCGAAGCATTGTGCGCTTGCTCTTGCATAGTCATGATATAGAGGCAATAACAAAATTGACTCCATAACCCTAAAAAAAAGCTTCTAAGCAAAAGAAACAAAGAAAAGATACCAATAGCTAAAGAGAGTCCAAAGCTTCTAAGCAAGAGTGCAAGCAAGAGCAAGGCAAGCGTACAAATCTGTTGCTTCTCAACCTTGTGCAAACGGGCTACGGTCTCTCCTAATGTTGGCACGACACCGAGCATTAGTCTTCGTTAGGTCCAATTTTGTTCTTTGCTCATTTTTCATAGTCGTGCTAGCCACATTAATCTCCACCGTGTGTGTATAGTCATAGGTTCTCGTCACCCTTTTTGACCTTTTTCCTTTGACTTTGTTTTTGTTGGATTTTACCCACTTTTGACAATATCCTTTTCTTTTGGTTGTTCCCTTTTCTATCCACCTTTCGAACCTACCACCATAGGCCTTTGTGTGTGTGTGTCTTGTGTACCCGCTGTTCGCTTTGCTCTCGGCAACAACAATCTTTCCAATCGTTGACTCCGGTGAGGCAAGGTAGCAATTACCATTCCACCAATCTCACCATATCTATCAAGTGTGTTTGTGCACCATGTCTAGGGCAAGTGGAGCTAGTGGAGATAGCAATTTCAACAACCAAGATGGCTTTGCCACGCGCCACAACTTATGGGCGCAACGCCAAGAATTCAACAATCAATTTGAGTGACTTGAGCACCGTCTTGATGATACTTTTCGAGAATTTGAGTACCGTGAGCGGCAACGTCAAGAGGAGCACCATGCTCAATTCCAAGTTTCACTGCTATTGCCAACCTTGGCAACCGACACGGTCATCGCTCAAGCTCGTCAAGTTCCTCCCGCACGTGCTCCTCAAGTCGACATGGCGAGTCTTCAAGGTCACACTCCCGCCACGGAGAACCCCACCACCATAATGGGAACCCACAAGCTCGTCATCGTCGCCCTCAAGCGGTGGACCCAAATGCTCCACAACCTCAACAACAACGACAAGAGCATGGTCCACCACCACACCAAGCAATCATCAACATGCACCAACCTCAAGAACGCCAAGATGAAGCTAACCATAATGATCGGCGTCGTCATCCTCCTCATGACCACCACGAGCAACGTCAACAAAATCAAGAACCGGTATGGGACACAAGTGATGATGATGAGGATGCACGCCAAGCTCGACGCAATAACCGACATGCACAACACCACCACCGACACCGTCAAGCTATGAACATCAATGATGCCGACCAACGGCGAAGAACAGACTTCGAGCATCATCAAGCTCACCCTCCACAACAACCTCAAGGAAATCAAGAGCCTCCTCCCCCGCCTACATGCCCTCCAAGTGACGCAAGTATGCACCAAGAATGTCGCAACAACCACCATGAGCGTGATGATGGCAAGTTTGGGAAGCTCAAGTTCGTTATGCCCAAGTTCAAAGGAGAAGAAAATGCCGATGCATACCTCGAATGGGAGCTCAAAGTCGACAAGATCTTCCGAGTCCACAACTTTTCCGAAGAGAAGAAAGTGGCAATGGCATATCTTGAGTTTGAGGACGACGCCAATGTTTGGTGGGAAGACTACCAAAGCAATCGTGAGAAGCAAGAAGAACCACCGGTCACCACTTGGACCGAGATGAAGAATGTGATGTATGCAAGATTTGTCCCCGAGCACTATCGCCAAGACCTCTTCGACAAGCTACAAAACTTGAAGCAAGGCACAAAGACAATTGAAGAGTTCTATAAGGAGATGGAGATGACTATGATGAGAGCCGATGTGAAGGAACTCGAGGAGCAAACAATAGCACGGTTCCTCAACGGTTTGAGCCGCCCAATACGCAAGATAGTCGATTTCCAACCTTACAAGACTCTCGTGAACCTTCTTCACCAAGCAACCAAGGCCGAGCGCCACTTGCAAAAGGAACATGCTTATGAGAAGCAAAGGGCGTACTTCGCTTCAATCAACTCGAGTAGCCCCTCCAAGCCAACAAACCAAACAACTATGGCATCCTCCTCCAAGCAATCCAAGACAACTATGGCATCCTCCTCCAACACAACAACGGAAAGTCAAGTAGTTTGCTACAAGTGTGGAGGAAAGGGCCACAAGTCTTATGAGTGCATCAACACAAGAGTCATGCTAACGGATGAGAACGGCGCAACATACTCCGTGAGCGAAGATGAATTTGAAGCTATGACCCAAGCCGCTATCACAAAGGATGCCGCAATGCAAGATGAGGACACGCTTCTATGTGAACATGATTCAAGCCCCTCACTCGTCATCGCCCAAGTTTTGACGACCAACTCCATACCTAGAGAGGATCAACGCCTCAACATCTTCCAAACCCGAGCCGGAATTGATGGCAAGTCCATAAAAGTTATCATTGATGGAGGAAGTTGTCACAACCTTGCGAGCATCGACCTTTATGAGAAACTCAAGTTACCATACATGGAGCACCCTCAGCCCTATCATGTCAAGTGGCTTGATGACAATGGCACCATTCAAATCAAACACAAGGTCAACGTCTCCTTCAAGATTGGTCCATATCAAGACACCGTCGAGTGTGATGTCGTGCCTATGACCGTGTGTCACATGCTCCTTGGAAGACCATGGAAATACGACAAGGGTGCACTACATGATGGTACCTCCAACCAATACTCCTTTAAGTGGAATGACAAGACATTGGTGCTACAACCTATGACGCCAAGCCAAATTATCACTTCCAACATGACGTCGCTGCCCAAGATAAAACAAGCTAAGGACCCTTGTGAGATGAGTGGTGAGAGAGTGATCCACCAACACGTGAGTGAGAGCTACAAGCCCCAAATGAGTGGAAAAATCATGAGTGCCACGTCGCAAGCCACCACACTTGAGAAGAGTGATTTGAGTGTGCCCAATACTAACAATCCATCATACAACTCTTTCTCCTTGTTGTCGGTTTTGCAGGATACCCAAACTCGCCTACCACCTACAAGGAACACGCTACAAGATCTCCAACCACACCTTGATGACAAGCTCAACTTCAAGATCTTCGACCAATTTGAACAAGGCTACGACACCGGAGATCACACAACATACAAACTCAAGACCTTGCGCACACCTTCCTCCCTATATGATGATGGAACTTCGTCGAGGACGACTCGTTTTGAAGCAGGGGGAGATGTTGCAGCCCAACACATGGCATTCACCATTGGTCCACACCATGCTACATCAACCACACCCTCAAAGGTGAACTCATTCCATACCCCACCCTCCTTTGGCTATCATGTGAATGGAATCCTACTTGAGACACGTGCCAATGCTATGACCAGGACCATAACCATGACACCGAGAGGAGATGACAAGAGGACCCCCGAAACCAAGACCCCCAAGCAAGAGGCCTAGAAGAGAAGACGCAACAAGCTGCTGAAGCTAGACCGGAATCTCTGGTCCAGAACGGAGTCTCCGGTCTACCACACCGGAGTCTCTGGTCCATCTCCGGACCGACCCCCGAACCAGCGCCCAGGACAGTCAGAATGCCCCTCCGGAGACGACACCGGAGATTGACCAGAGTCTCCGGTCCAGACCAGAGTCTCCGGTCATCACACCGGAGTCTCCGGACCAAGTGTATCAGGCCGGCGCGCCTCGGGTTGGGCCTGGCCCATGTAACGCCCAGAACTTCCTATTTATGCCTGTTTTACCCCTAGCTCGTGGCTGGCCTATATATAAGCCCCCACTGATGTGGACATCCCTACTATTGATACAACCGTTGTACCTACAGCAACACACATATAAGGACCCATCACAAGATCTCGTCCCAAACAACTTAACTATCAGGTACTTTCGTTTCTTGGAACTATTCCTCACATACATGAGAATATGATGCTGCCTAAATCAGATATATTTCTTACTCTTAGGAATGATGGACCAAGCATGGATGAGAGGGACAAGCATTGGAGCATGACCATGCATGGAGATGGCAGCAAGCATGTGATGATCCAAGAGAAGGCCACGGATGAAGATTTCAGAACTTTGAGGCAACCATAATGAAGAAAGAAGGCTTGGACGAAATATTCAAGATCAATACTTTATGAATTCGTCCATAGCTTAATATGGTGCCGCGACACCTTTATTTTGGGCCAGGCCCATGTAATTTTCGCAGGATTTTAATTAGCCATTTTTTAGAGTCCGTATTTGAGGGGAAAAGGACTTTTAGGGTTGGATTCGGCCACCACTTCCATGGCTGGCCGAAACCCCACCTTTTCGCCCTTAAATACTCCCCATAGCCGACCCCCTAGACTCGGATTTTGTTTAGACATTAAGTTAGCCATCATAGCAACTTCGCCAAGGCTCGAGCGTCGCAGAGGCCTCTTATACTTCGCACCTATTCAGGATCCCACTTTTTCAATAAATCTTTCCTCTTAATCCGCAATATCTTGATTGCAATATTAGTTCTTACTTTTTTCGATTTCAGGTAGGAATTAAGACCCTCGTTGGTCAGGCTGATCGTGTTCACGCAGGATCGGTAACCTCCAGGAGATTGGCCTAGCGATTGCATTGGCGCTCGTGCTCGCACGTGTAGTCGGATCGTCAAGCCCGAACTCCACCAAATCGATTATCGCAATCTCATCGAAAGATCGGACACCTTTGCCCTATCACCCACCCCCTCCTTGAAACCCTAGAGTTGATGATGAATGAAGGCTTGTGCCTAACCCTAGATGGGAACCCCTCTCTATAGTTAATCTATGAGTTGTACAAGGCCTTGGAGTTTAGTTGTTCGTCTCCAAGTCGTCAAGACCCTCCTCAAGTGTTTGGTCTCTCCTCATCAAGGATTCTAGTAGTGCTAGGTCTCTCCCTTTGGGATTCTACTTGGTTGCTACTCTCTCCTTTGATTTGGATTCTATCATCCGCTTGCCGATCTCTCCTTTGGTGATTCTACCTAACGGTCTCTCGCCGAGGATTCTATTGGATTGGTTGTTCGAGCCAACCGGAGCAAATCGAATCGGGTTGTGATTGCGTGTGTTTGTATCTTTACCTTGCGTTTGTGTTGCGTTCATCGTGTTCATCGGGTATCCCCTCACCCCCCGCATCAAATCCGTGAAGATCGGGCCACCCTAGGGTCAATCCCACAAGGGATCCCATATCACAGTGCTTGGACCTGATTGGGTTTAGAAAGATATAGAGAGGGTAGCTAAGATTAGGCAACATGTGTTACCAGCATAGAGTAGGCAAAAGAGCTATGCTGTTTTGAAGAGCTCGAATGTGGAATTTCAAGTTAGGGAGGTTCTCTTAGGGGTGTCATCCACTAAATATGTTATAAGATTTAACATCAAAGGAAAGCTGAGTCTGCAATACATTGTATGTTTCTTGATTTTGGCACGAGTGGGAAAGCTAGCTTACCAACTTGAGTTACATGAGTCGATGAAAGGTGTGTATAATGTGTTCCATGTCTCTATGTTGCGGAAGCAGTTTCGTGATCTAGAACGACAAATTACTATGGGACCAATTACAGTTGAACAAATTTAACCGTTGAGGTTCGCCCTGTGTGGATATTGAGAGTCGGAGAGAGTGATGAGGCTTATGACGCTAAAGTATGCGAAGGTTTTTTTTGTTCTAACAAACTGGGCGTTAGATGACTTGGGAACTTGATGCAGCCCGTCCTTCGGATGCGTCTACATCCCCACCAACTAGTCCCCCAAGTGGACCGATGACCCGCGCTCGAACCAAGCTCCTACAAGCTAAGGTTAACTCGCTCCTTTCCTCGTGTGATTTCGATACACCCTTGGATGGCTTGCTACTTCATTCCCAAACCTTGTGCATCCTCAGCTATGAACCCAATGAAGCATCGTCAAGGGAGGGACCAAAGGCACCCGAGGAAATACTCCAGAGCAAACCGGCGCCAGGCCCGGCGAACCGATCCCCACGCCGACAATTCCGGCGACAGGCCCGGTCGACCGGCCCCCTCGCCGACAATTCCGGCGACGACCGAAACTTCCGGCGAACGATCGGCAAGGTGTTCTGAAAGGCTTTCCGGTGGGCGACCGGAAATGTCGGCGGCGACCAGAATTTCCAGCGACCACTCCGGCGCCGCCGGACCCCTCGCCGGAAACCCTCAGATTCAAGTCAACGTTCGGGCTTGGCCCGCGTAATCCCTTATTTCGCCTAGACTTTACCATTTCGTACCTAAACTACCCCTGTTTATGTGGCTGGCCTATATATAGCCACAACCCTCTATTGTAAACCCTAGACTTGGATAATTGTAGTTGAAGACACCCCTTTGAGGATCTATCAACTATTTGTCTCATGCTCCTTGACAAGGAGCATCAAATTATCCACAAACCTCTTGGATTTTTCCTAGTGCGTTCAAGTTGTACAAGTCCTTGGGATCTTGGTGTCTCGTGCCCAAGTAGTCAAGATCTCATCAAGCCTCTCACCCCCGTTGTTGGCCGTGGGAGAGTGTCTTGCCCAACTTCGATCCTAGGGATTGTGTTGGACCGGTTGCCACCGGCGTGAGCTATCGGCTTGTATCGTGTTTTCGCGTGTGTGTGTTCATCGAGTTCTTCGCATGTGTGTTCGTGGATTTCATCCCCTTTCCCATTCTGATGTGGACATCTCATCTATTGATTCAACCGTTGTACCTACACCTACACACATACAAGGACCTATCACAAGATCTCGTGCCAAACAACTTAACTATCAGGTACTTTCGTTTCTTGGAACTATTCCTCACATACATGAGAATATAATGCTGCCTAAATCAGATGTATTTATTACTCATAGGAATGATGGACCAAGCATGGATGAGAGGGACAAGCATTGGAGCATGGCCATGCATGGAGATGGCAGCAAGCATGAGATGATTCAAGAGAAGGCCACGGATGAAGATTTCAGAACTTTGAGGCCACCATAATGAAGAAAGAAGGCTTGGACGAAATATTCAAGATCAATACTTCACAAATTCATCCATAGCTTAATATGGTGCTGCGACACCTTTATTTTGGGCCAGGCCCATGTAATTTTCGCAGGATTTTAATTAGCCACTTTTTAGAGTCCGTATTTGAGGAGAAAAGGACTTCTAGGATTGGATTCGGCCACCACTTCTATGGCTGGCCGAAACCCCCCTTTTCCTCCTTAAATACTCCCCATAGCTGTCACCGTAGACTCGAATTTTGTTTAGACATTAAGTTAGCCATCATAGCAACTTTGCCAAGGCTCGAGCGTCGCAGAGGCCTCTTGTACTTCGCACCTATACATGATCCCACCTTTTCAATAAAGCTTTCATCTTAATCCGCAATATCTTGATTGCAATATTAGTTCTTACTTGTTCTCGATTTCAGGTAGGAATTAAGACCCTCGCTGGTCAAGCTGATCGTGTTTCCGCAGGATCGGTAACCTCCAGGAGATTGGCCTAGCGATTGCATTGGCGCTCGTGCTCGCACGTGTAGTCAGATCGACAAGCCCGAACTCCACCAAATCGACTATCACCATCTCATCGAAAGATCGGACACCTTTTCCCTATCAAGTGGTATCATATTTCAGGTTGCTCGGTGAGATTTTACTGCTTTTGTAGATTAGATCTGTTTTACCTATAACCCACGAAAAAGCCAAAAACACAGTTAGAGTTTAGATCCATCCCATCACCAATCTACGCCTAGCATTATCTTTTCAGTTTTTGCATTGTGGAATTTGTGTCTACATCGTCGCGTCGAGTTGCTGGTCTTAGTGTCTCGTCCCTTAGAGTTTCGAGTTCTGATCACAATAGTCACCGCCACCATATTCCGCCGCCATACACCCTGCCACAATAAACCCTAAAACTCCGCCACCGCCTTCCTACCGCGACACGGATCCGATCACCTTTCCTGCCACGGCACGAGTCTGAGTTGAGTTATTGTTTCCTAGTTTTTTCTTTTTACTTTCCTTCCTTGTTGTTTCCGTATTGAGCTAAAGTCCGTGTCGAGTTAGAAGTTCAGACGTAAGTCTGGAACCGCCTCCGAAAAAAAATTCTGGCTATACTGATTTTTGGCCCCGGGGATCACTTTTCTCCATCGGCCGTTATAGCAATATTTTTTTGGCGCCTGCGCGCTTTCCGGAGCATAATACAAAAATTTTGATTTTTTTTTGGGCTAACCTGTTTTTAGAGACCGTAGTTCAGTTTTAGACACTCACCATCATAGTGATTTTCAGCATCTCGGTTCGCTTTTCAGGGTGCCATATTGATAGGGCAAAGGTGTCCGATCTTTCGATGAGATGGTGATAATCGATTTGGTGGAGTTCGGGCTTGACGATCCGACTACACGTGCGAGCACGAGCGCCAATGCAATCGCTAGGCCAATCTCCTCGAGGTTACCGATCCTGCGGAAACACGATCGGCTGACCGGTGAGGTCTTAATTCCTACTGAAATCGAGAACAAGTAAGAACCAATATTGCAATCAAGATATTGCGGATTAAGAGGAAAGCTTTATTGAAAAGGTGGGATCCTGATGGGATAAGTAGGCCAAGACAACGCCGAGCCTTGGAAGTTGCTATATGGCTAACTTAATGTCTAAACAAAATCCGAGTCTAAACTAGGCGGTATATGGAGGGGCATCTCCAATGCTTCAATTGTCCTCCTCTCATCCATGCTTGGTCCATCATTCCTAAGAGTAAGAAATACATCTGATTTAGGCAGCATCATATTCTCATGTATATGAGGAATAGAAGGGATATTCACATCATGCTCCCCTTCTTGAATTGAAGTCGTCCTCGACGCAATCTCATCTTCCTCACCAAAGTAAGGCTTCAAATCTGCAATGTTAAACGTAGGACTAACTGCCAAAGTCATGAGCAACTCAAGTTTATATGCATTATCATTTATTTTCTCTAACACCTTAAAGGGACCAGCAGCACGCGACATTAACTTAGACTTGCGTAAATCAGGAAAACGATCTTTACGCAAATGTAACCAAACAAGATCTCCAACATCAAACACAACATGCTTTCTCCCTTTATCCCCAGCAAGTTTATACTTAGCATTCATGTGTTCAATGTTATCTTTAGTAGTCTTATGCAAGTTTAATATCATTTCAGCACGTTGTGTAGCATCCAAATTATGTTGCACCGAAGAAGGTAAAGGCAATAAATCAATAGGTGCACGAGGAACAAAACCATACACAATCTCAAATGGGCACATCTTTGTGGTAGAATGCAGCGAACGATTATAAGCAAATTCTATATGAGTTAAACACTCTTCCCACAATTTTAAGTTCTTCTTTAAAACAGCCCGCAACATAGTAGACAAAGTTCTATATACTACTTCAGTTTATCCATCAGTTTGGGGATGACATGTAGTACTAAACAGCAATTTAGTCCCCAACTTAGCCCATAAACATCTCCAAAAGTGGCTAAGAACTTTAGTATCACGATCAGAGACAATGGTGTTTGGCACACCATGCAAACGAAAAATTTCACAAAAGAACAAATCAGCAATATGCGCAGCATCATCCGTTTGATGACAAGGAATAAAGTGTGCCATCTTAGAAAACCAATCCACAACAACAAAAATACTATGTTATGGGGTAACCCCTTGGGGTGGCCCGATCTTTCACGAATTTCCACGGGAAGCGAGGGGAAAGTGGTGGACAGGGGAAGAAGGGATGAAAACCACGAACACACGCACGCAAATCACGATACACGCCGATATCTCACGCCGGTGGCAACCGGTCCAACATAATCTCTAGGATCGGTGTTGGGTGAAGCTCTCTCTCCACGCCAACAACGGGGGACGAGGTGCTTGGTGAGACCTCGATGACTTGGGGGCGAGAAACCGAGAACCCAAGGCCTTGTACAACTTGAACGCACTAGGCAAGATCCGAGAGGAGGGTGGACAATAGGTGCTCCTTGGTAGGAGCATGAGAACAATAGATTGAAAGATCCTCAAAGGTGTGTCCTTAATCTATTATTATCCAAGTCTAGGGTTTACATATGAGGGGTGGGGCTATATATAGGCCAGCCACATAAACAGGGGTAGTTCTGGAATAAAACTGGAAGTTTGGGCGAATTTGGAGGTTACATGGGCCAGGCCCAAAAGGCTTTAACATGCCTGGCGACGATCAGTCCGGAGACTCCGGTCTGGGGTCCGGAGACTCCGGTCTGGACCGGAGACTCCGGTCAATCTCTGGTCCCGTCTCGGAGGGCTTACAGGCTGTCCGGGCTTGGGTCTCGGCGGACCGGAGGAAGGTCCGGAGACTCCGGTGTAGGAGACCAGAGACTCCGGTCTACACCGGAGACTCCGGTGTGCAGCGCTCCATCATCTTCTTCTCCTGGTCCTGCTTCCTTGGTGGCTTGCTATGGTGGTGTTGCTTCATATCTGAGGATACACAACGTAGTTGCATGAAGTAGCAAGCCGTCCAAAGGTAGACCAAAATCACACGAGGAAAGGAGCGAGTTAACCTTGGCTTGTAGGAGCTTGGCTCTGGCGCGAGTCATTGGTCCACTTGGGGGAGTAGGTGTTGTAGATGGAGGTGCGTCCGTAGGACGGGCTGCATCAGCTCCCCCCCTTGGGAAAGAGTCGTCCTCGGCTCTTCAACCTTCTCAATTTCATCTTTGCCATGGTAGGGTGATAGGTCCTTGACATTGAATGTCGGGCTCACAAGATACTTGGATGTTGGGATATCGATGATGTAGGCATTGTTGTTGATCCTCTTTAGCACTTTGAACGGTCCATCACCTCTTGGCTTGAGTTTGGAGTCGCGGTCCTTGGGGAGGCGGTCTTTACTCAAGTGTATCCACACAAGGTCGCCTTCTTCGAAGATCATCTCTTTCTTGTTCTTGTTTAGCCTTGATGCTTGGCGAAGGACTTGTTTCTCGATCGTAGCTCTTGTGTCTTCATGGAGTTTCTTCATTGTTTGGGCACGCTTGACCACGTCCATATTGGCACGTTCATGAAGCGGAAGTGGAAGGATATCGAGCGCGGTGAGAGGCTCGAAACCATAGACGATCATGAACGGGCTCCTCATGGTGGTGGAGTGCTTGGCGCGGTTGTAGGCGAACTCAGCGTGTGGAATACATTCCTCCCAGTCTTTAAGGTTCTTCTTGATCAACACACGTAGGAGTGTTCCAAGACTTCGATTGACGACCTCGGTTTGTCCATCGGTTTGAGGATGCGAGGCGGACGAGAAGAGGAGCTTGATGCCGAGCTTGGCCATGAGAGTCTTCCAGAAGTAGCTCATGAATTTGACGTCGCGGTCGGAGACGACTGTTCTTGGTACACCGAGTAGCCGAATTATTTCCCTGAAAAACAAATTTGCTACATGTGAAGCATCATCGGTCTTATGGCACGGGATGAAGTGTGCCATTTTGGAAAAGCGATCCACTACCACAAATATATAATCATGTCCATGTTTAGATCTAGGCAAGCCTAACACAAAGTCCATGCTAATGTCCGACCAAGGTGCATGAGGAATAGGCAATGGCATATAAAGACCAAAGGGATTAGACTTAGACTTAGCTTGGATACATGTAGTGCATCGTTGGACGTGGCGCTCCACGTCGCGCTTCATCTTTGGCCAAAAGTAGTGAGTGGAGAGCATGTCGTATGTCTTGTCACGGCCAAAGTGACCCATAAGGCCTCCACCATGGGACTCTTGAAGAAGCAAAAGTTTGAGAGACGACTTCAGAATGCAAAGTTTGTTTTGTTTGAAAAGAAAACCCTTATGCAAATAGAAATCATCAATCCCTTTGTGTATTGAACATTTTGCAAAAATTGGTCCAAAGAAAGGGTCGGACGCGTACAAAGATTTGATGTCATCAAGACCCAAGACATTTACTTCGAGTCGCGTAAGAAGGTTTGTGTTTTTGCGAGACAAAGCGTCCGCTACCACATTTTCTTTGCCCTTCTTGTACTTGACAATGTAAGGAAAAGATTCCATAAACTCAACCCATTTGGCGTGCCTTTTACTCAAATTGGCTTGGCCCTTAAGATATTTCAACGACTCGTGGTCGGAATGGATGATAAATTCTTTGGGCCAAAGGTAGTGTTGCCACACTTGAAGGACACGAACCAAGGCAAAAAGCTCTTTGTCGTAAATGGGATAGTTAAGGCGTGCGTCATCGAGTTTCTCACTATGGTATGCAATGGGATGCCCATTTTGCATAAGGACGCCTCCAATGCCAATTCCACTAGCGTCACATTCAATCTCAAAAGTTTTTGTGAAATCCCGTAATACAAGGAGTGGTGCTTCGGTGAGCCTCTTTTTGAGCTCATCAAAAGCCTTTTGTTGTGCTTTTCCCCAAACGAACGTGACATTTTTCTTGGTCAATTCGTTGAGGGGGCAAGCAATGGTAGAAAAGTCTTTCACAAAGCGACGGTAAAATCCATCCAACCCATGAAAACTACGAAGTTCACTAACATTGGTGGGTATGGGCCAATCTCGTATGTCCTTAACTTTTGAGACATCAACTTCAATGCCATTAGAAGACACAACAAAACCAAGGAAAATCATCTTGTCTTTTGCAAAAGTGCACTTTGGGAGATTAGCATAAAGCTTTTCATGACGAAGGATTTGAAGGACCTCCTTAACATGAGTAACATGCTCCTCTAGTGACTTGCTATAGACAAGGATGTCATCAAAGTAAACAACTACACTCTTCCCAATGAGAGATCTCAAAATATGGTTCATGAGGCGCATGAAGGTAGATGGGGCATTAGATAAGCCAAAAGGCATAACCAACCATTCATAGAGACCAAGCTTGGTCTTGAAGGCGGTTTTCCACTCATCACCTTCGGCCATGCGAATTTGATGGTAACCACTACGAAGATAAATTTTCGAAAATATAGTGGCTCCACATAACTCATCAAGCATGTCATCAAGACGCGGTATAGGATGTCGATAACGCACGGTGATAGCATTGATTGAATGACGATCCATGCATAACCGCAACGTATCATCCGTTTTTGGAACTAGAATCACGGGGACCGCGCTTGGGCTAGTGCTTACTTGTATCAAACCTTTGGAGACGAGTTGGTTGATTTCTCGTTCTATCTCCTTCGTCTCTTCCGGGTTCGTGCGGTATGCGGCGCAGTTTGGGATTGGGGCGCCGGGTATGAGGTCGATGCGGTGCTCGATTCCACGAAGAGGAGGTAGTCCATGAGGGAGCTCTTCGGGAAATACATCTTGGAATTCCTGCAAAACAGCCATCAAAGAAGGAGGAACATTTGTCAAGTCATTAGTTCCTTGCGCTAGTCCCTTGCATAAAAGGACATAGTGCAAAATCGATGGGTTGTTCCGGACTTCTCTCATCTCACTTTTGGTGGCAAGAAGAACACTCTTAGTTTTACCACTCGAGTTTGGCTTGTGGCACTCACTCACTATAGTGTGGTTCTCTCGCTCACCACTCTTCTCACAAGATGTTTTTGTGTATTGCGCCCTCGCTAAAGCCTTTGCATTATCCGCAATTATTTGGCTAGGAGTCATTGGTTGCAACACACAAGTTTTGTCAAGCAACTTGAAGGTATAAGTGTTTGAGTGACCATTATGCAAAACACGCTTGTCGAATTGCCACGGCCTTCCTAGCAACATACGGCACACCGTCATGGGGACCACGTCACATTCCACCATGTCTTTGTATGGTCCAATTGAGAACGTTACCGAGACGGTGTGCTTGATCTTGACGGACCCTTGGTCACTTAGCCATTGAATATGGTAGGGGTGCTTATGTGGATGCAGGGTGAGGTTGAGTTTCTCACACAGTTCTGCGCTTGCAAGATTGTGGCAACTCCCTCCATCGATGACAACTTTGATGGACTTCCCATTGATACCGGCACGCGTTTGGAAGATGTTTGATCGTTGGTCTTCATTCTCATTGGCTTGAGTAGTTAAGACCCTTGTGACCACAAGCGATGGACTTGCGTCATGTCCACACACATGTAGTTCTTGGTCCTCTTCCAAATGTTGCCTTGCCATGGCTTCCTTGACCCTTGCATCAAAATCATCTTCACTCAAGTATTCATCATCGCCGTTGTCATGGATGAAAAAAACTTTCTTGTTCCCACATGCGGCCGACTTGTGTCCTTTGCCTCCACACTTGTAGCACTCACCATTGAATGGTTGTTCATCTCTTGTGTACTTGCCACTTGGGGGCGGTTTTCCTTGAGGAAGTGTTGGCTTAAAGGGAAGCTTGGTGGTATTTGAGGAGCTTCCACTTGGTGTTGTCGGAGTAGTGGTTGGAGCTTGCTTGTATGTGAAGTATGTCTTTGGCTTGTTGAACTTGATGTCCTCTTGCACTTGACGTTCGGCCTTTGATGCAATGTGAACAAGCTCAACCATGTTGTTGTATCTTTGGAACTCGGTGATGCGCTTGATAGGATGGTTCAAGCCATTGAGGAAACGTGCCATTGTTTGTTCATCACGTTCTTCAATGTTGGCACGGATCATGTTGAGCTCCATTTGCTTGAAGTACTCTTCCACGGTCTTTGTTCCTTGACTAAGCGTTTGAAGCTTGTTGAAGAGGTCACGCGTGTAGTGTGAAGGAACAAAGCGGGATCTCATATGAGCCTTCATATGTTGCCAAGTTGAGATTGGGGGCTCTTCTTTTGATTCACGAGCGAGTTGGACTTGTTCCCACCAAAGGTTGGCATATTCATCGAACTCGAGGGATGCCATGGCCATCATCTTCTCATTGCTAAAGTTGTGCATGCGGAAGATCTTGTCAACCTTGAGTTCCCATGAGAGGTATTCTTCGGGATCATTGGAACCGGTGAACTTGGGCATGGTGAACTTGAGCTTGCCGAAAGTTTCTTCCTCATTGCGGTGCCGGTTGCGACGGTTGCCATGATTGTGGCGGCCATCTTCATCATCCGATCTCTCGTGTCTTGCTTGTTGATGGTGGCGTCGCTCTTGCGGTTGTTGAGGTGCCGCGTTTGGTGGTGGAACTTGGTTTGGACGACGAGCTTGGGGAGCTTGCTCTTGTTGTTGGCGCGGTTGAGGACGAGGAGGAGGTTGTTGGTCCTCACGGCGAGCTTGGGGAGCTTGCTCTTGTTCTTGTCATGGTTGATTTCGAGGAGCATTATCTTGCGCCATGTGGCGAGGAGGACGTCGAGCCGCATGCGCAATGGGATGCTCTCTTTCTTCTTGGTGAGGAGGAGGCTCGTCATGAAGATCATGTTGACAACGTTGACGTTCATGTCGAGGGGGACGCCTTGGTGGATCTTCGAGTGCTTCACGCCGCCGGCGAACTTGTTCTTCCGCTTCGGATGCTTCACTTGTTGTGGAAAAAACATGTCGATGGCGATGGGCTTGGTGGTCCATGTGAGGTTGTTCTTGTTGAAGCACTAGTGCCCTTTGTTGTGGCCGGTCTGCTTCACGTCTTGGAGGTATTGCGGAGAGGTCACCATCATAGCTTGATGTTGCGGCGTGTCATGGAGATGGTACCGCTTGACAAGAGCTCATGGATTGAAGGACGGGTCCATCCCGGTGCCTTGAAGCGGGACGGCGAGGAGCACTTGATTCACTTGAGGAGTGCCGTGATGATCTTGAGTCTCGCGAGCGTGGCCTTGCTAACCCATCAATGAGGCTTTGAAGCTTCTCATCCGTTGAGGCGAGGGCACAACCAAGAGCTTCATTTTGATGACCAAGGTTGTGTTGCATGGCATGCATTTGGCCTCAGACTTCTTCGAAGCGGTTGTCGATGTTCTTGAACTCCACTTGGGCTTCGCTAAATTGTTCATCTTGGCGCCGCTCAAGTGCTTCACAACGGTAGTTGAATTCTCCTCGGACCTTCCAATGGCCCCATCTTGTCATGTATTGTGGTTCGTCATCCGGAGGTGGTGGTGGTTGGGAAGGCTCGCCATTCCTGTCCATGATGCAAAGCCGACAAGGGTTGTATATGGAGAAAAAGGGTACGTAGAGTTAGCCCTTTACCTCACCTTGGAGATTATATCAAACCAATTGCCACACAAAGGAGCGAACAACGTGCAAAGTGAAATGGCAAGGAAACTCACACACAAAGGAGCTACAACTCTCAAAAGCTTTTGGTGGATGGGTAGGATTGTGGGAAAACGAAATAACCAACCGAACGCAAAGGATAGTCAAAAGTGGAGAAAATCCAACAACTCAAGTCAAAAGGAAATGGTCAACTCAAAAGGTGACGAGAACCTACGACTACACACACGCGTGGAGAAAAATGGGGTTAGCACGACTATGAAAGTGAGCACGAAATGGCCTAACAAAGACTACGCTCGGGTGTCGTGCCAACGCAAGGAGAGACCACAACTCATTTGCCAAAAGAGGGCAAGCAACGGATTTGTGCACTTGCCTTGGCGCGCTTCTTCCTCTCTCTTTTGCTTACAAGCTTGATGCTCTCTTTGTATTGGGAGACTATGTATCTTTCTATTTTTTTTTTCTTTTTATCTTTTTTTTATTCTTTTTATTTTTCTCCCTTGCTACGCTACTATGTTAACTTTTGTATTTTCCCTCACACTCTCACTTTACAATGGCAAGTGCACAATGCTTAGACAAACACAAAATGAGTTGCTCTCATAGGATAGGTACACACAAAGGAAGATATGGCTTAAGGGTTGACACAAGTTATACCTTAGTTGATGGTGATGATCTTGTGTCGATGGAGCGGGGAAGAGTTTGGGGTCCGTGGTGTCGAAGAGCGCGGCGATGTTGCGGAAGCTATCTGTTAGTTGGTGACACGCACACGGAACACAAACAACAAGTGGACAGATTAGCCAATGCAGAAAAGAGGGAAAATTGGCAAAATTGGTGTCCAGGGCCGGAGACTCCGGTCTTGGGCCGGAGACTCCGGTGTAGACCGGAGACTCCGGTCTGCGAGCGGAGACTCCGGTGTGAAATGCCTTTCGTGTTCTTGAGCGGAAATCCACGCCTAGAGTCCTCAAATCCGCGAAAATTTGGCCAAAATTGGGCTGGGAAATGCAGGCAAAAGCTGAACCAACACCTTAGACAAGATTTGGTCGGATCAAAACCACCAATAACACTCCAAAACGAGAGATCGATCCAAAGGCAAATTGGGGCTGTTTTTTGGGAAATTTTTGAATTTATGGTGGATAGAAAAAAAATTGGGGGGAAATTCGTGATCAACCTTGCTCTTGATACCAAGATGTTATGGGGTAACCCCTTGGGGTGGCCTGATGTTTCACGAATTTCCACGGGAAGCGAGGGGAAAGCGGTGGACGGGGGAAGAAGGGATGAAAACCACGAACACATGCACGCAAATCACGATACACGCCGATATCTCACGCCGGTGGCCACCGGTCCAACATAATCTCTAGGATCGGTGTTGGGCGAAGCTCTCTCTCCACGCCAACAACGGGGGATGAGGTGCTTGGTGAGACCTTGACGACTTGGGGGCGAGAAACCGAGAACCCAAGGCCTTATACAACTTGAACGCACTAGGCAAGATCCGAGAGGAGGGTGGAAAATAGGTGCTCCTTGGTAGGAGCATGAGTCCAATAGATTGAAAGATCCTCAAAGGGGTGTCCTTAATCTATTATTATCCAAGTCTAGGGTTTACATATGAGGGGTGGGCTATATATAGGCCAGCCACATAAACAGGGGTAGTTCTGGAATAAAACTGGAAGTTTGGGCGAATTTGGGGGTTACATGGGCCAGGCCCAAAAGGCTTTAACATGCCTGGCGACGATCAGTCCGGAGACTCCGGTCTAGGGTCTGGAGACTCCGGTCTGGACCGGAGACTCCGGTCAATCTCCGGTCCCGTCTCTGGAGGGGGCTTCTGGCTGTCCTGGGCTTGGGTCTTCAGTCTGGACCGGAGGAAGGTCCGGAGACTTCGGTGTAGGAGACCGGAGACTCCGGTCTACACCGAAGACTCCGGTGTGCAGCGCTCTAGCATCTTCTTCTCCTGGCCCTGCTTCCTTGGTGGCTTGGTGTGGTGGTGTTGCTTCATATCTGAGGATACACAGCGTAGTTGCATGAAGTAGCAAGCCATCCAAAGGTAGACCAAAATCACACGAGGAAAGGAGCGAGTTAACCTTGGCTTGTAGGAGCTTGGCTCGGGCGCGAGTCATTGGTCCACTTGGGGGAGTAGGTGTTGTAGATGGAGGTGCGTCCGTAGGACGGGCTGCATCACCAGGACTACCATACACAATCAATAGGTGCACGAGGAACAAAACCATACACAATCTCAAATGGGCACATCTTTGTGGTAGAATGCAGCGAACGATTATAAGCAAATTCTATATGAGGTAAACACTCTTCCCACAATTTTAAGTTCTTCTTTAAAACAGCCCGCAACATAGTAGACAAAGTTCTATTTACTACTTTAGTTTGTCCATCAGTTTGGGGATGACATGTAGTACTAAACAGCAATTTAGTCCCCAACTTAGCCCATAAACATCTCCAAAAGTGACTAAGAAATTTAGTATCACGATCAGAAACAATAGTATTTGGCACACCATGCAAACGAACAATTTCACAAGAACAAATCAGCAATATGCGCAGCATCATCCGTTTTATGACAAGGAATAAAGCGTGCCATCTTAGAAAACCGATCCACAACAACAAAAATACTATCCCTCCCCTTCTGTGTTCGTGGCAATCCCAAAACAAAGTCCATAGAAATATCTTCCCAAGGAACACTAGGAACAGGAAGAGGCATATATAAACCATGTGGATTAAGGCGAGACTTAGCTTTTTGACAAGTAGTGCAGCGTGCCACAAATCTCTCAACATCTCGACGCATACGTGGCCAAAAGAAGTGTGTAGCAAGAACATCCTCTGTTTTCTTGACACCAAAGTGTCCCATCAATCCTCCTCCATGCGCCTCCTGTAACAACAAAAGACGAACAGAACTATCCGGAATGCATAGTTTGTTAGCACGGAACACAAATCCATCATTGAAGACGAACTTGTTCCATGTTCTACCATCTCTACAATTCTGCAACACATCTTTAAATTCAGCATCATGCACATATTGTTCCTTAATAGTTTCTAATCCAAATATTTTGAAGTCAAGTTGAGATAACAAAGTATAACAGCGCGACAAAGCATCAGCAATAATATTATCTTTACCCTTTTTGTGTTTGATAACATAAGGAAAAGACTCAATAAATTCAACCCACTTTGCATGACGACGATTCAATTTAGCTTGACTACGAATATGCTTCAAACATTCATGATTAGAATGAATAACAAATTCTTTAGGCCATAGATAATGTTGCCAAGTTTCCAATGTCTGAACCAACGCATATAATTCTTTATCATAAGTAGAATAGTTCAGACTAGCCCCACTCAACTTCTCACTAAAGTATGCAACAGGTTTTCCCTCTTGTAATAACACCCCTCCCAAACCAATTCCACTAGCATCACATTCAAGCTCAAAAGTCTTAGTAAAATCAGGAAGTTGGAGTAAACGAGCATGTGTTAGCTTATCTTTCAATATGACGAAGGCCTGTTGTTGTGCATCGCCCCAAACAAAGGGCACATCCTTCTTGGTAGGCTCATTCAGCGGCGCGGCAATTGATCCAAAGTTTTTGACAAAGTGCCTATAAAAACCAGCGAGGCCAAGAAAACTTCTCACTTGTGTGACCGTCTTGGGCTGCGACCAATTCTCAATAGCTTCAATCTTGGCTGGATCCACTTCAATACCCTGTGATGTAACAACATAGCCAAGAAACGCAACTCGATTGGTGCAAAAGGTGCACTTCTCAAGGTTACTAAACAAACGTGCAACACGTAAAGCATTGAAAACAGCACATAAATGGTCCAAATGATCCTCTAAAAATTTGCTATAAATCAGAATATCATCAAAGTAGACTACCACAAAACGTCCAATGAAAGCACGTAAAACTTCGTTCATTAATCTCATGAAAGTGCTAGGTGCATTAGTTAAACCAAACGGCATTACTAACCACTCATATAAACCGAACTTAGTTTTAAATGCTGTTTTCCATTCATCTCCTAATTTCATACGAATCTGGTGGTAACCACTACGCAAATCAACTTTAGAAAACATGGTAGAGCCACTCAATTCATCAAGCATGTCATCTAAACGTGGAATAGGATGACGATATCGAATAGTAATATTATTGATAGCTCTACAATCAGTACACATCTTGTGAAGAACCATCTTTCTTAGGTACCAAAATAATAGGAACAGCACAGGGGATAAGGGACTCACGAATATGATCTCTGTCGAGTAGTTCCTGAATTTGGCGTTGTATCTCCTTTGTCTCCTCTGGATTGGTTCTATATGGCGCGCGGTTGGGCAACGTAGCACCAGGAATTAGATCAATTTGGTGCTCAATTCCTCTAATAGGAGGTAGTCCTGGTGGCAGCTCAGCGGGAAAGACGTCCTCATATTCTTGCAAAAGGTTAGCAATAGCAGGTGGCAAAGAAGGAGGCATATCCTCAAATGAAAACAAAACCTCTTTGCAGACAATTGCATAACATGGAGTATTGTTTACATCTAGTTCAGCAATATCAATTTTATTTGCAAGCATACATGGACTCTTCAAATGAATTTCAGTAGCATGTGTAGAATCAGATTTAGTGTTCTTTGGTGGTACAAAATATGCAGCAACAATCCGATTCTCACTTTTATTTTTCTCCTCAGTTTTAGCTCTACTAGCTCTAGCAAGATCATCTTTTAAAATCTGTTCGGGACTCATAGGTTTTAGACCAATTTTCTTTCCATTATGCATAAGAGAATAGTGATTAGTTTTGCCATTATGAACAGATTCTCTATCAAATTGCCATGGTCTACCAAGTAACAAAGAACAAGCTTCCATAGGTACAACATCACAATCAACAAAATCAGAATATGTACCAATAGTAAAATGCACGCGTACCGTTCTTGTTACCTTGATCTTTGCGAGAACTCTCAAACCATTGGATGTAATATTAATGTGTGTGTTGTCTTGTTGGAAGCGCAAGCTTCTCTACCATGTCAACACTAGCCAGATTATTACAACTCCCTCCATCAATGATGATCCGTATAGCTCTTTCCTTGACAACACCACGTTTTTGGAACAGGTTGTGGCGTTGATCTTGTTCAGATTTGCTCAATTGCACACTCAACACACGTTGTGTAATTAAACTCTTTTATTGATCAGTAGCTTCAGCTCCCATTACCTTTGTCTCTTCATCAGCATCAGAATTGTCTCCATCTCGAGCAGAAATAAGGGCTAATGTATCTTCATCAAAGTCACTCACTGAATCGTATTGACCATCCTCCCGCACCATCAGCACACGTTGTGTTGTGCACTGTCTCTCAATATGACCAAAACCCCAGCACTTGCGGCATTGTATATCCTTTGTCTTACCCGTGGAAGCCATAGAAGATGCACTACGAGCAGGAGCATTGGATGATGGTGGAGGAACAGCCGGAAATCTTGTGGTGGCCTTGGATATGGTAGTAGCTGGTGGCGAATGACGAGAAGGAGGCGCTGATTGTCGTGATGTCCAAGTGGATGTGCAACCTGCAGAATTATTAGTCCTCCTCCATGGTGGTTGGCGATCCTGCACTTCACGTTCAGCTTTGCAAGCAAGATGAAACAAACGAGTGATAGAATTATATTCCTTATAATCTAATATGTGCTGAATGTCCTTGTTTAATCCATCAAAGAAACGTGCAAGCTTTTGTTCATTAGATCAACAAGACCACACCGAACCATCCCCATTTGCAATTCCTGATAATACTCTTCTACAGAATTTTTCCCTTGCTCTAAACGTGTCAGATTCTTTAGTAAATCACGTTGATAAGTGGGAGGTACAAAACGAACACGCATAGCAGTTTTTAAAAGCAGTCCAAGTACTAGGAATAGTAGTAGGATATAAACGACAATACTCAGACCACCAAAGAGAAGCAAATTTAGTAAATTCACATGTAGCAGCACTAACACGCATATTCTCAGGATATTTTAAACATGCAAAACGTTGTTCTACTTCCATCTCCCATGTAAGATATGCATCAGGACTATATTTACCCTCAAAAGATGGAATATTTAATTTAAGCTTTGCAACATGATCATCATCACGCATCGTGGTCGGCGTGCTGGTAGTAATGTCCGGGACAGCCGCGGTACTGTGGAGGTTGTTCAACCTCCTCGTCAAACAGATCGTCGTCGTCGGGTCGTAGTAGTACCCGTCGTCTCCCAATGTCGCAGTGAGCAGCAGCGGAAGTCTCGAGGTGCCGTCAGAAGCGCTTTGGGGAAGCGGCAGCTGAACCAGCATTCCGACCCGTGATCGGGATGCGCCGTACACCATGTGTGGGTGCGGGTGCAAGTGCGGGCAATCTGTTCAAAATCTCCTTGAACCGAGCGTCAAGCTTGGAGTTGAAGGATTTCTCGAGTCCATCGATCTTGTCCACGGCGTTGGTGAGCTTGGTGTCAAACTCCCCTAGGCGTGTATCCACGTCTTCAGCGCGACTGACCAAGAGCTCGGAGAAGTGGGCATGTAGTTCTTCGTTCGTCATTGTGGCAGGGTTCCGCGAAGTATCTATCATGGTTAGTCCTTAAAAAGCACAGGTATATACTACGGAAATATGGTGGAAGGCACTCATAATCCGTCAAGCAATATACGAAGCTCTTACAAGTTCTTACCAAACAGCAGGAAAAGGCGATGTGCAACCGCGAGGATCAGTGGGTCCAGAGATTGAACCAAGCGATTACGAGGAGTCGAGACACCGTACGTGGAGAATATCTATGGAGCTCTGGGAAGGCTTAGCAAAAGGGGGTTAGCAATTATCAAAACAGCAATGCAAAAGTTGAAAGAATGCTCAACGACGGTACTGTGCTGGTCCTAGGCTAGACCGTACTAGAGACGCGAGCCTAGATCACCAACGATGTCACGACGCGACACAACAAGCAATAACACGGAAACAACAAAGAAGGAAGTAAAAAGAAATAACTAGGAAACAATAACTCAACTCGGACTCGTGCCGCGGCAGGATAGGTGATCAGATCCGTGTCGCGGTAGGATGGCGGTGGCGGAGTGTTTAGGGTTTATGGAGGCTGGGTATATGGTGGCGGAATATGGTGGCGGAATATGGTGGCGGAATATGGTGGCGGTGATCGGCGAGTGTGGCGGTGACTACTATGATCAGAACTCGAAACTCTAAGGGACGAGACACTAAGACCAGCAACTCGACACGACAATGTAGACACAAATTCAACAATGCAAAAACTGAAAAGATAATGCGAGGCGTAGATTGGTTATGGGATGGATCTAAACTCTAACTGTGTTTTTGGCTTTTTCGTGGGTTATAGGTAAAACAGACCTAATCTACGAAAACAGTAAAATCTCACCGAGCAACCTGAAATCTGATACCATTTGATAGGGCAAAGGTGTCCGATCTTTCGATGAGATGTTGATAATCGATTTGGTGGAGTTCGGGCTTGACGATCCGACTACACGTGCGAGCACGAGCGCCAATGCAATCGCTAGGCCAATCTCCTGGAGGTTACCGATCCTGCGGAAACACGATCAGCCTGACCAGCGAGGGTCTTAATTTCTACCTGAAATCGAGAACAAGTAAGAACCAATATTGCAATCAAGATATTGCGGATTAAGAGGAAAGCTTTATTGAAAAGGTGGGATCCTGTATAGGCGCGAAGTACAAGAGGCCTCTGCGACGCTCGAGCCTTAGCGAAGTTGCTATATGGCTAACTTAATGTCTAAACAAAATCCGAGTCTAGGGTGACGGCTAAGGGGAGTATTTAAGGAGGAAAAGGTGGGGTTTCGGCCAACCATGGAAGTGGTGGCCGAATATAATCCTAGAAGTCCTTTTCCCCTCAAATACGTACTCTAAAAAGTGGCTAATTAAAATCCTGCGAAAATTACATGGGTCTGGCCCAAAATAAAGGTGTCGCAGCACCATATTAAGCTATGGACGAATTCGTGAAGTATTGATCTTGAATATTTTGTCCAAGCCTTCTTTCTTCATTATGGTGGCCTCAAAGTTCTGAAATCTTCATCAGTGGCCTTCTCTTGTATCATCACATGTTTGCTGCCATCTCCATGCATGGCCATGCTCCAATGCTTGTCCCTCTCATCCATGCTTGGTCCATCATTCCTAAGAGTAAGAAATACATCTGATTTAGGCAGCATCATATTCTCATGTATATGAGGAATAGTTCCAAGAAACGAAAGTACCTGATAGGTAAGTTGTTTGGCACGAGATCTTGTGATGGGTCCTTGTATGTGTGTAGCTGTAGGTACAACGGTTGTATCAATAGAAGGGTTGTCCACATCACATATCATCATACATTGCTTGTTGTGTCGCGTCGTGACATTGTTGGTGATCTAGGCTCGCGTCTCTAGTACGGTCTAGCCTAGGACCAACACAGTACCGTCGTTGAGCATTCTTTCAACATCTGCATTGCTGTTTTGATAATTGCTAACCCCTTTGCTAAGCCTTCCCAGAGCTCCACAGATTTCTCCACGTGCGGTGTCTCGACTCGTGGTAATCGCTCGGTTCAATCTCTGGACCCGCTGCTCCTCGCGGTTGCACATTGCCTTTTCCCGCTGTTTGGTAAGAACTTGTAAGAGCTTCGTATATTGCTTGACAGATTACGCGTGCCTTCCACCATATTTCCGTAGTATATACCTATGCTTTTTAAAGGACTAACCATGACAGATACTTCGCGGAACCCTGCCACAATGACGAACCAAGAACTACATGCCCACTTCTCCGAGCTCTTGGTCGGTCGTGCTGAAGATGTGGATGCACGCCGAGGGGAGTTTGACACCAAGCTCACCAACGCCATGGCAAGATCGATGGACTCGAGAAATCCTTCAACGACAAGCTTGACGCTCGGTTCAAGGAGGTTTTGGCCAGATTGCCGGCACCCGCACCCGCCCCATTGGCACCTCATCATGGCGCACAGCGCATTCCGATCACGGGTCATACTGCTGGTTTTGCCGCCCGCGGCTCAAAGGCGCTACCATCGGTAGCACCTCAGACCTCCGCCACGGCTACTGCTGCGACATTGGGGACAGACGACGGGTACTACTATGACCCCGACGACAATGATCTGTTTGACGAGAAGGTTGAACAACCTCCACACCCTGCTGGCCTTCCCCGACATTACCACCGCAACGCTCGACCACCGGTACGTGATGATGATCATGTTGCACAGCTTAAATAAAATATTCCATCTTTTGAGGGTAAATATAATCCTGATGCATATCTTACATGGGAGATGGAAGTAGAACAACGTTTTGCATGTTTAAAATATCCTGAGAATATGCGTGTTAGTGCTGCTACATGTGAATTTACTAAATTTGCTTCCCTTTGGTGGTCTGAGTATTGCCATTTAAATCCTACTACTATTCCTAGTACTTGGACTGCTTTAAAAACTGCTATGCGTGTTCGTTTTGTACCTCCCACTTATCAACGTGATTTACTAAAGAATCTGACATGTTTAGAACAAGGGAAAATTCTATAGAAGAGTATTATCAGGAATTGCAAACGGGGATGGTTCGGTGTGGTCTTGTTGAATCTACTAAACAAATGCTTGCACGTTTCTTTGGTGGATTAAACAAGGACATTCAACACATATTAGATTATAAGGAATATAATTCTATCACTCGTTTGTTTCATCTTGCTTGCAAAGCTAAACGTGAAGTGCAAGATCGCCAAACACCATGGAGGAGGACTAATAATTCTGCAGGTCGCACATCCACTTGGACATCTCGACAATCAACGCCTCCTTCTCGTGATTCGCCACCAGCTACTACCACATCCAAGGCCACCACAAGATTTCCAGCTGCTCCTCCACCGTCATCCAATACTCCTGCTCGTAGTGCATCTTCTATGGCTTCCACGGGTAAAACAAAGGATATTCAATGCCGCAAGTGCTGGGGTTTTGGTCATATTGAGAGACAGTGCACAACACAACGTGTTATGATGGTGCGTGATGATGGTCAATACGATTCAGCGAGTGACTTTGATGAAGATATATTAGCCCTTATTTCTACTCAAGATGGAGACAATTGTGATTCTGATGAAGAGACTGAGGTAATGGGAGCTGAAGCTGCTGATCAATACAAGAACTTAATTACACAACGTGTGCTAAGTGTGCAATTGAGCAAATCTGAGCATTTTCAACGCCACAACCTATTCCAAACACGTGGTGTTGTCAAGGAAAGAGCTATACGGATCATCATTGATGGAGGGAGTTGTAATAATCTGGCTAGTGTTGACATGGTAGAGAAGCTTTCACTTCCAACAAGACAACACACACATTCATATTACATCCAATGGTTTGAGAGTTCTCGCAAAGATCAAGGTAACAAGAACGATACACGTGCATTTTACTATTGGTACATATTCTGATTTTGTTGATTGTGATGTTGTACCTATGCAAGCTTGTTCTTTGTTACTTGGTAGACCATAGCAATTTGATAGAGAATTTGTTCATAATGGCAGAACTAATCATTATTCTCTTATGCATGATGGAAAGAAAATTGGTCTAAAACCTATGACTCTCGAACAGATTTTAAAAGATGATCTTGCTAGAGCTAGTAGAGCCAAAATTGAGGAGAAAAATAAAAGTGAGAATCAGATTGTTGCTGCAGATTTTGTACCACCAAAGAACACTAAATCTGATTCTAAACATGCTATTGAAATTCGTTTGAAGAGTCCATGTATGCTTGCAAATAAAATTGATATTTCTGAACTAGATGTAAACAATACTCAATGTTATGCAATTGTCTGCAAAGAGGTTTTGTTTTCATTTGAGGATATGCCTCCTTCTTTGCCACCCGCTATTGCTAACCTTTCGCAGGAATATGAGGACGTCTTCCCCGCTGAGCTGCCACCAGGACTACCTCCTATTAGAGGAATTGAGCACCAAATTGATCTAATTCCTGGTGCTATGTTGCCCAACCGCGCGCCATATAGAACCAATCCAGAGGAGACAAAGGAGATACAATGCCAAATTCAGGAACTACTCGACAGAGATCATATTCGTGAGTCCCTTAGCCCCTGTGCTGTTCCTATTATTTTGGTACCTAAGAAAGATGGTTCTTCGCGCATGTGTACTGATTGTAGAGCTATCAATAATATTACTATTCGATATCGTCATCCTATTCCACGTTTAGATAACATGCTTGATGAATTGAGTGGCTCTACCATATTTTCTAAAGTTGATTTGCGTAGTGGTTACCACCAGATTCGTATGAAATTGGGAGATGAATGGAAAACAGCATTTAAAACTAAGTTCTATTTGTATGAGTGGTTAGTGATGCCGTTTGGTTTAACTAATGCACCCGGCACTTTCATGAGATTAATGAACGAAGTTTTACGTGCTTTCATTGGACGTTTTGTGGTAGTCTACTTTGATGATATTCTGATTTATAGCAAATCTTTAGAGGATCATTTGGACCATTTACGTGCTGTTTTCAATGCTTTACGTGATGCACATTTGTTTGGTAATCTTGAGAAGTGCACCTTTTGCACCAATCGAGTTGCTTTCTTGGCAATGTTGTTACATCACAGGGTATTGAAGTGGATCCAGCCAAGATTGAAGCTATTGAGAATTGGCCGTAGCCCAAGACGCTCACACAAGTGAGGAGTTTTCTTGGCCTCGCTGGTTTTTATAGGCTCTTTGTCAAAGAATTTGGATCAATTGCCGCGCCGCTGAATGAACTTACCAAGAAGGATGTGCCCTTTGTTTGGGGCGATGCACAACAACAGGCCTTCGTCATATTGAAAGATAAGCTAACACATGCTCCCTTACTCCAACTTCCTGATTTTACTAAGACTTTTGAGCTTGAATGTGATGCTAGTGGAATTGGTTTGGGAGGTGCGTTATTACAAGAGGGAAAACCTGTTGCATATTTTAGTGAACAATTGAGTGGGGCTAGTCTGAACTATTCTACTTATGATAAAGAATTATATGCGTTGGTTCGAACATTAGAAACTTGGCAACATTATCTATGGCCTAAAGAATTTGTTATACATTCTGATCATGAATCTTTGAAGCATATTCGTAGTCAAGCTAAGTTGAATCATCGTCATGCAAAGTGGGTTGAATTTATTGAGTCTTTTCCTTATGTTATCAAACACAAAAAGGGTAAAGATAATATTATTGCTGATGCTTTGTCGCGTCGTTATACTTTATTATCTCAGCTTGACTTCAAAATATTTGGATTAGAAACTATTAAGAAACAATATGTGCATGATGCTGAATTTAAAGATGTGTTGCAGAATTGTAGAGATGGTAGAACATGGAACAAGTTCGTCTTCAATGATGGATTTGTGTTCCGTGCTAACAAACTATGCATTCCAGATAGTTCTGTTGGTCTTTTGTTGTTATAGGAGGCGCATGGAGGAGGATTGATGGGACACTTTGGTGTCAAGAAAACGGAGGATGTTCTTGCTGCACACTTCTTTTGGCCACGTATGCGTCGAGATGTTGAGAGATTTGTGGCACGCTGCACTACTTGTCAAAAAGCTAAGTCTCGCCTTAATCCACATGGTTTATATATGCCTCTTCCTGTTCCTATTGTTCCTTGGGAGGATATTTCTATGGACTTTGTTTTGGGATTACCACGTACACAGAAGGGGAGGGATAGTATTTTTGTTGTTGTGGATCGGTTTTCTAAGATGGCACACTTTATTCCTTGTCATAAAACGGATGATGCTGCGCATATTGCTGATTTGTTCTTTCATGAAATTGTTCGTTTACATGGTGTGCCAAATACTATTGTTTCTGATCGTGATACTAAATTTCTTAGCCACTTTTGGAGATGTTTATGGGCTAAGTTGGGGACTAAATTGCTGTTTAGTACTACATGTCATCCCCAAACTGATGAACAAACTGAAGTAGTAAATAGAACTTTATCTACTATGTTGCGGGCTGTTTTAAAGAAGAACTTAAAATTGTGGGAAGAGTGTTTACCTCATATAGAATTTGCTTATAATCGTCATTGCATTCTACCACAAAGATGTGCCCGTTTGAGATCGTGTATGGTTTTGTTCCTCATGCACCTATTGATTTATTGCCTTTACCTACTTCGGTGCAAAATAATTTGGATGCTACACAACGTGCTGAAATGATATTAAACTTGCATAAGACTACTAAAGATAACATAGAACACATGAATGCTAAGTATAAACTTGCTGGGGATAAAGGGAGAAAGCATGTTGTGTTTGATGTTGGAGATCCTGTTTGGTTACATTTGCGTAAGGATCGTTTTCCTGATTTACGCAAGTCTAAGTTAATGCCGCGTGCTGCTGGTCCCTTTAAGGTGTTAGAGAAAATAAACGATAATGCATATAAACTTGAGTTGCCTGCAGACTTTGGTACGGTTAGTCCTACGTTTAACATTGCAGATTTGAAGCCTTACTTTGGTGAGGAAGATGAGATTGCGTCGAGGACAACTTAATTCAAGAAGGGGAGCATGATGTGGACATCTCATCTATTGATACAATCGTTGTACCTACACCTACACACATACAAGGACCTATCACAAGATCTCGTGCCAAACAACTTAACTATCAGGTACTTTCGTTTCTTGGAACTATTCCTCACATACATGAGAATATGATGCTGCCTAAATCAGATATATTTATTACTCTTAGGAATGATAGACCAAGCATGGATGAGAGGGACAAGCATTGGAGCATGGCCATGCATGGGGATGGCAGCAAGCATGAGATGATTCAAGAGAAGGCCACGAATGAAGATTTCAGAACTTTGAGGCCACCATAATGAAGAAAGAAGGCTTGGACGAAATATTCAAGATCAATACTTCACAAATTCGTCCATAGCTTAATATGGTGCTGCGACATCTTTATTTTGAGCCAGGCCCATGTAATTTTCGCAGGATTTTAATTAGCCACTTTTTAGAGTCCGTATTTGAGAAGAAAATGACTTCTAGGGTTGGATTCGGCCGCCACTTCTATGGCTGGCCGAACCCCCCCCCCCCTTTCCTCCTTAAATACTCCCCATAGCCGTCACCGTGGACTCGGATTTTGTTTAGACATTAAGTTAGCCATCATAGCAACTTCGCCAAGGCTCGAGCGTCGCAGAGGCCTCTTGTACTTTGCACCTATACATGATCCCACCTTTTCAATAAAGCTTTCATCTTAATCCGCAATATCTTGATTGCAATATTAGTTCTTACTTGTTCTCGATTTCAGGTAGGAATTAAGACCCTCGCTGGTCAGGCTGATTGTGTTTCCGCAGGATCGATAACCTCCAGGAGATTGGCCTTGCGATTGCATTGGCGCTGGTGCTCGCACGTGTAGTCAGATCGTCAAGCCCGAACTCCACCAAATCGACTATCACCATCTCATCGAAAGATCAGACACCTTTGCCCTATCACCTTCCACCGCTTTACCCTCGATTCCACGGAACTCGTGAAAGATCGGACCACCCCAAGGGGTCACCCCTAACATATTGGTATCAAGAGAAAGATTGATCACGAATTTCCCCTCAATTTTTCTTCTGTCCACCATAAAATCGAAATTTCCCCAAAAAAGAGCCCCAAATTGCCTTCGAATCGATCTCTGGATTTGGTGAGTTTTTAGTGGTTTTGGTCCATAGATCAGTTGCTTTGGGTCTTGATCTACATCCCTTGACCTTTCCCCAGCCTAATTTTGTCAAAATTTTGACGGAATTCTCAGTTTGACTTTTTGGAGTTCATCTCGAACAGGTTTCGGCACCAGATCCGGCGAACCGGTTCTGCAACCGGAAATTCCGGCGACCGCTCCATTCAGACCGGACCGGCGACCGAAATTTCGTGGCGGCGACTGCGCCTGTGATTCTAAGCCAAAAATTTTGGCAGTTCACAAATTTTGTCGGTTTCCTCCTTGTTTTGTTCGTGTTTCACGTGCGTGTCGCCAAAAAATAACAACAAGATTCCACAAATCCCTACATCACGCGCTCCTCGACACCGCGACTTCCGAACATCTTCTACATCACCGGTTGCAAGTCATCAACAATACCAAAGGTATAACTTGCGCCACTTTGATAGCCCCATATCTTCCTGTGTGTGTATCTATCCTATGAGAGCAACTCATTTTGTGTTTGTCTAAGCATTGTGCACTTGCCTTTGGAAAGTGAGAGTGTGAGGGCAAATATAAAAGTTAACATAGTAGTATAGAAAGGGAGAAAAAGAATTAAAAAAACAAAAAAACAAAAGAAAGATATAAAGATACATAGTCTCCCAATACAAAGAGAGTATCAAGCTTGTAAGCAAAAAGAGAGAGGAAAAGAGCGCGCCAAGGCAAGTGCACAAATCCGTTGCTTATCCTCTTTTGGCAAACGAGTTGGTGGTCTCTCCTTGAGTTGGCACGACAACCGAGCATAGTCTTCGTTAGGACCTTTTGTGCTCATTTTCATAGTCGTGCTAACCCCTTTAATCTCCACGTGTGCGTTCTCCCGTGTTTTTGTAGATCATATCCTTTTTGCTTTTGATCTTTGGTTCTTTACCACGTAGAACAATAACCTTTTGCTTGGATCGTTTCGTTTGGTTTTCCACAACCCTAACCTTCCACAAAAAGCCTTTGAGAGTTGTAGCTTATTTGTGTGTGCATTTCTTTGCGATTTCACTTTTCAAGCTATTATCTCTCTTGTGTGGCAATTGGTTTGATACAATCTCCAAGGTGAGGTAAAAGGCTAACTCCCCGCGTTCTTCTTCTCCATATACAACCCTTGTCGGCTTTGCATCATGGACAGGAATGACGAGTCGTCCCAACCACCACCACCTCCAGAGGACGACACACAATACATGACAAGATGGGATCATTGGAAGGTCCGAGGAGAATTCAACTACCGTTGTGAAGCCCGAGTGGAATTCAAGAACATTGACAACCGCTTCAAAGAAGTCTGAGGACAAATGCATGCCATGCAACACAACCTCGGCCATCAAAATGAAGCTCTTGGTCGTGCCCTCTCCGCAACGGATGAGAAGATTCAACGCCTCATTGATGGGCTAGCAAGGCCACGATCACGCGACTCAAGCTCGTCACGGCACTCCACAAGTGAATCAAGCGCACCTCGCGGTCACGCTTCAAGGCACCGGGATGGACCCGTCCTCCACTCCATGAGCTCTTCTCAAGCGGTACTGTTAGGGGGTAACCCCTTGGGGAGGCCCGATCTTTCACGAATCTCCGCGAGAATCGAGGGTAAAGCGGTGGAAGGGGGAAAGGGGATGAAATCCACAAACACACGCACACTAAGAACCCGACGAACTCACGCACACAAAACACGATACATGCCGATATCTCACGCCGGTGGCAACCGGTCCAACATAATCTCTAGGATCGGTGTTGGGCGAAGCTCTCTCTCCACGCCAACAACGGGGGACGAGGTGCTTGGTGAGATCTTGACGACTTGGGGGCGAGAAACCGAGAACCCAAGGCCTTGTACAACTTGAACGCACTAGGCAAGATCCAAGAGGAGGGTGGATAATAGGGTGCCCCTTGGTAGGAGCATGAGACCAATAGATTGAAAGATCCTCAAAGGGGTGTCCTTAATCTATTATTATCCAAGTCTGAGGTTTACAATAAAGGGTGGGGGCTATATATAGGCCAGCCACATAAACAGGGGTAGTTTCAGAATGAAACGGTAAAATATAGGAAAGGGTACAGGGCGCTGGGACAAACTGACGCGTTCTGGTTCAGTCAGGACCGGTAGTACCGGTCGGGAAACCGGTAATACCGGTCGCAATCGGTAGTACCGCTCCGGGGGCGGTAGTACCGCTGGCGATCCTGGAGCTTCCGTCGGATTCGCCTGTAGCGAGCGGTAGGAGGGGCGGTAGTACCGCCTAACGGTAGTACCGGTTCCTGGGCCGGTAGTACCGTAGTCGTCTGGCCCTAGGTTGGGTTCCTGCTGGGGCGTCCGGTAGCTGGGGCCGGTAGTACCGCTTGATCCAGTAGTACCGGTCGCCTGATCCGGTAGTACCGCTGGAGTCTGGCAGCGACTGTTGCTTCCGCTCCGGCTCCTCCGTCCACTGGGTCCTTCTCTTCGTACCTGATGATGCACAAGGTATGCGTATGAAGTAGCAGGCCATCCAAGGGTGTATCGAAGTCACACAAGGAGAGGACCGAGTTCACCTTAGCTTGTAGGAGTTTGGCTCGGGCGCGAGTCATGGGTCCACCTGGGGAGCTCGTGGGAGTAGATGTAGTAGCGTTCGTAGGACGGGCTGCATCAGCTCCCCCCTTGGGAAAGAGTCGTCCTCGACTCTTCAACCTTCTCAACTTCATCTTCTCCATGGTAGGGTGAGAGGTCCTTGACATTGAATGTCGAGCTCACAAGATACTTTGATGTTGGGATATCGATGATATAGGCGTTGTTGTTTATCTTCTTTAGCACTTTGAATGGTCCATCACCTCTTGGCTTGAGTTTGGAGTCGCGTTCCTTGGGGAAGCGGTCTTTACTTAAGTGTATCCACACAAGGTCGCCCTCTTAAAAGATCATCTCTTTCTTGTTCTTGTTTAGCCTTGATGCTTGGCGAAGGACTTGTTTCTCGATCGTAGCTCTTGTGTCTTCATGGAGTTGCTTCATTGTTTGGGCACGCTTGACAACGTCCATATTGGCACGTTCATGAATTGGTAGTGGAAGGATATCGAGCGCAGTGAGCGGCTCGAAGCCATATACGATCATGAACGGGTTCCTCATAGTGGTGGAGTGCTTGGCGCGGTTGTAGGCGAACTCGACGTGTGGAATACATTCCTCCCAGTCTTTAAGGTTCTTCTTTATCAACACCCGGAGGAGTGTGCCAAGGCTTCGATTGACAACCTCGGTTTGTCCATCGGTTTGAGGATGCGAAGCGGACGAGAAGAGGAGCTTGATGCCGAGCTTGGCCGTGAGAGTCTTCTAGAAGTAGCTCATGAATTTTACGTCACGGTCGGAGATGATTGTTCTTGGTACACCGTGTAGCCGAATTATTTCCCTGAAAAACAAATTTGCTACATGTGAAGCATCATCGGTCTTATGGCACGGAATGAAATGTGCCATTTTTGAAAAGCGATCCACTACTACAAATATAGAATCATGTCCATGTTTAGATCTAGGCAAGCCTAACACAAAGTCCATGCTAATGTCCAACCAAGGTGCATAAGGAATAGGCAATGGAATATAAAGACCAAAGGGGTTAGACTTAGACTTAGCTTGGATACATGTAGTGCATCGTTGGACGTGGCGCTCCACGTCGCGCTTCATCTTAGGCCAAAAGTAGTGAGTGGAGAGCATGTCATATGTCTTGTCACGGCCAAAGTGACCCATACGGCCTCCACCATGGGACTCTTGAAGAAGCAAAAGTTGGAGAGACAATTTCGGAATGCAAAGCTTGTTTTGTTTGAAAAGAAAACCCTTATGCAAATAGAAATCATCAATCCCTTTGTCTATTGAACATTTTGCAAAAATTGGTCCAAAGAAAGGGTCGGACGCGTACAAAGATTTGATGTCATCAAAACCCAAGACATTTACTTCGAGTCGTGTAAGAAGGCTTGTGTTTTTGCGAGACAAGGCGTCCGCTACCACATTTTCTTTGCCCTTCTTGTATTTGACAATGTAAGGAAAAGACTCCATGAACTCAACCCATTTTGTGTGCCTTTTACTCAAATTGGCTTGGCCCTTAAGATACTTCAACGACTCATGGTCGGAATGGATGATAAATTCTTTGGGACAAAGGTAGTGTTGCCACACTTGAAGGACACGAACTAAGGCAAAAAGCTCTTTGTCATAAATGGGATAGTTTAGGCGTGCGCCATCAAGTTTCTCACTATGGTAAGCAATAGGATGCCCATTTTGCATAAGGACGCCACCAATGCCAATACCACTAGCATCACATTCAATCTCAAAGGTTTTTGTGAAATCCGGTAATGCAAGAAGTGGTGCTTCGGTGAGCCTCGTTTTGAGCTCATCAAAAGCCTTTTGTTGTGCTTTTCCCCAAACGAATATGACATTTTTCTTGGTCAATTCATTGAGGGGGCAAGCAATGGTAGAAAAGTCTTTCACAAAACGACGGTAAAAGCCATCCAACCCATGAAAACTACGAAGTTCACTAACATTGGTAGGGATGGGCCAATCTCGTATGTCCTTAACTTTTGAGACATCAACTTCAATGCGATTAGAAGACACAACAAAACCAAGGAAAATCAGCTTGTCTTTTGCAAAAGTGCACTTTGGGAGATTAGCATAAAGATTTTCATGACGAAGGATTTGAAGGACCTCCTTAACATGAGTAACATGCTCCTCTAGTGACTTGCTATAGACAAGGATGTCATCAAAGTAACAAACTACACTCTTCCCAATGAGATATCTCAAAATATGGTTCATGAGGCGCATGAAGGTAGATGGGGCATTAGATAAGCCAAAAGGCATAACCAACCATTCATAGAGACCAAGCTTGGTCTTGAAGGCGGTTTTCCACTCATCACCTTCGGCCATGCGAATTTGATGGTAACCACTACGAAGATCAATTTTCGAAAATATAGTGGCTCCACATAACTCATCAAGCATGTCATCAAGACGCGGTATAGGATGTCGATAACGCACGGTGATAGCATTGATTGGACGGCAGTTCATGCATAACCGCAACGTATCATTTGTTTTTGGAACTAGAATCACGGGGACCGCTCTTGGGCTAGTGCTTACTTGGATCAAACCTTTGGAGACGAGTTGGTTGATTTGACGTTCGATCTCCTTTGTCTCTTCCGGGTTAAATGCGTCTGTGGCGGGTTTGGGAGTGGGGCGCCGGGTATGAGGTCGATGCGGTGCTCGATTCCACGAAGAGGAGGAAGGCCATGAGGAAGCTCTTCGGGAAATACATCTTGGAATTCCTGTAAAATATCCATCAAAGGAGGAGGAACATTTGTCAAGTCGTTAGTTCCTTGCGCTAGTCCCTTGCATACAAGGACATAGTGTAAGATGGATGGGTTGTTCCGCACTTCTCTCATCTCACTTTTGGTGGCAAGAAGAACACTCTTAGTTTTTCCACTCGAGTTTGGCTTGTAGCTCTCACTCACTATGGTGTGGTTCTCTCGCTCACCACTCTTCTCACAAGGTGTTTTTGTGTATTGCGCCCTCGCTAAAGCCTTTGCATTGTCCGCAATTATTTGGCTAGGAGTCATTGGTTGCAACACACAAGTTTTATCAAGCCATTTGAAGGAATAAGTGTTTGAGTGACCATCATGCAAAGCACGCTTTTCATATTGCCACGGCCTTCCGAGCAACATATGGCAAACCGTCATTGGGACCACGTCACATTCCACCGTGTCCTTGTAGGGCCCAATTGAGAACGTTACCGAGACGGTGTGCTTGATCTTGACGGATCCTTGGTCACTTAGCCATTGGATATGGTAGGGGTGTTTATGCGGAAGGAGGGTGAGGTTGAGTTTCTCACACAATTCCGTGCTTGCAAGATTGTGGCAACTCCCTCCATCGATGACAACTTTGATGGACTTCCCATTGATGCCGGCACGGGTTTGGAAGATGTTCGAGCGTTGGTCTTCATTCTCATTGACTTGGGTAGTTAAGACCCTTGTGACCACAAGCGATGGACTTGCGTCATGCTCACACACAAGAAGTTCTTGGTCCTCTTCCAAATGTTGCCTTGCCATGGCTTCCTTGACCCTTGCATCAAACTCTTCTTCACTCAAGTATTCTTCATCGCCGTTGTCGTGGATGAACAAAACTTTCTTGTTTCCACATGCAGCCGACTTGTGTCCTTTGCCTCCACACTTGTAGCATTCACCATTGAATGGTTGATCATCCCGTGTGTATTTGCGACTTGGGGCTGTTTTCTTGAGGAAGTGTTGGCTTGAAGGGAAGCTTGGTGGTACTTGAGGAGCTTCCACTTGGTGTTGTTCGAGTAGTGGTTGGTGCTTGCTTGTAGGTGAAGTACGTCTTTGGCTTGTTGTACTTGATGTCCTCTTGTACTTGACGCTCGGCCTTTGATGCAATGTGCACAAGCTCAACCATGTTGTTTTACTTTTGGAACTCGGTGATGCGCTTGATTTGATGGTTCAAGCCATTGAGGAAGCGTGCCATTGTTTGTTCATCACGCTCTTCAATGTTGGCACGGATCATGTTGAGCTCCATTTGCTTGAAGTACTCTTCCACGGTCTTTGTCCCTTGACTAAGCGTTTGAAGATTGTTGAAGAGGTCACGCGTGTAGTGCAAAGGAACAAAGCAGGATTTCATATGGGCCTTCATATCTTGCCAAGTTGAGATTGGAGGCTCTTCTTTTGCTTCTCGAGCGAGTTGGACTTGTTCCCACCAAAGGTTGGTATACTCATCGAACTCGAGGGATGCCATGGCCATCATCTTCTCATTGCTATAGTTGTGCATGCGGAAGATCTTGTCAACCTTGAGTTCCCACGAGAGATATTCTTCGGGTTCATTGGAACCGGTGAACTTGGGCATGGTGAATTTGAGCTTGCCGAAAGTTTCTTCTCCATTGCGGTTCGGTTATGGGCGGTTGCCATGATTTTGGCGGTCATCATCATCATCCGAGATCTCATGTCTTGCTTGGTGATGGTTGCGTTGCTCTTGCGGTTGTTGAGGTGCCGCGTTTGGTGGTGGAACTTGGTTTTGACGACGAGCTTGGGCAGCTTGCTCATGTTGTTGGCGCGGTTGAGGACGAGGAGGAGGTTGTTGATCCTCACGACGAGCTTGGGGAGCTTGCTCTTGTTCTTGTCGTGGGTGATGGCGAGGAGCATTGTCTTGCGCCCTGTGGCGAGGAGGACGTCGAGCCGCATGCGCAATGGGCTGCTCTTCTTCTTCTTGATGTGGAGGAGGCTCGTCATGCTGATCAGGTTGCCGACGTTGACGATCATGTCGATGATGACGCCTTGGTGGATCTTCGGGTGCTTCACGTCGACGGTGAGCTTGTTCGCCCTCTTCGGATGCTTCACTTGTTGTTGAAAGAACATGTCGACGGCGATGGGCTTGGTGGTCCATGTGAGGTTGCTCTTGTTGAATCACAAGTGCCCTTGGTTGTAGTCGGTTCGCTTCACGTCTTAGAGGTCTTGCGGAGAGGTCACCATCATAGCTTGACGTTGCGGCGTGTCGCGGAGATTGTACCGCTTGAGAAGAGCTCATGGATTGAAGGACGGGTCCATCCCAGTGCCTTGACGCGTGACGGCGAGGTGCACTTGATTCACTTGAGGAGTGCCGAGATGTGCTTGAGTCACGCGAGCGTGGCCTTTCTAGCCCATCAATGAGGCGTTGAAGCTTCTCATCCGTTGATGCTAGGGCGCGACCAAGAGCTTCATTTTGATGACCAAGGTTGTGTTGCATAGCATGCATTTGGCCTCGGACTTCTTCGAAGCGGTTGTCGATGTTCTTGAACTCCACTCGGGCTTCGCTAAATTGTTCATCTTGGCGTCGCTCAAGAGCTTCACAACGGTAGTTGAATTCTCCTCGGACCTTCCAATGGTCCCATCTTGTCATGAATTGTGTGTCGTCCTCCGGGGGTGGTGGTTGGGACGGTTCGCCATTCCTGTCCATGATGCAAAGCCGACAAGGGTTGTATATGGAGAAAAAGGGTGCGTAGAGTTAGCCTTGTACCTCACCTTGGAGATTATATCAAACCAATTGCCACACAAATGAGCGAACAGTGTGCAAAGTGAAATGGCAAAGAAACTCACACACAAATATGCTACACTCTCAAAAGCTTTTGGTGGAAGGTTAGGATTGTGGAAAGCCAAACGAAACGATCCAAGCAAAAGGTTTTTGTTCTAAGTGGTAAAGAACCAAAGATCAAAAGCAAAAGGGTACGATCTACAAAAACACGGAAGAACGCACACGTGGAGAAAAATGGGGTTAGCATGACTATGAAAATGAGCACAAAAGGTCCTAACGAAGACTACGCTCGGTTGTCGTGCCAACTCAAGAAGAGACCACAACTCGTTTGCCAAAAGAGGATAAGCAACGGATTTGTGCACTTGCCTTGGTGCGCTCTTTTCCTCTCTCTTGTTGGATTACAAGCTTGGTATTCTCTTTGTATTGGGAGACTATGTATCTTTCTATTTTATCTTCTTCTTTTCCTCTTTTTTTTATTCTTTTTCTTTTTCTGCCTTGCTATGTTACTATGTTAACTGTTGTATTTGGCCTCACACTCTCACTTTCCGAAGGCAAGTGCACAATGCTTAGACAAACAAAAAATGAGTTGCTCTCATAGGATAGATACACACAAAGGAAGATATGGGGCTGTCAAAGTGGCGCAAGTTATACCTTTGGTATTGTTGACGACTTGCAACCGTTGGTGGTGGGGATGATGTTCGAGTGTCGCGGTGTCGTTGGGCGCGAGGTGACTTTGAGGCGGAAGCTGTTGTTAAAATGGCGACAGACACACGAAACACGAACAAGTTAAGAGGAGAAGTCAGCAAACGAAGTTGAGGCGTCAAAGGAGCAAAGAAATACGGTCAGAGGCGGGCGGTAGTACCGCTTGCAACGACCGGTAGTACCGGCAAGCGGTAGTACCGCTTTCAAAAGCGGTCGCAGTCTGTAGTCAGCGGCGGTCACCAAGAGACCGAGAGGGTAGCCCAGCGTGGACTGGAGTCCTAGATCAACTTGACAAAATCCTCAAATTCATGGTGATCTGACCGAAAGGCTGGGCTAGGAACAGAAAAAGGCTATAGATCGACTCCAAAAGCAACAGATCTATGGACCAAAACCACGAAAAACTCACCAAATCCAAAGATCGATCCGAAGGCAAATTGGGGCTCTTTTTGGTGGGATTTTCGATTTTAAGGGGGATCAAAGAAAAATTGGGGGGAAATTCGTGATCAACCTTGCTCTTGATACCAATATGTTAGGGGGTAACCCCTTGGGGTGGCCCGATCTTTCACGAATCTCCGCGGGAATCGAGGGTAAAGCGGTGGAAGGGGAAAGGGGATGAAATCCACGAACACACGCACATGAAGAACCCGACGAACTCACGCACACAAAACACGATACACGCCGATATCTCACGCTGGTGGCAACGGGTCCAACATAATCTCTAGGATCTGTGTTGGGCGAAGCTCTCTCTCCACGCCAACAACGGGGGACGAGGTGCTTGGTGAGATCTTGACGACTTGGGGGCGAGAAACCGAGAACCCAAGGCCTTGTACAACTTGAACGCACTAGGCAAGATCCAAGAGGAGGGTGGATAATAGGGTGCCCCTTGGTAGGAGCATGAGACCAATAGATTGAAAGATCCTCAAAGGGGTGTCCTTAATCTATTATTATCCAAGTCTGAGGTTTACAATAAAGGGTGGGGGCTTTATATAGGCCAGCCACATAATCAGGGGTAGTTTCGGAACGAAACGGTAAAATATAGGAAAGGCAGGTATGGGCCAAGCCCGACGATCTGGTTCAGTCAGGACCGGTAGTACCGGTCGCAACCGGTAGTACCGCTCCGGGGGCGGTAGTACCGCTGGCGGTCCTGGAGCTTCCGTCGGAGTCGCCTGTAGCGAGCGGTAGGAGGGGGCGGTAGTACCGCCCACCGGTAGTACCGGTTCCTGGGCCGGTAGTACCGTAGTCGTCTGGCCCTTGGTTGGGTTCCTGCTGGGGCGTCTGGTAGCTGGGGCGGCAGTACCGCTTGATCCGGTAGTACCTCTGGAGTCTGGCAGCGACTGGTTGCTTCCGCTCCGGTTCCTCCGTCCACTGGGTCCTTCTCTTCGTACCTGATGATGCACAAGGTATGCGTATGAAGTAGCAGGCCATCCAAGGGTGTATCTAAGTCACACAAGGAGAGGAGCGAGTTCACCTTAGCTTGTAGGACTTTGGCTCGGGCGCGAGTCATGGGTCCACTTGGGGAGCTCGTGGGAGTAGATGTAGTAGCGTTCGTAGGACGGGCTGCATCAGGTACCGTCTCTGCGACACGCCGCAACATCAAGCTATGATGGTGACCTCTCCGCAAGACCTCCAAGACGTGAAGCGAACCGTCCACAACCAAGGGCACTTGTGATTCAACAAGAGCAACCTCACGTGGACCACCAAGCCCATCGCCAATGACATGTTCCTTCAACAACAAGTGAAGCTTCCGAAGTGGACGAACAAGATCGCCGTCAGCGTGAAGCACTCGAAGATCCACCAAGGCGTCATCATCGACATGAACGCCAACGTCGACAACATGATCATCATGACGAGCCTCCTCCACATCAAGAAGAATGGGAGCAGCCCATTGCGCAAGCGGCTCGTCGTCCTCCTCGCCACATGGCGCAAGACAATGCTCATCGGTATCAACCACGACAAGAACAAGAGCAAGCTCCCCAAGCTCGTCGTGAGGACCAACAACCTACTCCTCGTCCTCAACCGCGCCAACAACACGAGCAAGCTTCCCAAGCTCGTTGTTAAAATCAAGTGCCTCCACCAAACGTGGCACCTCAACAACCGCAAGGGCAACGCAACCTTCACCAAGCAAGACATGAGAGCTCGGATGATGACGATGCCGCTAAAATCATGGAAACCGCCGACACCGGAACCGCAATGCAGAAGAAACTTTCGGCAAGCTCAAATTTACCATGCCCAAGTTCACTGGTTCCAATGAACCCGAAGAATATCTCTCGTGGGAACTCAAGGTTGACAAGATCTTCCACATGCACAACTATAGCAATGAGAAGATGATGGCCATGGCATCCCTCGAGTTTGATGAGTATGCCAACCTTTGGTGGGAACAAGTCCAACTCGCTCGTGAAGCAAAAGAAGAGCCTCCAATCTCAACTTGGCAAGATATGAAGGCTCATATGAGATCCCGCTTTGTTCTTTCGCACTACACGCATGACCTTTTCAACAAGCTTCAAACGCTTAGTCAAGGGACAAAGACCGTGGAAGAGTAGTTCAAGCAAATGGAGCTCAACATGATCCGTGCCAACATTGAAGAGCGTGATGAACAAACAATGGCACATTTCCTCAATGGCTTGAACCATCCAATCAAGCGCATCACCGATTTCCAAAAGTACAACAACATAGTTGATCTTGTACACATAGCATCAAAAGCCGACCGTCAAGTGCAAGAGGACATCAAGTACAACAAGCCAAAGACGTACTTCACATACAAGCAAGCGCCAACCACTACTCCAACAACACCAAGTGGAAGCTCATCAAGTACCACCAAGCTTCCCTTCAAGCCAACACTTCCTCAAGGAAAACCACCCCCAAGTGGCAAATACACAAAGGATGAACAACCATTCAATGGTGAGTGCTACAAGTGTGGAGGCAAAGGACACAAGTGGGCCGCATGTGGAAAAAAGAAAGTTTTGTTCATCCACGACAATGGCAATGAAGAATACTTGAGTGAAGATGAGTTTGATGCAAGGGTCAAGGAAGCAATGGCAAGGCAACATTTGGAAGATGACCAAGACCTACTTGTGTGTGAGCACGACGCAAGTCCATCGCTTGTCGTCACAAGGGTCTTAACTACTCAAGTCAATGAGATTGAAGACCAACGATCAAACATCTTCCAAACTCGTGCCGGTATCAATGGGAAGTCCATCAAAGTTGTCATCGATGGAGGGAGTTGCCACAATCTTGCAAGCACGGAATTGTGTGAGAAACTCAACCTCACCCTCCATCCACATAAGCATCCCTACCATATACAATGGCTAAGTGACCAAGGGTCCGTCAAGATCAAGCACACCGTATCGGTAATGTTCTCAATTGGACCATACAAAGACACGGTGGAATGTGATGTGGTCCCCATGACGGTTTGCCATATGTTGCTAGGAAGGCCGTGGCAATATGACAAGCGTGCTTTACATGATGGTCACACAAACACTTATACCTTCAAATGGCTTGAAAAGGCTTGTGTTTTGCAACCAATGACTCCTAGCCAAATAATTGCGGACAATGCAAAGGCTTTAGCGAGGGCGCAAAGAACAAAAACACCTTGTGAGAAGAGCGGTGAGCGAGAGAACCACACTATAGTGAGTGAGAGCCACAAACCAAACTCGAGTGGAAAAACAAAGAGTGTTCTTCTTGCCACCAAAAGTGAGATGAGAGAAGTGCGGAACAACCCATCCATCTTGCACTATGTCCTTGTATGCAAGGGACTAGCGCAAGGAACTAATGACTTGATAAATGTTCCTCCTTCTTTGATGGCTATTTTGCAGGAATTCCAAGATGTATTCCCCGAAGAGCTTCCTCATGGACTACCCCCTCTTCGCGGAATCGAGCACCGCATCGACCTCATACCCAGCGCTCCACTCCCAAACCGTGCCACGTATCGCACGAACCCGGAAGAGACGAAGGAGATAGAACGACAAATCAAACAACTCGTCTCCATAGGTTTGATCCAAGTAAGCACTTGCCCAAGCGCGGTACCCGTGATTCTCGTGCCAAAAAACGGATGATACGTTGCGGTTATGCATGGACTGCCGTCTAATCAATGCTATCACCGTGCGTTATCAACATCCTATACCGTGCCTTGATGACATGCTTTATGAGTTATGTGGAGCCACTATATTTTTGAAAATTGATCTTCGTAGTGGTTACCATCAAATCCGCATGGCCGAAGGTGATGAGTGGAAAACCGCATTCAAGACCAAGCTTGGTCTCTATGAATGGTTGGTTATGCCTTTTGGCTTATCAAATGCCCCATCTACCTTCATGCGCCTCATGAACCATATTTTGAGATCTCTCATTGGGAAGAGTGTCGTTGTTTACTTTGATGACATCCTTGTCTATAGCAAGTCACTAGAGGAGCATGTTACTCATGTTAAGGAGGTCCTTCAAATCCTTCATCATGAAAATCTCTATGCTAACCTCCCAAAGTGCACTTTCACAAAAGACAAACTGATTTTCCTTGGTTTTGTTGTGTCTTCTAATGGCATTGAAGTCGATGTCTCAAAATTTAAGGACATACGAGATTGGCCCATCCCTAGCAATGTTAGTGAACTTCGAAGTTTTCATGGGTTGGCCGGTTTTTACCGTCGATTTGTGAAAGAATTTTCTACCATTGCTTGCCCTCTCAACGAATTGACCAAGAAAATGTCACATTCGTTTGGGGCAAAGCACAAAAAAAGCGTTTGATGATCTCAAAAAGAGGCTCACCGAAGCACCACTCCTTGCTTTACCGGATTTCACAAAACCTTTTGAGATCGAGTGTGACGCTAGTGGTATTGGCATTGGAGGCGTCCTTATGCAAAATGGGCGTCCTATTGCATACCATAGTGAGAAACTTGATGGCGCACGCCTTAACTATCCAATTTATGACAAAGAGCTTTTTGCCTTGGTACGTGTCCTTCAAGTGTGGCAACACTACCTTTGGACCAAAGAATTTATCATCCATTCCGACCATGAGTCGTTAAAATATCTTAAGGGCCAAGCCAATTTGAGTAAAAGGCACGTCAAATGGGTTGAATTCATGGAATCCTTTCCTTACATTGTCAAGTACAAGAAGGGCAAAGAAAATGTAGTAGCGGACGCCTTGTCTCGCAAAAACACAAACCTTCTTATGCGACTCGAAGTAAATGTCTTGGGTCTTGATGACATTAAACTTTGTATGCGTCTGACCCATTCTTTGGATCAATTTTTGCAAAGTGTTCAATAGACAAAGGGATTGATGATTTCTATTTGCATAAGGGTTTTCTTTTCAAACAAAACAAGCTTTGCATTCCGAAGTCGTCTCTCCAAATTTTGCTTCTTCAAGAGTCCCATGGTGGAGGCCTTATGGGTCACTTTGGTCGTGACAAGACATATGACATGCTCTCCACTCACTACTATTGGCCAAAGATGAAGCGCGACGTGGAGCGCCACGTCCAACGATGCACTACTTGTGTCCAAGCTAAGTCCAAGTCTAACCCCTTTGGTCTTTATATGCCATTGCCTATTCCTCATGCACCTTGGTCGGACATTAGCATGTACTTTGTGTTAGGATTGCATAGATCTAAACATGGACATGATTCTATATTTGTGGTAGTGGATCGTTTTTCAAAAATGGCACACTTCATCCCGTGCCATAATACCGATGATGCTTCACATGTAGCAAATTTGTTTTTCAGGGAAATAATTTGGCTACACGGTGTACCAAGAACAATCGTCTCCGACCACGACGTCAAATTCATGAGCTACTTCTGGAAGACACTCATGGCCAAGCTTGGCATCAAGATCCTATTCTCGTCTGCCTCGCATCCTCAAACTGATGGACAAATTGAGGTCGTCAATCGAAGCCTTGGCACACTTCTACGTGTGTTGATAAAGAAAAACCTTAAAAACTGGGAGGAATGTATTCCACATGCCGAGTTCGCCTACAACCGCGCCAAGAACTCCACCACTATGAGAAGCCCGTTCATGATCGTCTATGGCTTTGAGCCTCTCACCGTGCTCGTTATCCTCCCCCTTCCTCTTCATGACCGTACCAATATGGACGTTGACAACCGTGCCCAAACAATGAAGAAACTCCATGAAGACACAAGAGCTACGATCGAGCAACAAGTCCTTCGCCAAGCATCAAGGCTAAACAAGAACAAGAAAGAGATGATGTTCGAAGAAGGCGACCTTGTATGGATACACGTGAGTAAATATCGATTCCCCAAGGATCGCGACTCCAAACTCAAGCCACGTGGTGATGGACCGTTCAAAGTACTGAAGAGGATCAACAACAACGCCTACATCATCGATATACCAACATCAAAGTACCTTGTGAGCCTGACGTTCAATGTCAAGGACCTTTCACCCTACCATGGAGAAGCTGAAGTTGAGAAGATTGAAGAGTCGAGGACGACTCTTTCCCAAGGGGGTGGAGCTGATGCAGCCCGTCCTTCGGATGCGTCTACATCCCCACCAACTAGTCCCCCAAGTGGACCGATGACCCACGCTCGAACCAAGCTCCTACAAGGTAAGGTTAACTCGCTCCTTTCCTCGTGTGATTTCGATACACCCTTGGATGGCTTGCTACTTCATTCCCAAACCTTGTCCATCCTCAGCTATGACCCAATGAAGCATCATCAATGGAGGGACCAAAGGCAGCCGAGGAAATACTCCAGATCAAACCGGCGCCAGGCCCGACGAACCGATCCCCACGCCGACAATTCTGGCGACAGGCCCGGTCGACCGGCCCCCTCGCCGACAATTCCGGCGATGACCGAAACTTCTGGCGAACGATCGACAAGGTGTTCTGAAAGGCTTTCCGGTGGGCGACCGGAAATGTCGACGGCGACCGGAATTTCCAGCGACCACTCCGGCACCGCCGGACCCCTCGCCGGAAACCCTCAGATTCAAGTCAACGTTCGGGCTTGGCCCGCGTAACCCCTTATTTCGCCTAGACTTTACCGTTTCGTACCTAAACTACCTCTGTTTATGTGGCAGGCCTATATATAGCCCCCACCCTCTATTGTAAACCCTAGACTTGGATAATTGTAGTTGAATACACCCCTTTGAGGATCTATCAACTATTTGTCTCATGCTCCTTGACAAGGAGCACCAAATTATCCATAAACCTCTTGGATTTTGCCTAGTGCGTTCAAGTTGTACAAGTCCTTGGGATCTCGGTGTCTCGTGCCCAAGTAGTCAAGATCTCATCGAGCCTCTCACTCCCGTTGTTGGCCGTGGGAGAGTGTCTTGCCCAACGCCGATCCTAGGGATTGTGTTGGACCGGTTGCCACCGGCGTGAGCTATCGGCTTGTATCGTGTTTTCGCGTGTGTGTGTTCATCGAGTTCTTCGCGTGTGTGTTCGTGGATTTCATCCCCTTTCCCCTTCCACCGCTTTCCCCTCGATTCCCACGGAATTCGTGAAAGATCGGACCACCCCAAGGGGTCACCCCTAACAGAACTTGAGTCCCATATGCACGAGAAGTATCCAGAATTATTCGTGGCTGGTATGTGATATACGATTAATGTTTTTACTTGATATGTTTGGTTTTGCATGTGGAAGAACAGGAAAGAATTCGGGGTCGAATTCTGTTTAAGGGGGTAAGAATGTGATATCCCAAATTGTGATACTAATCTTTTTGTTCTTTTAAATTGTTTTATCAAAAATAAAACTGTAAAGTAAATAAATATAACCTAATTGTTGTTTATATGCTGAGTCTGGGAGAAAATAAAAACAAAAGAATTGAGAATAGAGCGTGTTCTAGCTCTTGATCTCACAACCTAGTGATTATGTTAAAAACTATTGCAGCTGCCAGGTGCTCTGCCTAGTAACGTTGTTTCAACACTGGTGTATTCCTGTTTTATCCTTCACAACGTGAGTAAAGCAAACTTATGGACTGGGTTCAAGGCCCTATTGTACTCGACGTTCATGTCCTGTTGCGCCGCCTCTTAGTAGCGTTTTGGGACTGCGCCCATCCCGTTTCGATCTCCTCTTACCTCAACCCTACCTGTTGCCCTCTAGGTCAAAGTCGCCGCCACCGTAGGGTCGTTCCTGCCGCTGGAGAAACAGCTCACTGCCGCTGTCGCTATCAGGTGGAACACAGGTCGCTACCACCGGACATCAGTCAGTTGACTCCCGCGGTGCGTTACCGTTATTTATCCTCGATGTTTTTGTTGGAAAACTGGGCCGGTAGAGGCCCACTCGGTGTGGCCTCTATCAGGCTAGGATTGGTCCATGTGGATATCGTATTCCAATTTAGTCTATAAATAGAGGAACAATCTGCGTACGGGAGTTTACCGAGAGAAAGTTAATAAAAGTTCCCTTTGTTTTCTGTGTCATCTACTTGTGCATTCTGTGTGTCTTCTACTAGTCTACTTCTCGGATGTGGAACAGCCTCGGGACCGGCCAGTCGGCAGGGGGTGTACCAACACGTTATCAGCACATGTCTCTCCGTCGAGCCTCCGTCAAGCCACCGCCGTGCCTGCATCACGCAGGCTTTCGTTGAAGGTAACACAAATCTGACCGCAAAAATAGATTCGTCTCGCGTTTTCCTTTCAAGATTTGCGTTCAGATCTTAGATCAGATTCCATCTTAGGTGCAGATTTTTCTTTCCGAGAGTCGAGCTAACCTGCTGTCGCCGACCAATGTCGATCTAATCACTCCCGGATTAGAAATTTGTTGACTGTACCGTCGATACGTGCACCTGCTGTGCCGATCTGGATTTTTTTAGCAGATCGGGCTGATCTTGACCGTGTTTGGATCAAATCGATCCATTTTTTTATGAAATGTACGGACACGTTCTATTCTTGAAGCAGCCATGGCGGCTAACAGCCAGCTTCGCGCCACCCGCGAGCCCACTAGCCGCCAGCGCCCTGCCGCTTCGCCGCCGCTGGCGCCCTAACCCGCCCACCGCCGCAGCGTCTTTGGCAATTGCGCCGCCGCGTGTCGCGCCCGCAGTAGCCTTCTAGCCGCCAAACTAAGCCGCTGCGCCACGCCGTGTGTGCGCCAGCGTCTGGCCGCCGCGCGCCCGCCGTGTGCGCGCCGAAGCGCTGGCCTTCGCGCGCCCGCGTCCACCGCTGGCGAAGCTTCGCCGCGGCTCACGCGCCGTCGCGTCCACTGCATGGGCCGCTTCGCTGCCGCCGCCGACGCCCCTTGCAGCGTCTGCTGGCCCCCTGGCGCCGCGTCCGCAATCGCCGCCATCTTCCGCGTCTGCAAGCCGTCGCTGCTGGCCGCCGCCCGTCTTGCGTCGGCTTCGTCGCTTCGCCACTGCGCCGCCGCCGCTCTGCCCGCCAGTCAGCCCACTCGCCCTCGTCCGCCGCCCAGTGCGCTTCTGCTGCCGCCGCACTGGCTTACCCGGTGCTCTGTTCGTTCCCGGCGGTGGCGGTGGGGTGGGCCGGTCCACGGGCGACCGCGCGTTTTTCGGCCATTTTTGTGCCGATTTTGGGCGTGGGAACACGCGTTTGCGGGGCTGTTGGACCGTTTCTGCTCTGTTTTTCTGTCCGATTTTATACAAGCTTTTGAACTATGTTTTACTATAGTCATTAATTAACGCATGTTTTTAATACTTTGTATCTTATAGATAGCTTGTACCATTTTTATATTAAATTTTGGAACGCCGTCATATTTGAATTATTATATCGATTATCGCATTTATGCAACCGATTACCTGCTGTAATCTTACACACTTTGCATAAATTGAAGATGACCGGAATCGTCAGCCGCGAGTTCCCGGAGTTGACCCAGGATGGGCTTAACTACCTGACTTGGGCCTCGGACGTTGAGATCGTCCTTGAGGCCGATGCATCAAGGATGCGTTGATTGAGGGGACCCCGACGGCCCCCCAGCAAAACCATCCCGTCGGATAACGCCAAAGCCCTGCACTTCCTCCGCCATCACATGTGTGAGACTCTCAAGAATGAGTACATGGCAGAACGGAGTGCTTCTGCCCTTTGGACCGCCCTCAACAAGCGGTTCTCTAGGCTGAAGTACACCATTCAGCCACAGGCGGAGGCAGATTGGATACATCTGAGGTTTGCTGACTTCAAGACGGTGGGAGAGTACAACTCCAGGTTGCACCGGATTTGTACTATTCTTCAGCTGTGTGGGACCAGTACCACCGATCAGCAGAAGATAGACAAAACCCTCTCCACATTCCATCCGGACAACATCCAGTCCTCGCGAAACTTTCGCCAGGAAGGATTCACGGAATATGCAGCGCTTATTGATGCTCTCCAGGTGGCCGAGGCGCAGGATAATGTTCGAAAAGAACTTCTCCGAACCCTCTGAGGGCACCCAAGTCATGAGGCCAATGCCGGTGCCTACAAGGTGCGCAAGCCCATCCACAAGAAGAGAGGCAAGAAGGGCCCTAACTCCTCTAACCCGGCCAAGCAACGCAAGGCGGGCAAGGGGGAGGCCCAGGATCGCTTCCATTGTGGCTCCAAGACTCACTTCTCCAGGCAGTGTTTGGCCCCTAAACACGTCGTGGACGCGTTCAAGGCCAACAAGAAGGCGCACGAGGCGCATCTTGTCCAGGTTGAGGCACCACTGGCGCCCAGAGCGGCGCCTGTGCAGAACGTCGCGCACGTAGTGGCGCAGGATGTAGCACAAGTGGCAGCACCCTTGGCGGTTCCCACAGACGCCGCTGTGCCCATGGAGGTTGAGCACATTGTGCCCCCCCCCCCCCCGCCTCAGCTAGGCCCCTTCTCCATGATGATGGCCAACG